>OY720177.1:12751404-13951404 GCA_963082885.1 Parascotia fuliginaria | reverse complement strand
TGCAAACATAAATAAAAAAAAGTAATCTAAGGAATATTCACATCAAGCCAAAAATTAGCCTAGTGACAGCAAAAATCGGTAACAAATAGTTTGTTCGAATATTTTTTTACAGCACACTAAGTTTACGCTTGACATAAAACATCCCATAAACCCATGCAGGATTATTTGAACTTTAGTACAGAAAATTTCTAGGTAATTCATTACCATGCGTTGCAAACTAAAACAAGCCTAATAATGTAACTCTTAAGAACTATTATTGTACTTACTCGATTTCTGGGGAACTAGGCAAGTTGCTTGCTATGCTTGGTTCTGAGATTTTCTTCTGTGCGGTAATAGGGCGCGCTTTATCAGCTGGTACTGATATACTGCGACTGTAGTCCATACTGCTACCTAATCTACTCGTAGGCTTCTTCTTTCTGTAACATTGTCGGTTTATTTTATGTAAAGCTATTATAGACATTTTTTTATTAACTAAGTGACAAACACGTTTCGGTCGCGTACGAAACTGGAGCTTTGTTACCAGTTGCAATCTAAAACTTTTGTCCTTGTACGAAACCAGTTACGATCGGCATTCGGCCGCATATTAAACTGGGACTTCGTAACCAGTTATAAACAAGCATACTGTCTGATAGAAAGCAGTTTATGGACGGTTGCGACGCCATGCCAACTCAACTCTGTTAAAACATTTTAACTCTTTTCTTGAAGAACTACATGACGTTGTAGTGTCTTGTGGGAAACCTTGATAAATATGATTATCTCTACCATCAGAAGATTTCGAGTCAAGGAAAAATTAAAACAAATTTAATAAAACTAATTATTATTCCATGCATTGGAGACGATATAATTATATGATCGCGTATAACATTTAGATAAATCATCTTTACATACTCGCATAAGAAAGGGTCTTCTAGAAGTTCAGCTGCAGTGGCCCTTTCCTCTGGTTTTGCTTCGAAACATCGCAGGATAAAGTTCTTGGCTTTATTTGACAACTCATGTGGAATCTCTGGATGCATTTTGTAATATCCCACCTATAAAATAGCGATTTTTGGATATTAGTTAGACAATGATTTTTTCTCATTTTATTTCATGGAGTATCACTAACTTATCGATATAATTCATAATTACCTTGAAAACTGCTGCTTGTGGAGAGCCTAATTCAATGAAAGGTGGGTTTCCCGTAGCCATTTCTACTACCGTACATCCCAGGGACCAAATATCAGCCTGAAACACAAAATCAAATTATAAATTTAGAGAAGTATATAGCTAGAGAAGTCTCCCTTCCCGGTAGAAGATCTAGAGGCCGACTCAAGACAAGATGGTGTGTAATTTTCTAGAATAATATGATATTCTAGAAAATTACACACCATCTTGTCTATACGCTTGTCACGCACATATCATATGTGCGTTGTTTCCAAGAACGATATCGGGGTGACAGTGAAGTAGAAAAGAGGGGATAAGAAAGGCTGATGCCACCACCATGTAAGATATACAGCTGAGTAGAGACGACATAGACAAATAACGAGTGGAGGGGAGATAGAAAGAGAGAGGGAGGGAGGGCGAAAGAGAGAGAGCTAGAAAATGATACCGACTAAACATTAAAATGCTATAAGCTACTGACCGGCGCGCCGTACCCGCGCTGTCCCTTGTCGATGACCTCGGGCGCCATGTACTGCAGCGTGCCCGCGAACGTCTCCGTAGACGGACAAAGCCCCGCTAATCGCTTCGACGTGCCGAAGTCAGATATCTTCACTACTCCGCTGTATGTATTTACTAGAACGTTGTCGCCTTTGATATCGCGGTGCACGATTTTTTGGTCGTGGAGATATTTTAAGCCTGGAAAATGATATTAGAGTTATATATAGGTACACCTTAACAAATTCGTTCGGAACACTCCCATAGTTCGCGCAAGTGGCGGGAACATTACTACCAATCAAAACATTATGATAAATCTATGCTACCAATGCACTGTCGCTTCTGCCGCATGTCCCCAGTTCTGCGAGTGCGTGCACTCGGTGTTTTTGGTACGAAAAATAGTTTATTATAATTAGACATAATTTCATTACATAAATATATACTCAAAACTTACCCTCTAAGATCTGTTTGGTGTAATACGCAATAGTAGCTTCGTTTTCCTTGAGCGGTCCCCACTTGGATCGCAGTAAAGCAGAGAGCGAACCTCCTGGCACTTGTTCCATGAAAATTTTGAAGTAATTGTCTTCAGATATTGAACCTAAGTACTGAAAATTAGAGACAATATAAAATTTTGTTGCTTAGTCAACTCATACTAGTACATGATACGGACAGGACTTACTAATGTTACACGTAAAGAAGAAAAGTAATGCAAACAAAGAGAGCTTAACCAATAATTAATTAGTTATATCTTATATCTTCAAGTAAGTTATTTATGAAAAATTTCATAGACTCCATGCTGACTAATTATGCTGATTAGATAAATTGATAGCTGTTACTAACCGAATCTTTTGAGTGATGTTGAGGTTGTAAATATTTGCTAGAAGACTCATCACAAAGGTAAATAAGTAGAATAAAGCAATAGCCAGCAACATAGTGATAAATAAACCAATTTTTCAATAGTATAAATTTTTAAAAGTATTACCTGTACAATATTCCTATGCCTTAATTGTGAATGTAACAAGATCTCTTCGTGTAACGGTTGTACATCGCCCAGATTTCTCTCAGGTATCTCTTTAACAGCGATACGCACTTGCGTGTTAAGATCGCGCGCTGCGTACACTACTCCGTATGTGCCTTTACCTAGTACTACACGTCTGTTGCTGTCGTCTAGCTCGTATTCAAACTGTAATAGTACAATGAAATTATTAAGATGCATAGCCGACAAATAACTTGAACCTTGAATGCGCAGAACTCATTTTTGGTTCTTTTTGGTAGAGAGAGCGTGGCGTTTGGAGTGAACGTATCCTATCGAGCACGCTATTGGTAGATCACCAAATGACACTTGCGTGCAGTGCTTTAAGATTGGCAGATTGATTTATCGAATGCTGATTAATTGTTTTGGAAACCGCAAATTCAAAAAAACGATTGTTCAAGTTGTTTGCCGGGTATTGTACCTTCGTGAGTACTTACTACCCTTTTGCCAAGATACATGAAGATTTTTGTCATACGATCTTTGTGTTTAATTATTTTTTGTGTATAGTCATTTTTAATAAAGCATTGTCTAGGCTTCTTAATATGTCATAATGTTTTTTTTGTCCTATGTCTAAAGTCTTCTAAATATAAGTATTCGAGTTTCAAAAGGCTCATTATACTTGTAGCCAACGGTTCAGATCAATCTATTGTAACAGTGCTTTTGCATGCAAATTTTACATGACTTTAAGTTATGTAATTTACGTCTTTGTATGTTACAACCTACTAATATTATAAATGCGAAATTTTGTGGCAGTGTGTTTGTCACCATTCAGCGCGTTAACGGCTGAACCGATTTCGATGACAATTGGTAAGTAGATAGATTCGGTGCCGGAGACAGACATAGGGTCCTTTGTTTTCCCGAGAATAGTTTCTGAGGGATACAAAACATATTATGCGCGCGGGCGAAACCGTGGGGCGCAGCTAGTAATGTATATTAGGCACTAGGTTAGTACATAATAATATTACAAAAAAAACCTACCTTAAGTTGATCCTGCATCCCACTAGTATCAAGATCAGTAACTTTCTCATGGTCTGCCGTGAGTTCGCCGAGTAGATCATGTAAACGTTCCCGACAGGAATGTGACGGCAGGAATATTTGGAAGTCGTCAGAATTCTCGCTTACATACAGAAATAAACATCGCTCGTCACGCTTGTATAGACTGGAATTAGAAGTGATAAATATTGTAGTAAATTAAGTAGACAATATACTTTCAACACTTTAAGAGAAATATACAAAGTAATTAAAGTAAAATAAACAAAACCTTGCATGAAAAAAAAATTCTAACAAACTTTCATGTAGCCAGGCATTGTACTCAAAATAGGACAATGGGCACACCTATTATAACATAGGTTGTCTACCATGTTGACTTGTTTATTTTCTATTTTATTTCTTTTAAAAATCTGATTTTAATGGTTTTAATTTTAATTCTGTCAAGAAATTCTCAGTATTAGCACAGAGCCTGAATTTGTGCTCGATAGATGACAACAAGCTCGTCCCTGTTAGATGAGACTTAAAATAAAAATGGCGAACGTGGGTGATTAAACACCTCTGCTTACCGCTTTAGGGATAAAAGACGTGAAGCTATATAAGTATGTATGTAAGAATATGATTTAAAAACAGTAATATTACCTGTAACTCCTAATCATATCAGAAGTGAAAAGCCAGCGATGTACTTGCCGACATTGTCCTCGTATAGAGTCTAAGCACAGATTGAGTATTTCTACAGATTTTTCTTCTGCACCCATATTCACGTTTACATAAGACGGCATAAATACTTTTGTTGTCTCTAATATTAATACCTGTAATTTATAAAGGCATGTAGGTAAAGTTTATAATGTTTAAATTGTCAAAAATAATATGCATTACGATTAAATACCTATGTATACATTAACAAACTTGGACTGACTTACAGACCTTACTTAAAAAGTAGGCTACATTAAAATCAACTCAAAAGATATTGTTTTATAATTTTTCAATAAAAAAATAATCCTCTCGTCACTTAAAATGCTTAGAATGAAATCGCTAAAATGCAGGATACATACTAAAAAGTACAATAGATGATTTAATGGTTATTTGCAATCATAGTTTTACTTACTGGAAACCTAATAATATTTTCGCAGCTGCTTTTCGTAGCTTCTAAGAAGTATTCCATCCAAAATGAGAATACTTGTTGCTCTGGTGATATTTCCTCGCTTTTCCTAAACCTAAAATGAAGACATAGTATTTAAATTTTCACTTAACTCTATGGGTAACTACAAGTTTTTACGCTGTGAAGAAAAATAATAAAAAGTAAAATATTGCTACAAAAAGGTAAAGGCAATATGTGAACTGAGGTGAATGTTCCTATTATATAAATCGAAACCGTTAGTTAGACTAAAAATGTAGAGCTTTTTAGAAATATAAAGTAGCGTAAAATAATACCAAATCTTACCTATCAATAAGTTCAATATTCCCAATAGTAGACTTGAGATACCAATTAGGTGGTTTCAACTTAAACATACATTCCGCTGCCTGTATCGCTTTCACGTAGTCCTGTGCTAATACTGAGATTTCGAAAAACGTTGCTACGTCCCAATAGTCCTTTAGCGATGATAAACTGCCTTTTTTACCTATTAAATGATTTAATACCATACCTAGAAGAGATTATAAAAATATAAGATTTTAATAAGTTATTTTAAATAGGTACGACAAATAAGACGAGCGCAACAAGCCTTAAATTATTGAAAATATGTATAAAGAAAGAGTTTAAAAGTTATGTATTGTCGATTTTTATTTAATCACTGATGTAAAATTTCATATAAAAACTGAAATGTTACTATCGTATTTATTAATTCTTTTTAACCGTTTAATTTTGACAATGCACATGACATGAAAGAAAATAATATGTGCATTTTTGATAATCCATTTATGTAACATCTTTACCATTAGTTTTTATTTTTGGCAGAGTTTTACTGCCACCCAGTATATATAATATACTAACTAATTTTAAGAACATAAATCTGTACTTATATCTGTACAACAAGATGAATACCAAAATATAAATGTCATAATAATGTTCCTAATTTATTTACAACAGAATTTAGAATAACATTAAAACACAAGACATCCGACTAGTTGGCAGCAAGCCAGTACCCAAGATAGTTAAATCTTATCATATACCAGACAGCAACAATTAAAATATTTATTGGAAATTAGATAATTAATTTATTTTATTTAGTTATATATTTAAATGTAGTGAGGGTGTTTGGTAAAATTTTCGCCACCAGTTGGCGCCACTTTGGTAAAAGGTCTTCCATTGTGACAGCGCTATCGAAGCAAATATTTGTGCTAATTTCGGAAATTTTTATGTTTAATTTACAAAATAGATAATTACGTCATAAGGACAAAAGAAGATTGCTGAGAGGATTTGCTAAAATGGCGCCCACGAGGGGGCAGCACCGTTGCGTCAAGTCTACTATCAAGCTCTTTTTGAAATGTAACCCCTGATTGGCCACAAGTAAAAGTAAAATTGGTGCCCTCATTGCTGCAATTTACATTGATCATACGTAATAAGGGGGATAATCAAGGCGGAATCACATACATTAGATTAGATGTTTCCATGTATAATATGTATGTATTTACAAAGAAATATGTAGGCTCACTTTATAGATAGCGTTTTGTACTTGTTGTTATTATTAATATTACACGTTGTAGCGTACACCTGTCAACGTTATCTAGCTATTACATGATAGATAATAAGTTAGATAAAAGTAAATGTAAACAATTCGTTAAAACGTAATGTGTTATGTCTGTCAACAATAACTTACAACAACACAGTTACAATCTAATTTTGCGTACCATATAATTTAAAAAAGTTTATTTTTATTTACCGCCGATCTTAAATGATTCAATTTGTCTAAAGATCCCATAGTCTTTAATCATTTTCTTTTACAAGGCATTTATTACAATAACCCCCAAGTTTCTAAAAGGCTGATCAACGAAAAATTACATGATCAAACTAATTAAATATCATGTGAAGTACCATTATAGTTGCTTAAAGCATAAATAATTATTTTAATTAGGTGTAATTAGTAACTAATTAGATCAAAATAAACTAATTATCCATGTATTATGCAGGCTTTTAGGTACTTCTCATGACATTTAACAGGTGATTAGTTAATTTTTCGTTGATCAGACTTTCAGAAGGTGGGGGCAAGTTAGACTTAAAACCATGAAATAGCATTCTGTAACTACAATACTTTACCTTTTAATTTATTTTTAAAGTTATATAATTTATATGAACAATTTAAGTTTCAACATATAGAACACGAAACTTAACTGTAAATAACTAGATCTATTTAGTAATTAAATTTCATAACAACGCAATGACTTACCTATATGTTGCAACTCTTGTGAGTTTTTAAAATCATTGCCAGCTATAACTAAAAGTGTTGCCAAGTTAATACCAGCGTATTCATTCGGCTGCACTTCGAAACCTTGTCTGTACCTAGAGATATAAACAACATAGCATTCATTTATCATTTTCAACTATTGCAATGTCAGAGGCATTAAAATGATCATATACTATTAAATAAAGCAGAAAAGTTTGTTTGTTTGTTTTAACGCGCTAATCTTTGAAACTACCAGTCGGATTAAAATAATTTATTTTGCATATGATAGCCCAGTTCTTGAGTTCTTGATGTAACATCACGCTACTGGCGACGGGAGCAGAGCAGTAAACAAAGACGCAGGTGAAACAGCTATCTAACATTATTAAACCAACGGAACGATATGTAGATCTACGAGCGTCCTGTCAGGCCAGCATGCGACATACAAGATAGCTTCTCATCAAAGATAATAATGTTTGTAAACAAACATATCACAGATAAGGAAAAACTACTACAATATCTGCTTTTGAAATAACCAGTCAATTACATGAGATTTAACAGGTGATTAATTAATTTTTCTTAGATCAGCCTTTTCTAATCGGGGCCCGATTTCTAATCGGGGATAGAATAATAGATTTAAAAACAGGTGGTCAATATTTTCTCGTAAGCGTTAAGTTGCCGGCATTAATATTAAGCAAAGTAGTGAACAGTAATTATATTTAATGTTTTTGATAATAAAAATATAAAAGATACATACCAATGTATAGCACTATTCAAGCTTTCCTTATCCGAGTGCTGAGATTCAACGAATTTATCCTTGTATATTCGACCGCATAAACACAACATATCAGGAAATCTATTCTCTTTCTTTTCCAACGCTTTCACGCATACTTTTAAAGCATTTTCTCTATCACCTTCTTTGTTCCGTCTGAAAAGAAGTTGATGTTTATTAGTATTCATTTTCGCCAAGAAAACTTCTCTGACTAAACCAGTAAACTACATCAAATACAATAATAGTCTTTCACTTCTGTACTTTAAATATATTTCCATTTTTAGGTGATTAATGATCATTTAATTTTATAAAATTTACTTTTCAAGAAATGTTAAAATGGTTTCATTGATAAATAATACATAAATAAAAAGTGAAATTTTGTCGATAAAAGTCACGCAACCCAATTTGCAAGATCTAACTAACTTTAACTGAGGTAACGTTACCCCAGCAGGAAATATTTTTATGAAATAACTATAAAATTATAACTGCAACAAATTTCAAAAAGCTGGGCAAGTAATTATCCATAACATTAAAATGCCTACTTTGACAGCAATTTGCTAAGGTAACGCGCACCCGTTATTATTTCAGAATAATATTAATTACCAAGACACTCACCTATTCATAGCAAACGCATACATAAACCTTATTATGGGCATGTTCATATAATTCTTTCTATTCATAATAGTTTTTAAATCATCGACCATTTGTACTATAGCATCATAGTCTTGAATCTCACGGAACGATATGAGCATACTCAGGATAGTATCGCCGGATAGTACGGCGGGATCGTCTAGTCGCCTTCGCATAGCGTGCAGAACATTGGCAAGCTCTTGACCACTGTATATTTCACGGGCTTTACGAAGATCAGATAAAAATTTCTCTTGAAGATGTGCTCTGAAATGTAAGTATTTATAGTAAATTTAATATCAAGATTTTAGACGTAGAAACGCCAAAAGAAGACAGGCGAAATTGGCTAAGTATTTTCATAGCGTGGCAACAGTTTCGCCTCACGAGTTTGTGTTTTACTGGTCACTTTAATCCTGTTGTTACCAATATAGTATTCAGCGCTAAATCATTACGATTTTTTATAATTATGTATGGGTATAAAAGAGCTCAGCCCTCATGAAAAGCGGCCCTTCGCTGGAATGAACATTTAATTTGAATTTTTGAAGTTTCACGATACGAAAACTACCCTCGTTTTAGTACGGCAGTTTATTTACGACAATTAGTTATCAAATATAACACAGAAGTGGGTTAGGTTTCCAATTTATCCTGAAACTGGGCACAAAGCTTGAATTGAATCGCATACAGCTTAAAATAAATAAGACCTTGATACTCACTTCGTTTGTACCTCGACATCCTGCAAGATGTTCTTCAATCTTAACGTCAAATGTTGTTTGGGATCAGCAGAGTCATCGCCCTTGAATTTAGTCGCCGCAGGGTTCGTAGTAACACAAGTACCTGCGTCAGTAAGTTTGTACGACACGAACAGGAAGTTGGGCAGTGATAACTGTGGATATAGAGTAATTCATTCATTAATTCATTGCATGATTAATTTAAGTCTTAATAATATTGGGAAAGTGACGCATCGTGATTGCTAAATGAATTGAGGCTGTCTAGAGCACAAACAAGGATAAATCCTGTTAATCCTATTAATATTATAAATGCGATAGTTTGAAAGTTTGTATGTGTGTATGTGTGTGTGTGTGTTTGTTACCACTCAGCGCCTAAACGGCTAAACCGATTTTGATGAAAATTGGTATGTAGATAGATTCGCTGCCGGAGTCGGACATAGGCTACTTTTTATCCCGAAAATCGGTCTGGTTCCCAAGGAATACAACAAACCATATTTTACGCGCGGGTGAAATCGCGCCACGGAAAGCTAATTTATTATAGTATTGTGATAATATTAGAAGCTGTAAAAGTATTTTTAGATACCATTATTAAAGATAAGTAATGGCTACAAAATAAGAATAAATCTATGGCATTGATTTGATTAATTGCAGTAGTATATCCTTGTAAGTACTTTTTCAATCAATCCAGCCCATTAATGCAAAGAATAAAATTAAATTGGCAAAGATCTACTACGTGGATGCTACATAATATTCAAAGCGACGAGGGTTTATCGCTCTCGTGCCCTTATCCAAATGCTTAGGATCAGCGCAACGTTATTTTCATGTTTCTTGCTTCCTAACCACATTATTGGATACACTCAAGAAAATGTGGATAAATAGCGTAAAATATGATGAAGTTCGATTTAGTGCTAACCCCTAATTATAATATTAAAATACAAAAAAGTTGTTTAAGTTAGCTAGTGTTACACAGGAACGATTATAGAGGTATATCAAATGGAAATACCATGTTTAAGATTAGATAACATATTATTGATTCTAGTTAATTTTACACTATTTTATAGCTATAGCCAAATATATTATATTCAGTCGCACCTAATTGCTTAGATTAAAAACAGACCCCAACCTAGTTAGCAAAAAAATTGATCCATTGACCCAATATGTGTCTATAACAGTAGTAAGTTTTGAAAAGCTTATTCAGAAATAAAAGTAAATTGAGTTTAAGCAATTTTAAACATTGCGACAAAGACCAAAAGATTAACAATTCCGTACAAATTTATGACTCTTATCCACTATATAATGTGCGAATTACATTGTTGATGCCAGTTGATGCAATATTTTTTTAATTTGGACTAATAATAACTACTGTTTTCTTAGTATAAACAAATGCGTTCGTCTCATGATACGTTGTGGTTTGCGGTTTCCAATTCATTTTAATGCTTTATTTTGTGCAATGACACAGTTCGATCTTGCTTAGGAACAAACCACTGTAAGTCGATTGTCAAAGTTCTATTATTATAATATATACATTAAACAGATACGCATAAGACCTAAGCTAGATTGCAATCTATGAATTTCTATGTACGGAAGTCTTTCAATAAACTCCGACAAAAACCAAAGAAAACCGACAAAAGTGGGTTTTTTAAACGATGCAGATCTCAAGTGTGAGTGTGGCGTGACTTGACATACTATGGCCCACTTAATTTCATGTCTTGCATGCCCAGAGACATGAACGCTAGAGGAGCTCATGCCTCCAACACTGCGGTCAGGGTGATGACTTATTGGATCAAAAAATTAAAGTTTGATTATAAAGCTTAATGAATTTCTATTTTATATGTGTTTGTGTGGTTTCTCATCTTGTGAAGTGTTTGTTTATTGGTTTGTGTAGATCTATGAAGTAATAATTCACCGGCATACTTTATAACATTGTAGGCAATGTGGGCGTAAGATAATGTGTGAGAAGACCATATGCATTATAATATTCGGAAAAAATATGCAGAATAACAATAATCAGTATAATTTTAAATGAGATTGATGAACTAATAAATGAGGGAATAAATTCATTGCAAGGCCGTGAAAATTACATGTCTATTACCGGTGATTCGCATAAACTTCTGCTGGCTCTGTAAAACTGAACTAGTTAATAATTACTCTAATCAGTCAAGTCGAGAAATGGTACTATTTCTTACTCACAAAAGTAAAACGAGAACAAAAATGAACTACTCGCAAAATAAAAAAGTACCGTTAAATTACATACGTATTTAATGGTAATGAAAAGGCATTTTAGCTTGTTTTTATTGGTATAATAGGATATGTTATCTTGTTCTCCTCAAAGGATGAAGTTGTTGGGCAACAAAGATAGCTTTTGTCTTTGTTTTACGAAAGAAGTAGCGCTAATTACGGCAAAATTGGAAAGGAAAAGTCCAGGTTCCGAATAAGGTAAAGAAAAGGCTGATTATGATGTTATCTTATTACCTAGAAGATATTGAAACAAGAAAGGAATCCTTACTAATATTAAAAACGCGAAAGTAACTCTGTCTGTCTGTTACGCTTTCACGCCTAAACCACTGAATCGATGTTGATGAAATTTGGTATAGTAATAGATTAGACCTCGGGAACAACATAAGCTATCTTTTAATTTATTAAATGAAAATTTTTATAAAAAACCGTCAATGTACACAGAGATATAACCGATATTCACTCGGCGGAGCTGCGGGAAACAGCTAATATTAGATAAAAATAACCAATTGTCTGTAGGGTCACCAGTGGCAACAAAAATTCTTATACACAGTACATACAGATCTACCAATAAAAATGTCAGCCAGTAATTGAATTAGGTACTTGTTATTTGATTGTCATCCTAGAATGATTGGTCGTACATAGGGAGAATTTGATAAATTGAGAGTAATAGCTGAGATGCATTCAAGAAAATTTGGTATAGATGGATAAATGGAGTCCTGTCATTCGACCCTAATCGTCTTACCAAATTACAATATTTAAAGATGGACTAAAGAATTATAAATTACATTTTGATCTTACAAAATGATTATTTAAGTAAATTTTTACGGTAGTAGATCCAAGCTGGTTACAGCATGAATGGGCCGGATAGTCCGGGGAAGTACTACCCTCTCATAGAAGATCGACTTAAGAGTAGTAGTATTCGTACTACTGCGTTTCGTTCGGTGAGTGAGAGTGCCGGAGGCCCAACTTCCCCCCTTTCCTATTTCCTCACCTCCTTCACTCCCTTCCCCTAACCCCATTCCCAGCCGCCAGTAGTGGAGGCCACCATACCAGCAGTTTAAAACGATGGCTTTTGGTAAGGTGGCCACCACTTCTGGATTCCACTGACTGCTTACCATCAGGCGGGGTGGAGTCACGTTGGTAGGCTAATATAAAAAAAAAAACAATTTTAAATATTCGGATTATTTTTTAATATCTAGAAGATATACAAAGCCTATGTATGCCATTTCCAATGGCTTTGTCGAATTCGAGTTGACACTGCGCTTGATAGTCTGATTAGTAAACACAGTAGTGATATGTACTCCCTTCATAAAACTTATATAAGAAGACATCAAGAAAAACATCCAATCTGTAATTATTTTTGCTTGAAGCCTTTGTCTACCAGTGTATACGCGATAATGTGGATAAGTGTCAGTTTAATGTTACTTTAGGCACTTCTGACGCACGCGCACGCACAAAATAACATAGTATAATTATGTATATTTATTGATTTCGTTGATAGTATTGTACTCGTATACTTACATGTTTAAACAATAATATTAGGGTTATATTCTATAAAAATAGTAAGAGAAATAAGTATAAGTATAAATAAATAAAATAAAATATGAAAATTCTATTACATAGAATATGTTTGTAAGGATTATTGTTATACTTGTTATCAACAATCGCAAGTGCACAGTTTAAAGTATTAGCCTCTAATGTTGGTATCTAACATTTTATCTAAATCTGAAGCCTAAGTCATAAAGTCATAATGTCTTGTAGGTGCACATTCTGCAGATAATTCGATGAAACACCATCAACTCATGCTTAAATATACAGTAATATCATCATCACCATCATATCAGCCCAAAGACATCAACTGCTAGACATAAGTCTCTCCAAGTGTGTAAGTATCTTGGCCGGTAGTCAGCCCTCAGTCATCATTTGCTTGTACCCAATTTTACAGTCAAATTTTATGAATACTTTAATACAAAATCTGATAATTTAAAAATACTTGAATACAGCAACATAGTAACAACTAACAGCCAATAGTACAATTTGTTTGCAACTGGGTTCTTGGGGTTTTTACACAGTTTAACCTTCAAATGAATTGGTCTGTTGTTGTTTTGTGTTACCTTGATTCAACTTTGCATTATGATAATAATGTATTAAATGTAACACTGAACTATATTAATTTGCTATTACATTTAGAAAAATTCTATTAGGTAGATAAGAAAACGAATACAAAAAATTTGTGAAAAAAAAAACGTAATGTTTAGGGTATTTTAGGCTACCCAATCCACATCAGCCAAACAAATCTTTTTTACATACCTACCTAAAAAAATGTTTTTTTTATTCTTATTGACCTCAATAGCACATAGGTTTATTAAAAACATGTATTAACATAGATCATTGTATGAAAAATTTACAGGAGGCAAAACTTGATCCGATAATCCAAACCTTAAAAACTTTGTAGTTTAATTTTTTTCATTAGTTTAGTAGCTATTCAATATTGTGATAGTCTGATATTTAAGTCTTCCACTAAACTAATACAAGTAAATACTATTTACCTTAAGCCTTAGTGTGGAATCAGCATCAACATCATTATATAGCAATACATTCTCCTTCATGTCAAAGCTTTCTCTCACTCCGAGGTGATACAGTAAGGAACTTTGTTGCAACTGCATACTAAGATCCACCAACACCACATCCGCATTGTAAAATGTGTCCAATACATTTGTCTCCCCGAAGTCTAATTTTTCAAACTGTAAAAAAAAACCATAAATTTAAATTATGTAATTATAGTTACAAATGATTTTTAAAATGAGATATCTTTTTAATGTAGTTTTTTTTTATTGACATATCAAAATTTTATTGATAGAGATCCATATCCATACCAATATTATAAATGCGAACGTAACTCTGTCAGTCTGTTACGCTTCCACACCAAAACCACGGACCTGATTTTGATGAATTTTGGTAGGTCTAGAATAGACCTTGGAGAACAACATAGGCTAAATGGTCATTGCACACCGAACTCAACAACAGGGCAACTTCAAAAAGTCTAGGGTCACTCATCATCTATGGTACCCCAGAACTTTTTGCAGTTAAAAGTTTTTTTGTTTAGCGACTTGACAATCTGTTGTTTAGTTAATTCTCACAATATGGTGTTTAGCTTATTTGGAACTTCTAAAATGTGCATCTACTTTTAGCACTAGTCATGGTAAGTGACCTACGCATGGTTGTTGTTCGCGGATTATGCAAATATGGATGTGGTCAGCCACTTTTAAGGCTGACTGAACTTATTAAAAAAATCAAAGCCACAATCATATACATCTTTGTAGTGTCTGTTTTGGATTTGAGTTTATTTTCTTATATTGACTTAAAGAAGAGTCAAGTCAAGAGTCAGAGTCAATAAATAATTAAAAACACTTTGGAGACCAAGTATTCTAAGGGTTTTTTGTATATTGTAAACATGTATAAAATTTATCTCTAAGGTGAGTGATGGATGGACAGTAAGTATTAGCTAATGCTGCAGCGATACATGTGTTTACAAAGGTTAATCTACAAGGTCATGGTGACAAAAAATCTTCCATCGAAATTAACTTTAAAAGTGGTTAAAAACTAGTATTGATATTATGGCACTTTTCAGTTTTATTTATGGAAAAACAAATACAACAAAATTTTAAGTTGGATATTTAATATTATAGGTCTAAAAATAATACTGTCAAATTAAAAATTAATGTATGCTTTAGTGTAAATTCCAGTGCTGTGTTGTGTTAAATAAAGTTGCTCTTTGTACTTTGTAACAGCTGATTTGTAGTTAGTATGCTTTTTGTTGACAACAACTGGCATTTCCACACTATTCATTAATTTCAATGTCAAATACTATAAATAACAAAAATAGTGCCACCATTTACATACATTCCTAATTATTTTTGCAATGTTTGACAATATTAGAAAAGTTTTATCTCGAAACTTGAGGAAAAGTGGAAGTGAATACTTTTGCCAAGTTTTTATTAGTAACTTAATATATTTATATCTTCACTAAAACTTACATGTATGTGATGTAAATTAGAGTTGACTAGCTCAGACGCCAATCGTACTTCTTCCAATGCTCTTTTTCGGTGGGCAAGGTTCACTGTTTGTGTCACATCAAGCACGCATGCAATGTCCATACGAGGCCTTTGGTTAGATCCACCAGCCTGCACGGTCGCGTTGGACCCATCGCTGCATATACTTTCGCAGATGCTTCTCACTTCTCCTACAAAATAACCATAATAATGCTAAGCAAAAACTCGGACAGTGAGATTAAAAACAAAAAAGTTCACAGTATCACACCTGTATCTTCTAACGCCGTGGAAGTGTTCGCAGCGCCGAATGTTATCATTTTCTCACGTGTTTATTAACATTTGTATAGTTTATACACACATTTCACGTTCAATTTACGCAGCATAAAAAAATACATTCCACAACAAGTATTTGCGGGCTTGTTATTTAACGTTAGTGATGGGAACGCTAACAATTACAATACAATAATAGTGCGATACACAATATGATCACATTAATCACTGTGATGTAGAAAGGAACAAATCATGCAGCTTACGATGTGATGTGATTTATAGTTGATCATAATTATTATGTTAAACAAGTAGGTACCAATTAAATAACATAAAATATACATAACTCAGTAAAAGATAATTTCTATTTTTCTAAAATTAAAAATAATGTTTTATAATATTGTTTTGAAAAATTTACATGAATTGTTGAATATTAGTAACATCTTTGTTTACTAAAAGCATAAATAATTAGTATTACAGTATCCCATAACAAAATAATAGAGTGTGTATCACTATTTCATTGCACGAATACATACCACAAGTGCAGTATTGTGTGTATTCAGTGTATTAATAAATAATAATGTGATTGTTACAGTAACTGTGCACATCACTAAAGTTGACCTTGGAATCATAAATGAACGCCATCTGTTTTGAAATATTCGAATTATGAAAGACATACTTAGAACATTGGAAGACTAGATGTCGCCAAATAGAATAAAACGAAATTTATTTTTATCCCGCTCACCCGATGCGGAGCTCTCGACGATGGAATTTCGTCGGCATATAGAAGTAAAGGACTTAATTATTAATTAAAATTGGATGAAATTGTGTACATGCGTATACAATTTAATTCAATTTCAAAATTCATAGGCTATGTAACATTGCATAGTATTATCCTCAGAACAGTAAAGTAACCTCCATATAGTGTTCTGTGGTATTATCTGAAAGACTTCTGCATTTATTATACCTACCTACCTAGTTTGGGTGGTTTGGGTTTCGAAGGTGAGTAGGTAGTTAAGTTCCTACTTACTTACTATTTACCTACTACCCAGGCAAGGGCGGATCTAACTAAGGGCTTTATGGGCTGCAGCCCAGGAACCTGTAGATACAAAGGGCTGAAGAGTGGCGGGGACCCGCTCCCCCTACCTGCCGCGGCCTCGGCGGGGCCGCCGTGTAGTGTCGGTATTGCGACGCGCTGTTCTCCCTATCCTTTGCGGACGAGTTAGGAGGTGGCCTGCGGGCGGCAATCGGGCAGGCGCCGGCGCCGTCAGAACCACACAAGCCCGAGTTGACAGTGCGCGTGTTCCGCACGTGCCTCTCGAGGGAGGGGGGAGGTTAGGCTCCCCAAATCGGACGGGACCCGCTCGCGTAAGGTGAGCGGGCCACGGCCCGTCGGGGTCGCGGATGAACGCGCGAACGCGCGAGCGTCTCCCGTGATCACGACCTGGAGAAACACCGTGGGTTTTAATCGGTATGCCGTCCGCGTTTAGAGTGCGGTCGGGGAGTCCGTCATAATCTCCGCCTTGCCCGGGCGGGTGCGTATGCGTAATGCATTTCCGTGCACTAGGTGGTCCATCGGGGTTGAGGATGAATGAGAGCGATTCCCGTAACCCAGGCACATTTGGCCGTGGGATTTAGTCGGTATCCTAGTCGCTTATTATGTGCGACCGGAGAGTCCGACATAACCACGCGCAGGTGTGTACGCGTTATGCTTAACACACGTAAAAAAAAGTACTTAATCACGTAGGTAGAACACAAAAAATATGCCAAAGAATCTAGAAATTGTACAATTTTGCCTCTTTAGGATAAAAGAACCTACGATGTCTCTTTTGTACTACCGTCCGAAAAAGTACCTACCTACTGTTCACTCGAAAAATATGGTAAGTATAAGTAGTAAATACATACAGGTCATGAGCAAAAAAAAAAGCTTTGATCATTACACTTGTTCAAGGCGGATTGGCGATAGCAGACATTTTTGTTTATTATTCCAGCAGGTTTCCTCACGATGTTTTCCTTTACCGAAAATTCAGTTATGGCCAAGATCTTTAAAGAAGACTTACCTACCTAATTAATAAACTTAGCCACAGTTAAATAAGAATTTTATAAATTGTATTTTCATTTAAAAACTGTGAACATAAACCTTCGCGCAGATACTTATTACGTATTATGAAAGTACTCACAGGGCAATTTTTTTATTATGGAGAGTACCCTATTTTAATTTGGTTGTGGGCACAAGGGCACAGTGAGATTTTACATAGTCGATTTTTATCTCAACGAAACCGATAGAGCTAGATACATAATTCCCATCGCATCCAAGTTTTACAGGTCGCAGCTATAGCTCTACGCTCTACGACTGTAACTAACTCTACCAATCTAGGTATTCCTGCTGTTGAGTAGTTGTTGAGTTGATTTCCCACACCTAGGTACCTATCCTTATAGAATCCCGTACTGTAACCAGAAAATATTGTGTCTTTAGCAGCAAATAGGTATGGACGGTTGCAACGCTAGAGACATCACTCACTAAGTCCACTACCAACACGATCTAAGATATTTGCCGGCAATGAAGTTGAAACCTAACTGCATGGCCCCGGTTTAGGTTACTTTGTTTCTTGAGTAGTTCTCGGTTCTTTCCAAAATAGAATACTAGCTGTTGCCCGTAGCTCCGCCCGTGTGAATGTCGGTTATCGCATAATATATTTTTACTAAACATGAACATGACTATATTCTTAATTTCAACCCCTTTGAGCCATTTTTCTGCGATAAAAGATATGCCTATGTTGTTCTCCAAGGTCAAATCAAAATCGATTCAGTTAGCTCCTACAAGCAATTTTTATACCGTGTAATAATCTGGTTGGCATTTAATTATGTACTTATATGAGCTGCACAAGTAATGAATTTTGTGCAATGTATTTTAATACATCTTCATTCTTTGTGAAAAACTGGATCTATAATAATATTATGTAGGTACAATGACATTTAACTGCGGATGTACACACCAATTTTTCAAGGGAATGTTTGTAAAGGCTGTTACACACTGGAGCTGAGCACAGCATCTGAAACGCGTCCATGTCTCATCCTCTTTTTTGAGGTAGGTAGTGTTCTGGTTCTGGGTGCCTATGTGCATGTGGCGTTTATTATGTGTGCTAAAGTCTAATGGCAGGAATCAGGGGCAGTGCGTCTGCGGATAGTATAACGCCTGCAGAAGTCCGAGTGATAGGTAAAACACCCAAGAAGTTATACCTACCTACACCTACACTCATTGTTTGAATCAGAAAATCTTGTTTCAAGAAGATGTTGAATGCCCATGGCGATGAAGTACTAAATGGTAATAAATTGTTATACTTAACCCACCTATGTTTGGGTTCATTAACATAACACCAGATGAATGCACCTCTGAGTTAATATCGACAAATCTCTCTAGGGTTTTGTCTCTTCTGTAGCCTTAAAACTTTTGTGGGCATGCAGAATACCTATGTGAGCAGTAGCCCTAATAAGTAGGTACGTACCTACCTATCCCTTCATGACCTTTTATTATTATATTTCAAGAAACTGACATAAGAGCGGCTCTTTTATGCACCGTGAAAGGTTATGTTTATATTATACTGAATGGCCATATTCAATCAATGTATACCGATTAAAATCAATAACAATGTTCTTCGTCGAGTCATTTACTACAGAGAAGCTGTATTTAACCTTAATATATTTAACGTAAACATGGCAATAACTATAACAACATAATGCCTTGTAAATCGTAATTTCGTAACCAAGAAAATACAATCATAAATTAATATTTAATCATAAATTATTGTTTATGATTGTATTTAAATGCGAAAAGGCATCTTTATGTGTTCTTTCTATTCTTGGCAGAAATAATAATAATTAATGGAGTGATAAATTGTAAATCGCGGCAAAGGTCGGTTTTCTCTTCTTGGCCAGAGGCGAGTGTTAAAGACAAAGGAAGGTTAGGTGCCCAGATACGTATCGCCATATCGAGACTTCATTATTTACAATGGGTACAACCAGGTGAACTATGTAGGTGGACCACGGGCAAGCACCGACTTTATTAAACAGAATGCAACCCTATTCTAGAAAAAAGAGTAAATAGGTGTCAAGTTAAGAAGCTGTCACAAGTTGTATTGTTGTATTGTATAGCTACGTTGCGATGCTTGGAGCATTGATCACTAATCTTAAGCTTAATCTTAAGCTTAATCTTGAGCTTTAGTCTCTCCGTAGGCCCGTAGTAACATTACGGCACGGCTTATCCTCTTTGTGGTAACACAGTCTTGTTTCGTAAGTGGGTAGGTATGTCAAGCGATACAATAGTCAGTATCAGGATTTAAAATTAAAGATAGTAGTTTAAATAATATATTTATTAATGAAGTATTGATTAAATTTTTGACGTACATATCTGTAACTGATAAGATAGCTCGATAAGAACTTAGGTTTATAAAACAAAATACTTATTGTTGTCAATTGCAAACAATCACAGCTAAGTAGTTTCCTGGATCATGCTTAGAATAGTGATAAGTATATTATAATTATAATGTACGAATAAATAAATAAATAACTACCTTTGTAACTTATAAGTTATATATAACACATAGTATCTGTAATTTTACAATTATATGATAGTTTATACCGAGTTTAAACTTTTAAACAGAATGTAGGTACACTACTGACAGACATAGCCGACAGATTTCTGAATAAAAATAGATTTCTCTGCCTGCCTTATTTATTTGTAAGAAACCTAATTTACAAATAACAATGAATTTTTTTTAAATGATAAAACCAAAAAAATCTTACATTGAACTAATTTGGGATAAAACAATGTTACAAAAATAAGATGCTTATTGTAATCTCTACGTGTTTCTGCTACCCTGGTACTCACTTTCCGAGAATGATTTTGCGGGAAGCGCCAAAGTTCTGTCCTGATTGGCTGGCCAGCTTATTGGTGCCAGCTTGTAGGCCGATTACAGAGTTGCCAGCGCGAAGAACGTCTTCACTGAATTCGCGACGGTTTTCCTCAGCTGGCCTCGGGCCAAGGCAAGGGCCTCGCCATTCAGGGTGCTTGTATGCCTAGAAAGAGAAAATATTACGTTTTAAAGCCAGAACTACACAGTTTACTTAATAAATGGCTAGTAGCAAGGCCATACTTGTAGGTAAGTATCTAAATATAGATACAAATAATGTACTTAAAAAATTGATAAACAATGGTCTTCTTTTTTATTATGGCGTTAGACTTGTTATATTTAGGTACGTTTTTGTGATCAAATATTTAAAATAGGTACATACCGTCCTACCCAGGGCAAAGATGGTCTGCGTGACGAGAGCAATGTTCTTCTGGTCCCACAGATCTGTTGTTTGGAAGAGATCGACGTCTGGGACTCCGTATTTCACACAAGCTTTCTGGAACCTGTAACCAGACATTTGATATAAATCAGTTACCTCAATTAAAATTTTTAATATTATTACTTAATAAAAAAAAAAGTACATTAAGTAAATATTTTACAAATTTTATGATTAAAAATTTGAATGTGCACCATATTACCAATGATTAACTTATAATTTAAAAATAGAAGGAGCATTTTGAAGGTTAATTGAAATAAAAATACAAAGTTATGTGCAGATTTGAATGTACACATGTTGCATTGTCGTAAGTCCTTACCTCCTTTTTTATTAACCGACTTTTTTAAATTAGGAATAATGAAAATGAAAAATAAAAATGAAAATTTATTTATTCACATAGGTTAATTAAATTAACACTTATGAACGTCAAAGTTTACAAAATGTCAGCAAATTAACCTACAGCCAGTTCGCTGACGAAGTAGAGCCATTAGAAGAACTGGCAAGAAACTCAGGCCACTCTTTTTAATCGCCAGGTTATTACAATTTTTGTAAGTTACAATTTCAAGTAGCATGCAAAGTGACACAGGCAATACACTTAACTCTATAGGTAATAATTACAGCTTTCTATGTTGTAAAGAAAAATAAAAAGTAAAATGTGTGCTTTATAGGCTGCCTCAATTTGCATATTGCTACGAAAGGTAAAGGTAACATGTGAACTGTGGTAAATGTTTCTAATATTATAAGTATACTTAGGTATGTACTCAGATTTGTTTTATCGACTAAAACAATGAACTAATCACCTTGTTGACAGAGCGTAGGTACTAGATCTTGTATCCAAAACCACAAGTGGTCTTGCAAATGAGAATTGATGATAGCTACCAGGACATAAAATTATTTAATATGGAGTTATCAGTGACACCGTTTTTATTTAACGCATTTTATACATCTGCATTAGGGCATGCAATATCGGAAGGTTCTCAATTCCGGAATTGGTAATTTTAGTGGAAAATTAAATAATGTTTCAAATCAAAAAAGATTTATAATTTAATCAGTCTTAATCTTTAGTAACATATTAATTTGATCTTTATACAGTAAAATTAACCAGGCTTTCAGAAAACACAATATAACTAAACAATTATAAAATGAATAAAAGACTGGAATATACGTAATATGGTAATAGATACACGCTGGTTTAAGCATGAACGGGTCGAATCGACCGGCGAAGTACTACCCTCTCATAGAAGATCGACGTAAGAGTAGTAGTATCCGTACTACTGCGTTTCGTTCGGTGAGTGAGAGCACCAGAGGCCCAATTTTCTCCTTTCCCCTTTCCTCACCTCCCTAATTCCCTTCCCCAACTCCATTAATTCCCAGCCGCCAAAGTCGTTAGTAAAAAATTAAATAAATCGTTAGTTAGAGTCGCGCCATAGCACGAATTTTAAATCATTCGTGGTGCGAGTGCCGACTCACCATCTTGAAATTTTCCTCAAGGCAGAGTTTTGGCCGAAAGGTATTGTGTATCGGCGCTATCGTGGGAGGTTACACAATACTGAGCCGCGTAATATGACGCCGTCGTAAGCTGATGCACTCGTATTAGTTAAAAAAAAAATGATCCGAAATAAATGATATGAATTGAATGAATTGAATTGAAAAAGTGGAGGCCACCATACCAGCAGTTTAAGACGATATGGCTTAAGGTATGGTAGCCACCACTTCTGGATTCCACTGACTGCGACTGTGATCAGGCGGGGTGGAGTCACTTTGGTGGGCTAATATAATAAATAAAAAAAAAGTACGCTAAAAACTGGCTTGCTGCGGCGCGGTTTTAACCGCTTCTTTGCTTACTGCTCTGCTCCCATCGCAAGTAGCGTAATTTTACATAGCCTACAACCTTACTCGAGAAATGGACAATGAAACGCAATAAGATTTTTCTAATCCGACTGGTAGTGCCAGAGATTAGCGCGTTCAAACAAACAAACAAACTCTTCCGCATACATGACTTATCATGACGATTTCATTTCATAATAAAAATGTTAAGACTGGAAGGCGCTATTATGTTTACGTATGAAGATTCCAGTCTTTTATTTATTTTATTAATGTACAATTATATTCTATTTAGAATCTACAGACGTTAGATTGGGTGCGTTGCGTTTAGAAAACATAATAACGAAGCGAATTTAGTTTTAATATAAAAAAAAGGAATTTCGGAATTACGATATTACTCTTCTTAATTCCGGAATTGAAAAATCTGAAAATTGTTACGGAATTCCAGAAGTACGAAATTCTGGAATTCCGGAATGCATGCCCTAATCATGAAGATAGAAGATCAACGTAAGAGTAGTAGTAATCCATGTTATTGCGTTTCGATTGGTGAGTGAGAGCGTCGAAGGCTCAATTCCGGGATTACGAAATTCCGGAATATCGGAATGCATGCTCTAATCTGCATAAATGGGTGCATAACATTTTTAAATCCGCGAGAAAAATAAATTCAGTTATTAACAGACATAAATAAAAACAGCCAATTTTTCTCGTTTCAGTTGCCAAAAAGTAAGGAATAAGGTTGATGTACCATCACAGGTAAACCAGTGGTGTGCTTCTTTGCCACGTTTGATAAGAATAGCGTGGGTACCTACCTATACTACCTTAAAATAGAACCTATAACTTCGGCTCGTGTCAATAAACTTTGCCATACCAATTTCAAAGGAAACATTATCTACAAACATAAGTTTAGATATAATAGTGATATTCCATTATCCATTGTCATTGTCTGCTTATGGAATGGACCATTAAACTATTTAACAGTTCAATATATAGACACCTCTAGAATAAAAACTATTTAACATATTACTGCAATAACATCGGGTAACATTCGAGCCCTGACAAGATATGTATCCGCTGGTGACCATATCTGCTTGCGCATGCGCTGCTGCACAGCAATGACCTTGCAATCAGCACTGATTGCAAGGTCAGTAACGCGGTGTCCTTGATCTTGCCTATCGTTTATTTTCACAGTTTATCAAGACACAACGAATCATACAGCTGTAACTATCGCATGTCACGTGCAACACGTGTTGTCTATAAATGGGATTCAAATTATTCTTTGTGATCATAACGCACCTTCAGTGGAAGACAGGCATAGAGTGTGTATTTAGAAATGTATACCGTCAGTCAATTACGTAAAGTCTACAACTATCAAATCGCTCTTCTCATTTTACATAATTTTTACATTGATTATGCGATAAGTTTGACTATTACCTACGTACTATTAATTATTCTGTGGTTTGGCATAACTTACTGATTGATATTGTCCATGGACTTGTAATCCCCGCCGGAGACGTTGACCTTGGAGATGATGCCAGGTTGGAGGCGGTTCATGAGCTTGCATAGAATGATTCCATCGCGGAGAGCCTGTTCGTATGGCATGTTCGGGAATCTTTCACCGATGACGGCTTCTATCCATCGTTGGGCTTCTACCTCCTTTTCGGGCTCGCGTTTTCCCGCACACTGAAAGACGAAAGAAACCTAATTAACATTGCATTTAAATAACATTTTACACGCAAAATACGAGCACAGTCGTGGAGTTGCAGAAAACAGCCGGTTCATACCAATACCAATACCTAAAAACCTCAGTGATACCTACAGTGGTATTGGGTTTTCCTGTCGGGCAATTCTTAGTATCATTTTTGTATTAGGGCAGCTCACGACTGGTCAAGGTAGTGAAATTTGGGGGAGGGCTATATCCAGCTATGAGCGTCTTTCGGTGATGGGTATATCTTTACTATTTTTTAATAATCTAAAGCAAAATCACTGTTCTATCTTCCGTCTGTTCTTCAGTCTCCTGTTCGTTCCTTCATTAGATTTTTCTAAGCCACACAACGCATTTTGATACGGTTTTTACTACCATTCATAGAATTTAGTTCTGAAGGTGTATTACTCTATATCAGTGTTTCCCATTTGCCCGGTGCCGGGCCACCAAAATAAAATACCGGGTCATAAAATATAGAAACCGACTTAAAGTGGAACCAGACCTTAAGATAAAACTTTCGTCATTTGCACGAACTTGGATTCTTTAGTAAAAAATAAGCAGCAGATCCATACTTTGCATTAAAATTGAGTACCTAAATAGGCGATACTAAAATATGTAAGTATTTATTATTAATAAAACATTTTTACAATTAATATTTTGGAACCAGTTTGGGTTTAAAAGTACCTAGTTATAAAGTGGGTCACGAAGGGGCAGTGTGAAAATTACTGGGCCCTGGCAGAACAATGTTTGGAAAACACTGCTCTATATTATTACGTATAATATACGTCGTCGTCGTCGCGTGTGTCTAATATACGTCTAGTTGTTTTGTATGTTGTATTTGCGAGGAACACATACTTTTAGGACTCAACATGTTTGAACATTTACATGTTTCCGGGTCGTCCTTTATTTAGTTTTCTTAACAGATTAATCATGCTTTGATATTGTGGTAACATATTGGTTTAGCTGGCTGTCCTCGAGCAAAAAAATATAGAGGCACCTATCTCATTCTGTTTATCTCTTAGGGGACGACTAAGAGATTACCATCTACTAAACGAATTCGTACAAAAAAGTTAAGTAAACTAAGCTACTCGTAGTACATTATTGAGACGAGAACGATGGACAGAAATGAGACATTAGTTGACAAGGTACCGAGGCAAAAGTGACCAAAATTTGAAATTCATAACCTCACACGGAAAAATAAATAGGTAGCACAATAATGACGCAAAGTAAACGCTTTGTAGCTTTAGATGAATAACAAATAAAATCATTATCATCAAAAAACTGACAATAAAAAGCAAATTTATGATGTTTGTAAAGATGACGTACGACGCCTTAATGTTACAATTACCCTACGTAGCCGTTCGAAACAAGTTGTCAAATCTACCCTCTTTTGTATTAACAATGGCTTAAAGTATTTAAATAAATGTTTTGGAAAATCTTTAAAAATTGCAAAAACGTAAAAGTTTAATTAATTTGAGCGTTTTTTTTGTTCTGCCATTTGCCCTGTGTTTATTTCTAAGTTTCAAGATCGTTTGATGTAATGGCCTTTTTAGACACGTATTGGTTAATAATAATTAAAATCGAATAAAACAAAAAATACATATAATTTGTTACAAAATAATTATTATAATTTAGGTAAACTCACAAAATTAATACGTTTAAGAAAACAGTTTGTTGCTTTAATTGGCTTAATTAAAATTCACAATTATTAGAAAGAATGCAGAAAGAAAGATAAAATTATAATAACGATAATCCAAGCATTTAGAAGTAAAATATTATGAAAAATTAACAGTGTACCTGGTGTCTACCCTGAGAACTAAATTTTGACATAGGTTTATATAGTAATATTGTGTTTTGTCGACATCAAAGCCATGGTAGAGGTAGCTCTACGTTACTTTTCTTAATAGTTGTTTATTTTTATTGAAACATTAGCTTGTAATTTTAATACCGTATATTTTAATAAATAAACATTGTCATACATAATAAAAAGAGATCAAGACAGAGAAGACATTAATCTGTGAATAGTATAGTCGCTGTTTTTCTTGTCTGTTTTGATTATTATCGTTTAGAGCATTTCTTTCGGAAGAGTTATACTTATGATAGCAGAGTCAAGCCGAAAATTAAAAAAAAGTTGTACCTAATTATGTCATAAAAACATAATAAGTATAACCCTCGTGCGAAACCGTGAATGGTGGACACTAGTATATACACAGATGATACTAATAAACATACTGATGCTTCGATGTACTTGAATCAGTCGTGCAATTACACGCGACAGTGACTGATAGATAACGACTCTACCGATATTGAACCTTGGTAGTTGTCTTTTGTTTTATATATTTACTGTTAAGTACGTAAAATGATTCATTCATTGCTTGGCCAGTGAAACATACACACTATAATAATACTTGTTACCTACTAGCAGTGTAAAGTTACGACAATGTTGATGTTACTGCTATGTTCCGTGCTTCTCTATAACGCAGTAACAACACACCCCTTTATAGTGTTGTTTCTTTTCTTTTATATCCCAAAACATTTTTCACCTATTTTATAATTTAAAAATAAAATTTTATTATAGGATTATTTAATTATAAATTTATATAATTATAAATATATATTAAAGTGGTAAATATATTTTATACAAGGACAATAAGTGTAAAGGATAGCGGCATCATAAAAATATTGTAGAAGGTAAGTGCCTGTTTAAAAAAAAATAATACCTATCCTTTTTAATTTGGCAAATAATTAAGAAGGTATTTTGAAAAACATAATATAAATGCAGGAAAAGAATTAGCTGAAAAATAAAATTAGAAAGACGAAAATAATTTTCTGCCCAGCTAGCTAAAATTTGATAAATTCCGATTTACGATTTGCTGCTCAATTATTTACTAATATTGCTGCAAATATAAGTATTTAATTTCCTCTGATATTAAATTTCAAGGCTACTCAATAGCACATTACTTGCTGATCAATTTAGTTATTTTTGCCGACTACTGAAATAAGTTCAATTCACTTGGACCTCTGATAAAGCAGATTGGATAGCTGATAAAATTTGCTGTCTGTTCAATTGATAATATAGAAAGAAAATAAACTTAATTACAAAGGTCTATGCAGCCTACCTTACCGTACCTACCTACCGTACCTACCTTACCGTACCTTCTGTAAGGTTCGTTATTTTTATCTGCTGATGTTTCAGTGCCAAACGTTTTTAAAATCATCTTAAGTCAAAATACTACAAGTAGTGCGAATAACTACATGGGTGTAAAACAACCATTACCGTAGTGCCTAACGTATCTGAACTAACAATAATATTTATATACGAAAGTATTAGATTTTATGTATATTTGTTTGTTTGCAACGATTTAACTAAAAATCTTCATAACCGATTTGAATAATTCTTGCACCTTTAGAAATCAATAAATTCAGCGGGTATATGCTACCCGCTGAATTTATCGGCTATATTTTATTATAATGTATAACGTTTATTTTTAGTCATTTTCACAAATTCAATTTTTTAAGCGCTTTCGTAAATTGAAATGATGCAATACGACACTATTGCTAGATATTTTCCATAGGGATTTGTTGTAAGATTGAATGATACTTTTGATACCGAAGCGAAGCGAGGGTGGGCCTCTAGTGTAAAATAAAACGTGAATACTTTTTAATGCCTGAATAATGTTTCATAGAGCCTACCGAGTGCAACAATTTTTTTTTCACATTTGAGAAAGAAGAGAGGAAGTATAAGGTTAGATAATTTTATGTAAGCCAATAAATGACTTGACGTTAAAAATAAAATAAAAATAATTGATGTAGGTTGTGATGTTTTGGTTTTGTATTGTATAGTCGGGTCACAGAATAAACGTATCTACTTTGTGGTCGGGTCACGAGCACACAATACAGAATTAATTTGATTTAAATTAAATACAGAAATTAAAATTCGTTTAGATATTTATAGTACGATGTGTTTTAAAAGTCGTGTAAATTTATGGGCTTTCAATATCTACTTTGTACTCTGATCTTATCCTACTAAAATATCCTAAAGTCTAATTACAAATACAATAGTATTTTCAAGTGTTTTATAGAAGACGAAAAGTAAAATAGTTTAGGCATATTTTTGTGTTGTTGTACTTATAGAATAACAATATTTAAGGTATTTAGTTTGTGTCTGTGTAATTGCAACTCCTGCCAAAATTTGTACGTACGTATAGGCCAGTACATCTTATTGGTATAGCCGTGACTTTACCATAATTTTTATCATCATTATTCAGTTTAAAGTCATCCACCTATCACATAACATATTACCTAACCTTCCTCAAGCATCATCTCTTTGACCGATCGTGAGCCGTCCGTATAGTAGTAGCCACCGATTGTCCGTCACCTTTGTCAGTTCGTTTCATTGGTTAACCCTATGAGAGGCCTGCAGGTTGCATGCAACTCTACCTAGTATTAGTCGTAGTCAAGTGCACTGAGTTTATTCTGGCGCGGCGGTTTGTGATATTCATAAATCATAAGTATCATGTCATGTATGATCTATCTTCTATCTAATCTAATTTTGGCATCATCTGAAGCTTAGAAACATAGTATTCAATTTAAATCTTTCGGACATAAGATGTTATACAAGGTTGCATAACCAAATACGCAGCGGAAAATTAATAGATTAATTAATTAATTAGATACATTCCTGGAATACTCTGCACGTTTTGTATTTTGTATTCATCAAACGTCTTTTGATTACAATGAGATGGTTATCATTGTATTCAATGTAAGGCTATGGTATTGTTACATAAAAGGCCACTGAATTTAATAGTGAACCTATGTTTGATAGAAATATATTTTAAAGTACAATACCTAGCGTTAGAAACTTATAAAAACAAAATGTTGAGTAAAACAATAAAATGAAATATCTGTGTGTACCTAGTTGAATTTTAAAGTTGAAATTTCGGTAGACATTTCAAAGCCACCTAACCTAATCAAGAATGACTGTTATTTATGTTTAATATTAATGCCAAAAGAGCTGCTTTTGATAATCTGTTGTTCAATTAATTCTCACAATGTGGTGTTTAGCTAATTTTGAACTTCTACAATGTGCATCTACTTCAAGCGCTAGTCATGTTAAGCGACTTAAACGTGGTACGTTAACGTACTATTTCCAATTTCCGATGTAGTCAAAGATTTTTGAGGCTAACTGTACGACGTAAATTGACCCAAATTAGACAATATTGAACTCTATTCCTCATAATAAAGAATTTATTTTGGTTAAATATTAGTTCAAACAATTCAAATGTAAAATGCATTAGGGATTTACCACAAATCAACTGGCGGATACAGGCTGACTGAGCCTGTACAGACCGTGCTCCAGAATACAGAAGCAAAGGAGACTCCTTAGTTCTATCACAGAACTGTACAAATTGTTGCAACGAAAATTTGTTTTTGTCAAATTCTTTTTTTTTTTTAAATATAACGGGTGGCGCAAAAGTAAAGACCCTATTTGGTTCAGCTATAACATTTTTTCTAAATTAGAAAACTAGATTTAGATTTTTTTAAATGTATATTTGTGCCATTAAATTTCGTACCATTAGGATTTAAAGATGATGTCTTTTAAATGGTGACCTCCAGAGTTGATACACATTTGAGCCCTATTTATGACATTTTGCATAACTTGCCGTAACACTTCCTGCGATATGTTCGTTATTTCTTGACGAATGTTTTCTTTTAGAGCTGCGAGAGTCTGTGGCTTGTTCACATACACCCGAGATTTCAAAAAACCCCAAAGAAAGAAGTCTGGACTGGTCAGATCGGGTGATCTTGCAGGCCAAGGCAAATCGCCAAAACGAGAGATAACTCGGCCTGGAAAAGCGTCCCTCACTAAGTCCATAGTGTCGCGCGCTGTGTGTGCCGTAGCGCCGTCTTGTTGAAACCAGATGTGCTCCAGCCCCAATTCGTCCAAACTGGGTATCAAAAACTCACGTAACATGGTTCTGTAGCGTTCTCCAGTGACAGTAATCGCATTGCCTCCAGCGTCTTCGAAAAAATAGGGTCCGATCACTCTGTCAACACAGATGCCACACCATACAGTAACTTTTAGTGGGTGTAGAGGTGTTTCTTGAATAATGCGCGGATTATCAGTGCCCCAGAACCGAGTATTCTGCTTATTGACATGCCCTGAGAGATGGAAATGCGTTTCGTCACTCATAACCAATTTTGAAGGAAAATCATCCTCTTCAAGGTTGAGGTTTATGACGCGCTGGCAGTAATATAGACGAGCTCGGTGGTCAGCAGGCAGCAGCTGATGAGTCATTTGAGTTTTATACGGGAACATCTTTAAGTCTTTCACCAAAATACGCTGCAGGGTCCGTCTGGAAATGCCCAATTGCGTGGCACGTCGCCTCGTTGATGTTTCTGGACACTCTTCCACATCTTCGCGCACAGCATCGATATTTTCAGCTGAACGGCCTGTTCTTGGTCTCCCAGACTTAGGTCTATCCAATGTTGAGCCAGTTGCTTCAAGGCGTGTGGCAAAGCGTCGAATTGTGCGACCAATCGGTGCCGGACGGTGGGGAAATCGTCGACGAAATTCACGTTGTGTTCTTATCACTGATGAATTATTCCGTAAGAACATTGACACAATTATTCCACGTTCTTGGGGAGTAAAACGGTCCATGTTTATTTTCAGTGTATTTTAAATTTGTTCTCTACACAATTTTCAACAACAGAATGACAGAAAATGTCATATATAAAAAAAAAAGTATTTTCTTTAGTGCCAGTACTTTTGCGCCACCCAGTATTTTGCTGAGCTTTAAATGCGGTACTCGTAGCGGATTGGTTTCTAACTCCCTCACTATTTTACTACAGTATGATTTGGCTGAACAGAGATGTTACTGAGTACCTTGTTCTGGCAATACAGACGTAATTGCCTATGCTTACGACTAATATATTAAATCTTTTTAAGTAAAATTAAGATTTGGTCGTCGACTGTAAATATAAAACCTCACTTCTGAAGTCATACAAATACATTTTTAACTTTATTTGAGTACGCCTGTAAAACTTAGAACGTTAACAGTGAGACAGATTGCAGATGTTATAAATGCAGGCACTCACTGTTTTGTTCGACATCAGTTAGAAAGAGGTACTAAGAACCTACATGTTATAAATTAAGTTGAATAAGCTAAAAAAAAAACGAAAAAATATGGCCTTGATAGGTGTTTGGATTCGTAATCGTAAAAACAAAAATATTTTGTTAGAACTGACAGTTGTTACTATAACTACTGGTTATGGCATATCACAGTTTATATGATTTCCATCAATTAATTTTAATAACAGCGAGAAACTTCGAAATTATCAATTTTTGCACCCTGGATGTTGAACTTTTAATTGAAGTAACTTATAAAATTAAACTACTAATTTACTTACCTAACCTATAATTACTTGATACTTAATAGCTCTCCTTACGAGTTGCCAGCTTCGCAGCGAATTTATCAGGGTGATACTGAGTGATATTAAACATAGTGATAGGCAATGTAATTCTAGTTTGTGCATACCTACCTACCTATCTGCGTTGTTGGCTAATATCCAAAAAGGTAACCGTGACCGAGATCGATCTGGACAACATTATTGTTATTTTATATTTCTTTGCATTGCTTTCTGTCAGTTGATAATCCAGGTAAATAGCAGAGGGGTTTCCCTCACGACATACCGCGCCTCTCTGGCGTGAGGCCAATTCATAATATTAACTAAATTGAAAATCTCTCAATAAAAACGTACTAGCTAGCTAGCGCCACGGCTTTGCCCGCGCCTAAAATGTGTTTTGCCTCTCTCGAGAACCAGACCGATTTTTGGGATAAAAAGTAGCCAATAAGCGGTTCTTGAGATTAGTCAGCTTAAGTTTTCTTCTCACAGCTCTACCTCGTCAGCGAACTGGCTGTAGGTTAATTAGCTGACTTCATGTAATTTTGACTTTTCAAGCATACTTTATGATCAAAATGAAATAAATGCTTTAATTTTGAGTTTGAGTTAGCGATTTTATACATAGGTAAATACAAATAGACGATTTTCAACGACTTCTCTGAAAGTAAGAGTAAACTGTATTAAATCCGACGCGTGGATTAAAGGCTGTTAGGAGTTTATTATAGATATTTATTTATGCGTTAATTGAACATTTATATAGATAATTAGCTGTGTATTGGTCATTACTGGACACTACCTTTACATTTTCCACGAATACTTCGAAAGCTAAGGCTTTTTACTATTTTGTTAAACTTTGTTTATCATCATAGAGTAAGGGTATTTATTTTATTTAACATAATAATGATAATAAACAGTTACAAACTAGGCAAGATTTTTAAAGTAACGCTCAGTGTTGACAAATTTACGACTGGTAAGGTTGTCAGTTAGGTATACTTATAGCGCGTATTCCACCTGACTAAATTCAGGGGACTAAATGATTCAGTAACTAATTTCAGTCAAGTAAAATAGCATTTAGGAACTTCCTGAATACTATATTAAAGGAATACTCGAATACTGAAAGATCACAACAAAATAAAAGTTAAAAAAAACACCTTACCCGCAGTGAACGTCTTCAGCAGGAAAATTCGATATTTTCTTTTCTTCTAGTCTTGACAAAAATATCAACTATTTACTATCATGAGTGTTTCAAATACCTATCTACTAACTCTATTCATAATTAAAAATTGCAATAACTGAGCGAGTTTATAGACAGTTATTGGGCAGAATTCCAATCCTCAATATTCAGTAAAGATATTTTAGTCTAATCAATTATCTTCTACTTCTCAGTACTAGCAGGTACCTAGTTACCGTACCTTCTTACTTGTAAAATTAATCTAATATTAGGTCGAGCGTTTTGTTGAATAGTAACCTTTATTGCTTTCATTCGGCAAACTTGCATTACGAAATTACGATTGTAGATGCTTGTTGGTTTCAGCAAACACACAGTCAAATACACTGAAAAATCTACGTTGTCTATCCTGATAAAATATAAGTAAGTACCTAGTACTAGGTACCGTGTTTTGTTTATTAAGTGAGAGCACCGAAGGTCTTTTACATTTGCCTTCTTCTTTAGAGTCGGCAACGCCTTGTTTGTGTCTTCTTAACATTATTTCTGCCGTACTAAGAGATAACACAGTCATATTCATTAAATTATCTAAAACTAATTATCCATACTAATAATATAAATGCGAAAGTAACTGTCTGCCTGTCTGTTACGCTTTCACGCCTAAACCACTGAACTGATTTTAATGAAATTTGTAGAGATAGAATAGACTTTGGGAAACAACATAGACTTCTTCGCGAAAAAATGGTTTGATGGGGTTGAAATAAGGGATGAAAGTTTGTATAGAAAATGCGATTTATCCGACATACACGCGGGCGGAGCTGCGGGCGACAGCTACTTACCTATAATAAAGTATCATAGGTCCACGTACTTTAGCAGCATACTATAGTTTCTGATTGCGCTCTAGCTCGCAGATAGGTATTAGACGATATTAATAGTATTATCAGTATTACATTCTGTAATAAATAATTGCAATTAATATACAATATGTGTACAAAAAAGTTGTAATACGATTATACCACGGTTTTTACGAGTAAGAACGTCGATAAACCGAGTTACGACTGCGAATAAATCTTAAATCACTAACAAATGTGCTTTTGATAAACAATCTGGTCTTGATATATTTAGAACTCCCTATTTATAATATATACACTTGACTGGTGTTTTTCCATGTTTCTGATTATAGCGATCTATCGCGTCTGAAGTATTCTTAAATACATGCATGGTCTGGTATCGTTTCTGGATATGAAACCTCTTCAACCCAACTCAAACTTTTGATTGACATTTATGACCAGCGGTTAACGCAAAGAGATTTCCTTACTTTAAGTTTAAGTAGTATTTATTAAATTTTACTCGCGACAATGTAGTATCATCAGCTATTACTTACCTAGCTACTTTTGCACGTTCAAACCTCAAAGTGCCTAATAACTTCGTTTCTTCGTTCTTAGTTGTGAACTACTAATAGCACTTGTCATTTAAATCATGTTTGTATTCAACGGCAATAGATACAGATTTGTAGAATACGAAATCTTTGATGTAAGTAGGTAGGTACAGTGGGGCCCAAAACTAAAGAAATTGAATCCGAAATCAAAAATAAAATCTTATAAGATTGTTGACGCATTACGACGTAAACGCACTCTAAAATAAAAATGATATTGAGATTCGTTTTAAAATGATCTAAATTTATGCAAAATATTTTCTATGTTTAATGGTAGGTACATTCGTAATGCAGCTGGTATGAAAGTAAGCTCTTTATTTACAATCATGCCACACGGCACTATTTGGTTGTAAACATCAGAGAATAAAAAATCCATACTAATATTATAAATGCGAAAGTAACTCTGTCTGTCTGTCTATTACGCTTTCACGCCTAAACCACTGAACCAATTTTACACATAGATCAGGATTCACCTAGGTGAATTATGCAGATAAATTAAGTCTACGAAAGGTCGAATTGACGATGTGTGATAGTGTTCACTTATTATTATTATTTCTATTAATTGAGACCCGCCATTTTTCTTAAATAAATTAAAAAAATATCGAATGATAGACGTCTTCAATCCATATTCTTTATTAATAAATCAATGACAAAAATAGTTTTAAGTGCCTTGTTGTTTTTGGAAAAACGCGGTCAGACAAAATTTTTTCTTAAAAGCTATGAAAAAGTAGGACAGGAAAACGCTAAATTGAAATAAACATCTAATAAAAACAATGTTAGATGTATTTAAATTACGTGACAATATTTTTATCCATTCGTTTCCATTTAGTCAAAAAGACTAGTTTATAATATTGTAGTTTTCCATAATATGTTTTTATGTTTAATACTAGCTGTTTCCCGCAGCTCCTTCCGCGTGAATTACGGTTATATCTCTGTTTATACATTGAGTATTTTTTATACAAACTTTCATCTCCTACCCCAATCCCAATGTCACTTTAAATTGGATTTTTATCGCGAAAGTCGTCGTTTTAGGCCAAAATCTGAAATTGTACCAATACCAGGTAAACGGCAACAGGCTCTCTCCCTGTTAAATAGCTGACGAAACGTTAGTATTCAGTACTGCCTACCCCTTCACGTTATGCTATGACTTTTAACACCAAGTCTAAGATTAGACTGCTTCTATAACATATTACTATAATATATTTTCATTATAATATTATTGCCTAACATTTTTAAAAGAAGGTATAACGTTATGCTGTATCCGGCCGTCCTAAATTTTAAACTAATGAGCATCATCCAATAATTCATAGTAATAATTCTTAATAATATTAACTAAGACGTATAGATAAAAAGCTAGCGTCTAGTGTATCTTCTGTTCCAATACATTTTGTACAAAAAAAAATTTTGAAAATTTTATTGAGACAGACATCTCGTTATGCAAAATAATAGTCAAGTAAATTGCAAGTCAAGTTTTGTAGCTAACTTGTCATTTTAAATTTCGATGTCTATTCATTACAAAATTTATTTATTTTGATGTTGGTTTTTAAGTCTCTTACGCAGATGCACAAATACAAAACAAATATTTGTGGATACACAAACATGTATGTGCTCAGCTAGGAGACTAACCTACGACACTTTGTATGAAGGTGTAGAAAAAAGGAAAGAAAAAAGAAAACATTTATTGTGCTATAAACACGACGTACCTACATAAGTAGGTAAACAATAAGAAGTACATAATATTTTTAAAAGAAAAACAAATACTTCTTATTATTAAATATTTTTTCTTAAATAATTATGACCAATAAAATTAATGCAACAATAGCAAATATTTTTTTTAAATAATTAAACTAGTAGTGGTAATGTGATAAATGTGGCAAGACTATGTACAAATTACAGTTTATTACGCAGGTGACACTATCACAATTTTCTATTCATGCTAAAATCAGCCAAGATCTCCTACCGCAAAACTACATGCAAATTATAAATCACAGAAAGTTAATACTCATTATACAAAACAATGTTTATTTGCTTTACATCTAACATATCAGAAACTTTTATTATAAACAGAATCAGTAATAACCCAAATACACTAGTAAATCAACTAAAATTAATACAAACTGTGAACCAAAGAAACGAAGGAAAAAACAATCAAAACACGAATAGTTTATTATAGTAGAACATGAATGAAAGGGATACTGTTGATGTAAATAAAGATGATGCACAGGTTTATTACGTAGGCATTATGTACATAATGTACGTAGGTTAATGGCGATCCCGCCCGCCCCCTCATCGCTTGGCTTTGGGCGGGCGGGATCGCTTCTAACAGTCTACACGCCGAGTTCGAAGTGAAAGCTCGCTTACATATTCAAGTGTAAACAGTTTTGTGACTTAGTTAAAATCTTAAAATGGCTGTACGTATCGCCATCAGATAAGGCTTTACACTTTTACATTTACTAACACATAACACACGTTTTTGATAGAACAAATTACTATATTAGTATCGACTTCATAATTTTTAGTTTCTTAACAATAACATTCTTAGAAAAATTCTCTGCTTACTTATTTCCGTCAGTTTGTATACTTTTGATATAATAATGCATATTATCTTACTCATATTAGAGAGAGTGCGAATTTTGTGGTTGTTTAGAGAGTAATCTTCGGATATTACCCTCCAGCACAATGATTTCGGTACTATAGCATATATAACACTTTGCCTATTTCAAAGGTACATTATTCCAGATGTACAGGGCTATACATCTACTCTACACAGACAACGTCGGGACAGTTTGCTTATCATTTTTAAAACACAAAAGCTACTACTACCCTATTCATAAACATTGCCATGATATTCAAATTTTGTTCATAACAAACATTATTTATAAAAATGAACACTAAGTGTTTGTTGACGTCACAAACCTGACAAGATAAATTAGAATAATTTGATAATCGAATGGACTTTGCGCGAGCGCAGCTGCTTCTGGCGTCACGACTTCTTTAACTAAAAAGGTATTCAGATAAATCTCATCATGATGAGATCGCGATCTGTTTCATAAACTCGGAGCTATTTTAAGAAGTGATGCTGGAATCCGTCCGTACGCCATCAAACTACTTGGCACTGGAACGAGCGTTTTAAGGCCAACGTTCGAGACTTGCATAATATTTGAGATTTTTTGTAAGAGTTTATGGGTTGCCTCACAAACACGAAGCAGAGCAATTCTTTATTGTAATCTATACTAATCCTACTTTATGATAGAAAAAAAATCGAAAACGATAAATATTAACGTTTGTGTATTTTGTTCCAGCCTAGAAACAAGGAACAGGAACAAGAGGTGTTGACCTGGATCAGCGCGGTGATCGGTGAGAATCTATCCGGTGCCTATGAAGATGTCTTGAAAGATGGTGTCGTCCTCTGCAAACTTGCAAATAAACTGTCCCCAGGATCTGTGAAAAAGATTCAGGAGAGAGGCACCAACTTCCAGCTTATGGAGAATATTCAAAGGTACGGCAGTATATTTTGATGAACAAATAGCTATTGCCAAGAATAAATGTTCATACTAAATACCTAATGCCTTGTTGATACGATAATTTTAAAAACAATTCGTTTGGGTTTCAGGTTTCAAGCCGCTATAAAGAAATATGGAGTGCCAGAAGAAGAAATTTTCCAGACCGCCGATCTGTTTGAGAGGCGTAACATTTCTCAAGTCACGCTCTGTTTATATGCCTTGGGTAGGATTGTAAGTATCATTATATCGGCGAAAAGTTTCTATTAGTTGTCGTTTACAAAACGAATCATAACTAAATGTTTTTCGTTGTTTTAGACCCAAAAGCATCCAGAATGGACTGGTCCTCAGCTAGGACCAAAAATGGCCGACAAGAATGAACGTAACTTCTCCGAAGAGCAACTTCGAGCTCACGAAGGTCAATTGAACCTCCAGATGGGTTTCAACAAGGGAGCATCACAGTCAGGTCATGGCGGCTTCGGCAACACTCGCCATATGTAAAGTGACCACACTTAACACTTCAAGCCATTTGTCTTCGAACGCTTGCCAATGAATGAGACTTACCGAACTCTTCGGTGAAAGATAAACAATATTTTCGTTTGTATGTCAATTGAAGGGTATTAATTGATATTTTTCTTCTAAGTTAATATCTGCCATGCCTAATAACGTCAAAGATCGTGTGATAGTTTTAAATATCTTATTAGTAGGTACCTATTAATTCTAACAGCGCTATTTCTTTAAGTTTTTTTACCAATATTTAATTTGTAAATATTTAATTTTACATAATAAACATCGTTTGTAAGTATGTTTGGGTTTAATTTATTTTTGCTGTAAGTTATAAAATTAGATCTATTTTAAAAACTCTTATTCTTTAATGAGAGTGAAAAACAGAATGTTCATTTTCAAGAAAGTGGGCAGAAATACGAATATGAAGTTATCAGACTTCGTTCATGCGAGGTTCAATGAGAGCTTTTATATAATTTTTTTAACTGTTTCGGTGGTCAAAGTGAAGTTGCTGATGGCCTATATTTAAAAAAATAGCAGTGATTAGAATGATTGATGATGATAATGTGCTGTGGTTTTCATCCTATCTTTTCCGTTTTGATTCTTATCGTTTCAACTGTTCTGCGCCGATAAGACAATGGACTTTGGCCTTAGGGCATATTTTGTGGTACGATTTTTATCTTATCTAATCTTATAAGTGTGGGCTTTTCTTAGAGCAGTTTAATCCTTTTGAATGTCTTTGATTTTCTATACCTAATGCCTATTGATTATGATTAGTGTAATGATAATTAAAAAGTAATGACAGCGGTTATCTATAATCGTAGATTTTGTATGGAAGGAGGTTATTTTTGGCCGTCTTTTGTTTTTGCTATAACTGATTGGTTACTATTAAATATTCATAGTGAAAAGTAATAATTTATACGTGATCCAGGTAAAAATGACCCACATTCACCGTCTCATTTGCATGAAATATGTGAAATGTTATTGACATTGCAAGCGTCTGTTCTACAAGCAGATTATCGTAACTATTCGTAATTCGTAGTAAAGACCCGCCTTATGCTAAGCAATAATGCAATACTATTATGTAGATATTATTATGATGACATTGTGCTTAATGCCGTATTTTCTATTATTATTCATAAGATGATATAATAGATCATACTATTTGCAAATTTTGAATAATTTTGTAAGTAGATATATGATGATACAGGTACCTTACGTATTACACATATTATTATTATGTAGGTATTTATAATTACCTATTAGTGAGAAGTACAAGAATACTCTTTACATCATTAAGATGGCAAAACAACCCACATTTGTTTGTTCCGTGTGATGACCAGCTGGTAAGAATGACTGGCCATTATCCCACTCGCTTTAGAACTGTTGCACTGGCAATGTGACAATATTGAACACTTTTTAGCGATTGCCTTAAGTCATTTGGGGTCTGAAGTACAAATATTTTTGAAGACTGTTCTGTCTATTCGGTAAAAACGAAAAATATTAAAATGGTCTCTTCTTGGCGCCTGTAACCATTCTGAATACCTACGCTTATAATAGGTACTAGAGGCTGCCTGTTGCCAACATTAGGCTTTTATAAAAATCTTGATGGTAAATATTCGTCAGAAGAGACACAACTTTGCGGTTTTTGACACAAGACTCTATATTTACAATGGTAGAGGATATAATTTTATTTCAAAAACTTACATATTGATTATAAATACGAAAGTTTGTGTGTGTATGTGTATGTGTTTGTCACCATACAGCGCCTAAACGGCTAAACCGATTTCGATAAAAATTTGTATGTAGATAGATTCGATGCTGGAGATAGACATAAGCTACTTTTTATCTGGAAAATCGTTTTGGTTCCCGGGGGATACAACAAAATATATTTATATGCGCGGGCGAAGCCTAGGGCGCAGCTAGCATAGTGTAGTAGCATAGAGCTCGCCTGATCTAAAGTAAGTAGCAATTTTAGCATGAATGAGTATGACATTTATATTACATCGCATCATGGCTTCATTGCGAATTACCACTTAATAAATACAGAACGCTGCACCGTACTAGCACATGTGTAGATAAACCGTTTATCTATTCATGTGGTACTGGTAGCCAAGGGAGCTCAAGGCGTTCTGTAAATTCTGATTAACACTACAAACACAACACTGACGTAATGTTATTTTATTTTTATCGTATGTAGGGAGATTTCAAGTTTCATGGTACTTTTCCATGTGGGTTGCCGAATCACAAGTTAGGCTTGTAAGTCCTGACGAATTTCGCACTGTCATCTCTTTAAGAGAAATCTTTCCCCTCAGTTGAATAATAAGGGGGTGCTATGATGATGATGAACGTCATTTTTAATAGACAAACTCCTTGTCAAATGTTTTATGTCGCTGCTGTGAAATATCAACAAGGATTAATACAAACAAGTAACGAACGTATTCGAAACGTCAAGCAAAATAAGGTATTATTAATTAGGTATTTACCTAATGCATAATCGCGTTAATTTCCGTATGTTTATAAATTTATATCATGCAACGCGATAGTTTGAAAGTAAATATGAACGTATTCGTATCTCGATTTGTCATATTCACATGAAGCGAATATGTAATTTTGTAATAAAATAAAATAAAAAAAAATGATATCGTAGTTGTGAACGTGTGTATAAATAGTAAAATAAAATACCTATATTATTTTAAAAAAAAAGAAAAAAAAATTAAGTATCATCCGTTTTCGATTCCGATAATAGCACATTTTTGCCATCGATAGCTAAGCGGCAATCCATGCTGCAATCACTTTGTTGCGATTTATTTGTTCAATTGACAGATTAGATAGCAAAGTGCTATCTCCGTCATAATTATATTACTAATAGTACTTATCTAAAATTAAACATTTCTTAAAATAACTGTTCCGGAACGTCTAAATGTCTCATTTATTTGACTAATACATCTTGGAATGAAAGAGTGCCAAACACATAAATCCTACATTTAATTTTGTAATGATAGAACTTGACTTTAGGTCTTTGCATAATGTGTGATTTTAGGATTGCATCGTAATCACCAATCAGTCTTTGCGTCCGATGAAGAAATCTCATGCTTAGTAACTGGTAGAAAGATTCCACAAAGTAAAAAGGTATTTGAAACTGTCTTCTCATAACTTAGTTTCAAGGTTACAATAAAGGTAGAACCCAATCGCGGATAACTTTTCCATGGTAGGTAGTCTATTTTATATACTTATCTTTACTATAGTACTAGCTGCTTCTTTGGTTACAGCTCTGATCCCGTCACCAGTAGCGTGATGTTTCATAGCCTATAACCTTCCTCATGAACTGGGCTATCATACGCAGAAAGAATTATTCAAATCCGGCTGGTAGTGCCAGAGATTAGCACGTTCAAACAAACAAACAAACTCTTCCGCTTTATATAATCTTTATTATTTATTATAAAATATAACATAAATAATAATGATAATCTTTAAACTGATAAAACCCACCACTACTTTTTACTTATCTATTATTAAAAAAAATTAAAGTCCAAAGGTTACTTTCAAGAAAATTGCTTTTAGGCCGCTATTACACTATCATAAAATATGGTCATAGATGTGTCAGTCATTTTTAAATGAAGAACATATGACGGTATAATAACTACATGTGATTCATATTGTCTATGATCATAGTTAGGGGATCATTTTTGACAGCTAGCGTACAAATAGGATCATACTCAACACACTAGCACAGTCTGTAAGGAAATAGAATGTGCTAGTGTGTTGATATAATCCTACTTGTACGCTAGCTGTCAAAAAGGATCCCATAACTAGACTGTGACACTAGCGTAAACGTAGCACCCATAGCAACGGAAAACACGGCTTGATGGTTTAAGACGTTTATATGATCAATAAGTGTAATAAGTAAAAATAAAGAACGTTATCATATAACTATGATCATAGAATTTGTCATATATGAAATCATACATAAATGATTTAAATATGAAAATGTATTATGGGCCTTAGCGATGCCTTCATTCATATCTAAGTCAACAAAAATCATATTAATGCCTTTTCTATCTCTTTCTAAATATTTTGCAGGTACTATTTTACTAGGTAAGTACCTACATATTATTGATACCTAATCAAATTTAGAATTATAACGTTTAGAAGTAATTACATCATTTATTTTAGTAAGTTAATTAAAAGCCCATGAGCCGCTAGTCTATCGTTCATTTAATTAATTTTTAGTGTAGTAAGTAAGCTAGATATTATACATGACGTAACAATACAACTCAAGACACACGTGTATGATCTCTAAACAAACCCTAAAGAATGAGGAAAGGCTGTCCGCCTAGGAGTAGTTTTATGCAATATGGAGAACTAGAGAAAGTCGTTGTGTGAGTGGTCAAGGTGAAGATCGGATGATATACAATGATTGCTTCAGACGAGAATAAATTAAAGAAACAGAATTTGCGTATTATGATGTGATAAAAGTGTGCTTAATAGAGAAGCACATTTTTTTAAATTGTATTTGGCTTTTTGTCAGTCGCTAGTTTCTAACGGAGCAGAGGTTTTTTTCATTATTAATCTCTTTCTTTTGATTGGGATAAGCATAGTTTTTCTATTTCGAATATAAATATATTTTTTTATTACATTAGGTTAGCATCAGATGCAGTATGTAAATCTTACTAGTCATGTAGGAATACATTAACAAAAAATTGTCTTCTTTATGGAAATTAATATCACAGTGACATGATTTTTTACACCATTTTGCTTGATGGTTAACAGTTAAGCGGGGTGTAATAGTCACCATCCTAGTTTTAGGCTTTCATAATAGCGGCTGTTTCGTACTTAATAGTATTGTTCAAATGATGGTTCATTTGTAAAATAGTAATGCTTTTAGTTAAACGATATCCGAGAGATTCGGGCATACACCTATATAATCTATTATTTACCTTTCCACATGTTACAAGTTATCTTCATAAAAATATAGAAGTGGCCAATGTCACACATCTCAAAATGATTTACGACATACGCGAGCTCTGTTCTATTTAGATTATCTGCGACAAAGACACTAAGGTCGTTCAACCCACTCATTCAAAATAAAACAAACATACAAGTGTATTCTGTAGTATATAAACCACATCTAATCGTGTGATATAAACTGATCATCTTATGCCTAGAGTTGAAAAAAAAACAGGACAATAATTGCTAGAAGATCATCGTCATACCATATTCTTATAATATTCCATTGCATGTGCCTGTTAATATCCCACTGCAGGTAAAAGCCTCTTCTCCTAGAGTAGGCATGAGCATTGGTCACCACGCTTGCTCAATGCTAGTTAGCTAACTAGCCTTATACTCCAGTCCAGTTCCATTCCAGCCTGTTGTAGGTAAATATTTCAAAATATAAAAATTAGTTTGGGTTAATATTTTACTTCCTTACTGCCCTTTCCGCAAATACAAAAGTACCCTCGTATAATCTTATGCCTTAAGCAGTGTTTTGTACATTTCTATTTTTCTAGAGCGCGTAGTTCAAAAACTATTAGAAATTGGATAATGTGCACAAAATGAAAGTTGTAGAAAATATTATAAGCTTTCATTTGGTACAAACACATTTTACTCTAGAACGCATCATTTTTGAGATATTTGCGAAAAACAAAACGTTTCCTCCAGCTCACATCCTAAGAGAGAGAACTTTTAGTATGTTCACTCCCTGATCACTATAAACACGCTTCGGAAGAAATTGCAAAGTTTGTCCCTCACGCACTCTACACCTCTTTCATAATAATTTGATGATGATCATGATGATTTTCAGCTATATGAGACTCTGCATAATTTTTATAATTCCGGATAAATAATAATTATAGACACCACCGCCTTACGTACCGCCACATGGCGGACAGTCATTATATAGCTGCCAGAAACCTATCAAAGAGGACACAAACTTCAATAATAAAGATCGGTATCTGTAAAGAATATTGTCTCCAATCTACGTAGGTCCTTTTCCTAATTATGTTTCAAAATTAAATTTAAGAGGGTTGAAACGCTAAAAAACGTTTACATGAAATGCTCAGACTAAATACAGTGGCATCTCTACCGTTGGCAAACATAACTGTTAGTGCAAATACTCATTATCTGTCTAACAATATTTTATTTTTAGAAATAGCTACGTTTATGACTGTGGGTTTGAAAGCTAATGGTAAGTAAACCTCGTGGTCTAGCGTTATTTTCAACGTATGGAATTAAATATGAAAATACTTTGTTGTGTTGATTATTACCTAGGTAAATTTCAAGGCAATTTACAGTTCAGACAATTAACTATAGTACCAGTATTCTAAATTTATTTAAAATGTGTTTTAAACAATATACATATTTATTTTTGTATATTTCAAGCAACCCAAACGACTCAAATGGACTCATGCAAAGCCAGTGGTTCAGCAAAGAGACTACCAAACATGAAACTAGTGCTATCTCTAAACCTCGTTAAAAATCTTGAAGAGCATGTCAAAGGTTTGAACATGTTTGCCTGTAAATCGGAATCGTGATCCTCCTTCTTGGGATAGTCGGATAGTAAATGACAAGAAATACAACTGTAAAATATTAAAATCTGGTACTAGAGGATGATGTAAAAAATAAGCTGGACCGAAAAGGAGACTAAAGTAGGCGTCGAAGAAGTTCAAGATAAAGATATATTAGAGTTTAGAGAAACACTTACTAACAATGATATTCCTTACTAACGTATGATAGAGCAACATTGCAGACACTGCGTAGACAAAAGCTACTGATCGCTCAGTCAATAATTTATTTTAATCCGATCTGTTACATAAGTGGTTTGCAATAATTTTAATAATTCACAAAGGCTAGGTGTACGATCAATGAAGCATGTACATAATATTGTCAACATTGTAGCAATCTGTTACTTTTGTTATTTTAAGAAAACACGTTAACAAAATTTGTTTACGAACGTAACTGTAGAATAAATAAATTATTACATCAGTTAGTTCGTGTTCCAGAACGAGTGGTTCCATCATGCGCGTGGGTAACTCGGTTGCTATGAACAATGTTTATCTTGATCAACGGCCAAGAGGATGCCCGTGGATTTATCCTGAGAGTGACATTGCGTATATTAAATTTAGCGACTAATTGCTTAAAATTAAGCAATCTTTACTAGGTGAATGCCGTATATAATTATCAAATGAGTATGATGACAACTGTATCAACTCTTTATCAACTGTCAAGCTTTAGATTGTACCTGTATGAATACCTACCTAGTCATGACCTCATAATTTTTAGGGTTAAATTAAGTAGATACTTTTTTGCTATATATAGGTACAATTACAAATAAATGGTCGTACAAAATACTAACTACTTTTTTCGATTAGATCACAGCCAATCGAGACATAGGTATTTATGGTCACGGTCAAAGACATACGAGTTATAATCTCAAAATGTAATACCTGCAAAGTACTGAGTTAATATTTGGCAAAACGCCAAACAGCTCTTTGTTTTGGGTAATTTATAAAAAAGATTTACGTTAAATATGTACGAGGTTTTTACACTGGCTAGACGGCTGCTTGAAAAATAACGTGATGAGAAATTGACAACTCCTAATTAGTTTGAATTACGTACCTACCGTAGTAGGTAGTACGAGTTTTCATAGTTTTACAAAACATTCAGTCTAGCGAAAGTTTACACAATTTGACCGTCACGGTACTGTGATAGTAGGTCCATTTTTCTTACGATGATCGAAAGCAATTAAGTTTTCGTAACAAATTAAAAAGTGAACTCATTTGTGGCCTTGGGTAAACCTAGTCTTGATATTTTGTCATCATATATCGGAGAATAGAAACCAAATTGTCAGCATGATTTCGAAAATTGCGACTATGTAGAATTACACACCACATTTTATTATTTGTTAAGATCTCATATTGCTATCGAAAAACAATTACCTTGGTACTTGATGTAATTTATTTGTATCTACCGCGTGAGTATTTTGTTTCTCCATTACAAATACTATACACAATGATGATTACATTACTATTTTAGCACTTCAAATTACTTTTTGACATCAATTTTAACACAATTTGCCTAATCCTCGCTTAATTGTTTTCAGTGTAAAGTACCTCTTAGCGCCTTTTAATCCATTTAATTGTTTTTAAGACATTATTGCCGCTTGATATTCTGAATCTGTAACTAATTTAACAATAAATTCACTTACACAGTAGTTTATTATCTAGTTTACTGTGTTTTATATTGTGTCCAAATATCTGAGTGGCGCAATTAAATAAGTAGAACGCTTAGATAGATACATTAATTATTTAATTAATAAAAAGTACCTACAAATTAACATACATATTCAAAAAATATCTACATAATAACAAATTGTAAAACATCTTATACTTAATATTAATCGATATCTATATATTATTTCATATGTAATATAAAAGCTAAAGGTCACTTACTCACTCACTCATCAACTCTTCAGTCATCAGCATCAAGAAATCTCAGAAACTATAAGTGCTAGGAGTCTTAAATTTTGCATGGGGGTTTCTTTACATAGGTGGACACTATAGGATTTTGCGAAGAAATAAAAATTCCTACAATCAGTTTAAATTCTTTCCTATATTTAATAGCATTGTTTGTAATGGCTTCAATGTGTTTTTCTAAATAAACTTTTGCTTTGATAACTAGAGATTATAAATCACTAGATACATAATGTGAGGTTTGATTCTTTGATCTAACTAAAACTTACGTACAGATTGTGGTGGTTGAACGTGGACGAAACCTACTTACCTTCTATGTAATAGTAGGGTAAAATGTGACTATTAAAATAAACAGAAAACAAAACAGTCTTGAAATAGCTTGGACGTTTTGTGGTCACAGCTGCTAATCTACGGTGACTAATATTTTTAAAAGATAAAAACCTCACAAGTGTGTACAACAATGCTGGTGCAATCCTATGCCCTAAAAAAAGGCAGTCTCTGTGGTTGGCATGAAAACTAAACACGAAAAAAAATATTTTAATAAAATTAATTACAACATGTACTTAAACAATATTTAGAGCGAAAGTAAGTGTTAACACATACAAGTACGAATTTAATATAATATTTATACCTATAAGATTATTTATGAAAAATATTTCTGAATTTTGATTAAGTGCGTCCGGATAAACAAAAGTGAACAATTTTAATGTATGCCGCTGGAAATAGGTCTGCTTGGAGCATTTACGTTTGCCAGTTCTGAACAGCGCCGATCTATCTGTTACTCCCTACTTTTAACAGACGTCATTAGACCTGCTTTTATATACCTATGACGTCAAAATCATAATATTATACAGTAATATTATGGAAACAGTGCGAACGGGTTCTAATTTAACCTAGTCCAAGCAAAATGGATACAAGTACGTCGATTGCCTAGAACGCACGATACTTTTATTTCACAAGGTCTACACCTCCATAGAGCTAAAAGTAAGCAATAAATACGTATGTGTTCTATAGTCGCTTGTCTAAACTGCACCGATTGCACTGAGGGGTTACGGGTCAAAGTCGTTCAATGAACTCGACGACAGGTGTTGTTATAAAACTCTTAAGAAACACTACTATTTAAATATAGAATTTTTAACTATTAGGTTTTTGGCTTATCGCAGTCCGCAGTTGGACATTGTATCGTAGAGATCTGCCTAATCTTAAATGAGAACTTTATAAATTAATTATAAATAAAATGTAGAGCACAAAATAAAGAAAGAACAATACAAATATATTAGATGTTTAGCTAAGTGTTAAAACTCGAATGAAGTGTAAGTCAAAACAAGTTTAAAATCAAAATAACTATTATTTAGGCAGTTGGATAAACGATCAAAAAGTAGTGTTTATTATAATTGTGGTCTCAAAATATATGTCATGGTCATCCACCATCCCGCTTAAAAACCTATAAGTTTATAAACAATCTCCTTTCTCTTTTTTATTTGCTCTTCGTCATTTGTCTATGTCCCACGCGAATACGAGATTCGATGTTGACCTCTTTGTCCCTTTGCATCACTACGATTTGAGGTCAAACGCGAACCAAAATGTTATCTCTTCTAAAAGCATTCTGAGGCGGTCTATCAACATTAAAATGTCATAATAAACAACGGGCCAACAGTATAACATGTAAATAGCATTATATTCGAGTTACAAAATTAATATTTTGCCTAACAACGTTAGCTAAAGCAAGGTTTATAAACATGGCAAAAATATCTGCTGTTTGGGTAAAATATTACTAAACTAAAGGTCTTGTTATATAACAGATATGAGGTCTCGTTATGTGGATATGTTTATTTTACTTCAATACTGTTTGTAATCTGACGAACTTCGCGCCTTAATAACCGTTAAACTTTGGTAGGTACCTAGTAACCAACTAAGTGCAATAAAACGCGTTGTTATTATTTCGTCTGCTTGTGATGTAGCTTTTCAATTGGTACGTTATACAATGTGAATACGCTAACTTTAACAGAAACTAGTTCAGATTTTTATCGCAGAATCCTAACCTTCATTTATGTATGAAGTTTTTTCTTATTTCGTTTCTTGGAATATTTCATCAGGTGTGTTTCTTCACTAAGTTTTCCTTGGCGTTATAACATAACAGATGTACTAAGACGCAGACGGATTCTAAACTTCCAAGGTTTCGATGTCCTAGTGACATGAATATAACTACTTAGTGCATTAAAGCTTTATCTTAATAAGATCATTTAGCAATATTGTGCAAATTTTAAGAGCAAAAGTAGAGTCGCTGTTGAGCTTGAACATAGACGTACCTACAATCGCAATTGACTAGAGTGGTTTGTCGTTTTTGTCTGCATGTACATTATAAGTACATGCTGTAAGGTTTCGCAAAATGTAGGGTTGGTACCATCTAATATGACACTGACTTAGCTTTCGTGTAAGGTGACAAAGAAAATAACTGCAAAAAATGAAAAGCGTATATCGTAATTGCAGAAGCGTGTAAAGCTACCACTTACGGCGTAACAACCATTCACCAATTTACAGAGTGGTGAAGATTAACTATTTCTACAACTGAAATAAGTATAAGATAGATACATGCATACATAAGTGGCTGGGAGGGACTGGATGCGAAAGGCAGAAGATCGGGTGTTGTGGCGCAGATTGGGAAAGATCTATGTCGAGCAGCTGACTGCGATATGCTAATTTGATTGATTGATTGACATGCATACATAAGAAGATATATATTAAATTACAAATGTTCATCTCGATAGCAAACGATGCAATGATAGAGACTATTTTGTGACAATCTGAATTTATTAAAACAATACTGACAAGAACTACTGACAAATCGTGCAATTTACAATGACAAAATCGCAGACGTAATCTCGTTGAATTTGAATCTATACCAAGATGTATCATCATCACACTAACGTCACAAAAACCTCTTTCTTTGATCGCCACGCTTGCATCAATGTGGATTGGCGATGTCAGATTTTTTAGTACGAGAGTTACCAGACATATTATTACTAGGATCCATCCACGAATTGACTATCCTTCATACCACTTTATACCTGTTTAAGGTGCCTATATCACTCATTAAATTTCTTTTCTCTAGGGTCACCATTTTAAATTGACGAAACCACTGCTATGCCTTATGCTTCTGTCACCTACCCTACGTGGTTTTGAAAGTAATGTGAGGGAGTGATAGAGTGAAGTGCAGACAAAGAAACCCAATAGCGAGTAAATGCTTTTTAAATGGTCTAGTACTCCAAAGCCCAAAAGTAAGATTTCGCACCACCACCACTTACTTTAAGATCACGAATCACCATGACTGCCAATAATAATGCCATTAAATACATTTTTTAGGAAATAAGATGTTATTTCTGAGAAAACTTTGACTATGAGTAGCATTGAATTTTATCTCACATTAGATCACCATTATATCAATGACCTTTTGCTAGCCACCTATGTTGTATATTTTGCCGATTTGAGTGCTTAACATAATCTATGCATTTTAATACTACTTGTATTTATTTTATTAAATGGTTCGCATAACTAAGTTATATAATACAAAAGATCAGTTTGATTTGACCTATCTGTTACAAAATCCATGATGCAAGTCACAAAATGTTAAACATAAATGACTTAAACTTCTCAAAGATTTTGGCAAATCAATTGAGTATTCAATATACTACACTTAGAAATATCGCTTCTATCAGTGGTTTTGTTTATAATATGTGAATTTAGGAAAATAGTCTATAAATGACTGAGACTTGAAAATACGTTGAAAGAGATATTAATAGCACAGTTGCGAAGCCGAATGAAAGTCAAAATCTTCAGTGACATTAATATTGTGCAAGTTTCTTTTATTGCCGAGTGGCAGACGAGCCAACAGACAACAGACGAGCCCACCTAATGGTAAGTGGAAACTGTCGCTTATGAACTTCTGCAATGCCAGGGACTCGGCGAAGCGGCTGCTACTGTTGATGATATAAATTTTGGTAAGTCACTAATCGTAATAGAATAATTAAACATTGGAAAATTAGACGTATAATATTGCTAATTGGACTAGAACAATATATTAAGGCGATGGTGCAACGATATTCTCACTCAAGGTACTTGGTCTTGATATTACATAATAATGTAATGGCTAGTAAGTACCTGACGCTTCTTCTTCAATTCATTGTCACCTTCTGATAAATTAATATTTTGGTTCTGACTCTGATAGAGGAAGTATCGGAGCGATCACTATATCGTTTGAATTGGGAAAGTGCATCCTCATACTGCGGTAAATGTTTAGATTTAAAGATTTTTATAACTTAATTTGTACCTTTATTTATAATTGTTATTTATAACTGTAGTTGTTGATATATATAATAATTATTGATTTACTTATAAAAAAGATTGTAGGTAGGTCAAAGTCATCACACGCACATCATTTTAATAAGTTTTATTGATTTCTTTTTCACAGTTTTCATAATCAGTTTTTATACAGTTTATAATGGAAGTGTTATCCAGCAGAAGCTACGATTAAGAGTTCAAAAGACGGGTAATGTTTAAATAAACCGCATTGATAAAGCAGGATTTACCTACTACATTTCGGTTTCGGTGATCAGTAATGCTCGAACGCTTGTCCAGTCAAGTCTAGTTTTGTGGCGCGTCTTTCGGCTTAAATGATGTTATCGAAGATAAGATAAAAAATTATCCATAGTCAATGAATTAGGTGTAACTATAAAAGTCGTCGCGACATGCCATTAACAAAACTATACCTTTGATAATTAACATTTTTAAATTTAGCGTCATTTATTAAAACATATCAAAGAATAGCAGCACAATTTCAAAGTTGCCAATTTAAATGCATTCTAATTCTAACATTGCATTAGAACTGTAACGTAATAGGTACAAAAAGTATATTCTAAAAGAAATAAATCAATATATTAATACTTCATACAGTTGATTACCAAACGCGGTGGGTAAAGAAGAAGGAATTGATGTTACGGAACGAATGTAACACTTACTACACGTAAGGTCTTAATTGCCAACAACTAGGCTGTTTAACCTGAACTAGTTAATCGTGACTCTTTGAGGAAATCGTCTTGATTTCCTTGATTACTGCAACCCACAGGATTAATGTAATATACTCCCTATGTTATGTAATATACCTTTTGTATCTCACATCATTAGTTACTTGTAGAATTTCTTCATGAAACCCTTCACTTCTTTGTGTAGAGTTAGCTGCAATAATAAAACAAAAGATATTCCGGCTAAACTGGTATGTGAGTGTATAGTTAATACCGCAAATTGTAACGGTGTCGTACAACAGTCTATGGTGCGTGATTACATTTGGTGCAACCAAACTATGTGTAGACGACCACATATTTGCTTTACCATTTTCAGGGCAAAAAATCTTTAAAATTAATATTCAATAAGACTTATTATGACAGTGACAACTGTCTCTGTACTGAGGTAACTTGCAAGCAAAAATATACATTATTGTTTTGTAATATGCAAACGATATTTACTCTAAAGGTGGTAAAGCAATTTCATGCTCGACTATACAGTGCTACGGTATCCGGTACAGTGTTACAGTATCGTACATTATGCGGTCGTCTGTTTATAATTTAAGGGTGGTGAAATGCAACGAGTTTTCTCAGTTAAATTTAGCAACACGATTATAAAAATATCTAAGTATTTTACAAAACCATAACACCACTTTAAACTGCAGTACTGCTTACTGCTAAGATAAGATTTCATCTTCACAGAATGCAAGAGCAGGAATGGAAGAATCTGTTTTCTTTCATTAATAGTAACAGGCCAGTTCTCGTCCTCTGATGGTAAGATGGTTTTTCATTTGAGTGCTGTGCTACCCATGAAGCTTCCGACAGTCGCTACTATCATATAAAATAATATAGGCTGTACTTGTAGCACATAAATCTATCCTGTTACCAGAGAAATTTGTTTTATCTGTAGTTTATTTTTTAAATTGAACACGTCTGTCTAGTGTTCTATTTTTCTTAAGTGGTAGGTATTTAAAATAAAATAGGTCCAAATACAAAACTAGACTAAAATTATTATAACATCTGTTTAAACAGACTTAAACACATTATCATTAATAGGCAAATCATAAGGTTATAAATAAAATCCTATTACACTCTTCTAGATGATTTTGCCCCGAAACTATCTCTATTTTGAGCACATTGCCAATATTCTAGATAAAATTATAAAATTTCAAGCAAAAACTTTTGACGGTTGATAGAGACAAATTTCTTGTTTTGTAAAGAGTAAGTAGGTACGTATATCTCTAATGAGCTGTGAATATCCTAAGATGACTATAATAGGTACCTACCTATATACAATATTCATAAACATGCTATGGTATTTCCTTACAGCCATAAACCTTTATCACGTGTAAATATTAGTAATACTATAGGTAATATACACACATAGGTCGAACTTTCTCAGTTCGTCTCTTAGTTTACAGCATATTATTTGAGTTTATCTTATGGATTAATTTCGTACGCTAAAGGTAATTTTACCAAATTAATTTTCACAAAAATACCTTTATTGTTATCATGCAAAAATGTAATCTCACTAATAAAATAAATAAATATGCATTCTTAGCAATATTGACTTGAGCAACTAGAAGTTTGAGCTTTATTTACATAGTGAAGAATTGCGTATGGCCCCCCTCCTTTGGTAGTGGTGTGAGAGACCGCCAGGCCGGCAAAGCGGGGCCTTAGTATCTCACCACCTCCTCGAGCTGCCTGCTCGAGGCAATCCTGACTGCTTCTCTTCGCCAACGGAAACCGGATCAAATCATGCAGTTTAAATTATTAATAGTGACAATAGTGCTACACTATACCAGCGCTGATTATTTTAGGACGAAACGTAAGTGTTTTATATACGTTTTAAATTCGTGCTAATTCATATATATCTCAGATGTTTAATGACCTAGTTGCGATAAATCGTTTTATTTTAGTTATAAACAAATGATTTAGCATTCCCGATGTGCCAGTTTTATGTTTCATAATACTCTTGATGTTGCATAAAACATTTATGGTCGTTATATCAGAAGTTACGACATTTTCTAAGGTACGCCTATACCGGAATAATCAAGACGCACTGACAATATGTTTCGCAGTGTTTTTGCCATACGAGAAATCGAACGTGTGATACTACCGTGCCCAGATATAGATAATTACATATTTCTTTCGAAACCGTCTGTGGTTATTGCATTTGTAGCGCAAGTAAAAGTTGTTTTTGTTTACAAAACATGCGGCATTACAAAATTAATGTTTGTTTATTATTTCATGTTGTTCAAATTATGACAGATATAAATAGACACAATTTTTAGGAGCACTTCAGCTCGCATGTTACCAACTTAACACTAATTGAAGGATTTTGGCACACATCCTCGTCGCGTTATTATGTAGGCTCAATGCCTATTCTTAACAGTGACAAGTAAAATAAACCACATCTCAGTTATGAATAAATAAATACTCATATCTGAAATATAACCTATATAGATACATAAACTATACCTACATTCTCTGAGTAACACGTGTAGAGTTTCCTTGATATAAAGTGGAATGATTTTGCTTAAATCACACGGTAAATTTTTCTTGTACTAGTATGTATGTAAGTATGGAAATACTGTCTCTTACAAAAATTATGCTTATTCATATCAATGTGTCCACCACTTTTAGATTCCACTGACTGCTTACCATCAGGCAGAGTGGAGTCACTTTGGTAGGCTAAAATAAAAAAAATGTTTAGAAGTGGTTTAGTACAATAGGGTCATTGTGCTCTATCATGTCATTGTCAATAAAAATGTGTGCAATGACTGTTTGATCGATAGACACAAAGTACATATTACGTAAATAACAATAAAAATCCACAAACAAGTAATAAGCAATTCATTGTGATATGAAATCATCACTTATTAAGAAATAATTTATTTATAAGTATTTTGTAAACGAAATATCTTGCGTAAATTATTTCAATCACTGTTCACAACAGCTACGTATAAAATTTATGAGGTGTAAAGGTCATTATAAATGCGAATAATTATGTATTATTTTGTCTCTTCATATAAAAAAGGGAATGTGCCTTCAGATAACGACTGAGAAAATAATAGGCGAAAGATTATAGAGAATATATGAAGTCCACTTCTTTTGGACTTTACTAATCGTCTGCTAGAGTCAAATCATTTTAGTGAGAAAACATAAAAAAAAGAAAAAGTAAGCTTTCAAGCACTACCGTTTTCTTGAGTAAAAATGTTTGTTCCTTATCTCAACGTAAAATATTAGCCTAAAATTTTAAGTCTCTTGACTAGAAAACATTAAAAATTATACTTTGAAGTTAGCGCGTGTTGCATTTTATATATTCGTAAGTAAATCAACAACCTATACAGTAGAGTGCCATAAGCACAGACCTAAGACACAGAAACCTCGACACCCAGTTACTTTGAATGTATTAATAGGCGGTCTTATCGCTAAGAGCGATCTCTTCCAGACAACCTTTGGATGGATTAAAAATAAAGGGGAAATATAATAAACCTCTGGAAAATAAAAATCAAACGTGAAACTCAATTGCCAATGTCTGGAGCGTTTTGTTAACTAGTTCTATACTAATACCTAGCCTTTTGTAATATTAATAAGCTGCTTCAGGTTATACTGGTATCGGCAGCAATAAACTTGAGAATATACTAGAACGAAAAACGGGCTTTGGAATACTGGTCATATTTAGAATTACAGTCTTATAAACACAGGGTAACGATAGCATGACTGTTTAGTATTTGATGAAGTTTAAAAACGACAGAAATAGAAAGAGGTAAAACGCGGCGAAATTCATCGTTAGTTTATATTTATTAATAAACGGGATAGTTAATTAAATTATCTGGTTAGTCGGTTATTCCTTAGTTAGCAGTTTTAAAACTTAGCTACAAATATGATTAGAAATTTATTGTTGTTGACTAACTGAAACTAAAAATAAGGTGCTTATGAAGGGATTTTTTATAATACCTTTCACAACAACTACACACAACGCCATCTAGACCCAAAGTAAGCATATATTATTAGCTTGTGTTACGGGTTCTAGAATATGGATATATACATACCTAAATACATACTATTAGACATAGAAACACCCAGACCAATGCAAATATTCATGTTCCTGCACAGAAATATTTGCACTGAGCGGGTATCGAACCCGCGACGTCTGTAAGGAGTCCTTACGCAGTACCACCGAACCATAGAGGCAGTCGGACATTAACATAGCGAATTGTCCAACATTAGCAAATAATGTATGAATTCTAACTCTTGAATAAATTCTCACGCGAGCTAATTAGACTGTAAAATAAAGCAAATATAATATACATAATATAACTAAAATAAAATTGTTTAATTATAGTGATTCTGTACAGTATGAACTAGATTTGGATTTGTGTCAATGTCAATGTCAGCGGTTGATACGATAATATCCCTGTTGCTAAATTTAGAGACTAACTGTGTAATGTTTGTCTTAATTTGGACATTGGCATTTAGTTTTGATAATTTTGAGCCTGCTCCCTAATGTTTGCCTTAATTTGGACATTGGCATTTAGTTTTGATAATTTTGAGCCTGCTCTTTAATGTTTGTCTTAATTTGGACATTGGCATTTAGTTTTGATAATTTTGAGCCTGCTCTCTAATGTTTGCCTTAGTTTAGACATTGGCAGTTAATTTTGATAATTTTGAGCCTGCTCTCTAATGTTTGCCTTAATTTGGACATTGGCAGTAGTTTTGATAATTTTGAGTCTGCTCTCTAATGTTTGCCTTAATTTGGACATTGGTATTTAGTTTTGATAATTTTAGATCCTGCCTTAATTTGGGCATTGACATTTGCTTAATTTGGACTCAGGGTCCAAAAGGTTATTATATTAAATCTAGATGAATGAGTAGATAAATAAATATCCGTTTTTTTATATTAAGATATTTAACTAATATTAGACATATATTTAATCTCTTTGACGTTTACACATTTCCTGGATAATTAATAGAAAAATTAAGTTCCACTTTATACTTTATGTAGGTAATATAGAATTTAAGATAAAATATTACGTTTACGATCTTGCATTACAATATTAATTGTCTTGACTCAAGATAAAAAATATTTTTATATTTTTAACCTTAACTCGTTTAATTACATACTAACTGTGTTAATTCTTGTCCGTAACTATATTTATTACCCAAATGTTAATTGCCTATTCTTATATTTTATTATGAGCTCTGCAAATAAGACATAAATGTAATTAATTTAAAAAAAAAATTATGCTCAATAGACACCTGCATATTAAACCTTACATCAATGAAGTAATCAATTAATGAATAATAATTCATCCTCGTAGATCATGTATGAGTACAAATAGGACGTAAAATTAATAGAGTACATATTATTTTAAGTATCACTATTTATTGCCAAAACACCTAGCTAAATACAAGGATCTTATACCAAAACATAATTTAGTATTACGCCTTTTGCCCGAAAGGCTAGACAAAGAGGTATAGGCCACCTTTTTCCATCTATGTTGGCTCCCATGTAATGAGGGACGAGCTTGTTACCATTTACCGAGTACAATTTCAAAATGGTCCATGGATGGGTGACCGCATAGTGAAATTTGATCTGACCGTCTCCGTGCTTCGGAGGGCACGGTAAAAGTCGATCCCGGTTGTTGCCAAGTTGATAACAGTCGTTAGGTCAAGTCGGATGCCTGTATAATAAATTACGGGCGACCTGAGAACAAATCCTGACACTAGGTTGACCACTAAATACTCGATAAGAAGAAGAATTCCAATATCCGGGCTTATAGTCTATTACACTGCACCAGCGAACCATCGAGACAGATTAATAAATTATAGTTTCAATAGATATATATTACAAAGTTTATTTTAAAATATTTTGTTTTCTTTCCAGCCAGTTTCGTGAAAACATGTTTGAAGAGTGACCCAGAATTTGACGATTGCTCGCGTCAAGCGGTGCAACAACTATTCAATGCCCTAGGCCCAGGTAAAGCATTTGCAATTATTTAAATTGCGGCCAACGAGCTGGAACATATTACAGCAAGTAATTACAGTAAACGGTCATGATTTACTTTAGCTATAAGGGTTAACAACATTTATGCAAATACCTACCTACCTAAAAAGGTAGAGCAACTAGTATACAATTATTTAATTGCTATTGGAAATAGCATAGGCATAGATAATATTTCTATACCTACGTCCTTATGCAAATGGTATCCAATTTGTCTACCCAGTTTACACATTAGATCAATGAAAACTTTTACATTGCCAGATTATTATATTTTTTGTGAAAAAGTAACACTATGGAGAAGTCTAGAAAGTGACACAATAAAAAAGCACAGTCCTTTCTCTCCTTTCCTTTCTCATTGCTACTACACATTAAGATTATGGACTCTCTAAATAATATTTTTAGATTGAATTTACTTGGTACACATACCTACGAATAATAAAAATGATTAATTTATGTACACATTCCCATTAAATTAGATACAAAATGCATACAATAGCAGAAACATCTTGTAAATATTAAAACGCGAGATCATTGTCTATAACTACCAAAATAGATGCAATGTTTTGAGTGGAACGCGTTCATATTTTAGGTATAAGTGGTTACCGTATGCCGGTCAACTTCGCAAGTAGCTGGCACGCTTTCTGAGCGCCTAGTCAGTTGCACAACGCCACACAGCTGTTGTGTTTCGCCGTTCTTGCCATTGCGAGCAAGCTACTAGCCGATACTGCTCTCCTGGTAGATTGTGCCCTCCCTGGCGTTCGTGAACGTTTCGTTTGTCGTTTTGCAACAACAAAGTGACTAAAAATGGCTAAGTTCGTAAACCTAAAGTTTGTTTTAAACATTGTTCGTAAGATAGTTGTACAACTAAACTGATTTTGTTTTCTATAATGGTTTCCATAAGTATTATTATTAAACTAACAGTTTTCACATAATTTCTAAGCTATGTTACATATAGTTAGTTATCTGCAAGGATACCTGACTTAGTAGATTCACAAGCCACTGGACTAGCCACATAGCCCTCAATTACGAAACTTTTGTACATAACTTGCGGAAAGCGAAAGCGCTATTTCTTCATCACACTTGTTTGTAGCCTGGAGATATCAAATGTGACTCGGTATTACTACACTTTTCGTGACACGTAATAGTAATTCATGTTACCATGAGAAAATATTATATTTGATGTTAATTGTAATTTTTCATAAATTCTAGGACTGGAAGAAATTGGTATGGTGCCTTTAGATCCGTTGAAAATTCCTAAAATCAGGATTTTACAAGGTGAAGGTCCTGTAAACGTAAATGCTGCACTTGATGATGTGACAGTAACAGGTTTCGGAAAGACACAAGTTTTGACCAGCAAGTGAGTGTAACCTCCTTTAGTTTTATTGACGCCTGGTACATGGGACGACTGCTTGATCGACTAGTCCAAGACTGGGGAACTGTGGACTATTGTAAGCCACAGATTAATTTAATAGTACGTAGTAGTTAGTGAGTTTAGACTTGGTTTAAGTTTAAACTCAAGTTCGGACGAACCATCTTACCGACTTGGAAAATGCGCCCATTTTACGGATGTTTTGATAGATAATACGCGTTTTGAGCTTCGAGAAAACAATTGACGAATTGATGTTTCAGGTTAACATTTTTGTATACAGGTAGGCAAAAACCTGAGTAAGTCATGGGCAGCAAATAAGACTTCCATTAATTCATGGTCATACAAAGTAGTATTTATTGAAATAAATAATTAAAGTAGGTAAGGACGACTTATTAATGTTCATGGTATTTATTGATTATGTGTATTTTCAGAGTTGATGGCAAAACTTATGACTTTCGTACAAAAGTTCGAGTTCCCAAAATAAGGATTGAAGGTACTTATGACCTGAAGGGAAAAATTTTACTGATTCCTTTGGTTGGTAGAGGCACGTGTTGGTTTGAACCAAGTGAGTATAAAATAACTCTATTTATTTAAATACTTGCTAAATTAATTACGACTAAAAATATTACGTTATTTTTCAGCAAACATGACTATAGATATTGTCAGTGATGTAAAAGTATACAATAGAGATGAATTCACGTTTTTCAACGTCACTGGCGCCCATGTCAAATATGCCATTGGAGGTTTGAAATTGCGTATGAATAATTTATTTGATGGTATTCAGTCCTTGGGTATGTAATACATGACATGTACTTATTAGCTCTTTTAGTAATAATTATTACAGGTATAATCTAGCAATTACCTTTAGAGCCATTGTGACTTGACGAAGCAAGCGACATGACAATGTTTTAAAATGTTGTGGTTTGTGTCTGAGAAGTAGGTTTACGGGACTACTCACACTTATTCAGCTCTATTCAGCATATGCCCATAGAAAACAACGATTTTGTATGGAGGCGCGTACACATGCGGAAAGCTGAACGGACGCGTACCCGCTTCATACAAAATCGTTGTTTTCTATGGGCATAAGCTGAATAGAGCTGAATAAGTGTGAGTAGTCCCTAATTCCTACTCTTTTGTAATTTGAGCCTATATTATATTGTGTATCTATTTGACACCCGAATTAAGAAATTTATAATTAAGGAACACAAACATACAAAACTTAAATGAAAAAAATTGTTGATTACGCCATCTATACATACATATGTAAAACTTCGTTTGTTGCAGTAGCAGCTAAAGCTTACTGTTACATAAATTTTATGCTAGATGTCGATAATAGGAGAGTTAACTTTGTTGACCGACCTCCTCGCATAATATGATAGCCTGGTACTAACGTGTTACAAATTGCAACGTTGAGACGTTGTTGAGACGTCGCTAGACGTTTGACAACCGCTCGCTCAATGTGCCAATTTTATTCGCAATTTTCCTGGTTTGTTGTTGTGATATTTTTAATGAATTCTTTCATATTGATGACGTAATGTTAAAATGTTAACACAGAGGCACCAAGGTTGCCTTACATTTTCAAATAAAAATTAACATTTTGTCATATTAGATCAATATTACTTTAGTTACTACTACAATATTACTTTACAAAAGGTAAATTGTTTATTTTGAAGAAAATTGTTTTGTTAGTATTTATTTTGATAACTAGAACTTTTAACTAAATCAACTTTTTTTTTGCAGTACATTTTCATAGCCAAGTATACTTTAAATTTATTGTTAAAAATATTGTAATACATTAATTCGATAAGAGATGGCGTCACCTGTACTGCTATGTAGAGCAGAAGTTACTTTTTTAGTAGCTGACTGCTGAATATACTAAATGAAAAAGGTAATATTATTAGCAAAACATAGCAATAATGTATATTTTTTATTTCAGAGGAAAGCACCAACGCCTATTTGAATGAAAATTGGCGACCAGTGTCAGAATCCCTACGACCAATATTATCTAAAACTATAGAAGACATTTTAATTGGCTTTCTCCAAAGACTGTTCAATAATTTACCAGGAGACTTTTTGATTGGAGATATAAAAAACAATAATAAAAAATCAGATAAGAAAGTTTAGGAATAATATCATCGTTCGTAGTTTAAAAATACAAATAATAATTTAAACTTTATCTAGATAGTTTAAGTTTCTTAATGACATGCCAAGATAATTTTAAATTAGTTTTTAATTATTTTGTATATAATTATGAGTAATTATAGTGTGTGCATGTATCGGCCATAATATTATTATACCAGCTATTACACATTTTAAATATCGAATTAGATTACTATACAATAAAAAAAATGAAAATACAGAATTTAAAAATAGATATGGTCGAGATCTTGAAGTAGGTTTTTTGACTGAAGACGGTTGTGTTGTGTAAATAATGATAAATAATGAAAACATGATTTTTTTATTTTCCCGTACACATACTAAAAACATCATCACCATCATCATCGTTAAGGATACCAGCTCGTTATTATCCCACCGCAGGAAAAACGCTCTTCTCTTGGAGAAGGAATGAGCAATGATCGCCACGCTTGTTCAATGCGAATTGGCGATACCAGACATTTAAGTTCAGGTGTCCTCACGATGGTTTTCTTTACCAGTTAAGTCAGTAATTTCCAAGATAAACTTATAAATACTTAGGTACGTACCATTAACTATATTGTAAAGCATATACCTACCTATCTAACTAATTTACTGGAACGTTAGTAAATAAATTGTTACTAAGAAACTTGATACAGTGCCAAAACGATCACATGAGTACATTGTTTACATACCTGGTAGGTATTTTCAGGTACATGGGCCATGTTTAATATTAGCTTTACTTTCCATTATTAAAAATATTTAAACCAATTAACAATTTCCTGCATGAATGAATATGTTTAGCAAAAGGTAAAATTGCATTTTAGTAGTTAACAATTTCAGTAGAACATGAACTTTTTATTTTTATCTGACCACCTGGCCTTCAAAAATATATTTGGACAATTAAATCATTATTATTGTTTCATTCTATATTTATTTATATTACAAAATAATTGTATTTTACAGTAAATTTGATTATGTACCATAATCACAAATTTATTTCAAATTAACGCGTTTATTTCTGATACTGTATCAGCATGTGTTCATTCATAATAAATCAATAAATCAATTTTACCTGCCAAATAGGGCGTCCAGGCATTTTTGATATACAGGATATTCCAAAATATGGCACAAATGTACACAATATCACACACGCAAGCGATTCCCGAGCTCGTCACTAGATGGCTCTCTCACCAAAGTTGAGAACAAAATAAGCGGTACTCGGTCACATTAACGTGTTTTATACGTCGGTGAAGCTCTATCGATGTAAATACTAGTGTGAAGGAACAAGACGCAGGCCAAGGGAACGATCGACAGAAATATCCCCTTACGTGGCACGAACTGATTATTGCAGAATTTAGATGAAATAAATAAACAGGATAGTTAAACTGTGTGTCTATATTTTGCTGTCTGCTTCTTTTCTGAATGCAACATGCATACTTCTGGTTAGTTAGTTAGTGAATTATTAATATTATTACCTTACACATGAACCGATGCTGTTGTTGATGTTTTCTTTATTTCTAACAAGATGTTTGGAGTAATTTCATCCATATCTTAATAACTGAAATAAAATGTGTGGAATATTTAATAATTATTTCTCATTTTGTAAGGTGTGATTTATTATAATGGTAAAAAATCCCTAAAAGTATAGTAATTTTGAGATGCTCGATTACTATTATGTACAAAAAATAATATGAAAGTAAAAGATATCAAAAAGGCCCTAGTGAATCTGAATCATCGCTCAAAAACACAATAGTGAATAGTAGCTATTCTAAAAATATAATATGTTGTTATCTATCAGAGTTGTTTTTATCAATGTATGGAGTTTAGGTAGGGCTTAGCAGTGGACGGTATCCAAATAGATGGTGATGAAGATAATAATCATCATAAACATGTTTTTCGTGATCATGATTACTATCATAGCAGACAACATGGTAAAGATTAAAGAGTTTGGTGCTGCAAAACTTCCAAATAAATTGAAACATACAGACACATAGAGAGGCTGCTTGGAATGTATTCAGATGATGTATTAATAGAATTCTACCAGAAACTTCGTTAAACTGGAACGAGGTTAAAAGAATTCACACTTGCTCTTAACATTTTTGCGTTTTATAGTTTGAGATAAGTCGTTGCAGATCATAGAACTTAATTTTATTGATACAACAGAAAATAATCAAATCAGTATTACATAATAAGTATACTTTTGTAACAATTTACTATACCTACCGATCTTAATCGGTAGGCCCTTAGGCCGAAACATCTCTTCAAGTTTGCGTTGACTCAACGAGTTCAGTTTCAGCTCTAAAGACCCTTGGTCTGCATCAGTAAGTGGCTAAAACTAAAGCCTTGTTATGGTACGAACGTATTTTAAAAATATCAGTAACAACTAACAACGATGTTATGTACACTTCTTCATCATATCAGCCAAAACGTCCACTGCTGGACATAGGCCTCCCCCAATTTTCGCAACCGTGGCCGGACGTTTGCCGCCCTCATCCATCAGTTGTATTTACATTTCTTATAGTATAATAATGACAAAAACTTCTGCAGTAAAATTATATTCATATTTTCATTACTCATCTCGAAGCGTCTGCAATTCGTGCGAGTACTTATATATAGCCAAAATGATTATTTATATATTTGATTGTTTATAAGCACAACTATAAAATAGTACTTGACTTGACTAGGTTCTAATTATGTTAAAAGTAAGTATTTACGAAATAATTACACTCGTGCGTGTATTGTGCTAATATTTGCAGCGTCAGTACATATCTAATTGTATTTGTACATCCTTTATCACCTTGAGCCTTGTCTGTGTATTGTTATGTATAATGCATTAGTGTGCACCTAAGTCAGTCATCGATGCATATGAATTGCACGGACGCAGTGGCTTTGAACATCGAACTACTTCTGTATTCTGTAGTCCTCGTACATCGAGTTCCTGGTAAGACAATTTGTTGCAACATCTCATTAACCGACTTTGCTGCGTCATTTGTTTTTACTACACACAGTATTTTGTTCGTTACTAGATAAAACGTTGTTTTGATGTAGGTTTATAAAAATTTTGGATTCACCATTATATTAGTATGAGATAAAGTAAGTAGCTACCATTTTTTTTTATTTTTATTATTTTATTTTATATGATTAATAACCATTTTTATACATATTTTAAAACCCAACCTAATTTTTGCGCTATCTTGTCCTTTAGTTACTCTTAGATAGATAAAAAATAAATAGGACTTTAAATATTACTATCTATCTCTCCTGATCTATTGTGTTACCTACCATTTCACCACAGAAAATAGGTTTTTTAAATTTTCAAAATAATCTGGTAATATTTTAATAATGTATAAAAGTGCAAAAAAAATGCATTTTGTTAAAACTGCGCACGCATAAAGACAAAACGCCTGATGAAGGTCGGTACGGTGAATGACCGAGAGATGCGCATTGACCCAGAGAAGGGTGCTCGAAGGGGATAGGGCCCCTTTGGTGTCGCTCACAAAAGGAACGAGCACCAGGGCAACATGAACGTTAGAAGGTTAAGCTGCATACATGCACTTTGCACCGAATGCGCGTGACGTCATTTGGTTCGTGCTGCATTGTTTACCGCTGTATTGCAATTTTGTATCGTAATCAATGTAATCACTCATTAACAGCTGCTACATTATGTCTTTATGTTTTGTTATAAATTGTTACACCGCTCAGCTTATTATTTCACTATTCAACTAAGTACAAAATACGCAATACGATTAAATATACTTTCGTTTATTCTTTGTTTAGTAGATGCAAACAAAAGACACAAAATAGGTTTATGATAAAATATAAAACACCCTTACTAGGTAGATGTACTACATGAATGGATAAGATTCCCACTACGGTTGTAAGGAGTAGCTAGAAGTTAATTCCAGCTATTCCTTGCAACTGTAGTAGTATTCTCATCCATTTCTTCAAATTCCCAGCTACTCCTTGCAACCGTAGTGGTAATCTGATCCATTTATTTAAATTCATGTAGTTCAGGATAATTAGGTGATTAATTAATAGAAGACATACGGTTGTTTTTGACTTTGCCTAGGTGAAGACTTGAGAAGAGCTCATAACAAGGAGAAGACATGAAACGAAATGAAATGAAATGATATGAAATGAAATGAAATGGAATGAAAAGAAATGAAATGAAATGAAATGAAATGAAATGAAATGAAATGGAATGAAATGAAATGAAATGAAATGAAATATGAAATGAAATGAAATATGTTTATTCTTATAGGTTAATTAAATTAACACTTATGAACGTCAAAGTTTACAAAATGTCAACAAATTAACCTGCAACCAGTTCGCTGACGAAGTAGAGCCATGAGAAGAACAGGCAAGAAACTCAGGCCACTCTTTTTATTTATTAGGTTATTACAATTTTTGTAATAACCTGGCGATGATTATTGATCAATACGCTGCCTGCACTTTTTAAAGGTCCAGGTTTCCTCATTATGTTTTTATTCACCGTTAGTCAGTAATGTCTAAGGTTAAACTCGATTTCAATTAAAAGATATAAGTATATATAATTAATGATGTCACATTTTAAATGTAAGTAATTTGTGCAATCCTGACTCATTCTTGAATTTTTTAAACAAAATATTTTAAAAATAGTAACAGTTGTTAAAACTTATTTTGAGCAATGCGATGATTGAGTGTGTTTGACGAGTTTGCCCTTACTGCCCACCCCCCGAGGCTATTATTGAAAAACACGTTATATTTGACTCGTCAGAGCGAACGTGCGTTTAGTCAGTAAACTGAAATAGAGCGGTTCAAGGTAGTATATGGATACGGGAATAGCTTATGAGTAAAATTCTTAAAATAATTTCTCACATAATTTCTGCCGTTCGGCGTGATCCGCTTGTACATCCGTTGGTAGACATTATTTATCAAGCGTAACATAGCCTTTGCTTTCCTCTCTTTTTGTTCCAAAAGATTTTAAAGATAAATATATTTTTTTTTGAATTTCTGAATGAATGTCTGAATGTAGTTGAATGGGAAATTTAGAAATGCTTATGTAAAATAGATAGGTACCAGTATTTCATTTTACTTTTGAAAACGAAAAAGCGAACGCGTCCCAAAAATCATGTCACTAATTTGAACACATAAAGTCTATGCCTATTCAATGTAAAAAATATTAATGTAAGTAGGTTTTTTATAAAGCACTCTATCATAGTCTAATTTTAGTGTAATTTAAATAATTATATAAAATAATTTACTCTACTTGCCATCAGAAAACTAAAATATTTGACGGACATAAAAACTGCAAAAAAATTTAAATACTTACTTAATACTTTTAAATTAGGAAATAATGCCAATCTATACTATATAAAGCGGAAGAGTTTGTTTGTTTGTTTGTTTGTTTGCACGCGCTAATCTCTGGAACTACCAGTCGGATTTGTAAAATTATTTTGCGTATGATACCCCAGTTCTCGAGGAAGGTTATAGGCTATGTAACATCACGCTACTGGCGACGGGAACACGGCAGTAAGGAAAGACGCTCGTTTAACCGCGCCGCGGAAAGCTAGTACTAATATAAATGTGACAGAGGTGTTGTGTAGTTTCTATAGTTTTTAAATATGTAAAGCATGTTGTTATTCTGAATTGTAGATTGCTATTGTTTTTAGTAATACTTAATTTATTGCTGAGTTCGTAAAAGAAAACTAATTGGCAACAATAATTATTTCATTAGCGTCACTATTTTTATCTTTTATTATTTTCTAAAAGTGATAATTTGTTGTTACTTTTAACAGAAAGAGCCGTTTTCTTTGTTTAATAATAATATAAGTAAGTATATTATATTAGATTTTTTTTTATAATTATGTGAAAAATGTAGGTACCTATCTATCCTTACAGTGTTTGGTTTAATTAAAGACAACGATAAAAAATATTATCATTTAAATACTGTACCTACCTTATCAAACTAAAAATTATCTACTAAATTAAAAGAAATACACATCAAGCCTGTTACTGAATATCTAATACCTATAATAAAATATATTATCTAAGTATATTTGCAATTTATGTAATATTGAATTTTGTGTTCATTATATTCCTTGTTACGGGCAGAGCCAAACAGTGTAAATATCTCAGAGTAAGGCGTTTTACCAAGTAAAATGGCCGACAGCGCTATTAGTTGCGCGATTGCGCGCGTGTCTCAAGAATGGAACGTTTGGAACGTAGGTGGAGAATCTGGAGCAGGCGGTTACGATCGCAGTGTACTAGGCGAACATAAGTGAACAGGAAAAATATTTATTAAACAGTGCCCTCTAGTAGTGAATAGCGATACTATGTGTATACGGAACACGAATGTGTAACATACAAACTACTTTTCGTGCACATAGATGTCTCTGTAATAAAGAAAGCCACATTGACCTCTTAACTTTTAATTACATTGAACTTGCTTTATACTGGTTACTGGTTCATACTTGAGTTCTCTCTTAGCCAAGCTGTGCTGATACTATTGCATTAGAGAAAAATATGTAGCTTTAATTTTTTTTTAATTCTCTACATCTACAACAAAGAGCATTTTCTCTACATAAAGAGTGTGAATGTTTTATCTTGTCGTAGTTAGGCAGCGCAGGTCTGTACTTTAAATAGATTTCTATTCGAACTCAAATGTAATAATTTCTTTATTTCATATTTTAGAAAGATTCATGTAATAATTGCAGTTTTCTCTACCGACGTAGATCACGAATTTTCCAAAATTTGTATAATATTACCTAATTATTTTATTACTACTTGTTCTGTATTGATTGATTTATCTGTCACCTCTATCCTATATACTCTCACCTTGGTGGATGGCTGATGGGCAGTAGAGTCATTGGCAAAGATTTTCGAAATAAATATTTGTTAATAATCATTCTCATTGTCTCTGATGTGTTTCACTTAAACCTTTAGACCTTGCGTGAAGTTGTCATTCGCAAGCTTTACTTTTCTCATCACTTTATGCCCCTAGGCGTACTTCACCCTTCTAGATTTCGGCCCGGGAAAGAAAATAACAAAAATATAAATTTTCTGTGTAATATAAATCAAGGTTGATTTTGTAAGAAAACTTTAATGTTGGCTAGATTCAGGGCAAGGGGACATACAGTTACTTTACCTCGCAACGGTCGCAACAACTCTCTCTATCTAGGTATATGTACCTAATTTCGCACCTATTAGAGATGTATATCAAAGATCGACCACATGGCAGCCGTTATCTGAATTTTCCCACATAAGATTTTTTTTGTTCAATTACTAGTCTTCCCACCATAGTTTATGAAATTAAACTTTACTTAACTCTAAAATTAAACCGACAAGGACATAATAAATGACACATTAATAATGAGTATTGTTTAATTTTAAATCGTAAATACATGAATGAGCTGAGATCATGATACTTTAATAAAATAAATACATGAAATAAGTTATTAAAATATTAGCACGTTGAACCTATGACCTAAGCTAATATTGTAATAATTACTAACATAGTAACTTATAATATAGTCCTTAACCATTCATACACTTATTTGATGACTAGATTTGGCATCTTATTGCACTCGAGCGAAAGTATAACTTTCATAATAATACCATTATTATATAACTACTATTTCAATCAACTTTGAAGCTTATTGCTTTAAACACGTAGTTTGAATATTTACATTCAACTTAATAATAACTTGTGAAGTTATAATTCTACAACAAATTATAAAATGTTAATTATCTTATATTATTGTTATGATATTTACAAGTGATACATATACTTATAGTTATTACTAAACACATCCCTTTTGTGCTGGTACCCAATTTAATACAGATTGTAATCCAAATTCTGGATTTTCTGTCTGGATTCTGGATCAAATCGATTAGTAGTCGGTACCAGTTATTTCAGGATTACCTTGAAAGCTAGGACGAAATTCGAATGGGACCCGGGGTTTCTATAACATGTACTAATAACGCTACTTATTCTAATTCGTCGTAAGAGTCATTGAAACTTTCTTCCATTACACTTTCTAAAGAAGTTTTCTTCTCGCAGGGCACTTCTTTTTGGGCTAGCAGCCTGTCACATTCTGTTAAACGTCCATGAAGCACATCGTAGACGCGCGTCATTGAAACAACCTTCTCCTTGCATGTAGGATCTCTTTCGATAGCAAAGAGCCGAGAATCCAGTAATTTAATAGCGGCTACTATATAGTTTCGTAAGGTTTTTGTCTTATGTTCAGAGCTGATCCTTTCAAGGAAGGCGCAAACTTGACGTTCGCCGCATAAAAGGACGTCTACATCATACGCTAAAGGAGAATGTTGTCTATGAAGGAAGGCGATCAATCTTTTAGCGTAGCGGCGGTAAGTTCGGTATGCTTTTCGCTTTCTTGGTCCAAGTGTCCTACCCATCGTCATTGATTTCTTCATATCATCGATTACTGCTTTGTAGCCAGCATCGACTTTAGAGTCAAAGATGTCTCGTAGGCGAGTTTCAACAGGCTGAAGTTCATATGGAGCTGGTGAGGGAGGCAGTGATGGTGACGACGGTGGTGGCGATGGTGGTAGTGTATTACGAGTATTTTCTTCTTCACTGGATTCTGTTGAAGCTCTGCGTTCTACTGGACTAGTTTCCGGTGCTGGGTAAGGCCGCGGTCGTGTACGAGTTTTCTGCACACGAGCAGGTCTTGGTGCAGTTCTTGCGTTATATGCAGTCAGTACGTTTGCATCTTGTTCGGTAAGCGGACGAGTACGTTGTGTTGCTGCTAACGGTATTATTCTAATTTTGACTAGAGCGTAGCTTTGGTGGATCTTGGCACGTATGCGAGGATCTTCATAATCAGATCCCCAGAGATCACGTATGGCAGTTTCTTTAAGGTAGCGCACTTGACATAGTTCACCGTTGAAAAACCTTTTTCGTTGCTGTTCATTGAGCGCGTCTCTTTCTGCACCGGTCAGTCCATGGATTTTGGTGAGATGGTCAGGAAGTTTGCCGTAGGTAAATCTTGCGCAGTTTTCGATGGGGCAAGGGATGTTTGCGTGGTTTTGTTTTTTCGTACGGGTGACTGTAGCAGGCGGTCGTGGAGTAGCCATAGTTCTAAAATACTACCTGAAACAAATTAAAAGTTAATAGTATTATTTAGCTTCTATCTTTACAGTTAAGTGCTATCATCGATTCAATGAATAAACGAAAGAAAAGCATTTATTTTAACATACAATCGCAAACACAAGAGAAAAGCATTTATAGTTCAACAAAAAAGTTGGACATGTATAAAATAATTTTTAACAAAAAGAAAACCGACTTCAAACAGGACGTAAACTAAAAAGTGAAAAATAAATTTACATATCACAAAGTAATTTGTATTTTGATTTAGTTAATCAGAAATAATTAAATAATTGTTTTATAATTTTGAAGTTGATGCCAAGTAAAACAATAACTAGGTACTTAGTATTTACTTGGTAGTACTTATAGTATTTACTTGGCACCAAAAAAGGAGGAGATTTCTCAAACATCTTCCTTTTTTTAAAGTCATCCTAATATATTTTAATATAGATAATAATACCAGCCTGTTTTACTGTCCCACTGCAGGGCAAAAGCCTCTTCTCATATAGAGAAGGAATGAGCATTAATCACCACGCTTGTTTAAGGCGGATTGGCAATTTCAGACTTTTAAGTCCAGGTTTCCTCACGATGTTTCCTTCATCGTCAGTCAGAAATGTCCAAGATAAACTTAGAAAGTACATAATTATGATTTGAAAAATCACATCGGTACTTGCCCGGATTCGAACCCACTACCTCGTGTTTACGAATCGGGTGCCTGATCCAAAGGGTCATTTCGACTTTCTTTAATATATATTAGATGGAAAAAGTCCAATAAAATAAACTAATTCCCTCGCGTGTGCCTTATCGTACCAAAAGGATGTCCAGCTCAGCATGTGTTAGGTTGATGAAACCTAGCGCTGGTTTTCTGTTGGATCCCAGACATACGACATAATGGGCAAAATGTTTTGCAGAAAGACTTCTGCAATTCCGGTGACAAAGTTCAAAGTATACCTAAACAGCGCCTCTGGTAATGAAACTGAGAACTAAATATTCTCATACTAATTTCTTGTCACGGTGCAATAGCCGCGGCGAGACAAACGTCCGATATTAACGTATCTACTGGAACCAACGCTTTCATTGTAGAAAGCAACTCTACTACCCAGTACTCATCTTTATCAAGAAATAAATTAATTACCAACTTTTTTCAAACAACGCTGCAATGTTGGATGGAGTCCAGTTAATTTATTTAGAGGGTGTTTATCGACACGGAGGGTGGCTGTCCGAGTATAATAATTGTGTTGACGGAGCCTCCGGGCTGTTTACCTAGTGTCCCGGACCCGGACTCTCTTGTCCTGCGTTTAATTTATTGAAAACAATACTATTGCGCTTCGTCGTCTTGCGATTCTGTATATATGTATTCGTATTGTTGTCTTATGGTGGGATTGGATGAGTATAATACACTGAATGTGCATATAATATTTACTTGCGGGTCATCTCTGAAATGTTAGGCTGGTATTACGTGCTTACGCCTCATTCAGAAAGTAATTACAACCTCTGTGGTTCTGTGGTACTGCGTAAGGACTGCCACACAGAGGCTGCGGGTTCGATTACCACTCAGTGTAAATATTTGTGTGCATCAGTGGCGTGCACTCCCTAGAGGCATAAAAGCACTGCCTATCCTAATAAATTCATCATAATTTTACCTAACTAGCAATATGCATAATGTAGTGTATTAAAAGAGATAGATTACCATTATTTTATACTCAGCAATATGTATATTTTCACGCGTAATGATTTACTCTTTCAATTTAATCAACACAATATTACTTTACATCTATTTATGATACAACAGCGCCACGGTCGTGCGCGCGGAATAATCAGAAAACAGCAATGCCTAAAAAAACACACATGCAAGCTTCTTATTATGCTCTATATGTACACGCACGCACACAGACGCACGCGGTTGATTTTCTACGCGACTAAAGCACTGCTTAATTTTAAGGACATTCGAATGAGAGTTGAACGACACGCCAATAGAAAGCGTCAATTTTGAATTAAATTGAATTAACCAATGACGACGCATTTCATGAGTTCTCATTGGTTGATTTGTAGTTTGAGTATTATCCTATTAAATTAAATACGTAAAAATAAATAAAATAAAAGTTTTGGTAAACGATCTAATTTAGTTGCGTAATATATTAATATTTTATTCGCGGCAAAAAATAGTTAAAATAGCTTGTCGCCATTACCTAATGTTTTGTTTTGTTTTGTTTGAGTGCAGACAATTAAATTGAATTATGGTGTTTATGACGTATATTAGTAGGTAATGTAATTTTTTTCTTGTGGTGTGATTGTGTTATTATGTTTGATGTGATTCAGTGGTCAATTTATCTTTGTTATAATAAAGATTCAATACCAAGTGATTTGTGATGTTAATGATAGGTTAAGTACAGAAAAGACAAACTAAAATTTAATATTAAGTAAGAAGATTCTACCACAGCACAGAGGTCATGGGTTCGATTCCCGCTCGGTGCAAAAATATGTGTGCATGAACATGTCTTTTTGCATTGGTCTGGCTGTTTCTATGTATAATATGTATGTATTTACAAAAAGAAGTATTTATCCGCATTCTAGAACCCATAATACATGTGTGTAGTTGTTGAAATATTAAATTATATTATTATAAGTCAATTGGAGGTGGCCACTCAAAATTATCATAACCATTAATTAACACATTTCGGCAAATTATGTTATGCCTACCCCATCGAAAATGTCTGTGCACGCCACTGGTGTGCATGAACATGTCTATTTGTATGGGTCTTTCTTAAAATATGTATGTGTTTACAAAAAAAAAAGTATTCAAGTAACTAAATATATCAGCATTCTAGAACCCATAAAACAAGCTATATAAATATGCTTACTTTGGGTCTAGATGGCGTTGTGTTTAGTTGTAGTTGTAATTGTTTACCCGTTGTGTTCTATATGTCAATTATAAAGTTTATTACAGCTAGTAGTTAATGAAAGGTCTGACCTTCCTTTATTAGCGTTAGAAAATACTTGAGCCAAACAGGTTCAAAGGCAAGAGAAGACAAATACCACAACACTGCATTGCCTTGCATTCTTACTATATTCTCGTCATTATTATGTTTCTGAAAAGATACTTATATAATGAACTTACGAAGAAGTTAAGTCAGCTAATTGATATGCTAATAGGATAACTGCTTTAATATGAGAGTAGAATACCTTGACAAAAATGGTAAGAAACTTCGTCCGTTCTTTTTGACAGAACTAAAATACTACATTATATAATAATAATATTCTACCACGTTCACACTGCGCCATCTAGCCCCAAATTAAGCAATTATATTTGCTTGTGTTATGGGTTCTAAACAACTGATATACTACTTATATACGTTTTTTTTTGTAAATACATACATATTATAGATAAATTACACCCAGACACAGAACAAACAATCATGCTCATCACACAAAGATTTGTCGTGGGTGGGAATCAAACCCACGACTTCCGGCTTAGCAGTCAGGATCACTAACCACTAGGCCAACAGGCCAGTCAACATTACATATACATAAATAAAAAAATAGGTTGAATCAAAAGGTGAAACAGTGGCTTTTTATCATATACTAAGGACAAATATTTATCAATCGCCGTCAAAAAGTCCAAGCTTTTGCCAGAAATCGTTCTGTAACTGTATCACTGAGATAGGTATAGAACACCAGGCTATTTACTGTCTCACTACAGAGCACAGGCGTCTTCTCATATAGAGAAGGCATGAGCATTATTCACCACGCTTGCTCAAGGCAGATTGGCAAGTTCAGAATAGAATAAAATAGATACATTTATTTGCTATGAATGTAGGTACAATAATTGAGGTGTAACAAGTTTTGTTAAGCCTTTTACATTCTACCTTATGGCACGCAAAATATGTTATAGCTTAAAAAATAAAACTTAATTAAGCAAATCGAACCATCTTTTAAAAAATCCGACACACTATAATAACATCTCTGCACCAGTAACTCTTTGAGACATTTTTTTAATTTTTTGTTGGCTCTGTACTTTTAAGTTCAGGTTTCTTTACGCTGTTTTCCATCACCGTCAGTCAGAAATGTTCAAGATAAACTAAGAAAGTAGATAAGTATAAAGTTATTAACTTAGATATAGATATAAATGTTATTTTTAAGTTGTACGTACCAAAAGTAAACCATCCGTTTGAAAATCTTATACTATTATATAAAACGGAAGAGTTTGTTTGTTTGTTTGTTCGAACGCGCTAATCTCTGGAACCACCAGTCAGATTTAAACTTTTTTGCTTATGATATTTCATTTCTCGAGGAAGTTTATGTAACATCATGCTACTGGCGACGGAAGCAGAGTAGAAAGCAAAGACGCGGGTGAAACCGCGTCACGGAAAGCTAGTATTACTTACATTATAAGCTTTAACAAAGTATGTTTTAAATTAAAAATTATAAGAATTTCATATAGACTGTTTAATATAATATTGCCTAATAACATTGCTATTATATTTGTCGTTTATTATTTCTTAGTAAAACGAAATAACAATTAAACAAAACAAGCCAAGCAAGACCGCGGGCTTGATTGAGCTAATATTTATTTTGTAAATTAGCTTGTATCGCCGCCAGTGCCCGCCTTATGATAAATAATCCGAATTGAACGATCCTCTCGGGACAAAGCTTTGCCTCGTATTATTTTATATTCCTCAATTAATAATTTTGATTACTGCTGTTGTGGTTTGCTTTTTCTAAGAAATACCGACGGTGTTTTGTTGCGGTAGGTAACTACCTATCTCATTTAAAATATTTTGTGAAATTGTAAATAAAAATTTAACACATCTAAATAGATTAAGATGCCTTAGTACATAACTTAAACTTACAGTTGGATTTTTTAAAATAATATTTTTATTTTGATTTAATATGACCAGGCTAGAATTGGCCTAACCAACGCACTTAATAAATCATTAAGGAAACGAAATCTAGCGAATGAGCAAATGATACAATACATGATACATGTACTTAACATATTGTCGAACAGGTCACAGACTAAGTAGAGAACAAGTTGAACAGGTGTTACGAAGCGTCTCTTGCAAGTCTCTTGTCAAAATACCTAGCGCTTGCCAGAATATAAAAAATAAAGAAAATAGCAGTAAATTATAATAGAAAGTAAGTATGTCCATAAATAAGTATCTATTAGTAAGTATACATTGTATTTATCGTATTGTCCATACCCCAGCTTTTATTTTTATTTACTTTTCTTTATATATAAGTATGTATCCGTTTTCTCTGTCCGTGTGTCACTGCAGGGGTGCCAACTGAAAACCAGCGCTGGGTGTTATTATGCCCAGCAAATGCTGAGTTGGCGACCTGTTTGATGTAAGCACGCCGACAGCATACTTACAATTAATCCATGTTATGGACCTAGATTTTGGTGGTTTGTTACTTTATTTTTATTTTTTTTATTTTTTTTTTATATTGTAGCCTACCAAAGTGACTCCACCCCGCCTGATGGTAAGCAGTCAGTGGAATCCAGAAGTGGCGGCCACTATACCAAAAGCCATCGTCTTAAACTGCTGGTATGGTGGCCTCCACTATGGCGGCTGGGAATGGGGTTAGGGGAAGGGAATGAGGGAGGTGAGGAAAGAGGAAAGGGGGGAAATTGGACCTCCGGCGCTCTCACTCACCGAACGAAACGCAGTAGTACGGACACTACTACTCTTAAGTCGATCTTCTATGAGAGGGTAGTACTTCCCCGGACGATCCGGCCCATTTATGCTGAAATCAGCGTGGATCTACTATCGTACGTATTGTATATTGTGCAAATCTATGTCATTGTATTGTCTGTGGCTTGTGTCAAATAAATGAATTTTTTTTTGTTTCTTACATATGATTGAAAGTCTATGTTTACATGAATGATACAAGACATCGTTTACCACATATCTTAATAAAAGTAAGATCGGCACCCATGTTAAGAATTCAATTTTATTAATATACTTACTTTAACATTAGTATCTATCTACCACATACCATAAGTGTCACACAAGAAAATGAAAATGACAGATCTTTCGGAACTGTGACACGACAGGGGGTAAACGAAAGTTATAAAGACCTCCCCTCAACTAAACTGAGAGTTGAATAAATAACTCATTTACATATTTAATAACAGGTATCGCGGATTCAATTGTGGAACCTCTGAATTATTAACACGAGTTACAATATTACCCTCGATTCAATCTAATATTCAGATCAGATTTTCTTTGATTAACCAAGTATTGGGCAAGAATGATTAAATTAATGTGATTAAAAAGTATTTCTTAGTTGCGTTTGATTAGACTAATTTCTTGTATTACCAGTAATAGTATTAGGAATAAATAAAGTGTAGTAAGAAGTTACATAAGCTTGTAACGACATCAATATTTCGATTGATCGTCGCGACAGACGTACTCATATGTATGAAAGCCAAACATGCCTAGACTAAGGTAAGGTATATTTCTCAAGGCGGTTTAGGATCGGTTAAAGTAAAAAAACAAAAGATGTTTTTATATTGAAAAGTTAAACGATAAAATTTGTCTTCACATTACATTTTGTGACAGCCCGAATAAAATATTAGCCGATGCAGGTATATTAAAGAATACAAAAAAAAGTCGTTTAATTGTAAACACAGATAATACACAAAAACCTTTAACTTCATTATTACGAGTATAAAGTAATTCACAAATGAATGTAGGTTTCTTTTGATTTTCGGTCGTTGTCGTAGTCCCCACTGACGGACAAAAATGACGGGTGGGAATGGGATGGTGATATTTAGTGTGCGGATAATGTTAGTGTCCGTTCCTTCAAAAACGCACTTGGAGAGAGAGGTGGTAACTTTTATCATCTAGACTGGTTACCAAACAGTCAACTATAATTGTTTATTCGCGAGAAAATCTTAGGAGATGTTGGCGCTTTTAAGAGGAGCTACGCTGGTAGCAATAATTCGGTCAAAATCTGAACGGACAATGAATAAAGTTCGAAATAATTCAGTTTGCAGGTAAAGCAGTCAATTAACAGATAAGATAAGTTTTTATTTGCATACAAGAATAAGAGTCTATATTATTAACCAAGATATTGTCTATCTGTGTAAAATTTAAGCCTTACTAATGTAACCATGAGTAAGTTTATATCCTGATATTTTTCAAACACACAACATGTACAACATTAGTAGGATTTACAATGTTACTAGCTGCGCCCTGTGGCTTCGCCCACATTGAAATTGGTATGTGTTTAATTAATGTATTCGGGAACCAGACCTATAGTATCCTATGTCCGTCTCCGACACCGAATTTATGTACATAACAATTTTCATTGAAATCGGTTCAGCCGCTTAAGCGCTGAGTGATAGGTCACAAACACACAAACTATGGCATTTACAATAGTAGTAGAATTCAAAACCTTTATAACACAATATGCTTTAAACTCATACCTTTATCTACTATTATCTACTAAAATTATTATTTATGAATGATGATTGTACACATTTTTTTAAATATGATTTTTATTTTGGATTCACCTAAATCTAATTTTTATTCATTGATCTAGATTTTTTTAGAATCAGTCTCTTGTACATACTAGCTTGCCGGCTTTTGGGCTATCAAACGCAGAGAGAATAATTTAAATCCGATTGGTAGTTCTAGAGAGAGAGCTTTCAAAACAAACAAACAAAAAACTCTTCCGCTTTAGGTAATAGTATAGATACTTACTTTTTTATTTACTAATCACGGGTACAAGAATATTTATTGTAACAATTTAAGCACCGTTTAAACATATTTTTCAATCTTTGTATTTGTGTAAAGGAATAGGTAGGTACTTACAATATCTAAATATACTATTTTATGAAGCGGCAGAGTTTGTTTGTTTGACAGCGCTAATCTCTGGAACGTTCAGTCTGATTAGAATAATTCTTTTTGCGTTAGATAGCTCAGTTCTTGAAGGTTATAGGCTATATAAAATCACGCTTTTGGTGACGGGAGCGGAGCAGTAACCAAAGATGTAATTTATCGCGGGTAAAACCGCGCCGTGTAAGGCTAGTATAAAATAAAGTAAATAGTCTTTTTAATCATTGATTCATTATTTTAAAATGACTGTTAACATCATTTATTGTTAAAATAACAAAATTATTTAATTTATTAATTAAACTGGTCTAAGAAGATGTAAGTATATTGATTAATTATTTTCATCTCATTTAATTGTACTCATTTCACTTTTTACACAAATATTTAAAAGAAAATAAAATGAACATAAAATTAAATAATATGAAAATAAACACGTAGGTAAATAAAAATTGAATAACACAACGCACAAGACACACCCATACACTAGTGCACAAAGAACCCAAAACTATAAAATAACATCAACATACCTCAAAAACTTTAAGTGCAGAAAACTTCTCGACGAACTTTCAAGTTGTTTACGTCAATAAACACGTTGTTGTTGTTTATGTTTTCCGTAGACACAAGCGTAGGGACGTGCCACCACGAGCGCCGCCGAAGCACGACTGACATTACGTAACAGAATCCTGAACAATCCCTTTTCTCAACCTCCATTTTCCATCAATTTTCTACAACTAAGCCACCCGTTAACATTGACCTCCCTCGTCTCTCACGTTTATAGCTATACAAGAACACAACGCGTCCTAAGTAAGGATCTGTAAGGATCATTAATAACTGGTTCTTACTAGATCGTTCGTCGTCGATGTTTGTCGGAAAACTTCGTGTGACGTCGTTTTGAAAGCTCCGCCTTTGCGTAGCCCGTCAGGATCTACAACGTAACCTTTGTCGTAGCATACTCGTAGCACTTTGTGTACTTGAATTCGTTATTCTATTTAGCGTATAGGTATTAGAGGTATTTGCTGTTATTTTAACATAAGCCAATAATATTTAAGAATTACATACAAAAAGATATTGATGTCTATTTTACATTTTTTACTTTCCACGTTATACTAAGCAGAGTTTTAGAGAATAGTGACGCTTTCGATGACTGGTAAGTTTTATTTGTTTTTTTTTATCTCTATACTAGTATATTATATCCTTCATTAAAGTTGTCTATGACGCTGGCACTTAGTTCAAAAATAAATTGTACCTACTGGTGATTTTTGTTAGTAATTTATTAACATCAAGAATGCAGTATTGAAATCTCTGATTTTGTAGAAGTCTATAAGGGCCGGTTACCACTTACCGACAGATGACGCTCGTTAGTCACTTAATGACAAAATAGACCAAATATGGGAAAGGTTTAAATAATTGAATTGAACACGCATAAATTTTCCTTTTGTATCCATATGAGCTTAAGTTCTTGTGAGCATGTTATTTACTTATAGTAGTTCATTTAGATACCATTGTCGTTGGCAAACATGAAGTCCTTTTGATATGTAACAATTTCTGTCATCTGGTTTTATTTTTATAATAAAAATATTTATGCTTAATGGAACTGATTCGCAGCTTTTTGTAGTAATGGATACAATATTTGCTTGATTAAACTACTCTTACAAGTACCGTCTTCAGACATCGAAAATTGTTAGATTTATCTGACTATGCTATAGTCAACATTTTTACAAATATACAAGCTATGAATTATAATGTCTATACAGACACGCCCACTGCTGGGCGTAGTCAAATATCACCACGCCCACCGCCTCCACACTTCAGTCGTGAAACTCCATACTCTTTCATCCGAGACAATGTCCTTTATAATGCTACTAAATCGCAAATACAGCTCCAGACGAAGAAAACGTAATAAAAATTTCTATGTTGATTTCAGTCGGTTAATACGATATGGCGATTGAGATATCGATCGTGGTAACTTTCTAGACGATTGATTAAATACCTATGAGAGATTTGGATACGTAGATGACGGGATATTTCAGTCCCTAAAATGGTAGATAATGTACTTGTTTGTACTGAACTGAGCCCGAAGTTTTTAATTACATTATTGTGAATATAAATAATGGTTTAAATTTTTTATTATATTGATATATTGTATTCTAGTTTTTTATTGTGTCTGGTACCTTTATGACGATTGTCTCAGCTTTAAACTGAACCTAATATACGTAATTAACCTAACCTAAAGTAATCTATACATATTTAGTTACTCCGGTAATAGAAACCGGCATGCATTCGGTGATTTGATGATTTTCTACATTGTATCATGATTTACTAGCAGCTGCGCTCTGAAAGCGTTTATTTTCAAGCTATTGTATGAGAAATAGCATGACATTTTTATGTTTTTGTCACTGATTTTCCTTTTTTTTTCAGTTTCAATTTTACAAACCTTGCTGTAAGTAACAATTACGCTTATCAACTAAGGTAGGTGACAAATACCCCTTCGGGGATAAAAGGCGTGAAGCTATGTATGTAGTTATGGTAGGTACTGTTGATAAACACTAGTCTTTCAGTTTTAATTTCAAGATTCGGTTAGATTTACCAATATATCAATCTCATGCATCCAGTGAGTCTTTTAATTCTGTCGAAGTTTCTTGAGGCCTTAATTCTAAAGTAGACCTTAAGTTCGATCAAAAAACCCAAGCAGACTCAATAAATAGATAAATCTTAAACTAAGACACTCAATTAATAGGTCCTATTTAGGTATTGAGTTATTTAATTCACAAGAACACGAATGTATTTGAATTAAGTGTTAAGTCGTTGAGTAGTATATTGCCTGCATTTCTAATTACGGCCATAATATACCCATGCTGATTATAATTTTAACTGCCTTTTTATTAGCTTTATTATTTTATTAGGTCAATTAAATTAAATTGACCTCTGGTCAGGTAAGGTCTCGTTATGTAGTAAAGGACTCTTTTAAAAGAAAATGCCTGCAAAAAAAAAAAGATATGATAGTTATTTGAATAACACTGCCACTTATTGATAGAATATTGGAGTATTTAACGAATTTTTTTCGTCTTGGCTTGGCACAAAAAGCAAAAAAAATATTTTAAATTTGTTTTTTAAACTTGAAACTAGAGGATAACGTAATCATTAATCAGCCAATAATATGCACTCCCTGTTGAAAACACCACTGGATCAAAATATTGGGACGTAAGAATAGCGTGGATTTTTTAAATTTTGTGTAACAAAAATTAGAAAGTGTCGTCATCACCGGCCTATCGAGCGCTGGCAAGATAACCTAAATGCTTTAAGGTTGCCATCAAACAACCAGTGGAGAGAACAATGGGTGAAGTGTGGAAAATCATGGTAGAAACCTTTGCGTAGGTATTAGTGAAACATTTTAGGTTAAATAAAGTTAAAAACTATAAAAAGCTATTTTCCTCATTATTTAAATATGTAGCATATTTTTATCTGATTCATAAAATAGCGGTTTATAAATTACAAGCTGCGCACCACGGCTTCGTCCACGCGTAAAATATGTATTTATCCCTCGAGAACCAGACCGATTTTCGGAATAAAAATTCTCTATGCCGATATCCGTCTCCAGCACCGAATCTATCTACATACCAATTTTCATCGACTGCTTACCATCAGGCAGAGTGGAGTCACTTTGGTAGGCTAATATAAAAAAACCACTACCAGCGGGCGAAAGCATAATGGGCATAGCTAACTGTTTATATACTTTTAGCACTTCTGAGGTCCATGAGTCCTGGATAACATGATTTTATAATTAGGTGGACCTTTTTTTCAACTACTGCCATTTCTTAGGTCATCGCCTAACAGACACACTACAATAAAACAAAATAAATAAAGGTTGTGCTCCACATTAAGACATCGTTACATTTTTTTCTTGACATAATGATGATAAAAATATGATGTTGAGCCTCCCCTCCGGATTTCCGGTGGATATTGTGTTATCCGGCGTCACAATAAGAACCTCGTGATAAATTTGTACGGGAAAATACTCCTTGATTGATAATCTTGCGGGTATCTGCTGTGTAAGTAAAGGTATTTATGCCACCACATACAATTTTGGAAATTCAAATTAATAATAATCTATTTTTGAATGCATTTTATTTGTTTGAAAAATACTAGCAGGAATTTAATTGGGTTACGGCATGATCATTTTTAAGACAACTCCTACTATAGGAAATATACCTGTGTCACAGATTTTACAAACACATATTACACTCTTTGAATTTATATTAAAATTAAATTATTATTGTCAAGGGAAAACCGGGGTTACAGTATACTACTGCAACAAGGTTCTGCAGCACACGCATCTCTTTCTACCAGTCTAAAATCATTTCAAAACGACAAATAGATTGCTGACTGTAGCAGCCTAAAATTTTGTTTGTAGGTTTTATGGCCTTGTGGTACATAATACAATAAATACAACTAAAAGCTCTCACAAATTTAAATATCGTTTTAGCTGAATTTCAATAACTCATAATTATTAGCCTTGAATGGTAAATAAAATCCTATCTATACATATAATAAAAATGTAACCGATCGCTGTCTGTACATGGAAGATATATGAGAAAAAATACTATTGGGACCTATATCAACGCAAATAGAACCCAAAACAATGATTTTAAAAAATTTTGTCTGTTTGTCTGTTTGTCTGTGCGTTTGTGCACGCTAATCTCAGAAACGGCTTATCCGATTTAAATATGGTTTTCACTAATATATTGTGGTAAGCTTCACTTAACATTTAGTGTTTGTTTCATGTCAATCGGTTCATAAATAAAAAAGTTATGCCAATTTAAATAATTACGTCGAACATTTGTTAATTTACTACGAAACCTGATAGAAACAGAGACTTTAACAGGTTACGGAATCTGATAGCGATTTTATTTTTCGGATTCCTCTCATTCTAAACAATCTTCCGTTTAGTTTTCAGTCCATTTTCCAGTGAGCCTATGTTTCGCGATGACAAGTAATAAAGCCCAAGGTCAGACACAACTAAAAGTTATGGGTGTGGATCTAAGTATTAGCTGTTTTTCACACAGTCAGCTTTATGTGGCTCTATCACGTGTTAGCATTCCTAGCAGCCTGTATGCTTTGATCCCTGATGGCTATACGTCTAATCCATACATCCATACATATTATAAAAGGCTTTGTCCTGACTGACTGACTGACTGACAGACAACGTAAAGTCTAAACCGCTGGTCGTAGCGACTTGAAATTTGGAGGGTGTGTTTGTCTTAATGTCTAGAAGTGTACAAAGAAAGGGTTATTAAAAATTCAACCCTTAAGTGTATAAAAAGGGATGAAATCGATTGAATGAAACGTCTTCATTTTTTAAGTTACTGCTTTGAAATTTTGTTTTGGAATACTTTTATTTAAATAAAAAATACGCTCATAGTTTTTTTTTTACTGGGGTGGATTTATAGGAGTGAAATAAGGGATGAAATATTGTATGGAAAGATCTTTGCTTTTGAAGTTGGCGACTTGAAATTTGGAGGGAGGGGGAAGGGAGGGGGAGGAAGAGGAAAGGAAGGGAGAAGTGAGGGGAAAGTGCGGGGGTAGTGAGGGAGAAGTCAGGGGAAAAGGAGGGAAAAGTCAGGGGGAAATTGACTGCCTCTGTATTTCGGTGGTACTGTGTATGGACTGTGAGGTCGCGGGTTCGATTCCCGCTCAGTGCAAATATTTGTAGCATGAACATGTCTATTTGCATTGGTCTGGGTGTTTATATGTATAATATGTATCTATTTACAAAAATAAAAGTATTTAAGTATGTTTATCCGTATTCTAGAACCCATAATACAAGCATATAATATGCTTACTTTGGGTTTAGATGGCGTTGACCTCGCAGCATGTGTGGGACCAGCTGAGTATCCGCGGAGTCATTGTGTGGGTGGTGTGGGTCAACCCGCCAGCGCCGGCCAGGGAGACCCGTATAAACGGTGATGCCGCTGGCCGCCCGCGGCATTGTACAAGGGCCCAATTAGACCTAACCAAAAAAAAACAGACTGCCCCACCAGGTTGCGCATAATCTCGGAGTGGTTCGTCGTGCAGGTTGGTGACCGGATAGTGGGACCCGGCGACCATTTTCGAGACGGTACGGCGGCCTTTTGCGAGCAGTCCGTATCATGAAAGCCCGGAGGCCTAAGACCCTTGAGCCTTTACAGCTGCGAAGAGACATCGCCTCCTCAACGGCCGTCTTCTATCGCCTTTACCACGGAGAGTCTTCTCAACAGCTCTTTAAATTAATTCTACCCTCTCCCTTTTTATCCAGAACGACACGTGCGGGACTGAAGTGCTACCCTTTCACAGTGCAATCTAAAGGGTCTCGAACCAAACGGTTCAGCACTTTATACTTTTGTCGCTCAATTAAAGCCTGGAACTCTTTACCAGCGCATGTGTTCCCACCTAACTTTCATCCTGGGACTTTTAAGCGAGGCGTGAAGAAGCATCTCACTAAGTCGCCATAGTGGAGGCCACCATACCAGTAGTTTGGCTTTTGGAATGGTGTCCACTGTACTTCTGAATTCCACTGACTGCTTACCATCAGCCAGAGTAGAGGCACTTTGGCAGGCTAATATAAAAAAAAAACTTATAGCGTTTTTATTCCTCGGATTCCTTTCATTCCAAACAATTTCCCGTTTAGTTTTAAACGAGTTCAGTTTCCAGTGAGCCTATGTTTCGCGATGACAATTAATGAGTGTGGATCTAAATATTAACTGTTTTTCGCATGGTCAGCTTTATGTGGATTTGCCACGTGTAAGTAATCCTAGCAGCCTGTATGGCTTTGATCCGCGATGGCTATACGTCTAATATCGTAGATAGAGAAGCATTTACTGTAAAGATTTTTCTTATTCACCTAAACGAAGATGTTTATAATTCAAAACAAACCAAAAGATATATCCAAAAAATGCTGCCCAAAATCACTATTCCACGCGGACGAAGTCGCGGGCACAGCTAGTTTAATAATATAAATGCAAAATTTTGTGTGTGTGTGTCTTTGTTATCACTCAGCGCCTAAACGGCTGTACCGATTTCGATGAAAATTGGTATCTAGATAGATTCGGTGCTGGAGACGGACATAGGCTTCTGGTTCCCGAGGGATACAACAATACATATTTTAGACGCGGGCGAAGCCGTGGGACGCAGCTAGTATACAATAAAATACACACAAATATGTGCCTATGTTACGTAAAAAAATAATTTACATGAACGAAAGATAAACATAATATCTTGGGCTGTCAATGTGCGACGGCCTATGCAACGTTAAATCATAGGGCGTTGTGCATAATAATATAATAAAATAGGGCTCCGATACTTTGTTTATTGTTTTGATGAGTCAGCCGTTTTTCCCCCTCGAGGGCAGCAGCTACGGGTGCATTCTCTACCCGCATATGCTGCTCCTAAATGCCTCCTGTTATTGTAAATATGACTAATTGATAAGATTTTCACTGTGATTTCGTGAAAATAAAAGTATCGTAGGTTAAAATAAAAAGAAAGACTGCGCTATTTCCTGTTGGGCCCATAAAGTACGGCGCTCATCAAATTCCTCTATAGGTATATAAATGGTATTCATATAGTACATACATATTATTTACTACCTTACTATATTGCCTTACTATAATTTATTTTACTATATTTCCTTACTATATAGGCATTGGAATAATTTGGATCAAAATTACAATAGATATCTGACTGCAAACAAGGCATTTACTTTTTCTACATGCTGTCTTGCTATATACAAACTTCAATCCGATTTTTCGTTTGCTGCTGAAGCGCTGTAATTAATACACATATTGACACATTGTAAAAGCGATTCAGCGCTTAACGATCCATTGCATAAAGTCGAGTTTTCAAACAAAGATCATATAATATATAGATAGCATTGTTAATTGATTGAATTTAAAATTGGTATCTTTTTAAAAGCCCAACCGCTTCGTCATTTCCAAACTAAAGTCGGCGATTGTTTTCGCAAACGAGTTTTACAAATTGTCCGGCTATTTGTCGATCGTTTACTTTATCAATTCATCGAATTCTCGTTTGTTTGGTCGCAGTTGCGATTAAGTCGCTGAATTTTTAATACGTCACATCGTCGTGAAACAACAGCCGAACGTTTTTCGCTTCGTTTTTCGGAATTTCACGTGATTGTCATCTGAATAATGGATCCCTCGACCATTCGTAGTTCGTAGTACCGATTTTTCAATTACATCACGATGCGCGCTTGGAACGGTTACCCATTCTCTTTTTCTGAAATTTTACCAAATACATTTATTGTTATTACGACCTGTTTCTTTCATACATTTCTTTAAAGTTTACCTCGTCCAATGAACAGCAACTAATTTTTATGCTAAATCCAAAAAACAACTTCGTTAACAGTGATTACTTTGCTTTTTAATTTACACACTTAAAAGAACTCATCAGGGTCCCCTAAACAAGGAAACATAATCGAGACCATAAGCCCTTAAGCGGTCTCGCGTAATGTATAGCAGTTTTTGGGTAGGGTGGGCAGCGAGATGGCCTGTCTCAAAGTGGCGACTGGCCGATAAATGAGTGCTCGTTTTTTGTCCTCCAAACTAGTAACGCTTTTTACCTCCCGATAATATCGGCATTCGCACGAGTCTGCCGCCGTAATGTCCGAGCGGATTATTGCTATATAAATTGTCCACAGTTGCCTATTCGATTGGTTAGGGTTGTTACTTGAATATCTTTGCGATATTGTAATTTCTATTGCTCGATAGAAACGTAAATGATTTTCGTTTAATGAGGGTTTAGTTTAGCAAAATTTTTGCCACCAGTTGGCGCCACTTTGGTAAAAGGTTCCATTTTGACAGCGCTATTGAAACAAATATTTTTTTCCTTTTCATTCAATAGTGTTTATTTCGAAAATTTTAATATTTAATTTACAAAATGGATAGTTCACGTGCTTAAGGACAAAAATAAATTGCTGAGAAGATTTTCTAAAATGGCGCCCAGGAGGTGGCAGCACTGACGCATCTGGTCAAGCGCTTTTAGAAAGTTAAACCTTGATTGACACAATGTGAAAGTGAAAGTAGCGCCAACTGGTGACTACAATTTTGCTGAAAACTCTCATTTCAAAACGTCGTCGCGTGGACTTATTAAAATATATGCAAAACAAGAAGTACGAAACAATAAATTATTTACTATTCATTAAAACTTGTTCACTAGTTATTTATATAATTGTATGTACAGTAGTAGAGTGTCGACCGCGAACCAGAAGACGCAGCGTGGGCAAGTCCCTCAGGAGGTGGACCAACCAGGTTGACTGATGATGAAATAGGTAAATAATCTCTTGTTCTTCGTGTCCAACTTAAACTGTTAATATAACTTAAAATATTTACCGTTGACTGCTTTATTTGTATTTAACTGTATAATAGAAACAATAATTCGCATAAATTCCCGTGTTTATAAATATTTCACATTTTTTCATTCAAGTCGCTAATTATTGAAAGCAGCCAAATATGAGTGAAGCGAGCCCCTATTCCTTTTACAAACTTTTCAGTACTACTCAAATCGTGCACAAATAACCAAAAAATATCTTGCGTATTTTTAATAATAACATGAATATGTTATCTCAGATATTCATAAATTTATTTGCACTTTGACAAGTTTCATTTGTATGGCAACCCTAACGATTTCTAAATTTGCCGCGTTTGTCCAGCCACTCCCCAAAGGAACATTTAACGATATTAGGGTTTTATTTTTTATAGTTCGGGACAAAAAGTGCTCAAGCGTTATATTGGAGGAAGTGGCTGTTAGTCAATTTTTCATTTATCATATTCAATTCGGTTCTTTTTTGACTCTTAATCGATCTCGTGAGGTTTAGTATTTCAATAGTTTATTAGATAAAATGTTTAAAATTAAAAACTATTAAAATTTTATTCAATACAGCTATTGTCCCCAATGAGGTAGGCAGGGGAGGACACACAGCTATGTTAGGTAACAAGTGGAGAGCCATTGTCATTTACCGGACACAATTCTAGGCGCCGGGCTAATACTAAGAATATTTCGACAATAAGGTATATTTTGACTGATTAGTGGTAATCAGTCAAAATAAAAAACTATTACCTTTTGCTGAGTCACGATTTACGTATATCCCGAAAAACCGAAAAATATATAATTTTCATATAAAATATTTGAAAAGAATTATCGCTTTTTTTGTTTTTGTACCTACATTCAGGTGATATCAAAAGTTGCAACAAAGGGCCGGCGAAAAAATCCCATTGTTATCGAGGGTATAATTTATTAGGGGCCCTGGCTCACTGGGACCTTTTTTTATATATCATCGCATTATCCCCACTTGGAGAGTTACAACTTCTTAAAGGAAATCAGGGGAAATTAATTTAAGCGTTTAAAACTGTCCTAAACACCGGCCTGACTTTATGTTAGCTTTGATAAATGTCGTTTGTTATTCATTATCTTTTAAAAAAGACTATCCTGCGAAAGCTCGATTTTAAAATTTTTGTTGGCATGTTTTAAATACATATATCTGATACTGCAATGTGATTGTTCCATTATGTATAACCAATCACTTTGTATTCTCTAATAAAAATGCGCAGAAATCAAATAAGATAATGTTATTGATATCATAAAGACCTGTAATAGAAATGTAATGGTAGACTGATAGAAAATGCACTAGATAAGATCATTAAGCATTAAATATAAAATTAACGAAATGCAGTTTGCTGAATTTGCTTTAGCAATTAATATGACATTTGGTTAATTAAATTTACTGTTACTAAAGCCATACGTTATAACAGCGTTAAAAACTGGTCACAAGCTTAAGAAACTAAGCTAAAGACATTTTTTTATGCCTAGGTAATAGATTATCTTCATCACATATCTGTGTGTCTAATAAGGAGTATGAAGTTAAGAGTCCTGTATTATATATTCCTTACCAAAACTATATATTTTTCATACACAAAGAAATATCGCAATTAACCACGAGAACAAACAACTAGGGTACACACCCTGTTCATCCATTTTCGATTAAAACGTGTCCCTAATATTTTTATCTCCTCACATAAATACGCGGTAATGAGCGTCCCGAAATTCTCGACCGTTCGTTATAAATTTATTCAAGTCTGGCCACCCACTCGAGTGTGCATAATTTTGATACAAAAATAATCTACGATATTTAATCCCCTATTAATTCTACTGCTTACGTTATGACTAAGCTTTTAGAAACTTTTCACTTGCAGTTGTTGCGTGCGAACACCCAGGAAGCTGGCAGTTATTCTTCTTACAATTTCCTATGGGATGTTAGAAGGGAATTGAGATTGTGTATGTCTATATCTATTTCTTGGCCATTACACATACATAATGTTTGAACCGTTTTAACCTCATTTAATTTTCGTTCTTCGTCGTAAGTACTTACTTACTCAAGTTTAAGTTATATTTTGAACAAAACATGTATGAAGTTTTTTTTATTAACCATTTGCGGTGTTCAGACTTTTAATATTCGTTTTAACAGAACACTTATGTAATTAATTACGTAACTAAGTCTTTCACAAGTTTATGTGTTCGTACTATCAAAATGTTTTATGCACACTATATTATAAATGTCTACTAGACATTTATAATATAGTGTGCATAAAACATTTTTTGTTCTATGCACACTATATTACCTTACAGTTAGCAAAAGTTTGCACTTTTGCTAACTGTAGAGGTCGCTAATGGTAGCGCGGGCTGATAGTGGCTGCAAAGTCCTGATCTATAACCCATTGCTTACTCGCCCTGAATAATAAAGGCAAGAATTTATGATGCCTAAAATTTCAAAGAAAGATACACATTTCTACATATATTTGTATATCAACCGTGTGCTGACAAGTTATTCTTTTTCATTTGCAGTTTTCGCGGTTATTTGGCTCTGCTCTTATGACAACAACTGACTGTGGATCACATGTCAACATTAAAACATATTCGAAAAAAATGCAGCCTCGTTGAAACGAAACAATATGGCGCGCCATTGTTCACACTGAAAACATTGTCAAATTGTAGTGGAACAAAGCTAATTTAAACGTTGGTTTTAGTAAAGTTTCACTAACAAAACCAATCAACACGTCTCGTCACTATTTACTTAAAAGAAGTCTCAATTGTCGTTGTAAACTTAAACATTGGAAGCCTATTGTTTACGCCCGTGCCAATCAACAGGCTCGCTAACAAAACCAATCAACTTGGTCTCGCCTGTATTTGCTTAAAAGAGTGCTACTTTTTCCTTTTAGTTTTTCATTGTCGCTGCGACCCTATCGTCCGTCACCCGCTCCACGGATATATTTGATTAAAAAATAACGTCGTCAGAAAGCGGCGGTGTGTGTTGCCGAATACGTTGAATATAAAAGGAGTAAAACGTTCCTTGCGTGCAGCGGCTTAGTCGTCATTGTCACGTTTCACGCCGAACGCCCGCTGGTCACCGTTTGTGTTTTGTAGTTCCACTATCTGCGAAACCAAAAGGCTGTTTTAAAACGTGGAAATAAAGCTTATTTTTAACATTTCTAGAATTTCCTTTCGTGGCCTCGGTAAAAGGCTAAGTACCTCAATTTGGACATCTCAATCGTTTTCATGCGTTTCCATTCTCTGTTTGACAATCCCGTGTTTTATTAAACGTGCTGCTTTTTAGTTCGGTCCCGAGACTCTGACAATAGCCCGCCAGATAGTGGCCTTGGTAGCCAAGAACAATAGAAAACGATTAGTCTCGAGCATACAAACGCAATGCCTGTTATTCTTTTAATTGGTTTCCTATTCATCCAGATATGGAGGCTGTCTATGTTTCAATAAACGCAATATTATGCCTTTAATTTTTTTCCTACATGGCCTCTGAAAACAAACTTCATAATATATAATGTTTTTGTAATGTTTTCATGTTGTTTCGTTTCCCATCATTTTAAATGGGTGAAAAACAAATAAATAACAACATGTAATTGTTCGTTAAGGTATAGACAGACAATTAAAAGGAGTTCCCCGCGGATTTATGTGTTTACGTCTAGAGCGTGGGGTCGGAACTTCTGCTTCCATGTATTTGCGATTAATCGCCGATTTTTCCGTGATTGGCATGTAAAAACTTCTCAGACTAGTATTATTCGATTAGTCGAGTATTTATTTTGTATTATATTTATAAATTTATGTATTATTATATTTATCAAGTATATCGATCGAAGGCATTAATGATTTTGATTTTTCATCTTCTATTAACTAATAAGTAGGATGCAATCACATCCTTCCACTGAATGCAGCTCGTTTCACATTATAGAAACATATTTTTTATGTTATACCCGTTCCCTTTATGCATAGGTACAATCGATTGTATCTTTAACACGTAGTAACGTGATTTCATAAATCGCTATAATACAATAATTCAATAACATTAAGATAAGTAATGAAGTAAAACAAACTTTTTATTTATTGTCTTATAGTTACAAGCTTTAGTTTAATTTTATAATCAAATCTTACGAACGGGTTTCTTGAGGGGAGACTACTAGCAGAATAAACGCACAACTTTTAAATGGCGGGAATTCCGGGCCCGCTTTACGATAACGATCATAATAAAATATGCAAGTTTGTTACACGTTTACACTAAACGTTTTATTGTCTAGCTGGTTATTGTTTATATATGAGGAAAAAGTTAGAAAAATATTATAGAGATGTAAAATATTAGTATAAATTGTAATAATGTGCGATGCACTCTCTGGTTGAAAAGCGTGCGTTGTATCTTTTTGTTGCCGAGTATCGTCATAACTATAAAAAGTGACTTGTGCGAGCGAGATAGTGGTATTATTTAAATTTTGAGTTTTTTTTTAAACCAGTGAACTGTTTAATTTTATTTTAATGTCAAAATTGGCAAATTGTCTCAAACATGCATATAATGATAAGTATTTAAATTTATTTCGCAGAAATTAATGCAGATTCAAATATTCATAAAACAGCAGTAATTTCGTACGTCACATTGCGCAGGGAGAACCACGAAATTGTTGTTATCGGCCAAACAAAAGTACGCTCGCGGTTTTCTTAAACTGTTATAGAGAAAGTTTAGATATCCCAGTTTTATCTCCACAGTCGCCTCCAGGATCAATTAAAAGTCAGATGAGACGCCGCGCTTGACAATTATTGTTGCAATAAGAACCTTAAAACAACTACGTCGAATACTTTCACAAAGTAATTAAATTTGCACAATTCTATCGTTCTGTTTTAATATTATTAATAATAAAATAAATAATATTATTTCGCTGTTATTATATAATAAGGGACATAACTACCTATCTATTTGTTTTTTAATTTAGGAAATATATTTTAATGGCTTTTAGAACTATGCGATATAAAATCTAAATAAATCTAATAAAATCTAAAACGATTTGAAAGGCTGGCTTTTTAATCTTTTAATTTTTTTTCGTGGTTGATACAACAGTTAGTATTTTTTCATTGTGTCTAAATAATAGCAGCTTATTACTGTCCTACTGCATTTACTGCAAGGAAATACTTTTTCACATACAGAGTAACCATGGGTATTGATTGCCACGCTTGCTCAAGATGGAATGCCAATTACAGACTTTTTCATCTTTTAGGTTTTTGTTAGTGCCGTAATATTTTTAAAATCATTAAGCATCCGTGTCTGTATAATGAAGAGCAATTCAAAATCTAGTTTTATACCTACCGAACACACAAAAATATCTCTAAAATTAATTATGTAAATCTTTAGTTGGTTTACGGCCACAAAAGTTCATTTTACAACTGTTTTCGATAGTAAAGTTATTAATAATTATGGCGTTGCTACCCTTAAAAACATTAACGTCTCCTTCGAGATTGGATTGATGGTACTTATAATGACACTTTTAATTATTTTAATCGTTGTTCTCAAACAAAAGTCGTTAATTCATTAAAAAGAAGTAATAATGGTCATAAGTTTCTGATTATTTTTTCTTTAAAAACCACCTCATAATTTTTGTGTCATCTAAGTGATAGCTAGACGTTTTAAAATGAAATATGAAAGGTATTTAAGAATATCTTAAGCTTGGCATTGAAACGGGCACTTTGAATTGGTAGGTAATATAATCTACCTAAATATATCTCGGCAGTCAAAATTTAACTAGATAGCAAATCTTGCTAAGAATCTTTTATACTTTGACATTCAGTACCATTTACTCAAATAACAATACGAAAAAATTTAATAAGATTTTCAGACAAACCTTTTGGCTAGACGCCAGACGTGATACCAAAAGTTGGTTGAATCTTTGTCACCTAAACATCTCATTACATTTGTTTTCTTTGAGGGTGACAAAGATAATATTAGTTATACAGAAGCTAAATATACATGTAAGGTAGTTCGTAAGCACTCTGGTGTGTGTATTTGTGTAGGATTTAGTGTAGAAAATAAAAATGTTAGCAGTTTTGTGATCGAAAGAAAACAAAGAAAGACGTAATGAGAGAGAATATTACTTTTATATTTTCATCCAATTTGGTTATCAATACATAGGTATTAGGTATTTTAATACTTTCTTAATAGGTAGGTACTATGCATGTAAAGTTGTCAACCAAAGATAGCTAAGCGTTTTTAAATCTAAAGATACATATTAAAATGTATCCAGAACTGTATTTAATTGCAATGAAAAGTTTAAAGCTTTTATCATCATCGTCGTTTCAGCCGATAGATGTACACCAAGTGGAAGCGTGTATTAAACACTGTGTATTAAATAAGTAGAGGGAGAATTATAGTGTTTGTAAGCATAAAAATAAAATTCTGACATCACTGACAACAGTGAACTTTCTTCCATTAATTTGTTACATCAGCACAATTCTTGATCTTAGCAGAAAATGAGACAAACATGAAGTGATCGAACGTTAGACGACATCTATTTCCCCGGTCGTTAAATTCTGCGAACGTGTCACGGCAATTTCTTCGCACGTGCTAAATGTAGCCAGCCAACTCCCTGGTACTTTGTTATCCTAGTACTTTTACATGTTTAATCGTTCCTTAGGGAGATGTGGAGATCGTGAGACTGTCGAATAAGAAGAAAAATGTAAGTAAAGATATACGATTCAGTCTTTTTAAAAAACTATAACCATGATAATAAAGTAGTTGTGATATGTTTAATTAAGTTCCAGTTGTTTTTTCTGTTCCGAACCGGTCAAAGTGGAAGTCCAACAATGGCAGGCGTCTTTCGACTAAAATGGCATTATGGCCGTTTTGGAGTTCAAATTTATTTATACAAACCTGGTGAATGTAAGTTACAAAACCATTAATATAATTAAAATTCTACGGTATATTTCTTAATATGACAAAGCTAGGCAGTTGCCAAAACATTTACCCCGACAATAATTAGCTAAAATCAGCAGTGGTGGCAAACGTAGATCTACAAATCTTAAATACGCACTTGTCAAGTCTTAACATGGATTTATCTTTGTTTTTCTCGCCTCTCCGAACTTTGCAATCCCTCAATGTTTGTACAAGAGCTTACTGGAAACACATTTTATTCCGTATAAGTATTTGTTGGTCTTCACTTTAAAACAAAAATAAAAAGATTAAGAATAATATAAAAGTACAGTACACATTTGACACGTAAAGCGTGCTAATTCACCATTGTCTGCGAATAGTGTGAACGCAAGCGTAAATCAAAATGTATTTATTCGTGAACAGTATAAAAAGTCAATATGAGTGGCAATAAAAAGAGGATGTCGAGAGAAATAATAAAAGATAACCTCTAGAGGAGTGAATGGAATGAGTGAGGCCCTTGTAAAGAATGTTTGCGGAGTGGATAAGACGCGATCATGGGGACACCTCCCCTAGGCATTCAGATGAGTCTGCCGCGGCGAAAAATTAAAAGTACTTTTTACACAATGTGTCAGTTTTGTTCGCTTCATTGCTTTTATTTGATAGTCAGTGTCTCTCCTGTCTGTTTATATGTCTGAATGTATCGAGAAATGCTCATTATAAGTGTAAAGGTAATGTCCTCATTCCTTGTGATTGTGACCTAGGTGTATATTAGGTAATCCTGATGAAATGTAGTATGAGAAATAAGAGTGCCATAATAATTGACAAATACTTAAAACGGCGCCAGCGTTATAATAAACATTTTTGTACTCTAAGTTGAATGTCACTATACACAATAATATTAATATCATTTTCTAAAGCCTTAATAGATGCAGATTAGTAGTACGCTAGCTTTACATTTTAAAACGTACTTTTTGTACATGTAATGTAGAAATTGTCACAGATAGTGATTTTAGAGTAATTAACCTAGCAACAAAGTGTTCAATCTTAAACATAACAAAGTAGCAGAGACACGACATGTGTGCCTTATTAACCATCTACTTGAGAGGGTTCATTTCTAATTCAGACTTGTTCTCTCCATGCGACATTAAGTCGTTTCGAGCCCTTGAACCCTACGATGTTGTAACTTCATTTCTCTAAGTCCCGTTTCACGAGCAGATTACAAGTAATTAATTTATAAGAATATGGCTACGAGGTACGCTGGTAGAATTGCTACTGTTATGTTCGGGGGTCGGATTAATAAGGTGCGTTGGTATTTTTGATTGGCGGTTATGTTAAGATGTCCAGGTCTAATTTTCTCTATTAATAAAGGTATCTTCTATTAGTTAATTCAGATAAGAGAGTCAAAAAGTACTATATTGCAGAACTCGAAATCAATTTGTCGATCTATATTAAGTAAGTTGCAAGAGCATAATTTTAAGAACAATGTAGCATGATGTCTTAGATTTATTGTTCTAATTGAAGAATTTAAATACTTTTTCTCCTACCTCGGTCCATGATGGCCAATAGTTTTCTTATCTTTTGCTGCAATGCTTAGACAACACATACTCTTACATTATGGTAATCTCTTAAGGTCAAGTCTGCCTAATTGCCACCTAACTGATAAAAAATATCAAAATAATTGCAAGCTATTAGTATTTTAGTAGTACTATTTATTTAGTGTAACAACAGTAAAGTTCAGTTTCCCTCTTGGGAGCGTTACTTCGGTGGCAAGCCTCGCACAAGCTGTTACTTTTAATGCGTTATTCGGTTTAGAATTAATGATTTTATTTCCAACAATTACTGGTGATAGCGGGTTGAGATTACCATTTGAGTGTTGCTTAAATTGTTTATGAGTGTTTAAAATTTTACTTGTGTATTACTTCTTGTGTAGAGATTAGATTTTATTATTTTATTACATAGAAAATATTATTTTCTATAACAAAACTCTGGTAGAAGAGTTATAAGAATTGATATTTGATAGTAAGGTAAATTGGGTAAAGTGCTCGCCTCACGAATAACAAGCATTGATCCTTAAAATTTGGAGCCCATCAACATGAATTAAGTTTACGTCAACTTTATAGGTATCTACTCGTTAAATTAATTCATGCAAACTGATTTATAATATTGATTTTTAAAAGTTCATTGTGATTTCAAATTATGTACATGAAATATATAATCAAATGAGTTGAAATATAACTTACTAGCAGCTGACAATGTTCGCTTCTTGTGCAATTTCTAAAATAATCCTATACTTGAATTACCACCCACCTCCAACAACGTCAATACACCGTATTTATATAACTAAATGTGACTTTTGTTTTTCTTGTCTGTCACAAAGTTCCCGTATCAATATCTTGCATGTTTGCATAACTACTTTGTGTCACAGCTACGGCCGGGAAAACACATTCATATCGATACCTGCACGACGAACCAGCTTTGTTTACAAAAACAACGCAAAACAAAAATATTACATATCGAATTTTATACGATAAAAATACAAAAGAACGTTATTAGAATTTTCATAGATGCAGAATCTATATTATTAGATGTCCGAAGAAGCACGATAATATCCTCGAAGAATGGAAGGTCCACGATATAAAACGCACTTGTGCGCATAATATACGTTTTATTAATAAAAAAAGCTTCTGTGAATCGGCTATAAATAGCCTTAACGGCCACTAGTGAGCCGGCGATTTTTTCGATACACGGGAGGCATTTGTTTGACAAATCCCCGGGGAATAAGCGACACTATCCCCTATATTATCTAAGCTTGAGGGATGCCGGGTCATTCTCGAGGTGATGAAGGCGTATCGCGGCCTGTCTAAATGCCCCACTAAATCATGGCTGCCAGGTATTTTCTATTTGACTAGGGTGTTCGTTTTTAAACAGATGGTGCGGATTTTAGTTATTTATGTGAAGATTTTAAAAGTCTTTTAACTAAAATAATGTTTGAGATAGTTTATATGAATACCAATGTCAATATAATATTACAGTAAATTTCAAAGACGTAAATGAGAACAAAGAAAAAAGGAAGTAGCACAAGTTATCTCACAATACAATTGAGTGATCAGTATGCAAAGCCAGCGTTGTGTATTAAGCCGATTTAGAGGAGGAAGCGTTAAAAGAAAATTTATAGCATTGAAAAGTCGTACGTAATTAATAAGACATTTGAAGTTGCGTGAAAATGTAATTTAGATTGTTTTTCATTGGCGAGGGGCCGTTCAGTTTCCTGTCTGTAGAGAATCTTTACAAAGGCGGCTTATTTATATATGGCCGCTTTATATTAGCGTCTTTAAGGGAATCCAGGGGAGCATAATAAAAAAAAGAATCAGCATCAATGTCTTAAAGCGTCTTCCGGTGCGCGATAGCGGAGAACGCCCCGCCGCAAAATGGCGGTCCACACTCGAATAAATTATACCACCCCCGAATCGAACGATTCTTCGATTCTTTTGATACGATTCTCGTTTTAAAGTTGGAGCGTCTTTATTAGTGTAAGCCAGCAACGATTATCTTAAGCCGCCATTACATATTCAAATTGGAGTCATTTCGCTTTGTAGAAATTGACGCGAAATAAAATGGAGCCTTTGAAAGCGTTTTCTGCATTAAGATGGTAGTAATGGCATTTTTCAAAGACACTCAACGTCATTCAAGAAAAGTATATGCACAAATATCACCGATTTATCTATATAGTAGTTGTACATGTTTATACTAGGCGGCCATAAGCCTAGTGGAGCGTGTGAAAGTCGTGTTACCATACAGTAAATTAAATGAGTCTTGCGTGGGTTGTCCGTTTCCAGTCCAGTAACTTTCGGCCGAGTCCGAAAAACATAATTTTTGCGCGACTGACCAAAGATTAACATTTAGATACCGCACATGACTTTGTGCGTAACGGAAACCATTTCTTCTGCACCCTTTTAAAATTAAATTTTCACATTAATACACGCGTATCTTTTGCTTATAAATGTGTTCATAATTTTTACCCGCAAACTGATATTTGACTTCTAAATGAAATTGCAGCTGATAAGTATTAAATGTACCGGTCCGTACTTTGTTAATCTCTGAAATTATGACTAAATAATTAATTATTCTGAGGCAAGTATGCATAATAAAATTAATGGCGCGCTCTTGGAAAAAGAAAGCAAGTCGAGCAAATTGATATTTTGAATAATAAAAGGCGAGCGTTGCTCGTCGAATTATTATGAGTAACACAAACATAAGTCAATAGCCTGGCGGGGTGGTCAATATTGGATTAGCTGGCAAAAGGAGGCAAAAAGCTACGTATACAAAAACCTTTTATAGCGGTTAGACCTCCGGAAAAATATTTATAAAACGCTCGTTATGTGAGGAGAGTGCTTGTTCTACTTGTCTAGCGGCTTGGCGTCTGTTGACCTACAGCGTTTTGCATGGGAGTTGCTATAGTTATTGTTAGTGAAGTGGTCCACCCTAATATTTTTATTTACGTTAAATAAGTAGTTAGTACCTAGATTAAAAATAAATGACTAAAACCAAGTTTTGGCTCGAGTTGAAAGGATAATGTTGTCAGTTATAGAATCGATACAGTATAATTTTGTACGTGATTTTCTGTACGTAAGATTTTCAGCAAAACGATGATATTTTGTAATGCTTGAAACATGTTTTTGTAATAAAAATATTTAGTAATTGCCAAATAAAATTAAACAGTCCTTCTCTATACTAAAAAGCTTGACACCAAAATGGCAATAGTGTGGAAGGGTTGGGGTACAGCCATTGTTTATACAAAGTATGGAATAATATAATCAGAAGTGAAGAAATAGGAATCCGACGAAAAACCAACAGAGTTGGGTGGTGAAAATTTGCTTAGGCCAGTGGAATAAGTGGCTAGATACCCAGACTAGGGAGCCTCTCATACTGCCCGTATGATGAGATTAAAGCGGTTTTATCTGTATGAGTGAGACCTATGTAAACTGAGATCCTAAGGCGAAAATGAATACGCTGTTGTTTTAATGTTGGTTATTGTAGCACTCGGGTTGTTTGAACAGTAATGTAGTTCTTCGTGTACATTTTAATTTTGTTTTGTTAAATTGATTCATTAAAATAAAACATGTGTTGTGTAATAATAGTATCATATTATTATTATGGTTATTTAGACCGATTTAAAGCCGGAGATGCTATTTAATTTTCTTTTGTATAGTTGAATTACTATAATTATTCTAAGTAGATAAAATACCATAAATACAATTACACCTTACTTCATCATTTAATGCATTTGTTTTGAATAAACCTAATAAGGCAATATAAATAATGATTTACTTTTAATTAATACATCCAGTGAATCGAACTGAATCTTTCTCATTTCATTTCGTAGCTATAAAGTTAGCAATCAATTTTTTCATTTCGTATTCTCGCACCTGCCACCGGACTTATTAAGACGCACCTGTCAATCTTAGGGACTCCCATTTTTATTTCAAAATCCTCATTCCGATTTCAAGTGTTTGGATTTGAGCCGTTGTTGGGAAACTCTTATTTTAGCATATTTATTTAGGTCCGTAGAACAAGTGGCTTGATTTTTTAAGAAGAATTGATTGCTTTGTATACTGTTGCTTATACCTTTTGCACGTTATTTAGCTTGATTTTAATTAATATTGACATTATTTATAATTATTTCCATATTATTTAATATTTGTTGTCTTGCTGTGTCCATTTTTCAAATAGGGATCTTGAAGGACATAACAGAGCTTATAATATATTATGATATCGTTTAAAAAAAGAAATTGGTGTACATTATTGCAACTCTTTGTTAACATTGAGCATTACCATTGTGCTCTGAGAGTTTGCTTGTAAACTTAAAATCAATTTAGAGTTATACCTAGTACATAAATTTGTTATTATACACTTTACATAGAGTAGCTACTACTATTTATCTTTACGGTCACATCACACAAGACGAAGAGATAATAGCGTGGCCATCCTAAATAAACAAACCATTGAATTGGTAACGTTGGATCTACACTTGGGCCTTCGATTTCAGCCACTACATTAATTCGGGTGTTCATTAAAAATGCCATCAAGTCCGTTAACGAAGTGGTGCGCAATTAAAGTCGCCGCTGACGTCACACCCTCGGTCCTAAGAGTGCTCCTTGAGGGACTCTTTGAACTCAGAGGACACCTTGAGACGGAATTGAAAAATTGATTCGTTATCGATTTGAGAAATATTTTGAAGATTAACATTTTGATGAAGATGATGTTATAAATCTTCTTTTAAAACAGTAAAACATTTGGACCAGTAAAATAACACAGTTAAGTACCAATGCAATAGTTTTACTGTCCCCATAATGATAGCTTACTCATGACAACATTGTTTTAAAGCAAATTGATATATGATGAAAAATATTTATTCGTTATATTTATCACATTTAATGACAGGGATAGTCAAAATATAAATTTCTTGTAGTAATAAAATTGTTCTTCAAATACAATATCTCTATTTCTACTTTAATTGCTAGCGATATCCAAATAATCTTTGTCATTAACGTGTCAAAATCTTATTAGTGTCACCCGCATAGGAGTATTAAGGGGCTCGAGATAAAACAGACTGCCATTAGCGACGTCCTCGAAAAAAATTCGCCGATGGTATCGTGCGCGTTGAGGTGGCAATTGCAATCTACTTTTTTCTTTGCAGTCAATCGCGAGATAAATGAGCCTAGGAGTGATCATCAAAGTAAGTAATGTTGATTGGCTTGCCACAATGAATAATTTTGGGAATTTGTTCTTTAATTCGATTAAGTTAAAGTTTAATTTTGTATTTAATGATGTTTAAATTTGTAAATATGCCACTTTGATGCATACGGTATTATTTTGTTAGATAAGAAAATAAAATTACTTACCTACAATTTTTTCTGATTTATCAACTCGCGGCAATTCATTTGGTTGTGAATGTTTTGTATTGATTATGTTAAGAATTTGTATAATAATTGACAAACATTCTTTAAATATCAACTATTCGTTATTATATCGTTTTAAATTGAAAAAAACTTGAGTCTACTTATTGATATAGATGAACTTATATCATTTCATGTATTCATAATACGTGTATGAACTTGTAATAATACCGTAATCGGTACCATTCAGTGCAATTTTTTTTCTTCGTTTTAAAATAAAGTGTTTTGTCAGGCGTTCACAGTGAGGGTGGCGGCATCGCGGCTAGCGAGATGCGAAGGTGTCTCAATCAGCATAAAACAAAAGAAATCAATAGGTTCCCCTCGCGCGGCACGCGGCTCAAAGAGCAAAGATTTCTTTTCACAATTAACCACCCCCTGGGTGTGGGTGAACTGATAAACTGAACGGATTTAGCGTTATTACGATTGATATATACAAATTTATGTTAAGGTTTACGTTCTTCTAAAAATGATAAAAGCACACAGTTGGTATCTAAAAAAAGAAGCTGTTTTAATTTACTAATTTTATAAGTACTTAATCGACGGAAAGAACAACAACGTAAATAGTAAGTAAGTATGCTTTTACTCTGTAGACAAAGTCATCATCATCACACTTTGTAATAATGAATTAAATGTAATCTTGTTAGTTTTATAATCAAGCTAAAATTGCTACAGACATATATTAGTTCGTTGAACTACATACATAGACGATTGATCCGCTGATACTGATGATAATTTCGAATAAATGTGTGTTCTAGTCCAAAAATTATATGTTATACCCAGAAACAGTGAAACATACGAACAACTTTGTATAAACACGAATAATCTGTATGTTATGAACGAATCTGAATGTTTGTTCATTCAAATGAAATTGAGATTTGTCTTGTATCTCTTTTTAGTCCGTTCCGTTCCTAATCCACAATCACAGAGGTTTACTTCTGGATCAGTTTCTAATGTGTCTGATGGACAGTTCGTGACCGAGAATATTAAACAACTTGTTAAAAGTATTTACCAATAACCGTACCTACAGTACCCGTAACATTTATACTGTAGATTGAAATAAATTTTGTTCAGTAAGTAGTCTTTGTTCTGGAGGATTTACTCTGGTCGTCTAGGAAGCAGCTTTCATCTCGCAAACACTGTTTCAATATTTAATAATCCGTCGGTAACGAGCTCCGGTCCGTCCGCAGTTAGAAAAGTTTAAATGGGCAGACAATACACAGACGTGTGTGTATCATTTTTCAATTTGATTAATTTACAGTTAAGGCTAGTTATGGCAATTAAAATGTTTTAAAAATAATATATTCTTAGTATATTATTAGTGTTAAAAATGTACTTGAAACATTTTACATTTGAATAAAATGAGATAGCATGATTTGTTTACAAACTGTACAACCTTTATTAATGTCAAATGTATTGTTCGAGTAGCCGGAGCGCATATATCAGAAGATGTAGAAAATTTTTATTGAGTGTTTACAGTTGTATACAACAAATAATATATATACGGTAATAATATGAAAAAACTAAATAACTTTTAAATTTAGACATTAGGGTGGGTTACTACTCCCCTTATGTGATCAGATCAAGTATGTAGGGTCAAGCAAATTTAAACAGAGATTAATGTAAATGCCCAGTATGAAACTGTTGTTTGTCTTTTGACTAACGTATTGGAGCGGTCCTGCATACAACCATTATAATTATGAGGTGGTCAGTTAAGTAAAAAGTTGTTATTGGAGAAATTAGTGTTAGGTGTACATAATGTAAATTACAGTTTGTTTATGTCGTAATTTTAATAAATAGGTATTTCTGTCGCTACAGTTATTTATTCAATTGTTAATAAAACAGTTGAATAAAAATCAATGTAAAGTATCATCGAAGTGATTAGAAGCGCAGAGGTAGACAGAGGTCAGCAATAAAGTGACCGTCGTCAGACGCTGCGTCACGTCCGACCGCGGATGGCGACAGCCGACACCCTTGCGTGCCCTCGTTCGGCGTTCGCTGCGATTTTATTGACTCTTGCGGTTACTGCGCTCCTGGTCACATTTCGTGTAATCGAAAGTGAAAACGGTACGAGTCACCGCGTTCGGCAATAACGATAACCACAGTCCGGTTTTGTTAACGTTTATTTTTAGACACCAGTTTCATTACCATTTAAATTTATTAAATCACGATTATGTAATGCTGTAGCCCGTTACAGCGAATTTGACCTAGATAGCCTTGAGGCGATCTATGGTATTGACAGTCATCATACATCTATACAAAACAGAAAAACATGTACAAAATTTCTATATTTCTGCTAAGTGTGTTGTAAAAAGAGATTCATGACCTTAAATAAGGTCAAACATGTAGTTCAATTAACAGGCGCACATAACGTCAGAAGATGTATTAAGCCACGGTAAACACGTACTTGCTATACAGATAACACAAAATAAAACACGTGCATGCACTGTGTAACTGATTAAAGTCACGCAAGAGTAAGTATGAAACAAACTCGTTTAATATACCTACTAGCGGTTATAAATATGATTCATATTTCAAAGTCGTTTGCATCTGGACACCGGCTAGTGAGACAAGGGGGACTTCAGAAATAATTGTCAGCACACCAAACGTAGTAAGGAAGAAAATACATTGTCAGGTTTATGAAAATCATGTATGTATTTATCATTGTTGTAGATTTTTTTTTGTTTAATATTAAAAACAAAATGTTGACACTTGTGCATTTTAAAGAGATGGCTCTGGACAGGGAGAAGTGGCAGGAATTGCATCAGTTCCACCGACAAGAGTCTTAACTCTTAAATTATGGATGGATGGTGCATTTTAAGCACATATTTTGTATTTAGTCATTCAGTTATAATCTTTAACTTGTTTAAGACGTATGTATGTAACTATGTATTTTATTAACATTTATTGATTTCATCAAGTTAATCGTAAACCGAAGCAAAACGAAAAATGACAAGGGTGTAAAATTGTCACATTCCCTCAACGCTCCCTTTGTGACAGGCCATAAAACGCAAATTCGGCAATAAAAAGAATATCCCAACAAAACATCCTTCCTGGACACTGGACCAATACAATGGTCTCTATTCACTGCGAATTATTGTATTTTTCCAGCACTCGAAATATTTAAGAAAGGAATTAATGAATCTTGGCTAACCACTCGAGCGACAATCAACTCTATATCCGAACTGATTGAGGTCTATTTCCTATCAGACAATGAATACGCTGCAAGATTTGTTTAACAATGAAGGTCCTAATTAGCTGTCAAGCTTGCAGATTTCAACTCTGCCCGACGTGCGTCCATGTCTGTCCCAGAAATGCGAATAATTCAAAAGGATGTCTCCAGCGATTTCTTTCGTTTTGTACAACATTATATCTATAAAGTAGTTGCTATAGACACAGAGTGGTGGAATAATTAAAAATTATCAAAAAAACGACTTTAATTTTTGAAAGTATAAGCAAAGTTGAGCAAAAAAAGAATTAATCATAGTTAAGACATGGGCATAGAAAATTAATATGCGCATGTGCTTATAATGGTATACAAAATGAAAAGCCTCACAGAAATCAAAATAAATCACTCGCAATACAAACTACAGTAACACATTCAAAAACAATTACGAGGGCGCGATTTGGGCGGCTGCCTAATTGGTATGAAATTTGCAAGTGTTTCTAATTGCGTAGAAATTTACGAATCCAAGGCGATCAGTCACAGCACCATCAGATTAATTAAACCATTTGTCTGCTAAGTTCCGATGCTCATGTACATACAAAATGTTCAGCTATTTGCGATTTGTGAAAAATTAGGTGGATATTGGGAAGGGTGCGGCGAGATATTTTGTAGCAAATAAAGTCTTGATCGTAGCGGCATTTTATCATTTACCAATAAAAATAAAAATTAATACCCAACCATTTTTTTCTTTACTTACAGTTGCAAATGTATGCACGTAGAACATAAAATACCTAAGTAACTATTGATTATTGATTGCATATTTAAAATCGTCTCAACGATTTTGTGGTCTCCTCTACTTTGATCACCTGGGTGATCATAGACGACTCCAACAAAATTATTATTTTGGTATCAATATCCTCTTCAAATAAATATTACAAAATTAAATTACACTTTTATAAATTTAAAACGGTTTATGCTTGATCATCATTGTTAAAATTCATATAAAATGATATTTAGAACTGTATAATTATAGTGGATAAGGTACAATAGGGTGTATTAGTGTGTATAAAATATTCAAAGAATAAAAGAATATATTTATTTGAAGGTTTTTATTGGGGTCACCAAAGAACACCTAGGTAATAATATTCGTGGATAATCAAAGGACACTAAAAAGTCGCCTATAAACACCCAGGTGATATCATCCAGGTCATCAAATTGGAATAGAGTGTTTTTTGATAGCAATATCTATTTAAATTATAGTACAATTTTAAACCTTAAGCATAAATAAACATTAAATAGTTTAGTTAACTTTTATGTGTTATACCAAAATAAACTGTAGATCTTTAAACAGTTTTATTAAATGCAAATAAATAAAACTATTCGTGATAATAAAACTGCTTTCTCGCAGATCAAAATATGTGAGTCCTCCCGATCCTGAACAAACATTAGGAGTTGTTCCTCGAATTTGTCGCATTTTTTTCGTCAAAAAGGTTCATTTTCATTAACGCCATCGGCTCACATATTTGTCATAACCTGTACATGTCGTCGGGGTCCGGCCTCTTGCTACGAATGCTCTCTTTTCCACCGTTTTTAATTTACGTTGTTTTGGTTTTGTTCCTTCATGTTGTACACCAACATAACTGAACACCGTTTCATTGCTGGAATTCGCTATCAATGAACTTTGCTAATGTTTTTTGCAAATCCTCTGTTCATTTCGTGTTTGAAAACACGGTAATACGATACTCCTTACAATTAGATTGCCACATTAATAAGTTATTTTTTTAATTCTTTGGCCAACATTTTCGTTACAAAGTAGAGGTCTTCAACGAATAATAAATCGACTCACTCTTTGTTTTGTAATCCACGTTCTTCATATAATCAAATATTCGTTCGGACTGAGCATCAAGCTTCGAGCTAGCACAGTTGAGTCTAGACGGCACACATTTACCTCCACCAGACTGTCTAATGTGCCAGCTTTACATATTTAAAACCTATGCCCTCGTAATAATCGCGTTTGACTTTTTAAATTTTGACGGGCTTTGATCGAAATCTTCTCCGATACGTTTGATCAGACAAAAATAGATGGGCTAGCTTCAAGAGAGTCTACTAATTTATTTATAAAATGTATGCCTTATACAGCAACATGTATGTTTTTGTCTACCGCAATTTGTTAAGTGAAGCAGAAAATTGTATTGGTAGTAAACATCTCATTAGTTTAACGATGCACTTATAAAATAAAATACCTATCTAAATACTGGTTGCCGCAGACAGCCAGCCTTCATGAAAATTGATTCCAGCCATGCATAAATATCTATTAAGAGGCATTGCGAGATTAATATTTTTATACAAAGTTTAAGGGACTGTCTCAGAACAAATGGGTGCAGATTAAACAAACAAGGGTGTACGAAAAAGCTAGTTAGCAGTTAAATGGATATTTTAGATGTGTTTATTTTATTTTCTACAAAACAGCTTCAGGTTATTTGGTAAGGCCCAACGTATTGTTTCCTGCTTGAAAGTAATAATGTTTTTCATAACAGTTAAAACAATTATATTAGGTAGAACCCCTTTTTAAATTTCATAACGCGTTCCTTTCACCGTTTGCTTCCCTTCCCTTAAAAAGAGGAAAGAGGCGATAGGTGCAAAATGATATAGCTCCAAAGGTCCAATGTCAGGCAATAGGTAAAATTCATACACCCCGCGCGGCGTGAATGCAAACTACCTAATTATATTTGCAATGGACAAGATGGCGGGTGGTGGGTCGCCTCCTTGAATATGTACTTATGTTATAAGCTTCAAGTATTTATAGTTGCGTATTTGTAGATTTGCATGTAAAATAAAGAATTAAAAAATGATTGATTAACTTTTTCAAAAAGCCCAATGATTACGAAGTAATTGTGTTTACTCGCAACTATTTTTTACTTTTAAGTTTATTTATTTGTAATTTATTACAACATTTATTGTTTCAGTGACATTTAAATAATTAAATTATGAATACAATAGGTTATATCAGAGTGTTACAAAATAATCGTTCCCATCTTATTATAAATCAGATCACCGATAGACAAAACACAAAGTTTTCTTTATCTTAAAACGTCGGATCAATAAATCGAAAGTTACCATCTTTATCTGCAAGGTAAGAAAGTAAATACGCATTTCCTTAAACTTAGCTTTACTTGTGCAAACTTAATGGCGTTTCATTACATCGTTAGATAGGCTTAGGCGGTCGGTTCCGCCGTCGGTGAATTATGGTTATTTGAATTGTGCGAAACAAAATAAATTTAGTGAACGTGCTCTATACCGTTCTGCCTTTTGCATTTTTGAGTGCTTATTTCGAGTGGGATAAAAGTTTGCGTTATTTATGGGCCGCGTCTAAGATTTAATGTGAAGTCAAACAGCGATAATGTGAATCCCAACCGAATATATTTGTCGCCTGTGACGTATCTACCTATTGTTTGTGAACTTCTGAACGCTGGCTGCTATATTTTATTACATTTATATTTATGACGATGAACGCACCTGCTATAAACCTTCACTTTTTATATATTTAGCTGTTTTAGTATTAATTTTATCTCGAAGATCTATTTTATCAATCAAATATCTTATTAGCGTTCACTACTGTACTCTAGTTTCTAGAAAATTTCACAATGGTAAATCACTATTCAGTTGCTAGTTTAATCACAGGTCAACCGAACCTATTAACATAAGTCATAGGTATACCTACAGTAAAAACGTACCTATTATATTATGAAAATCTTCTACTTAAATTAAATCAATACGATTACTTTAATAAAACATATGCAAACTAAACTATATGACGATCATCAAATAACAAGGCTCATTTCCCGGGTCCGGTACCGACATTGCTTTATTGTGCATGATCTGAATCGCGTGTGACTACTCTAACTGCTGTTACTATTTCCTCCCCTATTTGGGATTCTGTTTCGATCCCGTTACTCGAGTCATTTAGCCTAATGCGCGGTTACGACGGATTGACAGCTTTCAGGTTGCGGTTGTGGTGATAGGCAGAAGAGATTGTTGTTTTCTACCAATAAAGATACAACATCTAAACTAATATTATAAAGAGAAAAGATTTGATTTTTTATATGTTTGTTTATTTGCAACGATTTAACTAAAAATCTACTAATCTAATCTAATCTAATTACTGATTAAAAAAAAAATTCACTTTTAGAAATCAATAAATTCAACAGGTAACATAGGCTATAAGTATTTTATTATGTTTAATATATAATTTCAGTCATTTTCAGAATTTCAATTTTTTAAGTAAATCTAAATGATGCAATACGACATCCATGCTATGATATTTTCCGTAGCAGTTTGTTGTGAGGTCGAATGAAACTTTTGAAACCGAAGCAAAGCGAGGACTAGAGGTCCCTCTAGTAAGTAATAAAGAGAAATCATTCATAGCGAGATTTATCTTGGAGAAGAATTTTTGGTTAAATTGGAGCAATCTGAGAAGGTACCCTCAACTTGGAAGACACCACTACTGAAGACGCTATTCTTGTGGCTGGAACTACTTTGCCATTTATACATTTTTAACCGACTTCATAAAGGAAGAGGTTCTCAATTCCTCTAAACCTTTTTTTAAATTTGTACTATCTATATACATGCTTGAGAAAAAGTAATCATAGCAACACCAACAGTATCTGGTTATAATGGGTGAAATAATCCCTGATAATTTAAAATTTTACTATTGCATTGCTTAGGTGCCTATGTATTTTTATTTCGAATTTAAACGTATAAATATTGCGATTGAAATCGCTTGCCGCCGTCTTGTACAATATAATCTCTGGCTTACATTTACTAATAACTAAACTTTGACGATACTTTGAATTATACTGTTTGCCAATATCATTTAATTAATGATTCTCGTTGGTTTAGGTTTGTCATTTGGTTTTAACTCAAATTTAATTAGGTATATCTATACATGTAAGGTGTATAGGTTGTATCTATACATGTTAGTCTAAAAAAATATTTCTTTTAACCTTCATAACTTTTCTGATAAATACATTACCATCTAGTAGAGACGGAAATTTAATAATTGTTGAAGGAAATATTCGTATTCGATGTTTGTGGCTCATACATTTACAAAGTCCAGACACATTTACAAGGTATAACTTCAAATTAATTATGTTTCTGAACCAAGTTAAGCTGCCCCGCATAACCTAGATTTATGTGGGGATAATGGCCTCATAACTGGTAACAGTCAGAACAAGACATGTTAGGGTTGGACTGGCCGTGTAGCGAAAAGGGCGGATTAGTGCGCAGTAAAATTTGTTAAAGAGACTTTCCAGGATACGGGTACCCCGCGGCTTTGAATCAAGACCAATTTACAATGGCCTATCAAAATTCGAACATCACCATCTAAACTGCGTAAATTAAAGCTAGGGATAGGGGCAGGGTAGGTCAATATATACTGGTGGTTTCTAACATGTATTAATACGAGGCTGCGGACGGGCCAGTGGCAACCTCAACTATCTTCCACTTGCAGACACGAACACTATAATCCCCGATAAAGCCCGCACATTTACATTCAATTCTAATTCCGGAACACCCACTTCCACTCTGTTCTGATTGCCTGGTACTTGTCGACGTTGATTAAAATACCCCATAGAAGATAATCTTCGCAAATAAATTAGTTCATGTATATAAATAATGACGTTATCTCTTATTAAACTAATTGATAGGCAGTATAACAAACTTTAAATTAGGTTAAAGTAGAAACAGCTGTTATTATAATCTAAAATGAGCACACATTAAAATTTTAAAGGCAAAGGGCACTTAATTGAGTTTGTTCAGGACAAAACAAAGAAAGAAAAACTTTTTAAATTGAGTGTCCGTGAAGTGTTGGCAACATGTTGATCTTTTCCAACTGTGTTACTTGGGGACAACGGTCACGGTACCTGCTAGTCCCAAGTTAATATTTTCTTTGTTGAAAGCCTGCTTTGCAAAAGTTAAAAGATACACAAAGCTTGCTTTTTTATTCAAATGTTAATCAAACTTTTAGAAAAAGAAAACTGTATTATAAGTGATGTATCATTATTTATTTGCCAATAAAGCGTCTTAATGTAGTTATTTGTTACCAAATTATAATTGAATCCTTTTTATGAGCGACATGCATCAAAACAAACAATAAACGTAAAGAAAAACTTTGCAAATAACAGTTCAGGGCGAAACCGAAGTTTTTTTACTATCGACTGGTATTCTATTACACCTATGATAAAATGTTACGATTGCAAATGGATCTACACACGGGGAGAGATATTTTGTATCTATTTTATTTAGAAACTTCGCCTATATTACATTATAATCAGAAAAGCAATCTCACTCACAACCCTCCCACACTTTATGTTTCATGTATCACCTGCACGAAAAAAATATCAAGCAAAAAATACTCTGAAAAAGTTTTGGAAAGTTTTGCAAGCTCAAATATTTTTCTCCGTAAAATATAAACAATTTAATTAATTGATTAGCTTAAGACTTGGGCTGAAAACAAGCCTCAAGAAAAGCGAAGATTTATTTTACTTTTGGTAGCAATTAACGTTGAAAGTGAAAAATCTTTCAAAAGTTGCCGGCGCCGCCTGGTATCCGACGGTTATACCCTTTCTTTAAATCGAGCAAATTTTTCTTAGAAAACTTTTTGATTCGACCCCTTTCTACAGCAATCAGGCAAATCTTAGAACGGTCACATGATACGCCACAGTATAAACTTTAACCCAGTACACCAATTCATAAGAAAGTGTTCACAAAATTAAGTTCATGTTACACATTTTGTTCTACTTTGGGTACTTTATAATATAAAAGAAACGTCAAACATTTTTCATAACAATGTTTTTCTCAAACACGTAATTAGTTTTTTATCACTCTTATGCATGAGATAAATATGACGAAAAAGTAACTTGCAGCCAAAGATAAAGTTAAAATTAGTTCCTCAGGAAAACAATCAGCCCGGTTTAAAAAAAACCAAGAAAGTCTTTTCTTACTGCTCTGCTTCCGTCGCCAGTAGCGTAATATCACATAGTCAACCTTTCTCGAGAACTCGGCTATCATATGCCGAAATAATTTTTCAAATCCGACGTAGTTCCTGAGATTAGCGTATTCAAACAAAGAAACAAACAAAATCATAAGCAAATATACTCTTCCGCTTTATATAATATTATGGATAGATAGCTCTTTCAAAAAGGACATATAACACTTTTGACATACACAAACAAAGCTATTAGGCAATACTAAAATTAATTTAGATAAGTTTTGTAATTCTACAGAATCAATTACTCTGTAACACAAATTCAAATAATAATAATGGGTGCAATAGCAAATACAATTAGGTTAATTAATGAATTAAGACCCGTCGAGTTTCTTTATCTTGTTATTAATTTGTCTAAGGCAAGCCGAAGCCAGACGTCTTACAAATGAGAACGCTCCAAATATTTGTTTTAAAGCCAAGAAATGTACTTAATTCAATCAAACTTGTTACATTATTCATACGTGCTTTGATATTGTATTTTCTATTGAAATTGTTTGTAGTAGCTCTCGATTGTGAATATAGTGAAAGGAACAACGAAACATTCCTTTCAGTTCGCGGCGTTCAAATTGAAGGCATATTTAAGTTTTTAATGTTCTTCTGAGACGATGATGTTGTTGAAATAGTAAAAAGTAAGTAAGTGAAATAGTATGTTAAATAGTTATTAAAATGTGCATTTTCTTATATTCCATGACATACGTAATTCAGCAAAAGTATAAACTCTTAAATAATGATATCTCACATTAAAAACACGTAACATCAAGTGTCTCAATTTTAAGACGTTAACAAATGTTTGCAAAGAAAACAGCATTAATCAGGGTCAGGAAGCAGTGCCATTTGAATATAAAGAGGCTGTATGAGGTGTAAGGCATGTGAGCCCGTCATTAGTCATAAACGCGAGAGGCGGCACTTGAGCACGTGACCAGAAGCATAATGCCGCCTCTCTTATCGGGAACTGACATGTGCACTTAGGCGTAAACGATACACACGTGGGTGTACTACTGTTTATGCTCTGTGCAATATGTAGTAAGTAGGTAGTAGGTCGGTATTAGAAATTTGATCGTGTTTTGTTTTTTGGTGGATAAAAAGTTAGTTGTAGTATTTGGTTTTATTGTAATGTAATGAACATTATAGCCAAAATTCTTAGCGTAAGGTTCCATTTCTTTGGTTTAAGTGATAGTTTAGTATTTTAGTGAAAGTGACTTTTTATTTATGTTCAACTTTTAAACAAACAAAATCTGAAGCAAACATAACACCACGCAAATAAAAACAACAAAATTCAGTAAAAAAATAAATAGAATGGAATTCGCACCCTTCTCCTATAACTGGATTAGGAAAGCATAGACGGTGACAATTGAAACATCGCATCGACTGGACCGCACCGAATTTAAATATATGACGTTTCCACACCAGTGGACACCACACTGTTATTTAGATGAGCATCAAATTTGTCAGATATGGGCTGTATACGTTTTGCAATACTCAAGGGATTGAGGGTTCGTTTTGGTGATTTTATTTCATTGACCGCTGATCATAAAGTGGGAATAGAAAGCTACGAGCTTCGTGAATTTTATTTTTTACGATATGAGGTAAGTTTAGTAAAAATGTATACTTACACTTTTAAAAAGAATTGGTACTAATCCTACAAACATAATAATAATTAATTTTAAGTTCTTCAATTTTGTAGTGTTAAGCGATGTACAGTTTTGCTATTTTGTTTACGCTTTATGCTGATTGTTGTTTACGCAACGCAAATGTTTTTGCATACCTTATACCTAATACCTAATATTACAAATAATTCATACGGGCTTAAAATTATTAATACCTTTGAGCAATAGCGGTAACATTTGAAATCGTATCCACAATAAATCAGATATGGCGAACTCATTGGCATTCCTTACGTGAGTTTAAGCATTCCTCAAAAGGAGTGGAATCAGTGCTGCGGTAAAAATCAAATTGAGTAGCCGATAAACACTCCCCGACCGCAATGGGGTTCGTTCTGGCAAAATTTTGATTACACCGAAAAGTGTTACTTATTCTCAAATAAAAAATACCGGAGGAAAATTTTGCTGATGTCGATATTGTTATGGCGGGTTTATGTCGAAAATTGGGGGTACGGTTATTGCATGTCATTAGGAATTATGGGCTTCCGAGGTAGACCGGCGAAAAAATTGTAGACGGTGAGATGGCGCTTACAGTTTTTTCGATAATGTAATTATTGGAAATTTATTCCACACCTTATAAGTGGCAGGAGGCGGTTTGTGTATCCTGTTAATCTACCATTACTCTCTACGCTTAAGAATATTTGCGATTGATTTTGTGGTTTTAATATGCGCATATTATCATACTGTCTGTTTAGTTTAGCATTTCCTGTTAGGGTAGGTAGTTGTAAAGTTTTCTGTTACGTCGACATGATATCATGCTTATTACCAAAATAACGAAGATTTCTGCAAAAAATAGGTACTTATGATATTTTCACACAGTTATCTATTTTGTTTGAGTATTCAACTAATGTGTGTGCTACAAGTAGCCATCTTAATTCTTCTAAAAGTGGACGTCTAAAATAATATAAAAACTAAATATTAATTAACTTTGTAGAAATTCGTATATAGAGAAAGAGATTTTTTTAATATTTAGCCTACCAAAGTGACTCCACCCCGCCTGATAGTAAGCAGTCAGTGGAATCCAGAAGTGGCGGCCACTTTACCAAAAGCCATCGTCTTAAACTGCTGGCATGGTGGCCTCCACTATGGCGGCTGGGATTGGGTTAGGGGAAGGGAATAAGGAAGGTGAGGAAAAGGGGGAAATCGGGCCTCCTGCGCTCTCACTCACCGAAGGAAACGCAGTAGTACGGATACTACTACTCTTAAGTCGATCTTCTATGAGAGGGTAGTACTTCCCCGGACGATCCGGCCCATTCCTGCTAAAATCAGCGTGGATCTACTACCGTACTATACTACCTATATATATACGGTATATATACCGTATATATAGATACCATAATAATAGTTTAAATAGAACAAGGTAAAATACATATCGGTACAAGAGAATTTAATTTAAATTATTACCAGAGGCCCTAGACAACTGTCAAAGATTTCTATTCTATTCGTAGAATAGATGAAAAAATGTATGAGATTGACATAAGTGTTGGCGTTAGCTTATGTCAATCCAATACATTTTGTAATCTATTCTATGAATAGAATAGAAATCTTTGACACTTGTCTAGGGCCTCAGATCGTAATAGAAAATGCATTGAAGTAAAAATAATTAGTCACTTGTACATAATGCTAAACAAATTTTCTGAACACCAAATTTGCAAGAAACATATCAAAAATGATGCCGCGTACGTGCCCCCGTGTCCCATAAAATGGCACCGGGACTTATTTCATATAGTTACGGTCCCATAAAGCATAAAAGGCATTCAAATGTGATGTTATTTTGCAGGCAACACGGGGTAATTTATTTTCGTGCGATTCATAATTTTCTTTTATTCACTTTATGTTGATTTTTCTTCGAGTGTGAGTACTCGGTAACGATAATATTATTTCAACGGTCCCATGCATCATTGTGGAGTTAGGGCCTGGTTCAATGGTTTATTTCTTTGTTAAGTTTGTTATTATTACCCGTGAGTGTGCTTTGTCTTTCTATTGAGTTAAATTAATAAATTGAATTTATGGCTAAAATGTTTGTATGGTAAATGTTTTCATCTACTATTTGGGTTTATGCAACCTATGTGGTCCTGATATACATGATTGAGCTAATAGTGTACCCTTTTATGGAATAAGTAGAAATTTCAAATCCGAATAAAATGACTTTATGTTTTATAGTGAATTTACTAGGTCACAAAAATGTGCTAAATAATTCTTTCAATAATAATTAATAATATCTATACATATAATAAAAATGTAACCGATCGCTGTCTGTACATGGAAGATATATGAGAAAAAAAATTATTGGGACCTTTATCAACGCAAATAGAACCCAAAACAATGATTGTTACAATTTTTGTCTGTTTGTCTGTGCGTTTGTTCACGCTAATCTCAAAAACGGCTAATCCGATTTAGATATGGTTTTCACTAATACATTGTGGTAAGCTTCACTTAACATTTAGTGTTTGTTTCATGTCAATCGGTTCATAAATAAAAAAGTTATGCCAATTTAAAGAATCACGTCGAACATTTGTTAATTTACTACGAAACCTGATAGAAACAGAGACTTTAATAGGTTACGGAATAGCTGATAGCGTTTTTATTTTTCGGATTCCTCTCATTCTAAACAATCTTCCGTTTAGTTATAAATGAGTCCAGTTTCCAGTGAGCCTATGTTTCGCGATGACAATTATTAATAAAGCCCAAGGTCAGACACAACTAAATGTTTTGGGTGTGGATCTAAGTATTAGCTGTTTTTCGCACGGTCAGCTTTATGTGGCTCTATCACGTGTTAGCATTCCTAGCAGCCTGTATGCTTTGATCCTCGATGGCTATACGTCTAATCCATACATCCATACACCCATACATATTATATAAGGCTTTGTCCTGACTGACTGACTGACTAACGGACAACGCACAGCCTAAACTGCTGGTCGTAGTGACTTGAAATTTGGAGGGTGTGTTTGTCTAAATGTCTAGAGGTTGTACTAAGAAAGGGTTTTTTAAAATTTAATTCCTAAGTTTGTGAAAAGGGATGAAAACGATTGTATCTTCTTCATTTTTTAACTTACAGTTTTGAAATTTTGTTTTGGAATACTTCTATTTAAATAAAAAATATCCTTATAATTTTATTTTAACAGGGGTGGATTTAAAGGGGTGAAATTAGGGATGAAATATTCTATACAAAGATCTTTATGAGAAAGTGTGGGGGAAATGCGGGCGAAGTTAGGGGAAAGTCAGGGAGAAGTCAGGGGGAAGTCAGGAAAAAGCCAGGGAGAAGTGAGGGAGAAGTGAGGGGAATTTCAGAGGAAAGTGAGAGGAAAGTAAGGGGAAGTGAGGGGAAAGTGACGTAGAAGTGACGGAGAAGTGAGGGGGAAGTGAGGGGGAAGTGAGGGGGAAGTGAGGGCAAAGTGAGGGGAAAGTGAGGGGGAAGTGAGGGGAAAGTGAGGGGAAGTGAGGAGGTAGTGAGGGAGTAGTGAGGGGGAAGTGAGGGGAAAGTGAGGGATTTGTATGAATAGGCGATTAAAAATAGTATGAAAAACAGTATTTAAACAATATAAAAATGTCTATTAAAAAAAACTATATTCACTACTTATAAAAAAATTAAATCATTAGGGCTCATAAAAGCTATCTATATACATAAAAGCAAAAGGTCACTCACTTACTCATCACGAAATCTTAGAAACAACAAGTGCTAGGCATCTCAAACTTTGCATAGTCGTTCCTAATAGGATATAGGTGCTCACTGGTTGCAAAGTTTGTATGAAACTTCTATAGTTTTTATAGCATAATTACCAAATTACTATAAAATACTCTTTTTTTTTTAAATTCAGAAACCAGCCTTATTATGTGGGCAAATAAGAGTCGCAAGTTTGTGTGAAAGTGGTTAGTCAGTTTTTGCGGTAGCGGGTTTAAACTGGATTCGCCATAGAGACGGATAATACTGATATTTATTACTGATACAATGTACGATTGCCATAAAATCTGGCACACAATATTCTCATAGAGGCACCCATCTGAATTGTCACGCGAACGAAGTCGCGGGCAACAGCTAGTTCAGTAATACGCGCAGTTGAGCGCGCTGTAAAGAGCCACATACATACATGCATACACACAAGCACACGCACACACGTACACATACGCACACACGCACACAAATACTTAAACACACACATTCAAACAAAACCTTATAGACTAATATTTACTAAAAGTTATAGGTAGCTTGACTACAAATTGTTACCACCCTTTGTTTTCTCTATTAACTCTAAACTGTTAGCTATATATGTACTTCTTTATTGGCGTATTAAGAAACTATAAAGATTGTAATTGTGAAAAAGCTGTGAAGTATAAATAAACGAATAAATAAATAAATAAATTTCATTAACTGTCTAACAAGTATTAATAATATATTATACGTAATAACGTAAAAGAAAGTTTTTTCTAGCTGGCAAAATGTCTACAACAGTGAAATTTTTCTTTGCCAAAAATATTTACCTACATGTCTTTTTGAATTTACTTTTAATCAGATTTCCCTAATACCAGATATTACTGTATTTACGATGTAAATTGAAATATCAAATATCAAATCTAAACGCATTTATCTTGTTATTGCGCAAATATATTCGAAGTCTATTACGTTCCTACCAATCACGATCTGAAAAATTCTCTCTAAGCTCTTACAGCTACTTTCCTCTTTAGTAACCTCGTCTCGAAAATAAACTGTTTGTTTTTGTTTGGTCATTCGTTTGTCAGGTGAGAAGTGTAATGGTGTGCAATTTTCCCCGTTTGCGCTTTCCACCGGCTGTTTGTCCCACCGGTGAATATTTCATACGCCACTAAGTCCTGGTCCCGAATTATGACGGTCAACTGACCACCCAGCGGACGAACAGTGCCGTAATCAGATCAACAAACACAGCCTTTGATAAAAGGTAAAACGTCATTGTTCGCCTTATCTATTTAGAGAAGATCGTTTGTACTGTTTGTATTGATAAGTACTAAAAGGGGTTTTCAATGTACTACGCTGGTTAAAGTTAATTTTACTGGTTAAAAGAGAAGGATTTGATTCTCTACCATGGTCTTGAATTTGTCTCACCGATCGGTTACAGTCACAGAGGCAAGAAAACTAGAGGCGCTGTACATTTTTCAGAAAATAAAATAACTATACGGGTTTTTAGATGAGACATGGTAAGGCATTACGAGTCTAATATATGCCATCAAAAACATCTTGTAAAAAACCCAAGTCTCGCAACTTATTTCTTCTATCGTAAAAAGTTGTGGATCCATGTAATGTACCAAGTCAGTTCATTTATTTAGCCCCTACTTAAGGAGTCCCTTCTGTCTTAAGTCATTATGTAATAATTAGCTAACCTAACAACATCTTAAAGTGACCATTATCAATATTAAAAATCTTTTATGTTTTAAATAAATAGATTGACTTGGCAATCTATATATTTGACAAAAGATTTTTTTGATGGCATCTCGTTTCTTTATGTAGCTGCAAATGTAACTTTGTAATCCTATTTATTTGTAAGGGATTACAAAGTTATTTATGCAGTTAATGTATCTAGAAAACTGGACCAAAATTGCAGAATATTTTAGTTTTACCTTGATTTATACACTAAAAACTAAGTGTATTCTCAATTTGAAGCTTCTACGTTTGCTAGAAGTGCCTTAGAGTTTTGATGATCGGTCAGTCAGTGAGTGACAAAATTACGAAACTTTGGTTAGTTATAATTCTTAAAATACTAGTTTAAACTGAATTAAATTTTAAATATACAGTGTTAATACAATATCTACTTGTTAATTGAAAATTCAGGCTTCTAGATATCCACAACGAAGTTATATGTAGTCGAAAATGGCCCGAAATGCTTCGAAAAAAGGATGTTACGGCCGCGCCGCTTTTTTTTGTTCGACTTGGCGGGGGCACTACCGTGTCCCAGATAATAGAACTGAATGAACTAAATGATAAAACATGTAGTTGATCATACAGTTGCACGCTTCACTCTTGCACAGTCAAAATAAATGACATTATTTTATTTCAGTTTTTAAAATGTCATATTTTACTATCATACGCTAACGCTAAAAACGGCGCCCACGAATTGAGAACCTCCTCTTTTTTGAAGTCGGAACTAAACTAATCATCTAAATTGATTTGATCTGGTTAGAATTTTTAACAATTATACATAAAACCAAGAATTCAAAATCTTTTAAAGCATAACACAAGATATCTTAAAGGCTGAAATAACAAACTGAGATACGGTAAAGGAAAATACTTACCGTTGAAACATTTTAAGTTCCAGCCTTAGTTACGTAAGTTTCCGCCGTTCAAGACGTGACTGACATGTCTGTGAATGTAACAGCCTTGTATTTGCAAGTAGAACCTTTAGTAGCACCTGGCTCGGCTATCGTCTCATAATATTCGGCTTAGCGCTCCCCGCTATGCATAACGTTCTATATTAAACGGCATGAGGGGAGGATACATGTGTAAACAAATCGACAGTGCACTTTATTGAACTTCTTTTGAAGTTTTGACCTTTGTACGTGTGTTGTTGGTGAATGAAGTATGTAGTTCAAGTATGTTTTGAAGTATGTATCTGGCCGTTTAGTCTTCGGTCTAATATCGGACTACTCTATCTTTACTTGTGAATGTCGTAAGAATCGACGTTTCTCTTGCGTACTAAAATCATACGTTACTGAGGTTTCTAAATTCCCTGCCTAGCGCGGTAACTATTGCCAACACCTCTCTTTGGGAGAAGGTTATGTCCTCCAGCAGACGTCTTCTGGTTGTTGATGATAATTACTGTCCTTAAGGTCGCTTGAGTAGACAGAAGTACCTATACTGTTCATGTAAGTAGATGTGAGCATATAGAAAAGCGTATAATAAAAAATATCAAGTAAAAAAGCGATCAAATACTACAAATAGTTAGTAGCAGTAAATTCAGTCCATCACAGTGAATCAACTGTCAAAATCGTCATTCTATCATGCCGGAATGGAAACAAGAAAATGCTTTGTCATCAATTCCGTTTGTTCGATCGTTGATAGTTTTCCCGTAAATGACCACCTCAGGGTGGCAATAAAACGGCCCACTATCTTCTCAGTTTTCCGATACACTGGCTGGCCAGTGCGGACGAAGCTAACAATTATCTAAATAGCCATCTACATTGTTACCCCTTACATTTTATTATTACCGGTCAATTTATCCGATGGCTTGTGCGGTGTTTGCAAATCTCGGATATTTCTTCGGATCGCTGTTTGCCTAGTAGATTTACCGATATGGCTGGAAACTGAACAAGATATAAAACAGGGGATTTTCATTGTGTTACGAACAACTTTGTTGATGTAATCATAATTTATGTAATTGCGTACCTACTAAATATGAAATGTTCTAATTTTTCATATTTATAGATGTATAGCGAATTCGATTCTGCGAGCGTGATGCATGAATGTGTTTTATCATATATTTTTTGTTTGTTTTTTATTATTCCTTTTTATCTGTGTTTATTGTTTTTAATCGTATATGGTGTAATAATTATTGTAATTGGTAGTATTGAACCGTCTTAATTATTATTAAATAAATAAATAAATAAATAGCTACTATTGTACATATTCTAAACAAAATTATGTAGGTGCGTTTAAACACTTAATTTGCTTGTTACAACTTGCAGCTGATTCAAATCAAATTTTCTTGACAGTGTAAAGTTTTCTTTTTTAAATATCACACTTTACAACCTCTGTGATTCGGTGGTACTGTGTATGGTTTATCACGTAGAGGTCGCGGGTTCAATTCCCGCTCAGTGCAATTTTTTGTGTGCATGAACATGGCTAATTGCATTGGTCTGGGTGTTTCTATGTATAAAATGTAATGTATGTATTCACAAAAAAAGTATATAAGTATATTTATCCGCATTCTAGAACCCATATGACAAGCGATTATTTAATGCTTACTTTGGGTCTAGATTGCGTTGTGTGGTAATAAATATATATTATACTACTTTTTATTTGATCTAAAATAAAATTAATTCAGGTCATATTTTAAATAGACTATATTTTTTTAGGTATAGTCATTTAGATACAGAGGTAGTGATTTAAAGTAAAGCCACCCTCAGTCGACAATCCAACCCCACGCCTTGTGGTCTGTACTTAATGTGCTGGACATACCGAAATTCTACTTTTGTTCAAAGATTCTTCGAGTGTTGAGAATGGGTAGAATAGAACGTTGATTTTGGCATATTGTTTAATTTTAATACTTTGTTTAATGCTACAAAACTAAACATATTTAAAACATCGACCAAAAGTATTGTTATTCGGAAATATAATTATCAGGTAAGCACGGGTCAAGATTGCAAAAGGAATATTACAATTGTTAGAAAAAAAGAGAAAGTTCATTTTACGTCAAATTCTGGGTACTAGCTTTCATATGCAAGCGCTTGTTTAATGATTTTCTATTTTTACGAATGGTAATAGCTTTAAATATGTCATTTTTGGTGACTGTGACAAGCGTTAATACATTTGACTTTATTCATTTACTAGACCCGCCCTCGCTTCGCTTCGGTATCAAAAGTTTTATTTGGTCTCACAACAAACGACTACGGAAAATATCATTGCAATAGTGTTGTATTGCATCATTCATATTTACAAAGGCAAACATAAAAATTTTGATTTTAAATTTTTTTTTGAAAAAAAAAAAAATGTATATAATGAAATATAGCCTATGTTACTCCTCTGATTTGTAGCTTTCTAATGTTGAAAGAATATTTGAAATCGGTTACGTAGATCTTAAGTTAAATCGCAACAAACAAACATAAGTTACTTTCTTGGGACTAAATGTAGACAATCGGTGTTCATGGGACTTACACATTGAAAAGGTTTGTAATAAAATCAATAGGTTCACATGGCGTTTATCAAAACTAAGTAACCTAAAGACAGCATTGCAGGCTTATTATGGATATATTGCGTCAAATATTAGATACTGTCTTCCACTATGGGGAAATGCAGTAAATGTAAACAAAGTGTTTATTTCTCAGAAGCAGTGTGTACGTGCTCTTTATAATGTTAAGCCTACAACAACCTGCAAACCTCTTTTTCAAAATCTGAAACTGTTAACTGCACCATCTATGTATATATATGAATGTTTTATATTTGTAAAAAAACATCCTCACCTATATGATACATATGGAGACAATTGTAAATTTAGAACGAGATACCCTAGTAGACTATTGTTACCAAATATAAAGACAAACTATTACCTAAATAATTGCTACCCTATGACGATACGAATATATAACAAAATACCAGAGAATATAGGAAATGAGACATTGAAAGCATTTAAAAATAAACTTTATTCATGGCTTGCTGAGAAATGTTTCTACTCAGTTAAAGAGTTACTTAAGTAAGACTATAAAATTAATACTAATTAAATTTTCAATCATTTGTAATATAATTAACAAGAATAAATTTAAATACTATTCGCATAACTATGTATGTATAAACTATTATTATTGTGTGTACCTATTTAATTATTTGGTAATGTTGACAATATAATATTAATGAATGGTTTTTAAAGTTAAGTAGGTAATGATTTGCTTGTCTTAACGACGAAATGTGCTGAGCTATCATACAATTTAACAGCCTTGTGAACCATATTTCTTGCAAATAAATATTTCATTTCATTTCATTTCATAGAAAAATCAAATCTTTTCTCTTTAACATATTAGTTTAGATTAGTGCCTTTTCTGATAGTTTCTTACCCTATATGCCAAATATTCGTCCTGTCGATCGCTGATGTTTCCTTACATTGTCTCGGAGGGTGGGTACGGTGGGTACATTGAATGACTCAGACAAAAGAAACGCATCCCTCACCGGACACAATGACCGTGCGCTATTTATCTTTAGGATTAACTTGCTTATCGGTCACCGCCTGCCCTTGAGTTATTACGTTTTTGAGGATTTGCTTACACGGAAGAGTATTAATAAAAGTATTAACAGGAAGGTCGAAAGGTAATAAATATATCTGCTTGTTTCAGTATTTAGTTTGTCTTGCTGCAGATTCAGTGGATTATGTCTTTTATTTTGAAAATATTGAAAGATTAAAAAATGTGTTTGACCTTTTACTATAAAACTTTACATAGTGAGTGATTTTTAATAGTAATTATTTATTTCATCTTTAATAAATTGGAAATAAAACAAAATCTTGATTCCAGACCGAGAGACATCCGCTGCAGAACAAAAGTCTTTCCATAATCGCGCTTGCCAGGTGCGATCACTAGACTTTAGGTAATAGTTTGCTCGTGGAAAAGAACTACAAAGTGAAAGGCATAACTTGTCTCCTTCTTCCCAATTGCATGTCATAATACACAATCATCCTAACTACTTATATGATTACTGAACAGATGCGTAGTCAGTATTCCCCCACAAAAACAGAACTCAATTAAGACGTTAAATTATTTAGATGACAGGACCCAAGGGGTATACTAATGTCCCTCTTAGCACTTTAATAGTGAGAATAGTCCCGAGGCGGTGGTCAAGCGGCGAGGACAGCCCAAAGGCGTTCCGGGAACATTAACGACCGGCGAACACCTCCCCTTGTTTGTAACCGCAAATTAGTTCAATAGTTCCTCGCAAGAAAGCGTAATCTCGATGTCACCTTAAAATGAATATTTTCTTTGCGAAGTGACTTTACCAAAATATTAATATTGTACGTTTACAAGGGTGAATACTAAATTAACATCCGCTACCTTGGGCAAACATTGCCAAGACACCGGTTCGTAATACAATGTTTGTTTCCATGTAAGGGCCTTTCGATGAATCTTAATCTTCCTGAGTCAGGTTACCCTCTAACCCGCATGTGTATAACTTAATCGGCACCCCCATCCTCTCCCTAACTTGCCTCTAATTGTTTGCTCTCGATATTGTCGACGTCCATGTATTTATAATGTTCTATTTGTACAGTCACTATTTGCGCACAAACAACATAAACCAGCTACTGTATCACAATTTTATGTGTTACTTTTACATAGCAAGATATTAATGAAAATATTTTTTGTATAAGGTAAAAAAACATATTACTTTTTTTTATAATTCAAAGTCACTTGTCGATAAATACTGAAACGTCACTCAATTTTAAGTAGAGCGTCTCGTAATATCTCTAAGGATTTTATATAAATTTTGGCCACAGAAAGTTCTTTAATTTCTCTAGCAAACCACATTATTTCTCAATTGTGTAAACAAAAAAGTCGGTAGGTAGGTGCATGTCTATATTTATCTTTTAGTTTCTGTTCTTTTAATAACTGCCTTCGAAGAAGACAGTTACTGTCCTTATCCCAAGTATAAGAAACTCTAAATTAAACGTAAATTTGTTGAAGCCCACCTTTTTATTGCATGTTTTGTGAATATTTGTGATGCTTATAGCTTGTTCTCATTAGAGTAGACCCTCTCACGTAGGTAGTCAATTGCCGTAACGAATCGCACTCGTAAACTCACATACTCTTCTTAGAAACATACTTGAAATGTTATCTTGCAAACTTTTCGTTTAATTAAATGGGGGTTAAACGTTGCCTTATTTAGAAAAGAAATATAAAATTAAATTTAAATCACTCATCGTTAAACTATTTCATAAGTTGAATTTATATTACATACGAGTACATGCCTATTAAAGTTATATTATTATGAAGTGGCTTTACAAAAATACTCCTGCAAAATTGAGTAAGAATCAACGCACGAAGCAAGTGACGTAAAACAATTTAGAAGCATTGTTTAATTTTTATTCTGTACAGAAATTAAAAATCTCCATCTCGTCGCCGACCGAAAATAAACACAGAAAACGTTTCGTGTTTTCCTTTAATTAACATATCAGTGTTGTCTTGTACGCTTTGCTCGTTACAATATTTCCATATGGAAAAATGATACGAATCCCGCCCCAGTGTTAGACGGTACCCTTGTGTCCCAATATGTGGGTTTAGTTCGCAAGAAACACCCTTCCACACGCGAAAATTATACGGTAACAGAACGCATTAATTTGCCATATTAATTTGGCCGTAAAACTCTGCTCGCGACAAGTCGACGGGGAATTTAGAAGTTTGGCGTCCCAAGCGACCGCTTGTTCACACAATCGGTTGTTCAACATGGAGCACGGTGGCTTTATGAGCCTACAGCTATTGAAGAAAATACCAACGATGCTGTGTTATGTTATTGCTAATAACGGAGCTGTAAAACCCTTTCGCTTAGAAAGGTATATTGTTTTCCTCATATTTGATTTAGCTTGTATTTTGTACCGGCGAATTACATATGCAAGCATGAAATATTAAAAATGCTTATAAATATATTGTTAACATTTTAAAAAGAGTTATTGTTAATTATTGACATAATACAACCAAACAAAGACATAAAAATATAGCAATATAGCATAATGTGCTGCACGCTATACATTAAGACGTAAGTTTAATTTTTTATAGTTTGGGTACCGATTCTAATACTTTGTCATAAGAATATAAAACATTCAGAAATTATTTACGAAATCGTTATATAATCCTATCGTTAACATATCTCACTGATTCAACCAATCCTATCAATGCCTCACTCACCGATTACATTCCTTTTCAGAAGTGCAACGTAGCGATTCATCAGGGCTGACAGTTATTGGCAGAGTTCATTTTTAACGCCATTGTGGAAGTATCCATCTGCGGTACATGTGCCAACCCTAGGGGATAAGAGTGGTCAATCGACACATAATTTATGACTCAAGAAATCTACCCGGTAAATAGAGTACTTGAGGTGATAAGCAGTTTCTTATGGTGAAAGCAAATAGACGATTTTAAAATTTTTTTATCGTACACTTTATTAATGTTTTTTTTGCACCAATAAAATTAGGGTATAATTTTAACAGTCTGATTCGCTATACCAGGAGGAGTTTGGAACTTCGTTTCCCGTTCTGGAGATCCTGGAGAGATTTTGAATGGACGTGTGTAAAGGTAATATATCGTGATATATCTAATCACGATTTACAAATCATGGTTTGAGACAAAATTGTGTAACGTTTGATCAATTAAAAAGTAGAATATTAGTGTGCCACTCTTATAAATATAAATGCAACAGTTTACGTATTGCATTAGTTTTAGAAAAATATAAATGGATAGTTTTTTTAGAGTAGACTGATTAGATTACTAACACTACTAGTTTTCGTTATCGAGGTTGATATAAATATTGCTGTAGGTTATTTGGCTGACTTTATGTAATTTTGACGTATATAAGCATCATACTTTATGATCAAAATGAAATAAACGCTTTGAGTTTGATAATCTTCCACTCTTGTTTGTCTTATCCGTCGTCATAAATTCTAAAATTATCTTTAATTTGCCTACTGGTTAGTTGATTTTTTAATAATTTTGCAAGGTAAACAAACGCTTCTTATCGGATGGTCACAATCTTGCAATTTTGAACTAATTTGATCCTAAAGCCCCACCTAAAACTGATAGTCGCTGATCACACGGCAATATGTTACACCATAACTCATCCCCGTCTATCTAAACCGATATCTAAGCCCGTGATAAGCGTTTTCTCATGACTTGCATATTCAGCCGATGTAGAAACGTAGCGTAACGTATATTGAGGGAGTGCGTCCAGGCGTGACTCTACCAATCGACATGTTTATCGCTTTAATATAAAATAAAGGGAACGGGGTATCGATATGCCGATATGAAAAACTTCGACATAAGATTCAACGAAAGGAAATTGTATTTTTTTGTTTTTGTCTCCCGTCAAAGATGGTTTAAATAAGATTTATGAGGGTAAGTTTGTTTGGTTTTAAGAATGATCGATGACAGGGCAGTAATAAACTTAGATGTTGGTAATATAAGTGCATTCAACATTGAGTGACATTAATAGTCCCAGATTTGTAGGTACGCTTTAAATATCCCTTCAAGATTATGTTGCAGATTTTATCATGATAGGTACTTTAGGTGATCAGATTAGGTAAAGCTGAAAATGTCTACATACATTTTCCATATAAAAGCAGTCAACCACTGAATGTCGAAGGAATAGAGAATAGGGCACTCTTCTATTCCTTCGATATTCAGTGGTTGACTGCTCTGTTCGTTACAAAAACGCAACAACAAGCATTAGTTATGAAAAATGAGCCGTTAGTTAAATACCTAAAATTCTGTTTTCCCTACCACGTTTCACGCAATTTAGATCATTCTGCCCTAGTGTGGCAATATATTAGTCTATTCATAAATATTGAAACAATCAAATATTCTATACGCAATAAACACATACGCATGAAGAATTCAGGCCACGAATAAGTTGGTAAGGGGTGCATACGGAATAATTTTATTTGTTTATAATTTTAATAACTCCCTACGCTCGTCGTATATTACGAACGCGGCTTTGCACGGGGTGTGCATACATTTTTCACGTCGCGGATACAATAAGGAATATTGTCACTTTAGAATTTGGCGCGCAAGCGAAGTGTCGAGGGCAATATTTATAGATTATCCCGGATTTTCCTCTCGAAATATTCCTTGTAAGGCCATAAACATATTTTTGCATCAGCGTATTACATTCTCATAGAAAATCATAGTCATTCTATTATAGGAAACGTAGTTTTATTATATTTCAAATCCTATATGTAAGTGTAGATTTATGGATATACAAAATCCATAATAGAAGTGAAACATGAAGTAAGTACTTTTCAATAAAAATAATTTGACGGTATAGCAACTTCTTGAAGTTAACAGCTACTATTTATTTCCAATAGGACACTGATAGATAACAATACTCATGAATACTCGAAATATGTGCTATTTTTCTGTGGCAAACAGAGCGTTTAGAAATTAGTTTTGCGTCTGATATGGAACGTCAACCGAGGCCCTATAAACACTTTATACACTTTAAAATCTCATAGATTGTTTTTTTTAGAGTCTACGTGTCATTGCTTTTGACTCCCGCGTGACGCTGAAGTCAACGTGCATCATTTGAATTTCAAATTTCGAAGTCGCGGTTTTCCGATATTCACCTTTCTGTTTTTCTTCTTGTTGTTTACTCGCCGCATTTTATTTAGTTACTGGTTGCCAGTATTGGTTTATGGCGCCTAATATTTTTGAAAATAAATTCAGGTTACAATATACGGTGCAGTCAAAAGTTTAAGAAAATAAAGAGATGATGAAATTTAGAACGCTGGTGCTTTAGGTTCCCATAACTTGTACGTTATCATTGTTCCGTTTTTATATTAGCCTATTAAAATTACTCCGTTTTGCCTCATGATAAGCAATCAGTGTGGTTAGACCAGTGTTTATCAAAAACCAAATGTAAAATAAGAGAGGTTCCACTCAGAAGTAAATAAAATTATTCACTTTTGTGTTACGCCTCTGTTTTCTCAATTTTCAAAACATTTGGTATATTAAATAACACTGGCACAGTGTTACTATAAGCTGACAAACAGCTTTTTTGACACAATTTGTAGTTTTTGAAACGAAATTGCTTTCCCTGTGTCCAACCAATGCGACGACAGACTTAACATACAAAATCCACTTTTTGTGAGAAGTGACAACGCGATTCAGGATTCGTTTGTGTGCCTATTCAACAAGTAAAAATAAACATTGTCGCGTTTTTGTTGTTGTTGTTCAATGAGTAAAATGTACCTTTTACGCGTTTGAGTTGAGATGTGATCTTTCCAATTTAACTTAAATTAATCAGTAATCGTTTTTCACGTTAATGTATGTTTGACGTGCTTTCAGATAACTCTGACTATCGTCTCTGGTTTCGACGAGGTTTCTTCTTGAGACCAAAAGTGCTAGAATATAAGCGAACAAACTAAAAATGCGTCATGCGTTTACTTGTGGTATAGTCAATGTAAGTGAACGCACGACGCATTTTTCACACATCGTCGCGTCATTCCTCATTCGTGAAAAGATAGAACACAAAAATAACGATTTTAATTTTTACTACGGTCCCTGCTGAAATATAAAATGAACATCTAGATTTTATTTTTGTGATGGTATATTAATAAAAAAGTATTTTGAATTTGGAATGCTAAGTAGAATGTAATTGCCGATTTTTATTACTAGCCAATAATCGGTATTTCAAAAGATGTTAGCGTTGTAAATTATAGTAACAGTAATAATTGTCCCATTTTCTTTAAAACCCCAAAGGAATCAGGAGTTTCTCTTTAATCAACAGTCCCTGAACCAGGCTCGCATAAGTGCGGAGCGGTCACCCCTGTTGTCTTAGTAAGCACTAAGCGCAGGTCAAGTAAACATCCATAATGGATTCTACCCGAGACGGTAAATTATCATCTTGCCGGATATTGAATATATTAAGGCAATATTGCTTCATGTACAGGAATTATGTGTTTGCGTAATTGTCAGTTGGTGAATCTAGTTGTTTTGATTACATGGTTGTTTGGAGCGATAATGTTTGTATTGCATCTATGTATAAATAATAATATAATACTAGTTTTTAATAGTAGCCATTGTTAAAGCACTTTATATTTTATTCTTAGATCTTATATCCCTTCTAGTTCTATAATAGCGTATAGCTTTCGATGACAGTTTCGTGACGATGTGATATTAAATTGGCCGACTATGTCTTCTGCATTTTCTACGTGGTTCCAAAGAAGAACTTTGTAATATTAGACGTTATTTGTATAGATAGACAAAAGGTTTATACAATTGACTAAAACATAAAAACACTAAAGAAAAATAAAAAATAAAATAATATTTTTTTATAGTTAGGTACCTACTTACAGTTTCACAATAAGTATAAGTAACTAACTAAAAAAAAATATTTAAACATACGTAAACAAAAACATAGGTACTACAGGAACATACGAGTACAATAAAATTTAATAAAAATATCGGTAAGCCTTCATCTACAAAGTTATGATAATAAAAAAACCTACCCAACAATCACCAAGCACTCAGGAATGCAATCAGTTACAAAAGGAAAGTAATTAGCTTGTACGAAATCAAAGCGAAAGTATACCGAAGACATTGGAGACGGCGTCCAAGCAATAATGGCGAAGGAGATGAACCAGACCAGCTTCGCTCTGAATATTAATCGACTACGGGAAATGGATTAAAAATTCCGTGTCCCTACAACCACCGGGCGATCTCTTGTGTTTTCCAACAAGTTTTTTTAAACATTTCATTCGATCTCATTTGCATTTTTTTTCTTTTCCCTTGTGAATAATTTAATGAATCTTAAGAAATATATTCAGCGGTTTGGGGTGTCTTTTTGTTTATTTTATGACTGTAACACATATGTATTTACGTAAAAAGCAACTTGTGATGAAACTTATAAAAAAGTAACAATCAGGCTGTGTAGAAATACATGGTTTTCAAATTAGATTTTTCTAAATCAGCTTAAAAGGAATTGCGCTGAGTGTAACAAAATTTAACGGATATTAAAAAGTTTAACTCGTTGTACCGAAGTTAATATTGACGGGCGTGGCAGATGGGAAGAAAGGGTTTCTCCAAAAGAATTCAAACGGTGACAAAAAGGCGTAAAGAATCAGCGGGAACTGAGAAGCAAGGGGTGAAGTAACTTATGCGGCGAAGAAAGAGCCCAAGAATTAACAAAAATAAAAGGTGACGGCCACGACGCCTGTTTACGGGGTGGCGAGGGGCGACCCTTAATTAAAGGCTTTTGGACTTTTCGCGATGCAATTTGCCTAAAAGACAAGAATTATTTTTATTGAAGTCATCACTAATTTTAGAAGAAAAGGGGGGACAGCTCTTTTGTTGTGGACAAATGACACTTAATTGCGCGGTTTTTACGGTCGGAGAATAAAATCGATGCTCAATTCTTGGTATTTATCAAGAAACATTTATTTTGCCAGGAAGTAATAAAGTGTTTATATTGGTCATAGTCATACCAGTCATAACATCGCAATGAACACAAAATGTATTCTAGATAACACATTCCTAATTTGTTGATAAGTTTATTTTGACTATTGTTTGGCGCTTCCAAAGACACGAACTATGCAGTATATCTGAGCATTAGCTATAGTTCTTTATAATACTAGTTATTGCCCGCAGCTCCGCTTGCGTGAATGTCGTTTACATCTTTGTTTATATCTACATTGATTTTTCATACAAACTTTCATCCCCTATTTCAACCTCTTATAGTCATGTTTTCGCAATAAAAGATAGCTGTTGTTTCCAGAGGTATAATTTATTTCTATAGGTACCAAATTTTATTTAAATCAGTTCAGTGGTTTAGGCGTAAAAGCGTAGCTGACAGACAGACAGAGTTACTTTATAATATTAGTATGGAAGTATGGATTTTATGTAAAAGGTACGGTAGAAGCTCAGAACAGTGACTATTCTTTGGGTAGAAGTATGTGAAAAACGACACCTGCAACTTAGGCAGCCAACACCTATGTATATCATCATCCAGCTGTTTGAAACATATTTATTTTCGCTTAAGGAAAAGATTTTCTAATTAAGTTCGGAAATGCTTAAACAAAATTTAAGTAGTATTAATTGTCTTCGTCTTTTATTAATAAAAGTAAAACACGAAGGAAAAAACCTGAGTGGAGACAGTTGTTACAAATCCGTGATGCGGAGGGTAGGAGAGTAAAAATTAAAATCATAAGAAAATAATTAAAGTTCGTAAGGGAATTTATTGGACAGCGGCACGTGATTAATTGGTTTTCTTGGATAAATTTGGAGAAAAGCAATAAGTGTCAATGTTATGCTTGCAATTCATTGGAAAATTAATAAAGAAAATTTTAATGAATGACTGAAAATGCTTTTTTACTTATGGTAGTGGACGGCCAGTCCGCTAATCATATAAGATTTAAATTAAATACCCAAGAACACCAGACTCCGTACTTTAAATAAAATATTCTGTCAATGCAGAGTGTTTTTTATTGTTTTTTTTCGCAGCAGATTTGATAGGTCTCTTGAAAATTGACCAGGGTGCAAGGCCAGCATTACTTAGTTCTATGGCCGTAATCTCTTCACATTGTTGTTTTATGAGCGTGTCTGTCCACCCAAGGTGCAGTCTTAATGAGATGAGACCAATCTAATTTAAGTTCAACCAAGTTAGTACTTAAGTATGTCAGTGATATCTGTCTTGTCGCTTTTTGTAAAATCAAACTACATTGACAAAACTAGTTAATATATTAACAACCAAATAAATAACATTAAATATATCAAAAACAACACTGCCAAAAATACCCTTTTCAACAATTAATATTGTAACCAACCAAAACAATTTACGTTATTAAAATATCTCAGAATAAATGGCATCAATTTAATAATTCAGTTACAGCAATCGGTTCTAATTTGGGGCGGCAGCGGCGCGGCGGGTTGAACTTGACCATTAATAAATGGCAATGATACTTCAAAGTTAACCCTCTCGCCGTCCGAGCTGTCTCTAATGAGAGGTATCGCTGAAACGACGAACACTTGTACTTCTTACTTGATCTGATGGATTATTCGGATTAGCGTTAGTATGAAGGAATGAAACATAAGAAGCAATCAGATTTAAAAGTACTAACTCGCACTTAAACAATGGCTAACACTAATAGTGCCAACGTATAGTTGTTACTACTACTAATGTCTAGTTTTTATTGTCCAGGTTTCTTTGACTGGAACATTTTTTGTCTTAGGTGTTCCTATGTTAATAAGGATCATGCCTTCATAATTCATATCGCAATAAAACGGACATTAGAACCGTTACACACTTAAAATCGCATAAAATATCGCTCGCCCTAACCTTTTAATGGTCTTGCCTCACCCTCGGGCAAAACAAAGAGAAAAAAACTTTTCACAAAGTAGTGTATTCTGGTGATATTTATTATTATATTAAAAGCAGGGGATTTCGAGTAAGTATGAAAAAACGCAACCGAGAGAGAGTTCTTTTTGAAGTACATTGAGAGTTTTCTTCAAATATGTTAGAGATTTTGTGTCAGAACAGCGTTGTAAGTTGAAATGAGGCTTGTATTTTAGCAGACGTAGAGTACGGTTGGACGCGAATTTCGCCGTCGGCGAGCGGTAGGCGATTACTGCACCGACCACCGAATTTATGGTCAAACTTCTATGTGAAGGCGACGGCGTGAGTTTTTATTATGATCAGACCAGTGGACCGTGAAAGCAAGTTGCCGCGGGGAAACGTAATTTCCATACCTCATGTCTGTTTCTGTCGCCCTAGTACTTTCTTAATAAAAGTTGTTCTGTTTTATTATTACTAAATTAAATAAGTTGTTGCATACCACAGCCAATGTAATATTATTCAAATCTATGCAACTGAGAGGTTTGTCTGAGTTGCTTTTCTTTCTACTTGATTGAAGATACCTATTTGATGAAGTGCTTTCTGTTGATCTTTATTATTTTACAAAAAAACGTAATATTGTTAATTTGTTATAGGTATCTAATAACGCAGGAGGACTAGCTGATCTGTGCTTAATTCCTACGCAAGTGTTCATAATGTATAAAATAATAATAAGATTCATAATTGACTTTGATTTAAAGAAGTTAAAATATGTAGTATAATTTAGGTACTTATACTTACATAAATATATCTTGTAGTAGGTACCTATCATTTTCTCAAATAGCATAGTCGCGAATCCTAATTGAAATTAATCTTATTCAATTACCTATTCGTAGTTTATAACATAACTTTTCTTTGTTTGTGTGAGCTACTAGCAATGCCGAAATTCGTTATAATATGTATACCTAATAGAGACTCGATAATTAGCCTCTAAAGCAAGTTTAATTAGGTAAGTCTACGTTAGTGAATACGATATTAGGCAAGTAGATAAGTTAACGGCGGTTTTTACAGACAATTACCTTTAATATTAAAATTGTAATCCCGATGGTGCCCAAGATACAAGCACTAGCTTAGTTTGGGACCAAACGGACAGTACCTATATTGTATGTAATTTATATTTATTAAAATTGTAATCCCGATGGTGCCCAAGATACAAGCACTAGCTTAGTTTAGGACCAAAGGGAAACTACCTGTATTGTATATTGTATGTAATTTGTATTTATTAATAAATTGATTGATTGATTGATTGATATTAAACCTATGCCACATGAGTAGATAAGCCATGCGCCAGCTACAATAATGTAATTTTTTACTTTAATTCTAAGTAATTCATATTTGGTACCTATTTCACTCTGTAGGTTGTTTGAAAGGTGCGTTCGTAAATCTTTTCTATTCTAAGATTTTAGAATAAAAGTAAAACAAATAAAAAAAAAGCAAACAAGCTGAGTAAACTAAACAGAGAATTTCAGAATAAAAATAGCCAATCAACGAGGAAAAAATAAACAGACGATTTGTAAACTCCCCATTGACTTGAAAACTTTAAGTAAGACGTGAAAAATGGGAATATGAAAAGAAATAATTTTCCACCCGAGTCGTCTGTGCAAATGAGCTGAATGAAGGAGCTTGCTCATGCGAATGATTGAACGGTGAACGATGAAACAATATTTAAGTTTACCTTAATAACTAATAGGTATTTACTTACATTTACATAAAAAGTCACTTTTAAAATTGTCTTCTTTTTATATTATGAATCTGTATTTTGACTGCAGCCTTTTATTTTACCTAGCTGTTAGTTTTTACGTCAATTCTCCCAGCAGCCTGCTTGTATGTAGGTAGGTACGGTTTTATACTTACCTACTTGTTATGGTCTGGCAAACAATGACACTGTAAGTACCATTTTTTTAGGTAGGTGATTATTACAAAAATCATATATTATTTTAAAATTAGGATCAAGTATTTGATTTAATGAATATAGCTGTACCTTTGAGTGCAATTAGTTTTCAAAATGAAGTTGAAGCCGAATTGCCATTATTTTTAAGCAACTAGCCTATCGGCGACAGCATGATGAATGTACATTTATAGCTACATTCCTCATATCCACCTATTACTTACCTACCTACCTACCTCACTGCAGGGAAAGGCCTCTTCTTATACAGAGACGGTATAAGCATTGATCGTCACGCTTGCTCAAGGCAGATTGGCAATTTCAGACTTCCTCAGAAGTCCAGATTTCCTCACGATGTTTTCCTTCACCGTCAGTCAGTAATTTCTAGCCAGATAAACTGAGAAAGTAATAGGTATGATTTAAAAATTACCTACATTGGTACTTGCCTGGATTTGAATCCCCGACCTCGTGCTTACGAAGTTGGTGCCTTCACCACCGGGCCATTACGACTTATTTATACCTATATCTATAATATAAAAATGAATCGCTAATGTGTTGCTAAGCGCAAATCTCGAGAACAGCTGGACCGATTTCACTAATTATTTTTTTATAATATTCCTTGAAGTACGAGGATGGTTCCTAATGAGAGAAAAAAATTAAAAATTGCCTGAAAAAAAAACACTTCTATATTCCTATGCAACATCACGCTACTGGTGACGAAAGCAGAGCAGTAAGCAAAGACGCGAATAAAACCGCGCCGCGGAAAGCTAGTAATTTACACATTAGTTTTTGGCCATATTGCGATATGAATAAATTTAACATACAACGATTGCTTTGTCAACATTAAGGACCCATAGCGCCATCTAGTTTACCTGATATATGTGATCTAACTATTATTTGAAATGTTTCACAGAGTGCGTTTTACGAATAGTAGTAACGGCGCGATTAAACGGAGAGATTCATAAAGGGAGAGAGAAGAGTGATTAATAATGAAGTCATTTCAATAGCCAACAGAAAAAGTTATGATCTAACAAAATAACACATAGTTTTATGCTAACAATTATATATTTTACGTCATCTACCGACATCTAGTAGTTGAATTACGTTTTATTTACAAGTTACATCTCATGTAAAAGTATTCAATTTATCCGCTCCACCTTGAAATTATGGCGCCATTAGTAGAAGAATATTGTGTAAGACTTGTCTTCTAACCAGTTTTAACCTCCTTGGTCGTATGGTGTCCTAGTAATGTAGAAATAATATCTACTTGTTTAAAATATCCGCAACAGTTTAGATTAGAAAATAATTTGTTGAATCCAACCATTTAGCAACTGAAATGTCGTAAAATGAGTTGTAGAGAGGTTGTATCACAAAGTTTACGAAACTTTCATATTTTCTGATATTAGCGACATCTGTTATGCTATTTTAAGACTAAGAAACTAGTAGGAAAATGAGTTATTATTTTATCAATTTAGCCCGTAATATTAGTTTTATGGATTTGTTCATTGTAGTGTAGCCAAAAAACCTTTATTAAATTATCTGGCAAATGATAATAAACATTAAAATGTCCTAGATTTTTATTTTTAGATTAAATTTAAACCAAAACATTTAGTATCCTCCTACCTGCGATATTTTGATGTAACCGACGTTTCATTTATTTAAAGTTGTTTATTTTCATGTCAACTATTGTCTCATTTAATACATCATGCCTACTAGGCATAATTTTGATAATGTAGGTAGGGCGCATTTTCCATCAACCTACCTACCTACCTTTTGAAATTTCATGCCGCCATTGCAGCAGTTGCGAAACATAGTAATACTACTTTCTTCTATACGAACATTTTGTTTACTATCACACATAAAATTTGTAACAGTTTATTCAGTACGATTGTGAACTTCGTAAACAAAATAATGGATTACGTACCATTTCCACGCTTTTCAAGTGAAAAACTGGCCATATGGTTCGCTCAAGCCGAATCGGTGTTTACACTTAATGGAATTTTGACAGATTCTGATAAGTATGACTACGTGGTAGCACAAATACCTCTTGATTATTCTTCGATAGTGGAAGACATCCTACTGAATCCACCTCCAGACAGCAAATATGATCACATTAAGTATGAGTTCATCAAGCGCATGTCAATTTTTCGACTGAAGAAAGAAGAATTGGGGAACGACATGCCTTCAGAATATCTTCAAAGACTGATCAAGATGGCGGATACACGGGTCCCGATTGAAATTATCTTGAACACCTGGTTGAAGCATTTACCGAAGCCTGTCCGTGAAATTTTGAGTCTGGAAACTTCTGGGCACATAGAGGTTATTGGACCAATGGCAGACAAAATAATGTCATTGCTTTCACCGTCACCTCTGGAACGTAACACACCGCTACCGTCTGACCAGTATGAAGTAATATTGCAGCGTATGGATGAGCTGGCTAAACAGGTGAGGATAGTGCAGTTGATGTTGGATGGCGGTGGACAACAAGAACAACAGTCAGCAGGCAAGCAGGAGCGCGCTGTTGCCGTACCAGGTAGCAGTAATGAGGATAACGGCAATATGAACAAGCCTGGACCACACAGAGTAGTTTGCTGTTATCATAATATTTTACCTGATGGAAGAGCTATTTGGGCAGGTCAAAGTCTTTCGACCACTCAGTATTTTAAATGAATTATTTGTATTAATAAAAACATGAAATGTTGTTATTGCAGTTTCTAGTTCAGAAATAAAGTAGGTATCTTTAAAATGAAATTAGTTATGCACAGCGTTTCTTGTAGTATATATATTGTAGGTAGGTAATATTGTTTTGATTGCATTGTAAAACTGATTATTTTACATAGTAAGTAGTGAGGATATTCTCCAAAATTAATAGATTTAACAACGAGTCATCATGATTGAAACTGCGTAGGTTTTTGTTTTTATAGTACTTAAGCTAAACAATTATTAAAATATTTCTGTTGATTAATTAAATTTATATTGATTTGTAAATATGTTTTTCATTCCTCTGTAGACCTATTGTAGGTATGGAAATGCGAGTGAGATTTATAACTCAGCATTTTATTAATCAATTTATTTATATAGGTACACCGAATCACATTAAGGTAACGTAAGTATGATTATTACAATATTCAGTATTATAGTACCTACAATAGGCGGCCTTATCGCTAAGGATGATTTCTACCAGGCAACCTTTAGTTGGACATAATAATTGTGTGCAGGAATTTAACGGTAGATTTATTATCAAAAAAGCTTTCTGGCAGATTACTAGTATTTTATCCAGCTGACATAAATGCGCACTTATATTATTATTTCGGTAACGAAAAGGCGATTTGTCAAAGAAAACAAAGTATAAATAATATTCATGGTTTAATATGTAATATATAACTTTATATTTTATAACAAATATATAATTGCACACTGTATCAGAATGCATTATAAGGTATTACAGAAATTATATTTACAAAGACACATTAAAGCTACCATAAATTTAAATATTATAATTTCGTATTTTCCACTATTAGAGTATTTACATTATTTTAGGAAAATATACTTATAATTATGATAAACCAGTCGTTAAACTTAGGCAGTTGAATTTAATTAATTTAATACACATTAGATGCAGATCTAGGATGCATTTTAGCTAAAATCCTATACGGTTAACAAAACTAGCTTATTATAACTTAATCTAAGTATTTGATGTTAGCTAAAAGGTAATCCAAACTCATCTGCGCAAAAATATTCTTCGTATATCATCTATAATTTATAATACTTTGACATTGGACGGTATACAGAGAGTGAGTTTTATTTTCGTGGTAATTTTAAATAAACAATGTTTTAAGGCACTCATTCGACGGATTTAGAAAATAACTTACTAGTAAGAAGTGGAACTACTGTCCGGTCGCAGTTGCTTTGTTTGAACGTCGTCGTATGCTATTGTAAACACGCTTTTCTTTTCAGTAATTGGTAATCTCTTCATGTTCTGCTGAACTAAAGTATTCATAGCTATACCCGAGTCGTTGTCATCTATTTTTGATGTAATGCTTCTATTTGCTACATCTGGTACATTATCACCACCTATATTTATTTTTGAAACATGTACTTCAGTGTTTTTTCGATCTTCCTCGTAGCTAGTAGATATTGATATACTATGTGTTAGTGCACTTTCCGATATATCTTGCTTTGAGTTTGTTCTAACGTCATCTTGATTCACGTATATTGGTTGTTGTTCAGATGTCGTCTTGCGTGGCAAAGGTTGTTGACCAAGATACTTAGGAATATGGGTTGGTTGGATGTAACAAAGAGGATTTTGGTTTTCGTACTGATGTTCGTACCTATGTTCAGAATGCTGAAGAAGAGGATGAACATCAGGCAGCGGGCCTTCTGGCACAGGAGTGACTTTACCTTCTTTTAATATTCGCGGATGAATAAACTCGCTTTCTTTTATTGATTTGAAGTTTTTTTTTACCTCTGATTCGCCTTGAGTATCTTTGCTTATAATTTTACCATATCGACCCGTTTTCTCCTTTTCATCGTCATTTTTAGTTTTTGATGATCGTTTTGGTTTGTTTGGGATGACTTTTTCTGTTGCCACTGCTCTACCAGTGGATGGTTTTTTATTACCGTACCATTGCATGTAACGTGGTAAGCTTTTACCTGCTGGTTTAGCATTTTCCGAAGACTTGGATGATTCGCTAGCATCGTTAAGTTTTTGGGTACTTGATTCAAAACTTGGACTATTTATTTTTGTGGATTTTATATCTACGTCGGGTGTTTTGATCTTTATAGCTAATTGCTCTGCTGCTAATTGTCGGCCTTCTGTAGAAGAGCCTTGTCGGGAAAACACTAAATTTCTATTGTCTTTTGAGGCTGTACTGCTTCCGCTTTTACTTTCACTACTTTCATGTTCAATCGCTAAAGGATTTGTGGGTAAAACAGCATCGTCGGCATCTGTGGTCACAGGTGATTGCTTTTGTAATCGTAGCCTTCTTTCATTAAAATCGGTGTCTAGTTTCTCATCTAATGAATCGGAAATTTCCATTAGAACTTCCTTCCTTAATCTGGATGACTTTCTGTCATTGTCATTTACTTTTATCTGTGTAGAACTAATAGTTTCATTCTTTGATGTCGTGACTGTACTTTTAGTTAAATCGCCATAATTTCTTACAAGTTCTTCTCTTTCATTAGTTTTACTTATTTTTACATGTTTTTCGTTTTCTAATGTAGGAGAAACCTCACCTTCTTCTAAAATCGGCGTTTTTATCTTTCTTCTTAAATCATACACCCTAATACTTCGCCTGGGATCTTTATACTTTAACTTCTTTTTAGGTTTTTTCTTTTTTACCCATGCTACGTTATTTGTATCATCTTCAACTATCATTTCAGATTCATCTTCGCTGAAAGAATCATTATCACTTCTTGCTTTTCTTCTAGTTGGCTTGAGTAGTTGCGGTTCAGTTTGCGTACCTATGTGGCACTCAGTTTGAGTTGCCATCACCGAATGCCCAGGTAAACTTTGTGTTTCTAATTTACTTTCAACTTGAGAAGCTGTTTCATGATTTTGTAACATTCGTTCACGTTCAATTAGGATTTGATGTAATAATTCATTTTGTTTTCTTAAAGATGATTCTAATAATTCTTGATGAATTGTTGATTTGTTTTGCATTTCTAGTAAGGCTGTCTGAAGATAATCAGATTTAAGTGGTATTAAGCCAGGAACATCAGGATGTAGATTAGAATAGTCATGATATTGGTTTTGTACTTCACTTCCTACTTGTGATCTTTGCCCTAAACTTTTAGCGTCTTTACCTGTTGAAACATTGTCTAAATCTGTAACCTTGCCCATTCTCTCTCTAATATTTTTTGCTTCTTCTCCTTGCTCTCTAATAAATCTTTCCATTAATAAATTTTTCCCGCTGTCAACAACAACGTACTGCGTATGTGGTATTAATGTTACAGGTCGTTGTTGCTGAGTAGGAAGATTTACGTAACGTTCTTCTTCATTTTTGCCTCTAGTTACTAATCTTAATATTTCTGTATTTCCCTCCTTAATAAAATATTGATCCCTGCCAAGAGCAGACGGAGCGCGTGTTTTATCTTGGAATTCACGTTTTGTTTTATTGTCAGTCTTGTCTTGAACATGTTTTTCAACATCAGACTTGAGGAAAACTCCAACCTCAGAGCCGCGATCTATTTCATGCCTGCGTATTGAATCGTTGTCGTGCTCTCTTCTTTGATAATGCAGTGTTGCGATTCTATCATATCCATTTTCTAAATCGTCAATGTATTCTTTATGCTTATTAGCAAATGCTTCTTGAAGTTGCATTTCTTTTGTGTAAATGATATTGGGTCCATCTCTAGAAAAAAGAAAAAAGAAATCAGTACAATTTCTATAAAATATTAAGACTAGGGTTTGTATAATTGGTATAAGTATAAAAACTTGAAATTACCTTAATCGAAATGATTGGCGGTTGTCGTTATACCGGTAATCGTTATCAGCAGCCGCGTGTATGAACTCATGGTGAATATCTCCTGGCGTTGAAGCCGGCTTAGACGGTTCTCTGGATCTATGATTTCTTTTATTGAACTTCCACTGCGTTGGTTTCGTCCTCAAGTCTGCTTGTTCAGCACTCCACGCCTCGCGCCTCCTCCACTCATTAGCTTGTATGGACTTATTTTCTAAATTTTGCATCGATTTGTTTTCCCTCCCAAGTCCTTTGTCGCGCACCACTAAATGCACGTCGTCCTCTGTGGAGTTGACACGTATCACTCTTTTCCTAGAATTTATTAATGGATATCTATGTACCTAGCTGTTCTGTTATAATCACTTAAGAATATAAGAAAGTGACAAAGTATGAATATTATTTAAAAGAACTTTAAAATTTTTTGCCATTCAAGGGTAGGTACATGCAATAAATAAATTGTCCTAGATAAATAATATTTTTTTACATGCATGGTCTATCCCAAAATAACTGAATAGCTTGTTTTTGACATTACTATTTCTAGGGATAGACAGTTGATTTCAGAATAAAATAATAAAGGGTGCATTAAAATTTAAAATAAAACAAAATATTTACCTACAAAAGTGTTAAGATGGTGTGAGAACTTGCATTAGTTGGTGCATTTCATTCTGTTAATAAGAAAAAAGGAAATATTAGTTGAAATTACGTTAAATATATATAAGGATGTGTACCTACGATTGCGGTATAAATCTAAGGGTGTTAGGAATTAGCAATGGAGTAAATAATAAAGCTAGTAAGTATGCAAGTCAAAATGAAAGCAATAAATACCTTGGTGGCATATACAGAGGACATCCTTCACATATGCAACAGCAAATAAGTAGTAACAGTACTAGGGCTACTAATATCGCCAGCAATATTAACAACCAGAATAATAAACGGCTTTCGGCTCTGTACAAGCTCTGAAAATAATAAAAAAACAAAAAACAGATCAATAAGAATCTAGATTGTTATATCCTTAGTTACAAATCTTACAGCAAGTGTCAAGTTAATAACAGAAATACTTACAGAATCGCCTCCTTCAGCCGTGGATGTTTGATCCGATTTACCGGATTCTATATTAGTGCCTGGGCCGCTATTAGTGTTGATGATGCCACCGGGATTGGCACCCGTTGCATACACAGTCACGTTCTTTGCTAGTTGCTCTTGTAGCTTTGCTACATTAATGGCAGTATTTCCAGTCATTCGAACAACGGCAATTACTTCACTCCTAGAAAATAAAATTAAATAATATAAACTTTCATTAGGCTTTACTAAGATGAATCTTTGAGTGACACGCATGTTGGTGACCGGTTATTTAATCTGGTTGCATGGATTCCAAGTATTAAGAATTCAATTTTAACTTACTTTTGACTAGACTGTTGACCGTTTAAATCTGTGGCACCATTATCTGTCCCTTTATAGGACTTAATTTCAAGTATGGTCACTTTCCCTCCAGATAGTGTACTCAAAACTTCCTCCAATTTCTTTTTATCAGGATTGGCTCCAGGTACTATAAAGGACATTGTCCTAGTCTTGCTCTCGGGAGGATATATTTTTACAATAGTGCTGGAATACATTCTAGGCACTCCTAAATCATATGCTCTAATAGACAGAACAAATACTTCGCTTTCATCCTGACTATCAGATTGACGTTTTCGTCTATGTACATTTTGTTTCTTAGTTCTTTTCAATGCTTCTAATAGATACAGTTCACCTGAAATTTAATTCAAAACTTAGTATGTTTAGACGTAGATTATAGATGTGTTTTGGTATCAAACTTTATAAATAAGTAAGTACCTGTTTCTTCGTTAATGGCAAACTTTCCGTCACCATTCCCCTGTATTATTTCATATCTGACTACATTATTTGGTGGCTCGGCGTCTTTGTCAACTGCCTTTACAAAAGCTGCCGAAGTGAAATTATTTAAACTCGGAGATAGTACAAATTCGTACAGTGACCTCTCAAATTCTGGTGGGTTATCATTTACATCTAATAACTTAATAATTAATGGCACTGTTACTCTTAAACCTACTCCATCGTTATCTCTAGCCTCTACTAAGAAATGCAGGTCTGGCATCGCTTCTCGGTCGAAGCCATGGTTATTTGTGGCTACAGTTATGACTCCCGATATAGGATCCAAGTGTAAGGAAGTGTTTAGGTATCCTAATATGGCAGTGAACTGCACTTTGCCGAATGACCCCGTATCTACATCGTCGGCAGCGACCTGAACGACCCTGGTACCAGCGGTAACATTTTCTGCCAGTTCGACATCATATGATTGAGCCAAGAATATTGGTGGGTTATCGTTGACATCATTTAAATATACTGTTACATTTGCTGTGACTGATAGGTTTGTTGCTGGCCCAAGCTCTTGTGCTAAAATCTGAAAGTAAAAGGTTTGGAATTATAATTTGATATTAAACGGATTAGTAAGTACATAGTATTATAAAATTTGCATCAACATAAAAGTAGTTAAAGACTTTTTAAGTAGGATTACAAGATTACGAGTAGATAATTGCTAAACAATAGCATTAGATAAATTGATGTAGGTACTATTGTACCTACAGTAAAAAAAGTCATCTGTAAAGTATAAGTTTATTACCTACCTGAAATACAACAGATTTTCTTGCTTCATAATCGAGCATGGTATTGTCTCGAACTTTGATGATAAACTGGGCGTGTCTCTCGGCTACAGTGGGTGAGATCTCGAAAGTTCCATTGTTGCCCACTAGTGACAGAGAGAATACACCATTCTTCCCTGCATCGTTGTCATTGACTTGTGGTATATACGGTTCGTTGAAAGTTAACGCCGTACCTTGAGGCGCGTTCTCATCTAAATACGTGATGTAACTGGAATATGACCACAGAAACATATTAGTAATGTATTCGATTTAGCTAATTTGTCTAATGATTATATCTGAAATTTACCTTTAAAAATGTGATAGTAGTAGGTATTAAATGCCGTTCATGGACCTCAAATTTACCTAACAGACAACTAGCCTCATTGGTGTCTTCGCTTCAAGCATGTAACAAGAAAACACTAATATCTATGTGCAGCAAAAACGCAGTGAGTGTGTAATCCGATAACTCGCGGCCTTTTTCTCAGATGTACTTATTCTAATGATTTGGACTGTTTTCACAGTGCATAGGATATGTATGCAGCGTCCATAAGCTTCATACTTCATTGTCTGCTTAGATGCCCTGTATGCTTGATAAAAATACTTACAATTGATTCTCAAAGTACGGCGGCGAGTTTTCTCTTTCAGGCAGTATGAAAGCTAGCTGTACAGTAGAGGACATAGCCTCGGGTTCCTCCCTGGACAATCGCACTTCTTCAGCTACCACTGTGAGTAGGATTGGCGCTCCCGCGTGCGATATTGCTGCTATTTCTTCGACAGGGCGCTCCAGGGTAACTTCGCCTGAAAGCAATTTGAATGAACCGCTAAGTATCTAATAATTATGTAGAGTTTAATATAATATTTGTACACACTTAGGTAGTACTAGAATCACCGTGGCAGTATATTTTATAATACAGAAGGCTAACGGACTAACATTTGGTTATATAATATAACATACATAAATGTAAAATATAGCCAATTACACGCCTCCAAATGTATCCTAGGTAATATCTACATTCAGTAAGTATATCCATAACGTATAGGTACATCATCATCATCCGTAAATAAATCTTGACCTAAGCCAAAATATGTCCTTATCTGTTTCGGAACCGCCTCGCCGCGCCGCGCCGCTTATCAATTAGGTCTAGAACGGTAGAAGTTAAGATTTACCTGATATTTAAAAGTTATACTTGTAAAATTGTTTGAGAGATTAACAAAAAATATTTTGTTGAAACAGTCATAAATTTACTACACTAGTGCCATCTGTATCAATCGGAACTAACTACCACTGCCATATCAAAGCTTGCATTGTTGTTCTTGTTCAATCATATTTTACTATTTAATGCAGCTAACAGCATGTAGATGGCTTAGTTATTAATTTTATCATGATTACTCGTAGTAATACCGCTGATAAATTTAATACATCATGTAAACAATGTTAAGTACTTCGTAATTAAATACAGTGTATTGATGACTGTAATGAAATATTGAAATGTATTTATTTATTGTAGGCAAATTGTAGCTAAATTTACAACAAAATATTGCAATAGTCGAAAGTCTCTGGTCTAAGTATTTGGCTACCTACCTAAGTCGGTACTTACAAGTGTTTCAACCATAGAAAATAACCGTTATTCATAATGTATATAAAGTGACCAAAGAGGAGTACCTACCTATATACCTACAGAGCAATTCTCATATATATGTTTATACGTTAAAGCGAAACTTATGTAAGAAAAATATAAAATGAATCCTTTTTCTTTAGGGAGGCACCTACAAAAATTTAATATCTAAGACATCGACATAAAAGTATCCGTCAAGCTCTCTTAGCGGGCATAAATTATAAGAGCATACGACGAGCATTCTTTCATTCAAGAGCCTATATGTAGATACCTACTACGGCACGCTTTCATTATCACAAGTAGGTGTCTGAGAAAAAAGTCGTGAGTAATTAACATACAAAAGTGGTGCATCTACTTCTCTTTAGTATTAACTTTGGCCCTCATCTGTCGTCGGTGACAAGGCGCAAATGACTCCCTCATTCATTATTTAGTAGCTGACTTGAATAGACCGAATACATTATTAATTTATTACTAAGGAATAAATTAATACTACTTATTTATGTCCAAAGTATTTTGTAAGCTTTGATTATAACAGTGTTGGTACAACTGTATTTCCCATTTGGTTCTACTTTAATTGTTTAAAAAATGAATATATTATATTTGAGACATAAAAATATATAAGGTAGGTACCTCATAGCAGTCATAGCTAATACCTACTACCTACAATAAAGTCTACGGTCGGGGTGTTCAATATGTCCATTCGCATGTGCCAACGGGTGGGGCTTTATGTGTTTCATTTATAAGCGTACTAACTTCAAAATTGCTGCGGGTAAATTGAATTCTAATATCCATTCACTGGCCTTTTCTCTTAAGGTTTCAGCTGATTAATGTCTCAAACTTGCGAGTACGACAGGTCTTCGAATATAGGTAAAGTTTTAACGGTTCTTAGAATTCAAGTTTGCGGTCGTGAGCATAGTTATCGAGCTGATAATGTCAGAGCTGAGATTGTATTGTCAGCGGCTACTAGGAGTGCGGACTACGCTATTCAATGGAAGTGCCTTTATTATGAAGTAAGGTAGGGCAGCTTTACAAACAATGGCTGTTGGTGCGAGAGCGCGACCGGTAAGGTGTAATGAGCCATTATGCGCTTGTTCAGCAGAATGCAAGGTTGCATTAAAAGCCCTGTTAGCATTTCCTAAGTCCGTCGTGTTTGTAGTTCTGTTAGTGAACAAATACGCTTTGTTAAGCGTTGTCATAGTCGGTACCACGCACTAAACATGAACTTATGGCTTTGTTAAGGGAATTTAGATGTTAACGTCAACTTTACATTAAGTAACGTTCATACTATATTGTCTTTGAAACAATACGCTTGCATAATCGTTATGAGCATACATACAGGGGAGCTGTAGCACATAGTTTCTTAGAATAAAACTGTGGCACGATTTATCTGGTTTATTTATTGACGATTTATTGTACCTAATCAAGTTAGTACTTATACTACTGGTATCTAATGTTCAATAAACCTTTGGCATTTAACCAATGAAAACAAACCTTTTAACTTGATTGCTTTTAATATAAATTGAAGTATGACTAATCTGCAATCTGCATGCGTTTATTTGACACAATTCTGCCGACAAACAATTGCAATTGGATTTAAAGCTCGCATTTTCCAATTAATGTTCTACTCTTACAAAGAACATTTTATAATAAACAAAATATACCTACTTACCTGCAAATTTGCAACAAAACTTAATTTGAAACTGTTTTGTTTTCACGTTAATTGTTATACTTAATGAAGAAAGTTTACCACTAAATTTGGTGCTATAAAATCAAAAGTTTGGTATAAAATGTCTGGTAACAAATCTGATAGTGTTATTTAGTAGGTCACGCAAAGCGGTCACGTTGTACCATAACTGGGCTACAGAGGGAGTGTCGACCTACGATAAAGAAGCAGAATATACTTCGGAAGCCGGATACTCGACGGACGTAGTGATGCTATCACAGGAAAAAAATACTGACCTAGTGCGGCCAAGAAACGCAAAAACTGTGGCGCCAAGCCTAATATAGCTAGACATATTAACATGGCCAAATGAGCTGTGGCAAGTAGGGTACACTATTTAGAACACAGCGCTTCGTGACGTTATTACAGTCATAAGTAATAAAACATTTTTTTTATTAAAATGACACGTTTGAAAAAAAGTTAGTAGCTTACTTATTTATTACAGAATAATATTTTAATGTATTTTTTTGAAATTAAGAAAATAATAAATGAGTGCGTAACGAGTGTAATGACATAATTAGTACTTAAAGAGTTTTTTGTAACAAATGTGTTCGGCGAGATACACATTTGGCAAAATATATTAGTTTTAAGAAATGCACTTCAATTTATATATTATTATTATTTCTAAACACATTTATCATTAGTGAAAGATACAGTTTTCTAATACAATATCTACTATTTACTCAAAAGGAGACTCACTAATTTAAATACCTACATAACGTTTTTGAAATAAACTAATTTCTATAAAACTTTATTGAGTTGATGCCAAGCGTTACGTACAGAATACTATTTAATGTTATAATTGATTCTTAGTTACCTTTTTTTTTTTGTTACAAAAATAGTTATATTTTTAATAGTTATTATGATTTAAAAGAAAAATGAAGACCGGTTCCCTTAGGGCAAGATTCACAGACCGCACTTTGACTTTACTTTGATGCAAAGATCTACTTTGTACCAAAAATATGTTTCTTAGGCCCAGATTCACAATCGTGACTATACTTTACAGCAAAGGCACCTTCGCAAAGTGAGCTTTGTATTGCCGAAGATTACTTTCAACTTCATATTCAAACATATTTTTGGTACAAAGTAGATCTTTGCATCAAAGTAAAGTCAAAGTGCGGTCTGTGAATCTTGCCCTTAAACTTTACGTTACAGTTTTAAATATTATGTACTTAGATGCTATTTGAAACACACGTCTCAGCTTATTAGCTGTCAGTGTATCTTACAACTTTACCTGATAAACCGATTAATAAAAACCATTGACAGGTCTTTTCTTGTGATATTAAAACAATAAAAAGCTTAACTCAGATAAAGTACAAATACAACAAAAGCAATTGCAGAACAGACATCACATCAATCAGTCTGTCTCGCTTTAAAACAACCAACAAAAACTGTACCCACAATCCATCGCGGGTTATTAAATCATAAATTGCAAAGAAATACGACTTTACCGACTTGCCCATATAATGTAAATAAAAAGGTAAAAAAATGGCGGCCGTTAAAATGCCACTGACCCGACTAGCAGCACGTAAATGAGTAATCTTTGTGGAAAATTAATTCCGGAAAATGCAACTCCGTAATGTCTGGCAAAGCTATGTTTAACCTTGTTTCTAATGGTATGTAGCTATTAGGTAAACGTTAAGTGCCAATGTTATTGTTTTACTGCTGGCTTGTTATATGCGAATTTCGTTTTAAAGCATTGATCATTTTCATATTTATATTTGTTATACGTCCAGATTTCTTTTAGATTTTTACCTTTAATTTGCAAAGTAACTCTTAGGGTAACGTAACATAGTTATAATTATGCGAAATTCGTAACTAAAAGTGAGGCTTTATACACTAGACTCTAGACCATCACGACTGTAGGTACTAGAAAAATTATGACTACAGTTCTTAGAGTTTTAAGTACTCAGTTCTGTGTAGTTATCTACTTACTCATTATCATTCGTTGCTCTAAAATCTTCGCAGTCCATTAATAAGAGGCTTAAATAAAATGCCGGATATAACATTTCTTAATACAAAGTCGAATTTAAATCATTTAGATAATGAAGGTATTATAGGATCGGACAGGTATTCGTGTAATATGGAAATGGATTAATTATATTATAAACAGTTTTATGTAAATGCAACTTGTAATGTTTTAATTATACAAATTAAGAGGTTTTCTATATTTTAATTTTTATGAGATTCCTCTTTGAGCTAATGACTTTAGATTATCGTATTGATTAATATTAACTAGTGGTTACATAATGTTCAAAATTCAACTACAATTGTTTAACTTTTAGTAGATAAAGTCAGAAGTGATTTCTAGTATCCACTCCATTAGTTTTTATTATCTATACTATTATATAAAGCGGAAGAGTTTGTTTGTTTGTTTGAAGGTGTTTATCTCTGGAACTAAAAGTCAGATTGTTTCTATATTTTCTTCGGATAATGATAACCGTATATTTGTTGAATTCGTGAAGAGAATAAATGCCTAGAAGATTAACAGCTTAATTAAAAGTAATCCTCAGATAAAATGTAACAATTGAGTCTGTAAAGTATTGAATAGTTTCTTGTTACACAATGTTCATTACTTTCTATTGTCTGCGTGCCGTAAGCAGGTTTAGAAGTAAGCTATCTAACTAGATTAGGTATACATCATCGTTATCACTTTAGCCAAAGACATTCACTGCTAGACTTGATTATTATCTATCAAATTAATAGTTACCTGTCTAAGTATATACGCTAGTCTCGTAGCAAAGAGTTTTGCTGTTATAAAAAAATAATTCCTAATAAATAGCTCCATTAGTTGCGACGCGCCGACGGATACGACGTTTTGCTAACTAATAAAAATTATATGGAATTCTCTTGTTCTTCTACATAAGCATCATAGACCTGTGGCAGATCGCTTTCTTATTAAAATCATCATTGTATAAGATAAGCATACGTAGTGCAACGGGCGATTAAAAAGGCGATAAATTGTATTTAATATATTATAATTTGTAGTATTATTATTACTTTTCTACTATTTATTTATGAGTTAAGCTCGTTAATGGTTAAACAATAAATCATAATAAAGGTGTAATAATATCGTGTTCAAGGTGTTAATTTATTTAATAGTATTTCATATAGATTTTAATATGTAACTTAATTAATATGAAGAGGTAAAATTAACATACCTGTCGTTTCATTAATATTGAAAAACGGAGTGAACGGGTTGCCTTCAGATACTAGTCCATATCTAATTTGTCTAGGGGCACCTTTGTCTCCATCTTCAGCTCTGACCCTGACGACCATATCGCCTGGCGTTACTTGCCGAGGCAGGTGGGTGATGGGAGGAGCAGTAGTAAACACTGGAGGCATATCTTGTACATCTTGCACCACGACAACTACTTCCAATCCAGCAATGTTTCTTGTATCCTTCCCTACTTCTATGTATGGGTCCTGTAATTAAATAAATAGTTTGTAGAAAGACCACGACAATTACCACGAACCGTAGTCGTATTAGTGCAACAGTAATTGCGTGTATAATTATATTATTTTGTATATGAACAAGTCGTTTCATACTGACACGATCTAAAATAAATACAACGTTGCCTCCCCTACTATTACAGAAAAGTTTTCAGTTTTAATTTACTATTTCGAAAATATTTAATTGAAACACTAACGTTATTATTTCTTGCTAGGGCAGTATTGTAGTCAGTGTCAATATTGTGTGAGCCTATTGCTCTAGTTACCACTTCTTTTAGGCATGATCATCTGCTACCACAGGCAATTAAAAGAGCATAATGTCTTGACTTTTTCTTATTGCTGACATTGGCATACGAGAAAACACTTAACGGTAAGTGGAATACCACTTACCAGCTATTACTCCTGCTAATGCGTGGGACTCTGCATTAGTAGAAGCAATAGCTCCTGCTAATGCCAGGGAGCAACAGCTCTTGCTAATGCTAGGGACTCTACTGCGATGCTGCTGCCTACCTTGAAGAGAGCGGGGGTAGGTGATAAAAGGAGGTGAGGAAAAAGAAAAGGAAGGAAATTAGGCCTCCAGCACTTAGCTCTCAAATACCTTAATCTGACTTTCATACGTTACTTTAGTATTCTTTGTAAGCTATTGAGTTTACCAACTACTTGGGTGGCATAAAATCATAATAGGCAATTTATTTAATTAGTTTAATACCCATTTATCTTCCAAACATAAAGCATAATTCTATTAGTATTCAGAATTGTAACTATTACAACATCTTTATTGATACTATTTTATTATGCCATAAAAAATATTTTAATTATTACTTGTGATTTTAAATACCGTAAAATAATGGAATGTAACTGCATATAGGCAATTATGTTTTGCACATAAATTATCTCGTTTAATGCTTGTAACACAGAGAATACGATTATTTATGGATTCAATTTTCTTGACTACTTCACAATAATGTTATGAACCTTTTGGTAGATCGTGGATATTTTTTCAGCACTATTGACACTTTTCGAGACAATAAACGTAGAAGCCGTGATGACAATAAAACATCTATTGTGTCTCCAGTAGGGTCTATGAAAGGGTTAACTGTGATCTAAATGTATCTGTTTCGAATCTAAAATGCGTTTCTTACATGCTTGGCGGGTATTCCTGTTTTGTAATTCATATCATATCATGCAACACGAAAGCTTAAAAGTAAATATTATGTGTGCTTATATTTTAACTCTCTTGTTTGAGTAAAGTATCAAAGTACCTATTTTAAAAATGACCTTACATATATAAGCAATTTAGTTTTGCATATAAATTATCTCGTTTATATGCTTGTAACACACAGAGAGAATAACATTATTTATATATTAAATTTTCTTGACTACTTCACAATAATATTATGGACCTTCTAGTGGATCTAAATGTATGTGTTTCGCATCTAACATGCGTTTCTTACATGCTTGTAGGTTATGAGTGCTTTCCCGTTTTGTAAATCATATATTTACCTTTAAAACACTAAAGCTTTAAAGTAAAAAATGTGTACTTCTATTTTAACCCTTATTTTGAGTAGGGTATCACATCCGAAGTAGGTATTAGCGTACCTACCTTCGAAAATATAGGACAAACTCACAAGTCTTTATTGGTCTATTAAATAAATACTGTTTTAAGCTCAATTACAAATCGTAAAAGTAATCCACTTGATTACGATGGGTGTATAACGCAATTCGTACATGGCACTTGTTTTGGCGCAATTAATTACAGTTTAAATGTTGATCATTAGCTGTTAGTGTACCAGATTGCGTGTGTTCGATACATGCTCGACTTGATCTCGAGAACTTTGCATAATTAACACTAATTAGGGAAATAAGGCTTATGTGAATGCTTTCTCCAGATTTGTTTTGGAGAAATAAAACATATTGAAAATTAGGTTGCATCTGAGAAATCCATCTTTAAGGATAAAGGTGAATAAATATATGCCTATTTTGACAAAGTGGCTGTTTAGTGAAATTTAAAAGAAGACTTTCACAAATTTAATTTATAGTTGCTGCTAGCTTGCATCTTCCCACTACTTGGCAAAGTAATTTCTCATAACTTCCATACATATTGGTCTTCCTACATATAGCCAATGGGAGCTACAGTTTCTTAGTTCATTCAGCTCATTCCGTCATCGGTAAATTTTTATTTGAGTAAAATATTTAACTTAAGAATATCCGAATAATGTTGTTTCAGAAACAGCTACCTACATTAAAAATAAATGCCGCTGTTTTAAATTGATCTACAACTTTACCGCTACCTAAATTAAAAATAAATGACGCTTCCATAACTTGACCTTCGATTCCATTAAATTAAAAACTGGTAAATCAGTCACAGACACAGTATATAGTACCTGTGGGTTCATACGGTCAATCTGTGAGGCGTCATATGACCTACGTAATGTTAGATAATAATGATGTTGCTTACCACAGCTAATAGTGTCAGGTGGTACATAGACTGTGCTTCAAAGTCGAGTGGTCCCACGAGGAATATGGTTCCTTCGGTGTTTTCGGCGGAGACTCGTCGTTGACGAATGGCGAATAGCGGTGATCCCTGTAACAATTTTTTTAATTAGTTTATTCTGATATTCTTTAGCTGTACCAAGAGTAAGTTAGCCAGAGTAGACGGAATACCTATTTAGTATTTCATCTTTTTTTTTTAAGTTTAATAACAGATAAAAGGAAAAATATGAAACACGGTGTAACTAATCTATTGCTAGTTCATGTTTATTGGTAAGTATAAAATTAAAATGAACAACGCTTTTAACGCGCTCTGCCGATTTCAACCCCGAAGTCCATATAACGGTTGTCTGGAAGAGATCGCTTTTAGCGATAAGACCGCCCATTGTACAACTTCTTTCTATCTTCTGTGTATGTCTCGTGTAATGTTATTATAAACTTGTAATTGGTGTACAATAAAGAATATTCTATCTATCTATCTATCTAACGCTTCTCGCAATACAAATATTGTCAAAACATACATTTTCAAAGGCTGCTAACATCACGTATAATATGATTCTACTACTTTAAATAGCTTTACTTATACTTACTTATACTTTATAGCTAACTTCCATACTAGGGACATTTGTGTCACCGACGCAAATCAAATTTATAAGTAAAATTAGTAGTTTATTTCGCTTTACTTTAATTCTGAACATGATTTGGTTTCACTAAGATGTATAGTGGCATTCTAAAGTTGTTACACTCTATGGTTCTTTATAACTTCGCAAACTCGACACCGCAGTGTGACAGTAGCAATTTTATTGATATTAGTCTATTGCAGGCTTTTGCATCGATCAAGTGTCATGGTTATATCATGTATGCATTAAAATTTCATGCTACTGTGAAGGTAGAAACCTGTGCAGTTAGACATCATACCTACCTAGGTACTATCTTCTATGATAATATTTAAATATTAGCCTTTGCCTTCGTTTTCGTTCCATTCGTTTTTCCATACCATAAACGATCTAAATTTACAAGCAATATCCATATCTTTTACTTTAACGATACATTAGCAATAGAAACGATTGTTTATTACAACGATCTCAATCCCGGTACACTGTATACATTTTACAACCCGGGCTGTGCTAAAGACTAGCCGGCCCACAACACAGGCTCTAAAATTACACCACATGTAAGGACACGATCTCCATTATTATAGCATTTAAGCCTATAAAACGACCTCGGGTTGCGGGTGTTAGCCATTCTCTCTGGCTTGTGAGAATTTTAACATGCCTCTCGTCTTAATGCCCCATAATTGCAACTCATCGGATGGCCAGTACGCGCAACCCACAATACTCTTATTAAGTAGCTTCTTAATGAGATCGTTCGCAAAATAATGTATTCATTGCAGTTAACTGTGTTGCGAGCAGTCAGTATGCATACCAATCGTTCTATACGACGCGGATGTAAATGTAAGAATTTATTTAAAAATGATAATTACTACTGTTTTGAATTCAAAATTCAACTTATTATCTTTTTTGGGCTGTCGTTGCTTTTTGTATATCATAATTATCATTTTGAAACGCTATCAAATTGCAGAAACATGATATAAATTCGTTTATTTCGCACGCTCATCAACATGTCGGGACCTAATACAGTTGTTTGAAAGTTAACGAGCCTAATATTACGTATATTACATTATAATTTCGTGAACTTTCCATTGTAATTCCGAGATTGATTGCCTATTCAAACCTGTGAGAGTTCATGTATGTTGTTACGTCGAGGTCCGACCGCATAAACTGTAAGTAAATGAGTTTCCGCAAGAGGCGTATCCCGCGTTAGCTGTAACGCTGTGAAAATGATCCCTATTAACGTGCAAGTGAAACTTCATTATGTGGTGACAGCGAAATGCGTGTCAAACACGACGTAGGCAGAAAATATCATTAGCTAACCTTAATCATCGTATCATATACCCTTTAAAATGTAAATTGGTTACTTACCCAAAGTTCAAGCTCTAAAGGTTTCGGCGATAAAGGGTTCTTTCTCGCTATTACTATCTCGAGGTCGGTCCCACGTTTAGCATCCTGCAAATGTTACACATTTTTAGAAAAAATGTAAAAAAACTAGTTTTACTAAAGTCACATTTTTGCAAATTGGACCTTAAATATAATTGAAATAACCTTCTGGAAATTCATTGATATACATAAACACAATATATACACAATTTATATCTACAAAAATAATACCTTCTACGTCAATCGAGCTTACTTTCTTCCTAATGCTTCCTACTGCTTCATTTATTTCAATTCCCTCAGCAATATAAAGATTTATTAAGTAAATGTACGAGTAAATTTACAAGAGTTATGTTAATTTCGATATCTGGTGTTTGTGTCGCTCCACGTATACATCATCATCATCATAAATCACGTCGCGTCACGCGGCAAGCTCTGTTGCCTTATTTGTTCGCGAGACAGGTGCTTTTTACGCGGCCCTCACTATAACTGCAAATTCTCTATGTAAATGAACATGTTTAAGAGACAATTTTAATGCATCTCATAAATGAGCTTGCAAGTGAGTAGTTAATTAAACTGCCTCAAGGTGTTATGGGCCATCATGTGCCATTTAAGAAAATAAAACTAGTAATAATATAGTTTTGCAAGCATTGCCAAGTAAAATGATAATAAAAAATAATTCGTGTTGTTATGCACCAGGTTTAGGTATGCCGAAAGCATAACTAAGAGCTGCATAATGCATATTCTAGGATTTCAATTACCATGTTTATTGTTAAGGATATTTTACTACGGTCATAAAAATTTTGAGGGCCAGTTTTATGACTGTCGTAAGCGAATATTCCTGTGACACCACACATGGAATTAACCTTAAAGAAACCCTTTAAACCTTATAAAGAGGTAGGTTAAGATGTTAATACTTGGAGTGTTCAATAGATATTATAGTTCACTGATTTATTGTGTAGTTAAACGCAATAATTGTAACTTATAATCAACTTTTGACACATTTTTTTGTTCCGTTTAATTAAGCGATTCGGATTTGAGAGAAAGTCAGGCGGTAGAAGATTAGCCTTATTCGCGCAATTCACGTGCTCTTTTAGTTAACTTTGTACGCCGTCATCTAGATGAGTATAGTCCAGTTTTGCAATTATATTAAAATATTATTATTACACTTAATTGACACATACCTCTGGCACTAATATAATGCCAGGCTGGTGAGGATAAATAGTGTCTCTGGGCGTAGTGGCATTTGTCCCGGTAACAGAGCAAGCGATACGTGAGCTTCGACCGCGGGTGTTGCGCACTGACAGTCTGAAGTCTACATAACGGCCAGGTTCTAGCCTACGGAGAAGGATGATGTTGGCCTGGCAGACGGAGTTGTACCGAGTGCAGGGAAGTGTCTCCACGCCGATGTCCAGGCGACCCATTTGACCTGTAGGAAAACCAAAAATAAGTGTGATATAAAGTGTGTGTATCTTTTGTGTCTTCTTGGTCATGTAAATTTGGTGTTGATTTAAAGATAAACTTATTGAAACCTGTCGACTGATAGATCAAAAAAAACAAAACTAGAATAATTTTACTTAGATGATCTACTGACTCGCAATTTTTATCTCTTGTTCTATTAAACTAAGGAACAAGCCATGTACTGTGGGCACTTTCTGAACATGCAATGAACAGAGTCTAACAAATATAGGACCCACACTAATATGTCTCGTTTGGTTAATTGGGCCTATCATCTTGCACAGCAGTTGCACTAATTAACATCAGCATCAAGGTAGTCTTCAAGTCTACTAACCGATCAGTTCGAAGTGCAGCGGATAGTCGAAGTCAGGGTCGGAGGCGCGCACACGGTAGATGACGGAGCCTACAGGCACGTCGGCGGGCACGAGCACCAGGCGCATCAGCGTGCTCGGGTCGAACACCGGCTCGCCAGCGCGCGCAACGCACGCCCACACCACCACCAGCGCCAAGGCGAACGTCATCCTGCAAAGAAAGGCAAATTCAGTTTTTAGTAAACATTATCTAAGTGACTCATGATTTGGGGGAGGCCTATAATTGTACAGCGGTGGACGTCTTTCGCCTGATATAATGATGTCAATGATCAGAAAGGAATGATAGAATAATAATAATATGTAGTTTTTTTAAAGCCGATAGCCGGAGGATACAAGCGTTGAGTTAAGCGGTGGGGTACTTATTTTTATATTTTTTTAGCATTGCAAAAATACCTAATACTTAGAAAACACAACGAAATTATTGTCGACGATGAAGAGAGAGGGAATGAGGAAATGTATTTCTCCATTATTATTTCACTACAGAGCAGTCCTTTTCATACAGAGAAGGCATGAGGATTTTCACCACGCTTGATCAAGACATTGGCAATTTAAGATTTAATGTACCTATTAATGTCTGAGAAGCCTGAACTCGTAACTAATATATTCCACAAGAGCTATGTCCAAGATTAACTTAGAAAATATGCATTGAAAAAGACAAATTGATACTTCATAACTTAGAGATAGGGTTTTAATTACTACTACCATCAGGCGAGGAAGAGTCACTTTGATAGGCTAATACCTATATATAAAAAAAACAGCAGGTAAGGTGCCTAAATGCGAGTTTGAAATGTTTTTATTTGTGAATTTTAGTGTAATATTGCTTCATGTAAAGAATGCATAAGATAAAGAAATCATTGTACATTTCAAGAAACAATTTTAAGAAAATTTGTAAATTAGATTACAAGAAAATCCCTTCAATAACTTGTTATTATTAAACAGCTGTTTTATTTATCTAAAAGAAACTGTCGCTCTTCAAATCAATCAAAGTTTCTCAGTTGAAGCCCAGAGTCAACTGTACGAAACTCTGTCGACAAGTTTGGCAACAAGATTTTGCAGCAACCCACTTCGTTATCGGGCCATAACTAACTCCGTAAATAATATTTCAAATAGCAGAAATCAAAACTTTGTCTGCGTGTAAGTAGCTAGGTACATTATCGAATATACTACTGACTGGGTGCGGGCAGCGACTTTAAATTATAAATTGTATCTCATGATATTCTCGGGATCGTAGCTTCGACCGCAGAACTGACGTAGCTTGCGAAAGGGAAAATTGTGTTATGAAATCATTCCGCCGCTTCTGTGTGGACCAGGAAGTGGCCGCTCTTTAAGGCTAGCGTAGTAATAACTCGTTTAGGGATGCTATTAACTCAATTTTATTTTAATTCCATACGCAGCCTGCGTTCTAATCTAAGATCATTGCGCCATATAATACCTACGATTATACAGGTGCTGAGGTTTTCATAACCATTACAAAATCATATACAATTAGTATTTTCTTAAACTAGCCCGTTAACATGACAACTGGGTAATATGTAAGTACCTAAGCGTCAGTGCAAATGACTTTTTTTTTAAGTACATTCAAATGTACTTAAACAAAAAAATCTTATCCGAGTATTGTTCGTTAGTTTGTTTATCTATAGCGCCACAGTTGTGTAAGTTACAACAACTACGAACGAGTTCACTAGCACGAAACGGAACATGTCTTAGTTCGAAACTTTCCGATAAATATTTTGCCAAGAAAATATTGTGAAAAATAAATTGACACGACAAAACTGATATGTAACGGATTTCCTCACAAACCATTCAAACCATTTTAAGGAATTGGAATATATTTTTCGCTCATGTAAAAACCATTTGAACACGAAGATGTGAACCACTGATGTGCTAGGACTATTAATATTGTCCCGAGTAGTCCAGACGCTTGAGAAGCAATTATTCAGTACTAAAAGTTATTGCCTGTCCGTAGAAAAGCTAGAGAGAATTTAAGTCGAGAATCTCTTAGAAAGAAGACGAATGTGAAAGCAATAGTCTGACTTAAGTGAACGAGTTTCAGAAAGCGTCACATCGGTGTAGGTAATGGTATTTCCGTATTGGCGGCGCGAACCAAGGTGAAATATTTGTCTGACGCGAACGCCCGCCGTCTGTGACACTAAATCTTGTCGCGTGCTCAACCCGGACTGTGAACTACACTACACCTAGCCCTAGATATCGACAACATTTTGATACACAGTTAATGTTGTAACACTGGAATTCTACATCAAATCCCTAAAGTAACAATAAAAGCAAATAATAGCCTATTAAAATATACGTACGAGTTGCCTTCACCTAATGCCAATTTAAGTCATTTCGGGAAGACAGAGAGCTATTACTGCCATTCGATCATTCTGGAAAGCACAGGAACGCAATTAAGGTATCATTATCTCGGCGTCCACGCGGACCGAGAATCCAGCTTTAAATCATCTGACTGTTCGTTTATCTTTGACATTAATATGAGCTTTACGCTATGGTAATGTGTATCCTCGAAGGACACCTTTGTGTTCTCTCAGGTAAAGATTATGGTGTAGGTACATTTTTTGAGTTAACAACAAAACAAAGTCCAGCTTTGTATGTACGTACTTTATCAGGGTTCTCATAAAAAGTTATAGGCGTCCAGTACACCACAAATGGTACAGAGTACTGCAATCGTAACGGAATATCATTTGTCATTGTTATTTATGAGTGTTTCTTAGTTTGAAGTGGTCTAGCGGTGTGAGGGCCCAGCTTCTAACAACGGGAGATATGCGACAAAAATGGTAGGCGCACGATGTCGCACCTGACCCTAACCACGCGTCTGGCGTTGTTCTCTTTGGTCACGGCTCGCCATTATCATAACACTGAGTATGTGTGTGCGGAGCGGACGTGAGCCTCAGCCGACAGATAGCCTTGCCTCGTGCTTATTATAAATTCTAATATACAATCTCGTAACAACGCAACATTATGCGCTGGCGATCGATTTGTAAAGATACCGGGTCACGGTTCTCGCCCGGAGCTATACCACCTTTTCACCTATAAAATTTTATTGTTAATTTACTTTTGTTTATAACCTCAACTCAAATGAATATGAGTAAAAGAATTTTTGATTAAGTAGGTACTACTACTGGGTGACAAAGGATCAATTTACTAAACCGAAATCGTAGGAAGTCACTCAAGTCCTCACGGGAGATTAGCTGTCTAATCCCATATTGGGTTGGTGTTAAGTCAATCCGGGCTTAACATATTGTGATCCGATGTCTTTTTGCTGTGTCGAGTTAATTTATGTGGGAGTCTATGTAAGGTATTTAGGTTACTCGTTAAGTGATACTATCGTGGAAAAATGTTTACTAGCCTTGTGGCCGCGCAGCGTGTCAGTCAATAATATTGATTTTTCGTTCACATCTAGATTAAAATAAAATTTTACTTCAAGTAATGAGGTTGGCTAATTCCGAAGTTAAACTGAAATATAAAATCGTTCTTGCTTATAAAAGTTATAGCCTATTGAGAACATCACAATCAAAGATATCAATATAATTTCATGGTAGTATAGTATAACCAACATCTTTTCGAAGAGTTTGAACGATTTCTTTGATAGAGAGAGACTATACTTAGTTGTGGTACGTGACATATTCGACCGACGATATGATAAAGGTAACGGGTATACGATATACGCGGGTAGGTCAGAACCGGTGAATCAAATATGCTTCGACGAAACCTATATCCAGAGCACCTTTCAGCTAAAATTATGATGTTGATGGTGAACAGCCAATTCAACAAAGATCGTTCAGCAATTCAGCCCACGGGTCGAATATGTCGTGGGGTGAAAGAGGAACGACCCGATAAATTTATGACTAAAAAGGAGTCGATTTCAAGTCCAATCTGAGTAGTCGTTGTTATTTCACGAGTACTAGTCGCAATATTGATGTTAAACTAATCGATTACTACTAGATAGTTAATGAAGATATTGTCTAAGATATGATGTAGTAAAATACAGTACTATTAACCGAGAATAGTTTTAGTGTAAGAAGCTCGAGGAACCTATTAAACTTTATTAATGTCGTGCAGTTAATCATGACCTCTTTAAGGGAGTATCGTGGCGCTGTAAATCTGGACAAAAACGTAATTTTATAGCAAGAATCACGCGAACTGACCCCTCTGACCCTATTAACTGGATATACTGGCTTAACTTAGTGCCCAATGAACTCTGCTGTAATATCACTGACTTTAAAAATCGGATTACAAAGTAAAACTTAATTGGATTTAGTTAAGTAAAGGTACATGCCTAGTGTGTGCCTAAGACTATTAATTTCCATATTTATTGCAACTGCAACTGCAACTCTAAGCATCCTTTTTAAAACAAAAGAAAAACAAAGAAATATTTCGGCGCCTTTCCCTCTATTACCTGATGATTAATTATTTGGCAACGAAAGTAATATACTACTATTATTAGAGACAAAAACCGTTTGAAAAGCCACGTTACCCTGTGCGAAAATGAATTTGACTTACAAATTAGTTTTAGAAGGGCTTGTAGAACCTCACTAAAACAAAAAGGTTTGACGTTTGAAGACGGTAGTTTTGAATAAAGTGGCTCTAATAATCTGTGATGGATATGAGGTTCGGTAACAAACTTTTGTTTCCCGCGAAGCTTGCGCCGCGCCGTCGCCATTCTCGGCAACCAATTAATTTCTGCCAAAAGTGATTTGTTTGCTATTATTAAATGAACTGAGTTTACCGATTTATTAACCATAATGGACACGTTAAACAAACGGCAAACTCACTTCTTATTCTGATTATTTTTATCGTAAATGTAAATATAAAATGACGTTTTATTTATTGCATAAGTTACTCGTAATATGCGGGTTCGCTAGTTGTAACGTCGGTAATAGTCCTAATAAAATTTTATTGCTAAGCTATCAAACGCAGGTAAAGACTGTTGAGTAAGGAGGCTTCATAAAAATGCTCCAGATTATTAGTATATTCAATTAAATTTTTATTTGGTATCCTATTATTTGTCGTGAAATAATAAAATGTAACTTTCTTATTTCGATCTGGTAGTCATAAAAACTTGTCAGTTATACTATTTTAGAGCAATCGCTTTATTAGTAATTACTTTAGCTAATTTTTAGCGGAAATTCAATTGATTTGATGTGTTAAAATTACGTAAATCTATGCAGCAAAAAGTGAAATGATTTCTACCGTGTGACAATTTAATAAAACAGTCGAATTAGAAACAGAATTCTATTGCCGCTTATTTACCGTAACATCTTAACATAAGTAAGAGGTACAACAGATTTTTCATTAAAAAGGTTATTGTTATTACCTATTACGATATTTATTTCAATAAATATCATAACAGTAACATTAGGTATTAATATTGTCGCTTCACCTACAACCAATGCAACGTGTTGCAGTGTTAAATAAGAATTTGTATGATTCATAAAAACTATCTGAGTTAGGACGTACTTTGAATTTATTAACAAAATTTATTCTCTCTAAACTAGAGTCAAAGTTCACATACTTTCGAAAACATTACCTACATACAGTTTCCAAACATTCTTGTGCCGGCAAAATCACTTGAATATTAAGTTACTTAATACAAACTGTTTGATGACACGTTGTACTTTTATATCAGTAGAAGGCTGTTACCTATAGACATTTTTATTACACTGCATCAGTAGATTCTAAAATATGCATTTAATTTATTTTAAGTACATTTAAGGGTTATAAAGAAGTGATCGCTTTTATCGATAAGATCGCTCTTTGTAGCTAACTTTGTTCTGTTTTGTTATTTGTTTTGTAAAAAATATTCTTTTTAATATTTTTTTACACCATATTTAATGATACACATAGACCTTACTTCTTTGACCGGTTTTTCCAGGTCGTGCGTCGGTTCACCATGCTTAGAGCCTGTTTTCGGTGCTTTGTAAATCAAAGGCTTAAACTATGCGATCTAAGTGCTTTTGTAATAATCTTAATAAGTAGATACAGTGAACCCACACTATCAATTCGCACTAGATCCACTTTCGCCGGTCACGTCCTTTATAACATGTTTCATGCTAATCATTTCGATCTTATTGAATAATGAGGTCCGTAAAATTTTATTATATACATATAAGGACTTGATTTTAATACTACCAATCATAATTATGTAGTAAATGAAATTGTAGCAGTCACATGAGGAGAATTTATTATTATGGTTTTGCATCAAATCATGTAGGTAAGTGAACCTATAGATAGCGTATCAATAGGTAACAAGAAAACTATTAATTTGTACTTTGTATTAATAAATGCCATGTACAGAAATGTAGAGATTTGCTGTTATATTTACATATACCTACTTACAGCCTGCTATATCATTGATTTTTCTGATTAACCATCGCTTTAATTTTCATTTCTGTATAAATATGATATGAATAAAAACAAACTGATCTGATCTAAGAAAATATCAATGGTTTTTGTGTTTTAAAGTAATTGGACAGATGAAAAATAAATAATATCTGTGCCATTATACGAGAACATGTAGTAAGAAAAAAAAATAGTACATAACAATAACATCGCTATCAGCTTCACTATTTATTCAGACGATTTAAATAATAGCCAGTATTAGCAAACACTTCTCATTCTATAAATGCAGTTGTACGAAAGACGAATGTGACAATATATCTTAATGACCACTCTGGAAAGACCTATAAACTGAAAGTGCTGTAATTTATTCAAAGTCTTTGTTATTCTGGTTTACCTATATACCTACAACAAGTTGCTCAATCTTTCGAGACCATCTTGGTTACACAACGTAGGCATTTTTGCTTAACACTGCCCACTCTGCACTCGGCGAGAGAAAACAATGAATTACATTATACAAAGGTATGTCTATTTGTGTTTTTTGTTATCGATCCCGTATCGATTTCTTTCGTTTGTCTTTACAATTGTATTATGTTCAAATTATGTTAATGTTCGCTTTGTTGTATTTGTGTTTGAGTGCTAATATACGTCAATAAAGGGTGCAGTAACAGTTTAATTATAGCTATGCAAAATGCTTGTTATTTATTTGTATAGTTTATTACATACCTATATTGTTACATACTTAAACATAAAAGCGAGAGGTGACTCACTGACTAAACATAAAATGTTTGACTTATGAAGCTGTGGCAAACATTTTGGCAGATAGGTAGGAGATGTTAGATTGGAAAGAATTTTACGACAGGACAGAATTAGGGTCTGTGTGTGCGAAGCTAAGAGCGGGCCACAAGTATATACCTACCTAGGTATACAATAGATATGTTAAACTCAAAGACCGGAAACGCTCATTGAGTGGAAAAGCAGCCAACAACATTCTGTGGTCACTGTAAAATATTCACGTCTTATGGCTTTTTTTATAGTAGCCTACCAAAGTGACTCCACCCTGCCAGTACAACAGTATAACAAAACGCAGTAGTACGGATACTACTACTGTTACGTCGATCTTCTATGAGGGTAGTGCTTCACCGGTCGATCCAGCCCATTCATGCTGAAACCAGCGTGGATCTACTACCGTAAAGCTCTTATAAAAACGCTTACGATGCGTTGTGGCAATCAATGAAAGACCACAGCAAAATTCGTGCCGTGGCTATCATGCTATACGATCACAACGCGTTGAATAATGAAGAAAGACAAAAACTTTAACAGGTGCAAAGATTACAGATACACAAGCGATGAGTTTAAATTTTATTAAGAGTGTCCTGAACATTTCATAAAAGAAGAAAGAACTGTTTACACTTTGAGAGAATCTAGGTAAGTATGTAGTTTGACCGCGTCCCAAATCTTAATCAAAGACAACTTACGAGTATATTCGATAATGTAACTCAATCGTAAATCTTCAAAAATGTTCTAATGACCTAGATTTTGTACTAATATTCTTATACTATTATATAAAGCGGAAGAGTTTGTTTGTTTAAACGCGCTGATCTCTGAAACTACCAGTTGAATTTAATTAATTCTTTTTGCGTTTGATACCCAGTTCTTGAGGAAGGTTATAGGTTATGTAACAACACGCTACTGGCGACGGGAGCAGAGCAGTAAGCAAAAGACGCGGGTCAAACCGCACCGTGGCAAGCTAGTACTATAATATTACCCAATAGTCTGTTTCCAATCTTATTCCGCTACGTGTGACTGATAAATAGTACCTACTTTCGTTCAACAACAGCTCCACACTATACGTGACCATTATGTTCTTACGGTAACCAATGATTGTTGTTTACTCGACAACTAGTGGCAAGTAGACGAGATGAGGCATCGCCCAACTGTTCACTACACACCGTTAAACTAAACGGGTACGGTACAAAAACTACCCAATTGTAAGTTCATTGTTACATTTTTTTTTTAAAGTTCTTATCGTTTACACGATTACAAGTACGAGACTTTAATTACACCAATTAATGTTACAAAATTTAAAAGTTTGGTACTGTGAATGGTGCATTATGTGGAAGTAGTTTTTTATCAGTCCCATAAGTCAAACAACCTATTACGCGGCACTATGATGTCAAATAGGTCATTAGAAAAACGTTACAAATAAATTGAATAAAAGTGTTGCCGCTATGTTAAAATTACTAAATTAATGTAAAAGGTTCCTTTCCGTATCTACATAACATATTTTGAAAAGATATTATGTATATGACCATCACATTCCAAATTGATGACAGGATTTTCAAGCCATAATTGCCCATGGAAAGCTTCAAATATGATTGATTCTAAAGGACTTTAAAGAGACATAGCAACTTTTCAGATTTCTAAACAAGTGACTGTATTTTTATAGAAGTTCATGGAATGTATTATTATTATTTTAATTGCGCACTTTTAGTCATTTTATGATATAGATTATCCAAACCAGAGAAATTAAAAATTAAGTGTCTTCAATAAGCTATAAACAACTTTGTATATTAAGGACAGTATTAGGGGCACATTATAAATCAAGAAATGCTAATTAAGAGTTATCTTTGTCGGAACAGATTAATATAATAGAGCTTTTAACACCCTCTCGTGGGAATAGGTAAGAGTCAGAAGAAGCGACCGAACGTTTTTCATCGGTGTGACAGTTATATGGCTTCAGATGATTACATAGAGCTTTAAAACTCCATACAAAATGAATATAATGACATGAAGCTGAAATGTGAAATATTACTCACGCGGTTTCATATGATTGGATGGAATGTAACGAGATATTTTTATAGAGTATTTCTTGATAACAAACCAGTTCAGATTGGTTATTGGCAACATAAAGGAATTTAACAAGACATTTTTTCTACGGAAACATTTTTTGCGGTTCCTAAAAAGTCTCGTACGTATACCTTCGTACGAAACTTTTTGGTACGTAACGGTACATAAAATGTTACTGAATAGCTGAATAGGCTCTAATAACATAATTTTCTTTACGGTAAATATAAAACAGTGTTAAAATGTTTTTTTAAAGACAAAATTGTATCTTGCGTACATACAATCTTGGCTAAACTTTGGATGCAATTTAAATTTATAAATTTGTAAGGTTGCCCTTTTTAGGTTGGGAAGAGACTATCATAAATCTATGCTTTTTATGTCCTTAAATCAATAAACACTAAAATATTCCCATAAGTGAATCCAGATTCTAGATTAGATATATTTTATTTGTACCATCGCAGCTCCTTTGTTTAATAGAATGTGCAATTATATTTGATTCTCTTGCATTAATGTTAGCAATGCGTCAACAGCAGGGCAGTGCCGTGTTGCCGTTTGTCTGTCTAGAATCAAATAATTAGTCGCCTGTCGCCTAGATATGAGGCTAACGTCTGGACCTGGCATTTCAGTAGTTATTAGTACTTATAACATCTAGTTATTAGATAACTATGGAATTCTTCATGCGTTCTACAAAGAAAGAAGTGAAACATTTCTAAATGAGTTCAAAAAGAGCTTTAAAATCTTCTCGCTACAAGTATACAATTAATTTAATTTCATGCCTCATGCAATGACAATGTAAAAAAAATTTCACCAAATATCGCTATCGTTGAAACTGGGACGATACGTTAGAAATCTTTTTATTGGTATCGAAATTAAAGTCGTGATCGGCGGGTATCGTGATGCGAAGAATTCTTACATTACAATCTCTAAATGCTCTAATGTCCTAAATGTTTTTTTATTGGATATTCAATGCTGTACTTTATTGGTTTTAAAATAAAATGAATTCTAATGGAGTAAATAAAATCTAAACACCGTTAAATAGTATACAGATGAAAGAATACATGTTTCTTTCTAGTGTTTGGTTGTAACAAATCAGTTTATTACTTACAGGAACATGTTACACATTGGTAATGATAGTAATAGTTTGAGTTTATTTCAAACTACCTTTTTAGAGCAGCATTACATGTTATGAAGGTTTAAATAGCGTTGGACTCAGTGTGACCAAACGTAACATATAAAGTGATATTATAATTTTAAATCTAAAATATGTATAAATATAGCCATCAAAATATCTACCGTACTCCTGTCGTAAAATGCATAACAAAGACACATTTACATTTTGAACGATCTCTAGATTGGGTCGACCAATCTAAATATCGTTATTTGTGAACAGAAATGAGAACATTTTTGTTACAACAGTAATAGAAAAACGAGAAGATGCCTGATGTTGCCTAATGATAATATGCTGATCTTGCCTGACAATGCATTGTGTAGTCAACGGTGTCGGAGCTATATAAATGATTTTAATAAGCGAGTGTAGACGTTGTCGCCTCACAATGTGCACCGGATGCTCGATACTTATTACCATAATATAATTCTATCACAGTCGGGAATTTCACGATTTGATTTTTTCCTTTACTATAAATGTTTAGCTTTTGACTTTTACGGGAATCTTTTTTGCTGGTATTATATTTATTAACCTTTTTATTATGTCGTGACAGTTAGATACAGATACAACTGACCTCTGGATACTTGTGGTTCTTGATATATGAACCTTAAAAGTTGAATTCCAAATAAACAACTTCATTACATACATACATAGTATAGATAAATTATTCATTGATAAATTCATTGATATTTCGAAGCCATGATTTTCATATCATTATAAAGAATATAGTTATAAATACCCGGGTTAGGAAGGGTGGCTGATGGTGTTTTGACGGATAGTATTTGTCTGCTCTTTCTACCGAACCGACCGATTAGGACCCCAAAGTTGCCTAAATCTACAAGGTTTGCTGTTATTTTGTCTTAAAAAGGAATAAAGTCGTAAGAGCATTAAAGATACAGAAAAACACTTCTAAAATATAACATAGCGTGTGTTATACAATATTTATAGTGTTATTGATTAGCAAGGCAGTATTGAAAATGCTTCACCTTTTGACCTCACCAATTTTAAAGGTAGCAATCAAGTTCCTATTACAAAACATCAATTTTATGTTCAACCATAAAATAAAACATAAGTTGTTTACACATTATTCATATTAACATAATTAAAAAAATCGTAAACACTACACCTATTCTGTCTACGGCGCATGTAGTTGCTTACTTTTCATACAGGTAGGTACCTCTATATTACGAAATACTAGACCGTAAGGCAAGTACTGTAGCACGAATCTACGAGGATATTTAACGAGCATTCGAGTGGGATCGTTATGTCAGCCTCATGTGTATTATTAAGCCTAAGAAGGAATGCGCGTTTCAACCCGGGTTCACTAGTGCGGTAGCTAACGTGAGCCCAGCAACATAGTGGGCACACACTACATACGTTGACCCTAGGGCCACAATTACATCGTTCTATTTTACTTGATTTCTGTACCTTTATTTGTGGAACGTTATGTGGACGGTAATATTGTAACTGTACTCAGAATTGTTTCATACCAATAACTGTCGGAAATTATGTTTTCTGTAAATTATGAAAATATAACTTGTAATCTTTTATAAATCATTTTGAAATTGTACCAAATTATCGAAGCAAGTTTTGCCTTGTTACTTGTGTACATATTGTTGTGTAAATTTTACACTATCCTAGCTAGCGCTAAATAGTATTAGAAAATGATACCCTTAATTTAAAATTAGTGGTACGCAACAATGCGCACTATTCAAAATTAACAGTTTATTACTTTACTCGTATATCAGAACTTTTATCAACTAATACAATTTTTCAGCCAAGTTAAGTTACATCTTTTGTTACTGTTCTGCTGCCGTTGCTGGTAGTGTGATGTTACATAGGTAGCCTTATAACCTTCCTCAAGAACTTAGGCTATCAAGATTAAGAATTATTTAAATCAGACTGATAGTTTCAGAGATTTGTTCATACAAACAAACAAACTCTTTCCCTTTATAAATTATTATTGATAAATTATCTTTACGATGTAATGTTCCATTGAACAGTAACGATACATTTTTCCTAACTATTATTTTGATAATGGAATTACTGGAACCATTTTCTTAATGTATACAACTTAACAGTTTTCCCTAACTATGCGTGGAGACTTAAAATGATTATTATCGTCTATTGCTGTCCTTTAAGAAAGACCCGTGTCCAGTTAACGATAATAGCCGGTTCAGTTTTACATAACTAACTTTAAAATTGTTTGAATCAATTTGATGTTTGTTTGTATATGTTCCGGATACATTTCAATTTCTTTGATAAATATTATTTATTAAGATATTTCGTGTATACAACGAAAAAATATCAGAATAGCGATGATCAAGGGTATCCAAGTAGTGGATTAATGCAAAAAACAATCTAATTTTGTAGACAATGTTGAAAGAAAACTATTGTGTGAAATAAATATTTAAGGAATAAAAAAAAATACATGCAACTAGGACATTACAGATAAAAAACTTAACTCTAAAAAACCTTAATAAATACGTGACCGTTCCAAAGCTATTACAAAACCTCCTGTAACACTCGACGACAGAACCAATAGAATGTGCTGACTAATTATACTCGTAAAATTGTAAAGATACTTTTTCTGATTCTGTATAGTACCTCGGATCGTTTGTATAGAATACCATTAAGTGTATACGAAGATGGTTAGATTAGTCTGGTTATCGATAGGCATCTCTTGACCCCTGATCCGCTAATAATCGTGTTTAGGCCTGTCGTATTTGATGAGACTTTGTACTGTCTTTTTATTACCAACACCATTTGTATACGACAAACGGTCACTTGTTTCGATGACAAGGCAGTTTCTTTCGAACATAATTTGTATATGAGATTTTTGTCGATGTTTGAAACAAATAGTTATGTTTTTTAGTATAGGGATAACTTGACACTAGCTTTAAACTTAAGGTTGATGACCAATACACTATTAAAATAAATGCTTAAATACGTAGATTTCCTCATTAAAATGTAATAACATAAGGCAGCTACAAAACACGCCATTGAACGTGCAATCCATCTTTAAGGACCATTTCAAAATGTATGTTTAGTTAGGTACTTCACAAATTCCTTTCTCAAGTCCGGCGCCTCCAGTCTCGTTATAAGCACTTCCACAAACAAAGCTTCACATCATATCCGAGGTACTTGTGTGGCTGCAATAAATACTTATTTGCGATACTGCGGGGTTGTCGTCATAAGCTACAATCAATGGACGAGAGGCATGGAGCCGGTCACTGCGCTCCGGGCATTGTTCCCATACAACTTATATTTGCTTTAGTACCAAACCCATCTCGCGATGCTAAATGCCACCCATACGATTGTAAATATCTATTATTGAATACACTTGGCCACTTTGTATGCTATGATCTTAATAACAATAGCTTACAAGTGTTATGTGAGAAAGAGTCAACTCTCAATGATTGGTGTTTGTGCAGTAAGTATCGAATGTTGTTAGAATCGTAAACAATATTGTAGACAATACGTGGGTGACTATTGTTTACAATGTCTTCCTGAGTAATCTCATAGATTTTATCGCAAGTGATATGCGAGTAATAGTAAAGTCATAAAACAACCTGGGGTTACAACCAACTACTAAATTGTTCAAAGAATCGAAGAAAAGTTATGGGTATCTACAACAGAATTTTGGTAATTTCAGGTATTTGTTTCTGAAGCCTGGGTGCACGGGTAGCGACCCTCTTTTTTATTGCCAAATAACTTTACTTCATGATAATGTAAATCCCATGATAGAATGACGGTCTTGTGATAAATGCAACTCTACAGGTGGAATGAGTTATGAATGAGTCATTATTATAATAAGAAAGTTCCTGCATTCACTATTCTGGCAACTTTAGGTAGTTTGTAATTTACCTAGCATTTACATATCTTTTAAATAGGATGTCTTAGAAGTCATTTTTGACAAAGCATTAATACATTAGCCCATGCTTACTGCTCAGAATAATAGTTGTAATCCTCTCACAATCAATGTAACCGTACAATATATTGCCGGTACACTATTATGACGTGAAGCAAAAGGTGTATTGCTATTACACAAGTATTACTAGTACTTACGCGTGTAACAAGCACTTGTTTTCCGGGCATTTAGAATTTATTTAAACATTTAAATTAGGAAGAATATATGTAAAAATGATGATGATATGCGAGCTAACACTTAACTTAATAATACTTTTAATGAAGGTTTGTATGACTTTAGACCTAAGCATAATAGGTTATCCTTGTATGGAACTATGGGTATTCAAAGTTTAGCCTCCTGCAGTGCTTCCCTCATCTATCAATTGGTCGCATTAAGCCCAACGAGCCAGTGAAATGTTTATGGAGTCGCAATAGCCTCATTTATTATAGGACGTATGCGTGTTGCTCTTGCTGTGAGATGTGTTTTAAAATTATAATTTATGGCTTATTTGAGTGTGGAAAGAGTAGATTGTGTGGGCGGCACCGGTTGTACGTATAGTATGTCGGCATTGCGTATCGGTGTAAATGTCGTCGCCTTTGCATTGTTCGTACGGGTGTAACGGACTCTAACTTACAATCAACTCGTATTTATTGCATAGCTGATGTGCGTGAATTATCATAATGTTCCGCGCTAAGAATACCCTTTGAATCAATGATAGTCATAATTCTATAAAAGGATGCCATTATTGTGAACTCTCTAACATATTCCCTTTTAACATTTTTCAATCCATTTGATATTATACATTTTTGTATCTCTTTTAAAGTGTCTATGAAAAAAGTGAAACCGTTGACTTAAAAATTTGTTCCAAATTTGTACCAACCATCAAATTATTTTTACGACCCGTAAAGAACATTTGATTAAAAGCATGTAAAATGCAGATATGAATCGAAAGCGTATCTAAATTATATGTGCGAGTTGAAGCGAATATGCGCGCTGTCTAGGGCGGTACCCGTACTTTCTGGATACCATCTGAAGATGAAACGATATGTCTACAATTTTCGAGTTGGCTATTCACTGTGTAACTTTTGGCTGTCGGCCACGTACTTGACTAGGATTTCGTAACAGATTATAATGCCGCTGGAATTGTAATTCAAGTCTGATTATAATATGGGATAAAGCTGATTTGCTAAATTACAAAAAGTTAATGTTTATTTCAATCATAAGCAATCTGAATGATAGTATCCCCTTAATAAGCTAATTCAATTTGACAGTAACAAGGAAGTAAAAGTAATAAATCACTATTTCGTGTAATAATTACTTTATAACAAGGTCTTTAAATTCGTCGTGCTTCTAAGCAGCTTCATAGCGACCTCTTGACCCTTGAAGAAGGCTCTTATTTGAATCAAAATTATTATTGCAATCTTTTGTTGTCCGACAGATGATATTATTAGATGTTTTTTTCTGTTTATCTTGTTTAGATAATCAGCCAGTCACGATATTCCGAAAATAATTTAATTGTACAATTATTGTTTGGATTTATTTAAGTACTGGGTTATTTATTAGTGAAAGATTTAGAATGCGAAAAAACCATTAAGATATTTGTTTTGTGATTAATTTAAAGGTACAGTTAGATTTGTTTACGGGTTGAGTTATACAGTTAATTTACTTTATAGTCTTACAGTGATAATACTGAACGTAGTTAGTATTGTACGGAAAAGTTATACTCTTCTAAGCCTCGGCATGTATTTATTCATATGTAGGTATCAATGGTAGTTCTTTCCGAACCTACGATTACGCGAATCACATGCCAACGGTATCTACTATAACAATACAAAAAGTAGATAACTGTTAGTTATTGTGATTGGTTTCGGCAGAGGCTGGTGCGCGGGAAAACTCTTAGTCACGCTTACTCGTGGTCCCGGGACCTAACGCGATCGAAACTCGATCAGATAAGAGATGCGCACAAAAATACCGAGTCGATGGTCCGATGGAGCGATCCAGTCGTGATCGATAGAGAATCGAAGTGTCACGCGCAGGGTCGACGCCCTCAGGTCAGGGTCGATCCTCGTCTGCATTTATGCAACGCAAATATCGTTTCCCCCGACGGATACATCGTTACGTGGAATATTACATGTAAACACTTCATTGTTATTCCCTATCGAGTGTTTTTATTCGTGACTCGCCGACAGATCGCGCCGGCTGCGGTTTATTTGCCCTGACTCCGGTTGGGTGTTAACCTCTGTTTCGTCATGTTTGCATACCTTCGTCCACATTTGATCGACATTGCATTTAGCTATTATTTAAGAATCGAACACTGTTATTATCGAATTAAAATTTGCTATAGTTGTTTATGTAGATGTAGCATGACAATGAAGCTAAATAAATTAGTTTAGAACGACCTTGCGACAGTATTAGCACGTATTATCGCAAATGTTACAATGTTAATGCTCAAGCGCAACATAAAACGTTATTGCAATTGGTTCCGACAACAAAATGGTTTGAGACTCGGTTTGGTTCGCCTCACTTGGTTCCAGCACTTAATACTTACACTTGTGAACTAAACGCCAATTCCAAGCGAATGGTATCAAATCACCATAAAGCTATCTCAGTTATGGCTCAATATGGAGCGCACGAAATAACGGACAACTGTTCTCTTCTAAGAATGATGTAGGTACGTGCACTCCGACCCCCGCTACGGTTTAGGCATGAGATTTAAGTAAAGAATATGCAGTGACCTGAAAGCTTTATCATAAACATTGGTTTCAAAATAAGAATATTTATGGCTTCGTGAAAGCTTAAAATGTCATACACCGTTTGAATTTAAATTGCTGTACATAGCAGAATTATATTTTATATATTCAAATTCAAGTTAATTTTTATATCGTTATCTGTTTTTAGCTAACGGTCAGAAAGAAAGTTCTTATTTTGACGCTGTATATAGCGTGTGTGTTACGCGATATTATTATCTTCGCTGATTATTACCCGATTTTAAGGAATTTTTCTTTTTAAAAATATATGTAAAAGAACGAAAATGTGAAAAGATGACGTAGGCAAATATGGCAAATTTTAGTAATCAGTTTTTTTAAGTAGATACGTACTTTTGATTGGCAACTTTATTGAGCTTTATTTTGTGACTGTTATATTTATATTTCACACAGTTTAAAAACAGAACAAAAACTTAATATCCGAATTCATTTTAGATGCACTTGTGGTCTGGCCTAATCTCTGCCCAGTCCCCACTTACCTTTATCCAATCCAAATGTCGAGCCTCGTACTAGTTGGCATTTTTATAGTTAGTTTTTTAGTTATTTAGTATGTGGTACATTGCTTGTTATGACTGCAACTGCTTTTTAAAAAAAAAAAGAGTTTATCACAATTTTCTACGTGACTACTTGCTTGATGCTTTGACCTGTAATTCCATTTTAGCAACATTTTATCGATTCCCATTATTGCCCATATGAAGTAGATCAATCACAGGTACTGTTGGGGCAAAAATGTAATTGAGTGGGGTCAGGTTGGGCCCGCAATCGGCGCAGGAGCATAGGTTAATCGAGTGAGCGCCCGTGCAGCCCATAGTCACATCCCATAGGCGATAGCGATCCACGATCCATTGTCTCTTACCTAAACAAACAACAGCACACAAGATTAGTGAGCATGTGTTTCATAATCACTATCGTTGTAAAACTAAATTGACAGTATTTAAAACATTCATGTGACTTCTGACTTGGAAATGTCCGTATCAATATGCATATCAGGATCCCATAAACTATGCGAAGGTCAATTCCAATAATGTGGTGTCGTAAATTTACGTTTAATTTGAGTGATACCTAATTAATGTTTAAAGTCTTAAAATGCCTTCCATAATGTATTGATTTAAATAATTACTTGGTTGACATTTACGACGCTTAAAAATATATATATTATATATATTTGTTATTTTATAGGGAATAAAACGACTAACGCATTTTTAAATGATTCCAATGATATTATAAATATTGAAATTATTTAGATCAAGAGTCGTGACAAATCTTATGCATAATAAAGTTCGGTTTCGTATTGAGAATTTGGTCACAGTGGTCAAAAGGTGAGGTTACCACATAAACTACTAAATCTGTACACTCATTTAAATATCACAATGATAAACTGTAAATAGACACCGCTTTTGGAAATGTCGCTGCAAAACTCTTAGTGAGTACAAGCGACATGACATTTGATGACATCACGTTGTCTTACAGTGACACGGGGTTATCGCACCGCCTATGCAACGTGCGCCCGACCTTATGACGCGGAAGCGGCGCACGAGTTACTTCGTTGATAACACCACATAATAAAACAATGCACGCCATGCTGATGCCAGCCACTTTGCGAACGTCCCGCCTTTTTCATTGAAAATTTAAAGGCACTGCATAATTTGAGCTCATGCTATAGTGGACAACAATTTGAACTTCAATGTCAGGTAATTGGAAGATAAAACTTAAATATATGATTAACTTTATCGAATACTACGGATATTGAAACCGTTTATAAACTTACCTTATTCAGATACTAAACCACATTCCCAGTTTATGAAGATAAAGTTACCACTTTAGAAATTGTTCACACTATACATACCTACATGAATAAAACGAACATTAAACGTTACGTAATCTATGTAATAGCTATTAGATTTGTAACAATTTAAGTAGTAGATACTGTTAAAGTTAATGTCATTACTTACTAAATAAAAATGATATCCAATTAAAAACGTCCTACGCATCGTAATAAACGAACGATACTGCATTCCTACACTAAGCGATACTTTCGTATGAGAAGTAAAAAATTGTTTCCTACGCATAAAAACTCGTGTGATTATCGAAATTTTAATGAGCCCATAAATAACATGGAAGCGTTGATTATTATTCCAATACAGGACAAATTGGAGATGCACCCTCGGATCTCGTCGACAGTTAACAATACTCAAAGGAACGCAAGGGTCAAACGTTTTTTCTTCTCGCCCAAATAAACCGCCTTCAATAGAGGCTTGATTTTATGATTTATAGGGCCCTTTATCCGCTCTCTGCTTCTCCGTATTTTGTTTTGATTGAGGCTCCTTTCAGTGTTCCGAAGATTGATTGTTTTTGATGGTGTGGGAGTTTTTGTTGACTACGTTGAGTGTAAATATTTTAGTTTTATTTTTGATCCACGAAAATAATGTATGATCAGTGGCGAGACTACGAAAACAATTTATTCGTTTCAAATGTCGACATGAATGGTGGTTATTTTCCTTTAAATCTGTACAAGTGGTTGGGAATTTAGTGTCGAGAATTAATTTATCGAGAGAAACTGCCAAATCACGTCGGTTACCGAACTTATAATTATAATTGATAGTTTATTGGAATTGGTTGCAGCAAAATTGCAATTTCAGTAAAGGCATTGAGATATTGCTGTATCCGGCTGTATCGATTGCAAGCTATTCCCAAGTACAGAAAGAGCAATTGTGCAATAGCATCTACCGCAGGCTCAACCTTCTTAGATTATTCCTCCGAGCCCTAAATAAATGCGTTGATCCTTTGCCGATAGACTAAAGAATTTCTAGATGAGATTGTTCCATTTAAAATAGTTTTGAGCGTTTAATATCCGAGTCAAAAGTGACGAGTAAATAAGAGAGGGCAGTGAAATTAGTTTCACGAAGGTTTCACAATCTTGTCGGAACGACTTTAGATAATTTATAGTGAGAGAAGTCCGTCAGTTAGTTAGTCACGCATTCTGTCTTAGCCGTTAGTATTCCCCATTAGACAACTCGTAAACAAGGACATTGACGTTCACTAATATCCTCCTATTCTAACTTTACGACTGTTAAGATTTACCACCTACAATAGCTTTGAGTGGCGATAAGATCATAATAAGTTACACAATTATGGAACAGCCGAGTGTAAGTTCGATTAACATTAACGACCGACAAGTTACAGAGGTCAGAGTCCACCATTTTGAATTGTCGTGAGTTGAAGCACATATAATAGTGTTGTCCTGCCTAATCTAATCCATGCGTTGTTCCCTACAGGCTGAGGACTGCAATTGAAATGTCCCGCTAGCGGAGTGGAGTGGGTGAGAGCCGTGTCCATTTCCGCAATTTCAAGACGTACAAGAGGCGATCGTGTACCGACAATGGGCGCTATCGTGTGGCGTCTAATCACGCGGGCCGTAGTACTGTTAGGTCGCTGTATCGCCTGCGGCTGAGCTGCACTAGCGTAGAGTAATGTGCGTGCGAACGCGATCCGATCATCGTATTGCGTCCTACAACATCTTATAGCATTCACTGGAAGCGTAGCGTTCTATCTCACAATGTACTAATCACTGTGACGCTACTAAACGATGCGATTATGCGTACGTCCAGGTCTCACCATGTTAGATTAAACTTGTTTATCTTACGTATATAGTGCTGACATGAATATTATGGGATCACCGCAAAAAATGGAAACGGAATAATAATGTAAAATATGGATCAAGTTGTAATAATGTCGAATTACTTGACAGTTAATTAGGCCCTGCCATTCAGCCGGGTGCAGCCTTGTTCGCTTTGTGGCAAACTTGTAGTTTCGTAATATCTGTCGTGTGTCCGCCCGAACGCGGCACAATAACATTGCTATGATTTATGGTTGTATGGCCCTTGCCGTAGATTGAACTCTTTGTAATCATTGACAAATTATACGGCTACCATTTACTTTTATCCGGTCCTAGCTTTGTTTCTTGTTAGATGAATATAATAGGTTCGATAACGTAGCGTTGACTACGCTACAAATTATAATAAGCACCTAAGTATCTGTCTCGTACACGCTGACACTTGAAATTTATTTTGGTAAATGATACTTTACTTTATCTCTAGGTACTAATATTATTAATGGATTAGTTAGTAATGGTTCGACGGATTCGACACTACACGCGGTTAACTATAGAAACGAGGCTTAAATTTTAGTACCTGCTTTAGAGTAATAAGGCATTGTAAATGCCTTTCTGATAAAAAAACATTTATCTATCTAACTTCCCCATCAAAAAATCATTGAACTTAGTTTATTACAACAATAGTTGGACATAAACCACATAGCTATAATTTATTATTAAATGTATTAAAGAATAATAGTAGGAGGTACATTAAAGTCTATTCGTCGCATGCTTACATACTCACGCACACACCAATAGTTGTTATAACTGTAGGCCATTAGAGCCGAGGTTCCAACGCGCGTCATATGATTTGCACTATTTGTAAGTCAAGTAATACGATCCCTTGAGAGATAGCCATAAATTTTTCATGTGGTGTTCGCTTCTCATATAACAATACATTTACTTACGACAAACAACATTTATTAAGGGCGGACACAAAGGCGAGAGTCGCGATGCCTCATGCCTCACCGCTGCTCTATACCGGGAATAAACACTTATAAATCTCTAAGGGGTTATATTTAATCACTGTGCCCTCACAGAGCGCACGTTTGCAGTTGAAGTCTGAATTATTTTAATCCAGACACTGGGTCTTTTATTGTAGCCAGTCGCTTTGTAAGGTCCTAGTAAATCAGCTTACCAGACGGATGGTGCGGCAGTTATCTTCTTTGCATTGTAGTATACAAATCTGTCGACATTGCATTTATTTTTGTAGTGAAAACAACGTTTTCTGTGACTTTGCCCGCATAAAGTTTACTTGGATTCTCGTGAGATTTTAGAAACCATTTCTGAACTTGCGCCTGAATTATATACGTTTCTGACACGACTGCTGTTGATTTCTTGTTTTAAGAGTTTTCGACATGATTTGATTTGTTAGTCAGTTTTGCCTTTGAGGTATAAGACATTTTTGTACTAACATATTTCGTCGAGAATTAATGTCAAAGTCAGACTCATTTATTCATTTACATTGATCGCTTAAATGACACTTGTGTACTTCATTACATAGATCGCGTGATTGAAACTTATGAATTTCAAGAACACCAATTTGTCTTCGACCAAATCGTTGACGATGGTAGCACCACCAATAGAAGAACTGGCAAGAAACTCACGCAGCTCTCTTTATCTTTAACACCAGTTAATGACATTTTCTTGTAGTAACATATTTAAAATCAAAACAACAAATCTAAAGCAAAATATTTTTTTTTTTACGATAGCTGCACTATAGAACAAAAATATAAGTAGGGAAGTATCGGGTTGGATAAAGTGATATTGGATTTTCTGCCTAATTCTTATTATTAGCCCGGAGCTGCGAAGTCCGTAATTGAGTAATGGCAACAGGTTCGCCCTCTGGAACCCAACATAGCCGGCTGAGTTGGTATACACATCTGCCTACCCTTTGGGGGAAACAAAGCGTGATGCTATAATGCTTATAAGGAATGATATTTTCTGATATAACTACGTAACATTACAATCATAATATAAGTGTATATTATAAAGCTATTGTTACAGTTTTTGTTGGCACAGCCTACATAACGATTTGTTTTATTGTCATCAGTATATCTACATACATTGACTACAAAAAAACAATATAATGCATATCATTTACCTTAGCTCTGGAATAAATTACTGTATTCTGTTTTGTTAGCAAAAAGATAACATGTACAAATTATGTGCACAATTGAGTAAGAAGAAAGATTGTGGCGATATCGTGACTCGACCATGAGTAATAAACGCTAAGAGTTCTTGGTACAAAGTAGTGTACAAAGTTTTTACTGGCAGTTTTTTTTTCTCTTTTAGTAACCAAAATTAAAAGCAACGATACGCATACGATAATTTACGTATCCTCAAAATAATGGATAAAATTATATTATGCTTTTAAGTGCTTGTTCGCTAGCGTTAAGTGTAAATCATTACCCTAAGTACTTATTTATAATAGTAGAAATGAAATGAATCTGCCAAAGTTAACAATCCTATAATTTATAAATCATAATGCATTTTAACACTTTAGCGGCAGACGCTCAGAGCGATAACTTGGCACTTAAACGCCTACTTCCGCGGAATATTCTCTTAGTTTCAATTAAATAAGCCTCAAGATCAGGAGTTATGTGCTATATAAACAATATTATTATTGCCTAGAATTTATTTAAACAATACTGCAAAACAATTATTTTTATTACCACTAAAGTGCCATACAAGTGATCGTAAGTAATCATAGCAAATTAAATAAACTTATTAATATCTGTACCTCCCTCACTCCTAGTTTGGCCGTGCCGACCAGTGCAGCAGTGTCGAAAATATTGTCAAATACCACCTAAAAGAACATTGATGGAATGCAAATAAGTAAGTAAAGTTTTCAGTATTTAGTAATCTAAGGGTCTAGACAAGTCAAGTGACATAGATTTCTATTCTAATTATATAATAGATTGAAAAATGTTCTGAGGCCCTAGACAAGTGGCATAGATTTCTATTCTATTTATAGAATAGATTCAAAAATGTATAGGATTGACATAAGCTAACGCCAACGCTAATGTCAATCTCATACATTTTTTATCTATTCTATAAATAGAATAGAAATCCATGCCACTTGTCTAGGGCCTCTGGATTGACATAAGCTAAAGCCAACATTGTCGTTAGCTTATGTCAATTCCATACATTTTCTAATCTATACTATGGATAGGATATACATCTATGCCACTTGTCTAGGGCCTCTAGAGTTTAGCCTCCAAAAGCATCACTTAAAATATTTTTGATCAAAATGACTGAAACTAAATCAAAGCAACATAAAATAACTACAAATATTTACCATAGTATTCATAGGGCAGTATATCATGAATCATGACAAACATTTTCACATATAATACCTGTAAAACCTTAATAAGGCAAATGACAGAAACATAATATAATATGTATGTATTTACAAAAAAAAAATGTATATAAGTAGTATATCAGTTGTTTAGTACCCATACCACAAGCAAATATAATTGCTTAATTTGGGGCTAGATGGCGCTGTGTGAATGTGGTAGAATATTATTATTATTATTATTATTCTTTCCTTTTATTTTTCTCAGCTGTTAAACTAGTTTTAACTACATTATTATTATTATTATTATTATAAGTCACAAAGAGTTGGCTGTAAGAAGAATCAGCCTTCTAGTACTCACATAACAACAAACAAGAAGATTAAGCACAGGGATGATTTGATACTGAAACGGAGACAGCTGATTAAAAGGAAAAGGGCCTAAATGGTCTCAAGGGATCGTTTTCTAATGATGTAAAAAAAGATTACAATATCTTTTGATCCATATTTTTTGTTAAATAAATATTCTAAATTAGCTGCGTAGTATATTTAAGTCTTTAAAAAGCAAATCAGCTTAGCTAAATTGAAACAATTTGGTGTAACAGATTTGTGAAGAAACCTCTGTAGTGGGTCGGTAATGCTATTAGTGGATTGGGTTCACAAGGAAACGTTTATTGATTGTATGACTTTGTTTGTACAAAAACTACAACTTTGGATTAAACTACATTATTTAGGTTTACGTTATTTTGAGCTAAACTTATAAAAATTCAAGTTGTTTTATAAATATTTTATGAAGTTCTTTAAGTTTTATTTTTAATTAGTATTGCCAGTTCTTAATCAATTTAAAATAACATTAAACTTGACCTATTTTAGCATCGGCACTTATTATTACTAATAAAAGTACATATTATATGACTATGTTGTAAACCGAATCATTGTCTATCTATATTATGTAATTCAACAAAATTCGTTCGACAGCTTACGCGTGATAGCGTAATAAATAAGCATCTTCACATCTTTATAAATTTTAACATTAATAACATTAACTAGGATGCTCCTAATACAAAAACAGTGTAACAGTTAACTAGGCTTCTAAGTACATCATAAATCCTTACAACGTCTGACGTTCTATTGCGGTCAAGTGGGAGCAAGTAAAGCGCTTACGCTTAGCTGTTAAACGAACTCGGATTATAATTATTTTTTCTTCACTTTCCCTAGCAACTGCGTAACAACAAGATGCTTCAGTTAAAAGTGAAACTAATAGTTTCTTGTGGCCTTATAAATTTTATTGTTTAGAAAGGGATTTGTATTTTTAACTCTTAAAGAGCAATGGTTATACAATCCATTTAAATTTTGGTGTTGCTTGCCGCCGATGCAATTATGATTGAATTAAGTAAGAAATGATAGATCTTTTGATTATTTCCATGTCTAAGACTGCAACTAAAAAGGTTGATGGAAAAAGAACGAGAGATAAGTAGGTACTTACTATTCAAGGGTTTAAAGGTATTATTCTGGGGATGCTTAAAAAATGTCTGTTAAATAAAAAGCAAGATTGTTTTCGCGGCAAGGACTTTTTAATGCCTTGTTTTTATTCTTTATTTTAAAAAGCTGCCTGACGTAATAAACTTTCAGTGAATACATACAAAGCCGCCTAGAAACAAAATGCCTAACTTTTGCGAATAATAAATTGGTTCCCACTACTTTATTGGTAGATACTTTTACAAGTTCAAAAGTTACTTTTGCTTCCTTCAGGTTTTTTAACGTGGTTGACTGTGATAATATATTATCTTCTTTAGATACAAACAAGACGAATAGACGCAGATCCATCTTGACAAACTCAACTCACGCCTGTGAATCACAAAGAGCGTTTAACTGAAAGTCAACGTTAGAAGGAGTTATCTGGTCGTTTGTTTATGCAACCATTGAATCATTTCACCCAGTAAAACATTATTAATGATTCGAGATCCAATCACAACCAAATTAAATTCAGAACCACGTTTTGAAACAGGTTTTATTTGTTTTGATTGAAGTAGCTGGCTGATTATATTATATGAAGAGTATAATTCCTTTATATTTTACAACAACAGTCGACGAAAAACGCACAGTGCCAGCCCTACGCCAAACAGATAATATAATTTATAATTTGCTACATAAACATAGTGCATTGAGTCATGTTGCACGGATTATCGCATGGATAACGCGATTCACTACAAATGCCGCAATAACAATGAAGAAACCTGACGCCGCCCGACAAATTTCTTACAATTACTTAACAATACAGGAACTTGATAGCGCTATGACAATAATAACAAGAAATATTCAACGAATTGAATTCAACTCTGAGTACGATTTATTACATAAAGGTCAACCAGTACCTACCAAAAGTACTATTTGCAAATTATGCCCTTTTTTGGATGAGAGGGGCATCATGCGTGTGGGCGGACGCTTGAACAAAACTAACTTACCTGTTGGAATAAAAAATCCCGCAATTATTCCAAGAAACAGCAGACTTACTGAGTTATTAATAAATCAAGCTCATGCGGCAACATTACACGGAGGGGCTCGACTTACGCTCGCCTACATCCGCCAACAATATTGGATAGTAGGTGGTAACAGAGCAGTAAAAACTCAGTTACGCCGATGTGTGCGCTGCCATCGATTTAAAACTAAAGAGAACTACCAACTCATGGCTGACCTTCCATCTCCACGTGTAACGCCTTCACGCCCGTTTACTCACACGGGGGTCGACTTTACGGGCCACGTAGATGTCAAATTAAACAAAGGGAGGGGCGTTAAAACATCGAAAGGATACATCGCCATCTTCATTTGTTTAGCAACGAAAGCAGTTCACATCGAACTTGTTTCTGACTTGGGCACTGAAACTTTCCTAAGTGCTTTTCAGCGAATGTGTGCAAGACGTGGCACACCAAGTCACGTTTATTCTGACTGCGGGACAAACTTCATTGGCGCATCGAAGATACTCAACAACGAATACGAGTTATTTAAAACTGAACTATCTCCCGACTTTTTTAACAAAATGAGTACCATGAAAGTAGAGTGGCACTTCAACGCGCCTGCTTGGCCAACGGCAGGTGGTATTTGGGAAGCAGCTGTGCGGTCCATGAAGCACCACCTACGCCGCGTACTTGGCGAACAGAAGCTCACTTTCGAGGAGTTTTCGACATTATTAACCAAAATAGAAGCGTGCATGAACTCCCGCCCGCTTTGCCCACTTACAGAGGACCCCGACGAGTTTTATAATTATTTAACGCCTGGACACTTTCTCACAGGCAGTCCAACTATGACGCTTCCACTATCGAACTATGAAGATGACAGGTGCCTAGATTTACGCAAAAGATGGCAGTTAACTGAAAACATGTTTCATCAATTTTGGAAGCACTGGTCCTCGGAGTATTTAACATCTTTACAAGCTCGCAGCAAATGGCTACGACCCACACCTAACATTAAAATTGATGACATCGTCTTAGTGAAGGACAACAATCTTCCTCCGGGAAAGTGGGCCCTCGGCCGTGTGATCGAAGTCCATCCTGGTAGCGACGGACACGTGCGAGTTGCAACTATAAAAACGCAAGCTAGCATATTGAAGCGACCGATTACGAAATTGTCGCTAATGCCACTTGAAACCACACAATAACTTATAAACTGAATTAAAATAAATTCATTATTAAGTTATAAGTTGACCGAGAAACATTATATACTAACTTGAAGAGATATTAGTCACCAAAATGTTTATATCTTTATTAATTTTTATTTCTTTGGCGGCTTTAACATATGGCAAAGCCACACCATCGGAAGTCTTCACTCCAAGTGTTCAAATCACAAGTCTGGGGAGTAATCGCCCTATATACTACGACACTATTGGAAAACTACAGCTGATTCATAACGAATGGCTACTGCTGATGTACTATAATTTATCTACCTACTGGAACGGAGTTCGAAAATTTGAAAACTACTTGCAAGATATTTTGGAATTTTGCAACTGTTTGGAGCCGAGATATTGTGAAACTACGATACGTCAGCTTACGCACGAATTGGATCTCCTACAACATTACAATACTATACTACTGGCCCCACACAAACATCTGTCAGGTCGTACCAAACGAGGATTAATCGATGGCGTCGGTTACGTCGCGAACAGCCTCTTTGGAGTCTTAGATCAGAGATTTGCTGTACAATATCAGACGGATATCCAAAACATACAGAAAAACGAAAACTATCTTCTAGAACTCGTGCGAAACCAGACTTCTATTGTCGAAATTGAAAATGAAATTTTAAAGAAAAATGAACAGAACATGAATAATCAGTTTACGCTTATAAACAAATTTATGAATGCAACTGACATTAAACTTGCAAAGATCGAGTCGGGAATCGAACTGGCTATGGCGACCACCTTTTTTACATCGGCTTCGCTTGCTGCACATTTACTACTAACCAACTTGAAAAATATTCAAGAAACACTTTTTAACACCCTGGTGGATACCTATAAGGGACGAATCGATGTTCACTTACTTACGCCAGTCAACTTGATTCAACAGCTCACTATTATCTCAGGACTATTACCCAAAACTTTGACGTTACCGGTAACCAACATTCAAGATGAAATAAAAGATATATATGAATTACTTTACGTCAAGGCTCGAGTTACCGACAGCTACTTGATGTATGAGCTTCACATTCCATTGGCGAGCGACGAAGACTTCGTTATACATCAAATTTTTCCTCTGCCTATGAAGAACTCATATGAGGCAAATGAGACAACAGCTGTTTCTCTGTCATCGAAATACATTGCTGTAAACTTGGAGAAGAATACTTACATTAGATTTAATGAAAAGGAGTTAAATCACTGCGTTAAACGGCAAAAGGATAATTTCATTTGCATCTTAAACCTACCTATTTACAACTTACAAAACATCAATGCACCATGTGAAGTCAAACTATTAGGACATCAATCAACCTTACCGTGTATTACAAAGAAAACGGAATGTGACACATCCTGGGTTGAATTACACAACGCGAACACCTGGCTAGTGACGTGCTGCGACTTGTGCAACATACGTATTGTGTGCGAAGGTGACGTCAGAATGCACGTCATCAATACGTCATCCATAGTGTCATTGAAACAAGGATGTCTTCTTCAGACGAGAGACTTAAAAATACTCTCTCACAATCACTATTATAGCAACGTCAAGCTAGATTACGACATTCAAATACCTTCTCTGGATAGAACAATAAATGGCATAGTCAGCACACAATCAACGCCGCTGCTGAAAACGAACGTCGACGAAGAAATCGCTGTGGTTGAAGATCGTCTTCGGTACTTAAAGGGTAACGAACAACTCCCAAGTCCAACGTTAACAAGTCACGATATTCACCACTACGCTATTTCCTACTTACTACTTGTTATTATTGGAGTCGCAATAGCAATATGGGTGGCAATTAAACGTGGTTGCTGCAACAAAACACCATTTAATACCAGTAACTATCCAGTTACAACTGAAGACATTGAGATGCAAACTATCAAACCAACAACAGGGAAGAGGAAGTTGTTCCGGTCTCGTTCTGTAGTGGAGCGCCCGCATCCAAGGACTCGAGATGGGGCAAAGGCGATGGTCGGTGACAACTGTTCACGTTCGAAGCCTACCCTGGACGTCGAATTTAATTTTTAAGAATTTAAACTTATTATTTTGTATTGATTTTACATGTTTACTTTACTTTATCATACATTACTATTTTTTTGCTTTGTACGGGTAATTCTTACATGCTAGTAATTTGGCTACTTTTCCCGGGTTGGGAATATGTACGGTTTACGTACACTGTGGTATATTTTTTAGCTGATTGCGCGAATCGGGCGATCATACGATTATACTTATTTGCAACTGCAGAGTTTCAAAACTGTGCTGGAAAAAATTGTAATAATGAAAAACATAAAGTAATTATAAATATGATGTACAATAATATAGTTAATACTTTGCAATACGGGGCAGTGTCTACGTTTATGTTGCGTAACAAGAAACAATGGGTGACTGGCTGGAACAAACATGTCAGACTCGCTCACGGGAAGGCGCGCTCGGCGTTTCACTACTGGATACAGTCGGGTAAGCCCAAAAGTGGGCCGCTATATGATAAAATGCGTGAAACTAAAAGGGTATTTAAATCTAAACTAAAGTGGTGTCAGAACAATAAAGTGCAACTACAAATGGATTCATTAGCATCACGTCACTATGACAAAGATTTTCGTGGCTTTTGGAAACTAACAAGTAGGCTAAATTTTAAAAATAGTCTGCCCGTGAGTGTGAATGGCGTTTGCGAACATGAGGACATTGCCAAACTGTTTAAAAATTTATTTAAAGTAGAGCAACGATCGTATGGCATGCGTCAGGCACAGGTGCCCTCTGCTGGGACCGTTATGTCGGTGGCCAGTATTTACTTTCGGGCAAAGGATGTTGCTGAGGTCGTTAATGGTATGAAAAGAGGAAAGTCACCCGGGCATGATGGACTCAGTATAGAGCACTTAATGTATGCAGGCTGTCACCTGCCCCGTGTTTTGGCTTTACTATTTAATTGTTGTATAAGTCATTCATACCTTCCTGATGACCTCATGAAGACTGTTGTCGTACCAATTATTAAAAATAAAACTGGCGACGCCTCTGATGGGTCCAACTACAGGCCCATCTCGCTAGCTACAGTCATAGCGAAGGTGCTGGACTGCTTGCTTGATAAACACCTGAGTAGCAATATAAAACTACATGACGCACAATTTGGCTTTCAGCCGAAACTCTCTACTGAGTCAGCTATATTGTGTTTCAAGCATGCAGTGCAGTACTATACGAGTAGAAATACTCCTGTGTATGCCTGTTTCTTGGACCTGTCAAGGGCGTTCGATCTTGTGTCATATGACATCTTATGGGACAAGCTATTTTCAGAAACGACAGTACCATCAGAACTTGTACATCTCTTTAAGTATTGGTATAGTAAACAAATAAATGTTGTTCGATGGGGTAACTCATACTCTGACGAATATAGGTTGGATTGTGGTGTCAGGCAGGGAGGTATTACGTCACCAAAATTGTTTAATTTGTATATTAATCAGCTGATCGTTGAGCTCAGTAAGACTAACGTCGGTTGCTCCATCCATGGACATATGTTCAATAGCATTAGTTATGCGGACGACATGGTCTTACTGAGCCCTTCGATCAGTGCTCTGAATAAATTACTTAAAATATGTGAGTCTTATGCTGCAGCTCATGGACTCAGGTATAATGTCAACAAAAGTAAGTTAATGTTTTTTAAGGCAGGTAACAAAACGTACACAGTTCCACCAGTCAAAATGGGTGGAACTCCACTTGTATGGATCAAAACATTTAAATACCTGGGTCACTGGGTTGCAGATAACTTGTGTGATGATGTAGACATTGAAAGGGAACGTAGGGCATTGTCGGTTAGAAACAATATGGTGGCTCGCAGGTTTGCACGATGTACAGTTCCAGTGAAAGTTACCTTATTTCGGTCATATTGCCAGACCTTTTACTCGTGCAGCCTGTGGGTTAAGTATACGCAGAAGGCCTATAATGCCCTACGTGTCCAATACAATAAGGGATTCAGGGTATTGCTGGGACTGCCCCGCTTCTGTAGCGCATCGGGGATGTTTGCAGATGCGCATGTTGATGACTTTCATGCCATCATGCGAAAAAGAATCGCATCCTTGATGCGTCGGGTGCGGGGTAGTTCCAACAGTCTGCTGGCTGTTGTAGCTGAGGACATTGGCAGTAGTGTATGGTCGCACTGGTTAGGTGTCCATAAGCCAGTTGCCAGATTGGTGTCCATTTAAATGTTGGTGTAGTAATATTGTATGATATGTGTATGTTCCTGTAGTGGTTCGAAATAAATGACTATTATTATTATTATTATTATTATTTTTATTTTGCACGTGAATAATAGGTTATAAATATAGTAAAGGATGTAAAAACCCAGGACTAGTCAAATTGAAATTTGAGAGAGGTCCACGTTCAGCAGTAATAGTACAAGGGTTCGTTCCTGAGAGCCGCGGTTCCTGAAGCACCCGTTCCGGAGAGACTCGAATACGATACATATAATTAAATAGATTTTTAATATTTTCAACTTGTACAGTCAAAAAAAAAAGTGCAAAAATGTAGGTATGTGTTTAAGATGAAAGTAATTTATTTGAAATCATTATAGGTATACAATGTCAAATCATAGTTTTCATTGAGACATTTTTAATAAATACTTGATATTATAAGTACATTTTTATGAAATAATAAATAATGTAATTAAAAATAAACAGAACATCAAAATATACTTTAAAATTTATTATAGACAACGATAACTAATTATTTCAAAAATTCAAACTGCAAGCACAACTGGGCGTAAAGGTTTGCAAAAATTTAGCTGAGCGAGATAAATATTAAATTTTAAGTAAATTATCAAACTTTGTTAAACATTTTATCTGCGGACGGTACTATTTAGCTAAACTACTAGTTAATTACATTTATTAAGATAAAAATGAACGGGTGCCTCAGTAACTGGGGCCTTCAGGAAAGAACCCAATTATAATGCCTGTGATACAGGTTTTCGCTAGTACAGACACACAACACTGTACCATAATAATATATTTAATTTTATTTTTACCGATTGTAAACGATGCAAATAATATTATTTTCACTACATTAAAAATATGTAGCGAACGAAAAAGAATAAAATTAATATCTTTTTTTTTAACTGCGTGCACTTGTAATGATTATCAGCGTGGTACTTTCAAAATGCAATTAATAATGATTAGAGTGATTTTAAACAGACTAAATAACTCTCTTGTTGCAATCTAGAATGTAAGCCGGTTCATGATAGCATTAACTTTTAATTTAGAGCAATCGTGACACGAACTCGAAGGTGGTCGGTTGCCTAATCAGTTGAAGCGATCTTCTGCCAAAAGTACCTGTGTCGCGACCATTGTACTTCTTGTTTCTATTGTTCATTTGCACTAACAAGACATCCATGTCTCGCTGTGACCGCCTTATGTCAGAAGCTAATCATTTAACTCTTGCAATGGTTAATGGTGGGCAGTATTGTTCTCTAGTGAACCATAAAGTTAGGTAACGCTGTCGCAATGAACTACAAACTTTACAGTTATTAATAATACTTTATTGGTTCGAAGACCGCCCGCAATGTTTACATACGTCTCTTGTGCAATGTTGGCGGGGTCATAGGATAATCAAAATATCTAAATAGCTGTTTGTGGTTGTGATAATACCTGTGATTTGTGTGCATAACTGTGATATAACATTGTTCTAATTTTAATCTCGAATGACTGTTCTACATAGTATATGACCTTATCACTCATATGTGCTTTTCAAACGTAGCTTAAACTGGTTTGGCATATGGTGAGAGAAAAGATATAGCACCAATTGCCACAGTAGTTCTGATGTAGTAATAACAATAGTCCAACTACAAGATGAGATGAGAACAGCAATTATATTGCATTCATAAGAAGGTTTTTTTTCCGGTGTCATAGCTGTAAACATCTAAGCAGACAAATCATTGTATACCATCCAATATAATATATTTACAAGGTGATATCATGGAAATATTGACGTACAAGCGGTCCAAGAAGCAAAGACTGCCACTAGCCAAGTGACTCTGGCAAGCCAACTTCTCGAATACATATTTTGTTATACACCACTTATTGGGTATTCTCTTACTTGACAACAACACATCAAAATGTTTTTAATTTAGCCTTAAATTAACGTCAGGCATTATTTACATTAGAAATAAGTAAATAAAAATGAACTACCAATAACAGGTTTATTTCTGTAATAGATAAAAATCTCCTCAATACACTTTTACAAGATTATCGAGCATAATGTTTAAACGTATAAACTTTGTTTTAACGTATTGATAGGTTTATTCATATCTCACGTAATTTTACCGTTCAGGGCTTCTGGTATCATTGAGTTCATCTACTGGTTGAATCACAGTATTATCAGTCGTAGCCCTACTGCACTAGGGACTCAATAATAATATCGATATTACGAATCAAACCCGTACTCCCACTGTGCCACCGCGGCAAGCCATAATGAAGGTATCATGACCTCTTCAGATTGTCACGACACAAGTTCTGTGGTATAGTAATATTATTTGTTTTTATAATTTAGATATCGAAGGCACAGACCTACAATTCTTAGATGAATCGATCTTTATACATACCTACATAAATTATCTACTGGTGGGATATAAATCGGCAACATGCTCTGCTTGGCCAGTAATTTCAATTGCATATCACCTTAAAAGCTTTAGTCGTAGACACTAAAACAATACAAACTTCAACTTCACAAAGTAAACTTATGATAATATAATTGTGCATAGATAATATATTTGTAGTCCATTGTCCGTTGCACACATTAGGTACAACACGATCAGCAAACACATAAACTGGCCGTAACTCTGAGCACATAAACGCACGGTTTACGTAATACCGTGGGACTCGACCGGTAGATATGACGTCTCACAAAATTGACCATATGTGTACCATATACGTCTACAACATAACCGTCCAGTTAATTACCGGCTACTTTTTATATCGTCTGATGTAATTCTAACTGAACTCATGGGACATTATAACTTTATAGTCGTCCTATCTCGATCTTAAACTCCATTTTTATAGGTTATTAGTTATAGAAAGTGGGAGTTTGATCAAATTACTACATAACTTTTAAATAAATATTAGTACTAAACTTATGTAATGTGACCGGACGACTACTAAAAAATAACGTAGGTGGTTCGATATGGCAATAAACAGAAGTGATCTTCCGGTATAAAAGTTTTCGATACATTAAGGTGTAATAAAGTGTTCTGGATCTTGTTACTGGTTTACGATCTCTACTCATAATTATGCTTCAAACATTTTAACATTGATCAGAAAAATAATCCTTTATATGCTCTTTTGAGAATACTCTTATAAATTTTTTTTTCATAATAATATGGTATTTGATTACAAAAATTAATATTCTAATGCGACATAAAAGCTTATTTTATCATTACATAACATCTAATATCTTAAATTTAAATTGCATACAAGATCTAGAAGAAATGCACCATTCACTTACGAATACCTAAATTCTTCTTATCGAGTGGTTAGTGATCAACCCAATATCAGGATTTGTTCAGGTCGCCCATAATGTATTATAGGGGCATCCGCAGGACCTAATACTTAAATTAAGAACAGGATTTAAAAAAATTGCGAGCTATTTTGGAGTTGGATAATCTAGAAAATTGTTTTCAAAACACACAACACGCGAGTAATAGTGCTAAATTGCAAATTTAATCTACTTTCGTAAAATACAGCGGACCCTAGCTTAAATTTACTTAATTTTACTTCTAAATTAAAACAAACAAGAAACAGTCAAAAAAAATATTAATCACATGTTTAAGTACTGTATTGAAATAAAATACTAAGGAATACGTTTGCGTTGAATACAGATGTAAGAAAAGTGAATTACCTTGTCGATTATCCAACCGGTATTTATCTTTGCATAGCATCCGTTACTTGTCGTACCGGACTGTAGTAAAAGGATTGGTATTTCGATATGTGCTTACTAAGTTGCGCCATATATTAATCATCGCCTTATTACTATACTAACCCATTGGCAGATACTACGACAAAATTGTCTTCAGAGTATTATTGGCTTTATGAAAGGTGCAAATATGTAAATAATTTTCGTTCAAATATGAACTTTAATCATTCAAGTCAAATTTTAAATTGAATCATAAATAAATCGTAGTTGATCATGGAACATGATATATTAAAAAGTGAAATAAATGGTGTTAGGATGGTCCAAGATTTGATTGTGGAAGGGGTTGGAAATAAAAGTCTCATCCAAAAAATAATTTGTTTAAATTTCATTTAATCCCTTATTCATATCCTTTCATGTTGTCATTTTGCACTTTTACCTTAGTTATGTTTTCTTAGCGTAGCAATGCTTAGAAATCACAGCCTCTTTAATAGGCTATGATAAACACGTGCCATCAGGTTAGCCATATCATTGTGCTTGTTTGTTGTATAAAAAAATGCAATTTATGCAAGAAAACGACATAAGTACTGCACCATTTTTAAAAGTTGAAATGAAGGTAGAAGAAAGATGGAACAGGACAACTCAATTTAACAGTTTGAGGTTCTCCTCCGTAAATATTTATTTCTAACGCTAACAAGTTTATTTATGTCTAGACCCACCAAATAGTTTGTTTATCACCCATCTAATACTCTCTCCCCAATGACTAATACCAACATCAATGTAGGTTATCCTAAATTGTTACTAACATTTTCATTACGAATTTATGCTGTATATTGTGGGCCGAGCAAATAAACAGCCGTTTATGTCGGCGTCAATCTCGTGACATGACATGTACCAACGTACGAGCCTTAGATACGAGTGATATGAACAACTAAAGCACTATTTGTATTCAACTTTGAATTTTTTGAAACTAAGACTAGCATTTACTTTTGAGATGCAGAAGTCAACTTTCACGAGTTGTATTATGTGCTGTAATTAAACGTCTTGTAAATAGTAGCAACTATACGTCTTTTTATTGTTTTATATCTATAACTGGATGAGAATGAATATAATGAGTGGGCTAAACACCTTTCTCGATAGATCAAGTATCTATATGAGCGTAAAGGCTATTGTCCATCAAGGATGGAACAACGAAGTTCAAAACCGTTTATATTCATTTTTACTTTTATGGACATGGACGTAACATGCGCATGATTAAATTTCCCCACTGCCTTGCGTTTCTCGCATAAAAACGCATAAAATACAAGGAGCTTCTGTAGTTCGATGATAAAAAAGTAACACGCCGTTACATTACTATATAAATACAAAAATAAGACATGATAATGCATAATGGCATTTTACAGCCGTCTCATTGAAATGCGAATAAATTAACATAAACGACGCGACGATGTCTCGCAGGGAGCGTTTGTGGAACAAGCTAACGCAATAAATATCTGAGTAATGACGTCGGGTGAGTTTCGTAGATGGTGAGCTGCACACCAGACATAAATAAAGATTTTGTCTCCACTGTACACGATACCGCACTTCCTTCAGACGTCTTATTTTCGCCTATAAAACTCCAAATATAGAAATCCGATTTCCTATCGCAGTATCAAAGCTCCGCATCAATTCCATGACAGTTCTTTTTTTTTTGCATAGCAACTTCCAAAATTTACTTGCATGTTTGTTCGTGACTGTCGATTTGTGGGAAATTGATATGAACTCAACTTATGCGTACGAAAACAGGGATTTACTCTCTAGCTGACATAATACTGTACCGTAATGAAAAATCATGTTATATGGAAAAAGTTTATGGTATCTCGTCTTACAGTTATCATTGGGTATGCGTAACTGGTGCTCGGAGGACTATCGGGCGACTATCTGCCGCAGCGCCCGCGCATTGTTAGTTGCGTGCTCCGAATAACAAGTCTATCGAAACTATTAACAAATACGAAACCTTGTTAATTGGAAAAGTACAGATAAATGCAGTTGCGTGCCGGCCCGAGCTGTGTAAAGCGTAATTTATGTACAGTTATGAATTTAGACGAAGCTAAATCTAAAAACTGCCATATAAGGAAACTGAATCTAAATAAACCCAGAGAGGCATTCTGCTGGATGTTTGGACGGATTTTATTTATGTTTTATCTAGTCAACTATGCTATGGCCAAATGGTTTCAGTTCGCGTGAGAAACGCAGCCATCAGGCACATCAGGGACTCATTATTGCATTGCGTGCATTAATGTGCAAGCGCGAATTTTAAGCTGTACTATGAAATATTAAGTATAAGTGATTTCAACGAATTATTTATATATTTGTGTTATAGCCTCCTTCGGGCGAGCGTGATGGCGAGAGGTTTCCACGAGAGATCCGTAATTTATGCCATGAAGAATTGCCACTATCTGCGTGGCTACACATCGCATCTCGGATAAGTAAAGAAAGCATCAACAAAGTTCGTGCAATCCCTGTGCACATAAGTCACCCGTGTACTATCCGAAGGGCATTAAACAGAGTTATTTCTGAATACCATTCTAGACATTATTTGAAATTCAAAATATTCGCAATTTCGTCGAGTTTTATCTTCACAGCGGCAACGTCAGCGGCATTCCTTTGCACACCTTTATCTTTGCCACTGAATTCTTAGTAGACGTGCAATTTGAAATATTTTTGCTACAACGATGGGTGTGAATATGTTATAAGCAACGCATGTGTGAGTTATTTAAAGCTAACATGGTGTATGGTTTTGCCGATGGTTGAAGTGATTTATCAGAAGATATATCGAATGTTAAAAATAGTAATGGTGCAGTAGCGAGGTTCGAACGAGTAAGTAATGGCTGAACGGAGATTTGTGATTGCACTGTGGCGAACCGGCGACTGGAGGCAGATTCGTGCCAAGAAGTTAAATCTTAAATTTTGTTATATAAATCCCAATTGAGACAACTTTATTATAATTTGAATCTTACGGTTGTATTAAAGTTATTGAAATGTAACACTTAAACCTGTATTTGTTAATAATAACCATTAGCTTGTCGTGGTCGACGTTTAGTCAATTTCCTACTTTCTTAGTTATGGCCTATCTTAAATCGGATACTACTTGCATAACTAGTTCTCTCTTCATATATTTCGATTTAACAACAAGTTCTAATAGCCCACTCATAAAGACGCATATAATTATTTTATGCATGTGGCTTTGCTTCTTAATATCTTGATAGAGGGCAACTTAATTTTAGTAAAATATTTATTTCTTAATAGATTCGAGAGGCTACTCGTAGCTCCACCTTGAGTTAAAGTTCATATTTATCACCATAGCGCGTTAAATATTTTTATGTAAAAATGGACAGCGCTCCAGATATTTACTATGAGAACTAAATATTTCATGTTAGTATTTTACGTATTTACCGTATTGTAAACTCACAATCTATACATATAATAAAAATGTAACCGATCGCTGTCTGTACATGGAAGATATATGAGAAAAAAAATTATTGGGGCCTTTATCAACGCAAATAGAACCCAAAACAATGATTGTTACAATTTTTGTCTGTTTGTCTGTTAGTCTGTTTGTCTGTTTGTCTGTTTGTCTGTGCGTTTGTTCACGCTAATCTCAGAAACGGCTTATCCGATTTAGATATGGTTTTCACTAATACATTGTGGTAAGCTTCACTTAACATTTAGTGTTTGTTTCATGTCAATCGGTTCATAAATAAAAAAGTTATGCCAATTTAAATAATCACGTCGAACATTTGTTAATTTACTACGAAATCTGATAGAAACAGAGACTTTAACAGGTTACGGAATAGCTGATAGCGTTTTTATTTTTTCGGTTTCCGCTCATTCTAAACAATCTTCCGTTTAGTTTTAAATGAGTCCAGTTTCCAGTGAGCCTATGTTTCGCGATGACAATTAATAAAGCCCAAGGTCAGACACAACTAAAAGTTGTGGGCGTGGATCTAAGTATTAGCTGTTTTTCGCACGGTCAGCTTTATGTGGCTCATCACGTGTTAGCATTCCTAGCAGCCTGTATGCTTTGATCCCCGATGGCTATACGTCTAATCCATACATCCATACACCCATACATATTATATAAGGCTTTGTCCTGACTGACTGACTGACTAACAAACAACGCACAGCCTAAACTGCTGGTCGTAGCGACTTGAAATTTGGAGGGTGTGTTTGTCTAAATGTCTAGAGGTTGTACTAAAAAGGGTTTTTTAAAATTTAATTCCTAAGTGTGTGAAAAGGGATGAAATCGATTATATGAATCTTCTTCATTTTTTAACTTACAGTTTTGAAATTTTATTTTGGAATACTTCCATTTAAATAAAAAATATTCTTATAATTTTATTTTAACAGGGGTGGATTTAGAGGGGTGAAATTAGGGATGAAATATTCTATACAAAGATCTTTAGCTTCTGAAGCTAGCGACTCGAAATTTACAGGGAGGGGGAGGGAGGGAAAGGAGGGAGGAAAAGGAGGAACTGAGGAGAAGGAGAAAGGGAGGGGAAAGTGAGAGGAAAGTGATGGGGAAGTGAGAGGAAAGTGATGGGGAAGTGAGGGGGAAATGAAGAGAAAGTGTGGGGGAAATGCGGGAGAAGTGAAGGGAAAGTCAGGGAGAAGTCAGAGGGAAGTAAGGGGAAAGCCAGGGAGAAGTGAGGGAGAAGTGAGGGGAAAGTGAGGGGAAGTGAGAGGAAAGTGACGGAGAAGTAACGGGGAAGTGAGGGGAAGTGAGGGGGAAGTGAGGGGGAAGTGAGAGGGAGATAAAAAATAGTATGAAAAACAGTATTTGTTCGCGACACCTGTGAAAATAGTGTTAAAACAGTGCATACAGTGATAGACAGAACCTAGACAGATTTAAAACCTAGAAAAACATTACACGCGTGTGCTAGCATAACATTTAATGAACAGTGAATTTGAGTGCCACACGTTTATATATGAGAACGAGAACGAAAACGTCGTTCGTCTACCGCCATTAGTAAAAGTTAATAGCGAACTATTATTTGTTTACCTTATGGTGAAATTGTTTAGTGCTAATCTAAAATCTAGATTTATAATGTTTAGAATCACTTTTTATTGTGCTCTTTAGTGTTCTAATCACGAATATGTATTTGCCTTTTAGATAAAACAAATAGTTTATAAGTTATAGCAGAAACAAAATTATTTTTATGTTTAGGTCATAATTTGGTCTGTAACTTAGGTTTTAATCAATAAAGAATAGTTACTTTGGTGTTTCATTTTAGAGAATGGTGTCCCCTAGATGTACGTAAAATCTTATTATAATAGATTCAGTAGTTTAGAAAATATAAGCAGATAAAGTTCAAAGTACGTCTAGGAGGCACTAAAATTCTAGGTTTATACTACAATATCTAGGTAATCGTAAAGTTTAGAGTTATAGTATAGATATTTCATGTTAGGTAACATCGATACCTATCTAACGGTACCTAGATGATTATTGTATTATTAAAAATGACGTAGTTATAACCAGAAATGTAATGTTTTGATAATGAAAATAAAGTTTGTACGAGGTGTTTTGCACACGGCACTAACCGAGGCAAATGGTATATAAGAGCGCGCGCGCGGACACAGATCGTTCACTGTTAATCAGTAACCCATAGAAGACTCTTCAAGCCTCAACACCTAATGGCCTAAGCAGAACACCTCAAGCATTGAACCAAGACCGTTTGTTTTACTTCAGTATGCCCCTATAGTGAAGCCCTACACGACGTCTTCGAAGATCAGCGCTGTATCCGGAACCTATAGGTGTAGGACGACAGCGGGTCGTTCATAGATCTACACAACACACCCGTGTTGGGTTCGATTACCGCCCGTCCGGCACATTTGCTGGTCCTTCGAGCCGGATCGCAGAGCTGAAAATTGAAGACATAATACTGAAGAACTGAAGATGCCGGTCACACGTTCAAAGGGAAGAGCTCCTGAAACCTGGAAGCGGGACACTGACGCGGGTGCATCTACAAGTACGCCTGTACTTCGACACCAAACGCAGCCACGCTCGCCGTCTACAAGCGACAACGCGCCGCCGCCGCCGCCGCCCCTCTCCCCGCGCCCCGCGCGGGGGGGAACACCGCCTGTTACGATGCACGCAGCCACGGAAGAGGGCTCTAGTGATACAGTACGCCCATCGCAACAGACACGATCGAGAACAGCCAGCCAGGAAGGTGGTGCGGCAGAAGAACAAGACAGACGCTCCGCTACTACCAGCCGCTCGAAAAGGAAGGTGCTGAAGGCCCGGGAAGAAATGTTGAAGATAAAATTACAGTTAGCGCAGTTAGCTCTTCAGAGGGCTCAAGAGGAGGACTCCGACTCTGACTATGAAGAAGACGGACACTCCAAAATAGAATACGTCAAGTCGTGGCTTGAAGAGGCACCAGAGCCGTTATTTAGGATGGCACACAGTATAGAAAATGATGAAGAACCTACAAGAAAGGGAATTCGTCCACAGAATAGAATAGAACATGATGAAGGACCTGCAAGAAAGGGAATTCGTCCACAGAATAGAATAGAACATGATGAAGGACCTACAAGAAAGGGAATTCATCCACAGAACAGAATAGAACAGGATGAAGCGCCTCCAAGGAAGGATATTCATCCACAGAACAGAACAGAACATGATGAAGTACCTACGAGAAAGGGAATTCATCCACAGAACAGAATAGAACATGATGAAGAACCTACGAGAAAGGGAATTCATCCACAGAACAGAATAGAACATGATGAAGGACCTACGAGAAAGGGAATTCATCCACAGAACAGAATAGAACAAGATGAAGCGCCTCCAAGGAAGGATATTCATCAACAGAATAGAATAGAAAACAGTACAGAAGATGAAGCTCCTCAGAAGAAGGAAACTCATCACCAGGGAGGGGACCTGATGACACCACTCATCACGGGACTTACCTCCGCTATAGCGGCACTCGCCGACAGGAAGCCTCTGGATACATCGATAGTGTCTCCACATCCGGCGGTTTCTAAAGTCATTATGACTTTACCGACGTTCAGCGGCGCACATACAGAATGGCTATCGTTTCGCGCGCTGTACGACACCACAAGAAGATACTTCAACGATATAGAAAATACAGCAAGACTAAGAAGAAGCTTAAAGGGTCGAGCTCTGGAAGCAGTCAGCTCAGAGCTAATAGGAAATGCAAGACCGGACGAAATTATGAAGGAACTAGATTTGCAATTTGGAAGGCCAGACTCCATAGCGCAGGCAGAGACAGACAAGCTGAAGACATTGCCACGCTGCACAGAAGCACCTAAGGATATTTGCGCTTTCGCCAGCAAGATAAGAAGTAGCGTTATTACACTGCAAGCACTCAAGAAAGAACATTATTTAGTGAACCCTGAATTACTGCGAGTGCTTACTGAAAAGCTGCCGAACTCTCTGCGTGTGACGTGGTACCGGACGTACACAGAAAAGTACGAATCTCTGCCGGATCTCAGCCGCTTCAGTGAATTTGTAACAGAATATGCGAGGTTCTGCAGTGCTTTCGCCCCAGCGGAGAATATTAGTGAACAGCAACCAACGCGGCGAACAGTACAGCGAACGCATACAGCTACAGAGAAGCGCACGTCTGATCGCGCCTCCTCGCAGAAGTGCAGAGTATGTGAAAGAGATGGTCACCACGCATCAGAATGCAATGCTTTCAAGTCTGCCGACGTGAACAGAAGGTGGGAACTAGCGAAGACACATCGCCTGTGCTTCGGCTGCCTTCGCCCGCGCTACATGGGACACATATGCAAGTCAAAGAAGTGCAATATAGGAGAATGCACCGCTCGCCATCATCATCTTCTGCACTACGAGAAGAGAAACGTGCAAGTAGAAGCAAAACAGGAGACAGTTGCCAGCTCAAGCGTCTGTGAGAAGACGCAAGCCTTTTTGAAGATAGTCCCCGTGCACGTAGTTGGACCGGCGGGAGAAGCGTCTACGTTCGCGCTGCTAGACGATGGATCCACCGTGTCACTTATAGACGAAGATATAGCGAAAGAAATAGGTGCAGAAGGCACATCTGATCCACTCACGATTCGAACGATTGGCGATACGGCAATGGTTATATCAAGTGCTAGAAGAATAAATATTACTTTGAAGAGCATAGAAAACAGAGAGACGCCGCTGTGTGCACGCACATACCCAAGCTTGCACCTGTTACCACAAACAGTCAGTGAACGTGACCTGTTGGACTGCAAACATTTGGAAGATATAAAGGAGGAGCTGGTATACAACACGGGCGTACCAAAGATACTTATCGGACAAGATAACTGGCATCTCCTCGTTGCTAGCGCCACCAGAAGGGGACCCAGTCACCAGCCAGTCGCCTCGCTGACTCCCTTAGGATGGGTACTACACGGCACGTCCACTAGAACACTGGGACACACCGTACACTTCGTGAATCAGATGTCATCTGTTAATGAAAACATAGACGCACAGTTGAAGGAGCATTTTGCACTTGAATCGCTGATGATCACACCACGTCGTCCGCGATCCGACCCTGAAAAGCAAGCAGAAGATATATTAGAAAAGCACACGAAACAGATAGAAAATGGGCATATAGAAACAGCTCTTCTGTGGAAAAAAGAAGAGTTCGAGATGCCTGACAGTTATGAAATAGCAATCAACAGACTTACTTCAATAGAGAAGAAACTTGACAGGAACGTTGAACTGAAAAAGAAATATATAGAACAGATGAATTTATTAATAGAAAAGGGCTATGCTGAAGAGGCCCCATCATATAGAACTCCTGGGAGGACTTGGTACTTACCCCACTTCGACGTATACAACCCCTCGAAGCCAGAGAAGCTACGAATTGTACATGACGCCGCCGCGCGAACAAAGGGAGCGTCGCTCAATGATTACCTCCTTACGGGACCAGACCTGCTGCAATCGTTACCTGGTGTGCTCATGAGGTTTCGCCGCCACCGTGTTGCCGTCTCTGCCGACATAGCAGAAATGTTCATGCAAGTGCAAGTAAGGACAGAAGACAGAGATGCACTTAGATACCTGTGGAGAGGTGACCGGCGGGAGGGCCCACCAACAGAATACCGTATGAAGTCACTAATATTCGGCGCAGCAAGCTCACCGTGTACAGCGATATTCGCAAAGAATTGGAACGCGCGTAAACACGCGTGCTTACATCCTGAAGCGGCAGAAGCGATAATAGAGAACCATTATATGGATGACTACTTGGACAGCTTCAGGGATGAGCACGAAGCGGCGCGCATAGCAACAGAAGTCCGCGATATACATAGAAAAGCTTGTTTTGAATTACGAAGATGGGTGTCAAACTCAGTGGAAGTTATAGAAAAGTTACAGCCAAGTTCAAGCCCTATAGAAACAGTTAGTCTTGCCAGCGATAGATCAGAAGAGAAGATACTCGGCTTAATGTGGAATCCGAGTACTGACGAGCTGAGTTTTAACCTAAAGCTTGCTCGACTCCCCTGCAACTTATTAGAAAAGGAAACGCCTACCAAACGAGAAGCGTTACGCATCGTTATGTCTCTTTATGACCCTCTTGGACTCGCCTCACCTATCACGATTAGAGCCAAACAAATACTGCAAGAAGCGTGGCGACTTGGTACAGACTGGGATGATAAGCTAAATGAAGACTTATCTCAACAGTGGACATCGTGGAAGCGACAATTACAACAGTTGAAAACAGTCAGCATACCGCGGTGCTATCCCGGCTACAGCGACGCAGCTTCAATACAAGTACACGTGTTTACAGACGCCAGTGAGACAGCCTACGCGACAGCTGTGTATTGGAGAACGACTACACCAGATGGCCGAGTGTATGTGACACTCGTCTCAGCAAAGGCGAGAGTAGCACCGCTGAAAATAGTGTCTATTCCACGTCTTGAACTTCAAGCCGCTGTGTTGGGAACTCGCGTTGTTTCAAGCGTCATACAAGAACATCGTATCAAGCCAGAGGCCGTTATATACTGGACGGACAGCAGAACAGTATTATCGTGGATAAGGAAAGGCTCAAGATCATATAAACCATTCGTCGCACATCGCCTTGCTGAGATAGAAGAGCACAGTAAAGTGGAACAATGGCGCTGGGTGCCTACTAAATGCAACAGCTCGGACATCGCTACGCGCGGCATATTATTAACTTTTTCGCAGGCGCTATCGAAACAGTTAGATGAATGGTATTATGGACCTGCGTTTTTATACGAAGATCCGTCGTTATGGCCTGCGGAGAAGACTAATATTTGCACAGACACAGGGGAGGAACGTACCACAACAGTTATAGATTCATATAGCGAGACACAGAAAGTGTCAGAAGTCATACCAGATGTAAACAGATTTTCTAAGTGGGAACGACTTCTACGAACTACAGCGAGAGTTCTACAGTTTATAGAATTATGCAAGAAAACTAAGAAGCAAGTCTTGTACAAGAGAACACAGAAAAATAATCAGGACGATCCAGATTGGTGCACCGACAGCATCAGCAAGAAGCACTGGAGACGCGCGCAGTACCTAGCCGACGAATTTTGGCGTCGCTGGGTGCGCGAGTACCTGCCCGAGCTACAGAACCGGCGGGAGCCTCATGGGAAGGGCCCCCTCTTCGAAGTCGGCGACCCCGTACTCATAGCCGACGGCCAGCTACCTCGCAACACTTGGCCGCGAGGCAGGATCGTTGCCGTCTACCCAGGCGCCGACGGGCAGATCAGGACAGCGGAGGTGCGCACATCAGCTGGAGTGCTCAAGAGGCCCACAAAGAAACTGGTGCCTCTGCCGAAGTAACGTCGCTCACCGGATGGACTGCAGCACCGCTCCAACACGACGTGTCCACGCGTTGCTGCACGGCGGGAGAAATGTTCGCGACACCTGTGAAAATAGTGTTAAAACAGTGCATACAGTGATAGACAGAACCTAGACAGATTTAAAACCTAGAAAAACATTACACGCGTGTGCTAGCATAACATTTAATGAACAGTGAATTTGAGTGCCACACGTTTATATATGAGAACGAGAACGAAAACGTCGTTCGTCTACCGCCATTAGTAAAAGTTAATAGCGAACTATTATTTGTTTACCTTATGGTGAAATTGTTTAGTGCTAATCTAAAATCTAGATTTATAATGTTTAGAATCACTTTTTATTGTGCTCTTTAGTGTTCTAATCACGAATATGTATTTGCCTTTTAGATAAAACAAATAGTTTATAAGTTATAGCAGAAACAAAATTATTTTTATGTTTAGGTCATAATTTGGTCTGTAACTTAGGTTTTAATCAATAAAGAATAGTTACTTTGGTGTTTCATTTTAGAGAATGGTGTCCCCTAGATGTACGTAAAATCTTATTATAATAGATTCAGTAGTTTAGAAAATATAAGCAGATAAAGTTCAAAGTACGTCTAGGAGGCACTAAAATTCTAGGTTTATACTACAATATCTAGGTAATCGTAAAGTTTAGAGTTATAGTATAGATATTTCATGTTAGGTAACATCGATACCTATCTAACGGTACCTAGATGATTATTGTATTATTAAAAATGACGTAGTTATAACCAGAAATGTAATGTTTTGATAATGAAAATAAAGTTTGTACGAGGTGTTTTGCACACGGCACTAACCGAGGCAAATGGTATATAAGAGCGCGCGCGCGGACACAGATCGTTCACTGTTAATCAGTAACCCATAGAAGACTCTTCAAGCCTCAACACCTAATGGCCTAAGCAGAACACCTCAAGCATTGAACCAAGACCGTTTGTTTTACTTCAGTATGCCCCTATAGTGAAGCCCTACACGACGTCTTCGAAGATCAGCGCTGTATCCGGAACCTATAGGTGTAGGACGACAGCGGGTCGTTCATAGATCTACACAACACACCCGTGTTGGGTTCGATTACCGCCCGTCCGGCACAGTATTTAAACAATACAAAAATGTCTATTGGAAAAAACGACATTTACGCGAGCGAAGCCCAAAAGGTCACTCACTCAATCACGAAATCTCAGAATTTTGCGAAATCCATCCCCTAAGGGGGTATAAAGGGGTGGCAAAGTTTGTATGAAACTTCTATAGTTTTTATAGTAGGATTACCAAATTACTAGAAAATACTCATTTTTTAATATTCAGAAACCACCCTTATTAAATGGGCAAATAAGAGTCGCAAGTTTGTGTGAAAGTGGTTTGTCAGTTTTAGCGGTAGCGGGTTTAAACTGGATTCGCCATAGAGACGGATAATACTGATACAATGTACGATTGCCATAAAATCAGGCAAGCAATATTCTCATAGAGGCACCCATCTGAATTTTCACGCGAACGAAGTCGCGGGCAACAGCTATTTATAATAAATCAAACAATAAACTGCAACGACTTGAAAATAAGTCATAAAAAATAATTGTAATTGTTATTGTCTATTACTACATTACTTTGTCATACATTATATTCTCGATTTATTTCTATGTCAATGTCAAGTTAATAGAAGCTTAATATTATCGTAATGTATCTATTCATTAATGATCTTTGATCACATAATCAAACACGGTATGCAAATTGCAAAACCCATGAGGTCAAAGTATATTATTATATCTGTCAAGATAATTAAAAAAATGATTTATGAGTTATTCGCATGTCAATTTATTAATATATCGAATATGGTACATAAAAAGTTTTCACAGATTGCATTATTGGTTAGTCAGTGACCGTCAAGACAAGGGATGCTTTGAAAGTTTAAAACTTGAATTGTGTATCTATCGGGTACTTACTTTATAAGATGACAATATGTGTATTGGACATTTACTCATTCGAACTTGAGTTTTCTGATGGAGAAGTAGCTTCAAGTTACAGAGAAACAATACCCAGGTAAGTTTGTGTTCGTACTGATAAGTAGTAATTTCAGGGTATCTAAGGCAAGCAATATAATTATGCCCAATAGCAGAGAGGCTTCAGCTAGAAGTGCGAAAGTTGCCTGGAGCTCAGACAACTTTGTTTCCATCTGCCGATGCTGAGATTAATGAGCGTCGATTACCACTTACTTCCAGATAGCTCGCTTACACCATTTTTTAAAAACAGATTAACAGATTTGGGCGCTTTTTTATCTTATTTGACAGCCATGTGAAACACAAATTTATTTTGTTCGTTTTGACATACTTAACCGATTTAAATTAAATGTTTTAACGCCTATATTTGGAAAACTTAATGTTATTGCCAGATTTATTACGAAATTATATCGTCACTTCGTTTTATATTACCTAATATTTATATTTACATTCTCATTGTACAATTTTCGTTTGATAACTTATTTCAACATTACAATCATCTTTGGGGATATACTAATAGAATCGTCCCAGATTCTTTGATTAATGAACTACAGGCGGTGGTTGATGATTGCAACTCGACAAATAATATATTTCTAGCAAATAAATTGTGTTTCTCCAATGTTACGTAACATTGAGAAGCATTGTTTACATTTGATTGTAAATCATTATTTACTTTGTATCTTGTTTTGCAGCGTGATGTATCGGGCTATCTGTCGATATATTAGCGGTTGCATTATATTGATTGCATCGAATATCTAGAAAATATGAATACATTTCAATAAAGTACCTATCTAATTATTACCTCATATTATATATACTATCACCCCTCCTTGCTTCGCACTAAAAGTTGCAGTTTCAGTTGCAAAAACGATGATAGGTTAATCTATACTATTATATAAAGCAGAAGAGTCTGTTTGTTTGTTTGAAAGCGCTAATCTTTGAAACTACCAGTCGGATTTGTATAATTCTTTTTGCGTATGATAGCCCAGTTCTTGAGGAAGGTTATAGGCTAAGTATCATCATGCTACTAGCGATGAGAACAGAGCAGTAAGTCAAAGTCAAAGTCAAAGTCAAAGTATTTATTTCATTTTGATCACAGAATGATACTTATGAAAAGTCAAATTACATGAAGTCAGCTAATTAACCTACAGCCAGTTCGCTGACGAGGTAGAGCTGTGAGAAGAACTGGCAAGAAACTCACGCCACTCTTTTCAATCGCCAGATAATTAAAATTTTTTGTATGAGTTAACAATTTTAACACATCAACGCAACCAAAGAACCATACAAAGTAATTATTACAAAATAACTAATTATTTAATAACATTTTTGAAAAAAGAAAAGTAACGAAAATAGAGGATTACAATTATTTAGTTTCATCTAGTATGGTAATTTGACTACGTATTTTAATTAAAATTAAAAAATAGTAAATGCATTTCTCAGTCATATTGAACTACAAGGTAATATTGAATTAAGTATTAAATGTATGCCATGCCAAGATTGACCAGTAAGCAAAATGCTAGTGTATTAAATATTCTTCAATCAAGTAACAGTCAAAACTATATTTAAATCCATTAAGCGGTTCTTGAGATTAGTGATTTTATACAGACAGTTACTTCCAAGCTACTTTTTTTCATAGATACTATGTATAGATTATCGTCGGTTTCCTTAATAGTATCTAATAGTACTAGGTGTTTCCTCAAGAGACCATATAAAAATAAATACAGTACCGTATGAGAATATATTCTGAAAACTTTTTCCACTAGAACGTTATTTTCACGAATGCCTAATGAAACTCGAATACATAATACTTTTAACTGTTCTCAGAACTGCATATTTATGACCAATCATTGTAATTGGAAACACGCTTTGCAATTCAACTTTTAATATGAAAATAATGAGGCTCAGTAAAAGGTATATATGTTTTCCTGTAACCAGATGTTATAGGCAACTTACTTAAATCCTATCATGGCTTCAGTGTTTGTAATTGTTGTTTTTAATACGAATTTATATAATTATTTCATAAGATGTTATAAAATTGGCAACTTTATTAATTGTAGATGATTCTAATTAACGCAATAAGTGAGAATAAAGCTTTAGTTAGAAGATGGTTTTTTTAATAATGCACTAATTAGATTTGAGTTTAGTTTTAGATTACAAGTAATATGTTAGCTATTTATTACTACTAATGCAGCTTGTAATAGTTCGTGCAATTATTTTTAAATTGTAAATGTGATTATTATTTTTAATAAATATGGCTGGAACATTATTGTATTTGTTTTTATATTAGCCAACTGAAGTGACGCCTTTCTGCCTGATGGACTACACTCAGTGGGATCTAGAAGTAGTGTTTACCATTACAAAAGTATCTTCCATCCATCGTGTCAAGGTGCCGGTATTTTTACAAGTCGATATTGGATTTAATTCTACTAGAGAATCAAAGTCCGTACTCAGTACAGGTTAATATTTATTCTTCTACGCCCACATTTTAATTATTATTTCTAAGAAATAGTGTTAATTCCGATGTAGGTAACATACGCGAAAGTTCAAAATTTATGGCTTACGTCCGTCTTGTACCATAGATTGCACGGATAAAGTATACAAACGCTGTCATAAACATAACCTGATGCTATTCGCAATAAACTACATAACGGTATAAAAAACAATAAACACTTCGCAACATGTATGTATGTATGTCAGCACATACATAGATATTTTATCTTTGATTAAGAACTCGTGCTTCATAGAAAATATTGGTCAGTATCGTATTGTAATTGCTACTTACACGTTAGACCGGTCTGTAAGACAATGATGAACGCGATAACGGGCCTTACATAACTAATTTTAGAACTACCTCTTGATTTAGTAACTTACTTTTTGTTTGGTTGTGTAATGAATAGTTATAGACAATAGTTCATGTATTATATTAATACATAAAGAATATTAATGGTAATTCTTTTATGAGGTAAGCTGTGTGAGAAAATGAGTTTCATCACTTACCAAATACAGTGCATTTAATACCATAAATAACTGGAATATGTCTGATCATGTAAACAGTCGTAATAGCCTTCCTTACACAGGATTGTGTGTTTTAAGCCGGGAAATGTGTTTTCTCAGTTTACTTTGACCTTTACTGACTTACGATGAAGAAAAACATCTGAGGAAATCCGCCTTTAGTAAGCGTAGTGATCTATCTATGCTAAAACTTTGTATAAGGTGACTTTGATTTGCAGTAAGACGTTAATGATCTGGTAATAATAAACTATTAATAATATTGTGTCCTCTTCTATAAAGTCGGAAAAATCGAAATAGCTTAGTAAATAAGACACCCGCTTCGTAAACACGAGGTCGTGGGTTCCAATCCGGACAAGTACTAATGTGAATTTTTGAATCACATGTACTTTCTAAGTTTATCTTGGAAATTTCTAACTAACAATGAAGGAAAATATCGTGAGGAAACCTGGACTTTTAAGAAAGTCTGAAATCACCAATCCGCCTTGAGTAAGCATGGCGATCAATGTTCATGCCTTCTATGTATGCGTAGAGACCTTTCCCTGCAGTGAGATAATAACGGGCCGATATGATATAAAGTCGCGATAATAAACTTTTAGTTTATTATCGCGACTTTATAGATTATAAAACAGTTTAAATATTATATTATAGTTATGGATCACTTACATTTAAGATTTATTACAGATTGCTCACTGACAGTAATTAGATCTTTGTTCTAATTTTAACAATAATGTTGACATAAGGTACCTATAATTATCAGCTTTCTCTATGACGTAACTGACGGTTATGCTCTTTCCATAATACCGTAAAGACTTTTATTATCGGTGTCATGACATTAAAGCATTGAAAAATACTAATTAAGTAACAAAAGTGGCCGCATTTAATGGGTGGTCTTTTCCCTCTATTGTATGTTAATAAAACTCAATGCAAGTTTACACTTGGACCGAAACAAGTACAGAGACATAACTTTTGAAAACTGTAAATAATAATTACCAAGAAGTTTATTTGTGAAAGCTTTTACATATATACTTAACTTCACGCCTGTCTCTCATTAATGGGGTAAACAGAGACTATAGAACGCCATTTGCTACGATCCATACATACCTCCTTTTATAACTTTTGATAAGTGTGTAAATCGTTTTTAATATCTACGCTTGAGACAAAAGATCTTTCAATTTTCAATAGTCTGTTTTGGAGACCATGAGTAAAGTGGGTTGGTCTCAAGTATGACAATAAAATATTAATTTGTATGAGGAAATGAACAGCTCCCCTAGTATTTAATCTCAAAACGAAATACTTGACGCTGTCATCACAGACTAATTACGTATCCACATGACACTATGATGAGCTACTGAAGTTAGGTACATCAAATAAATATTTAAAAACTAATTGAGGAACAACTATTAGGAAGAACTTTCTTTACAGTCCAGTATTATCTTAGACAAAATCTATAAAAGTATAATAGGTTTTCGCAATCGGATTCGTTTCATACTGTAATTTAATTTCAAAAGTAAAATCTATCCCCATAATGTACTATCGACACAGTCACACACTCTATTTTCTACTTAAACGTTAAGGCGTGTTGATTAAAAACCAAACAATGCTTCTGTTACTGAATACTGACTTAGAGAAAATAATATGTACACAGTTCATCATCTTTAAAACCTTACTTTTTCTCTAGTGCGAAGCTTTTGATCACTGTGACACTGTCGAGCTGTTTATGTGTGTGCTGTAACAAATTACCTACTGAATTACATTTCGTTATTGAAACTGTGATATTTAAATTATAAATAGTAACCAATAACACAGAACTACATAGTAATAAAATCTCTGTTGACTTAACTCCTTGGTCAAATTTTATAACTTTAACTTAACTCTCTGGGTGTAATTTTACGACTCCAAACAAAATCTATCTCTGGTTTTACCCGATGCTAATACAATACGTTTATTTTCAAGTAAAAACATTCACATTATGTCATACAGAAACCAATTTCCTTGACGATCCGTATGTCTTCTTTAAAACCGGAAAAACCGCTCAAGAGCATTCAATGAATGAACGAAGATCAAGGTGAATGGCCTTTCCAGTTTGCACCGAAAGCTCCAAGTGATAATTAATGCTAAATACTTCACTCAACTTGGATATACCATTCATTTGGTGAAACAGGTGACAGATATCACGAAGTGTTTGATAAAATGTCGTAAAAGTCGATACGGTTGAAGATTCTATTGTGAGTAATACACAATAGAAAATAACAATTGCTTCTCGCGAACATGCGATTGATTGTCGACGAGTTCACATATATTATTATATCTGTCGGGAGTATTAGAGTAATATGTTGACTATATTATGTTATTTTTGGAAAACCCTTTACAAGGCAGTGGCGATTATATTGCCGTCTCATCAAGAACTGTAATGACCTTGTAATAGAGGTCAAAAGCATTTTATTAATTATGTCCTACTGCCGTATATTATAATAGCCTTAAATAATGTTGGTTTTACATTCGTTAGTATGTTACTTTAAATTAAATAACCTTAGCTCTTTCTATCCTCTCTTTTTACTTCACTTCAATAAATTTATGACAAAAACTTGCCGCAATTAAGAAGTTATGTTCGTAAATCTGGCAACATTGTGGTATGCTTAGTAGATACGGAATCATAAATAAGTATATTTCCATTCAGTAGGTAGGTAAAGTTAGCACTAACAATACTTGATGTATGTGAGGATAGGAATGTGATACAGCCCTGAGGACAAAGAATGCCAAGCATTCAGTTTATTGATCGATTTAATCCAGTACGTAAGTGCGTACGAGTGTACTTTTTAAAATATAGTTTGTGACTAATGCAAAAATAAATTAACCAAGAAATATCATATTGTTTATTATATTATACCCATTACAATAAAATAAATAGAAATGAGTAAGTATAAGTATTATTGTCAGATTAGAACTTTGATAGCCTTTACCTAAGTATTGCAAATTATTACAAATTTACAACTTACTTGGTTCGTTGACAATAGGTTACATTACTGGTGTTGAGTCGGTAACTTGAAAATTTTAATTACCTGTAAACAAACAAAATCTATTAGTACTCATAAAATATATACATATATACACATAGGTACTTCTTATTATTATTAAAAAATCATTCATTTATTATATTATGTATTTCTCACAATATTAAAGTTTATAAAACTTCGCAGTTTTCTAAACTTTAATTTAATTTTTTTGATTTATTTATAAGTACATTTTTAAAAGCACGCAAACTTCATAAGAAACCTTGGTCAATTAATAACGAGCAAAAGGACGTAGGTACTTGCTACTTACTCCAGTAGGTAAGTACTAATACGTAGGTACTAGTACTTACCTACTGGACCTTATACTAAAGCTCTAGGAACAGCTTCGTAAATCACGAGAAAGTTCTCATTATGATCCCGTTTATTTCTTATTAAAGCTAATGTATGAAATACACCAAGGTTACAAACAAAACTTACCTCTTTATAAAAAATAGTACGACGTTTGACGTTTTGATTAAAATATTAAAAAAAAAAGAATGAAATACCTTTATTTCTACTTACATAGTTTTCGAACACAACATTAATTTAACTATTCGCAGTTTCAATCTCGAATAACGATAAAAGACGCAATACACGTAAATCATTGCTTTCTATTATTATTTATTGGTGGCAATATTATAGTTAGTACATTATTTCATCAAATTCAATACTGCGTGTCTGCCTGCAGCGACTTGAACTAAGCCTGAGCGTTCACCGGACGTTTCGAAACTCAAGCATTATTCTTATCAGGCTCAATCCATCGTACATCCGTAAAGTAACTTCGATAAAACAATATCTGTGTACTATCGAAGTAATCTGATAGATCGTGACCATGTTGTGAAATATTTCACACCCTGTGTGGTCCCTACCTTAGTCAAACAGTTCGGTAACTCATTAATATATTACCAATTACGAGAACAGAGACGCAATAAATCACTGGTTCGAAATACGAATCCAAGGTTTTAAATAAACAAAATTTATGTAGCTATGCGTTTAAAAACTATTTTATGAAGTAAATACTCTTTCAACTTGTACTGAATTTGGAATTGAAAGTTATTTAAGGCTAAATGTCTGGCGTAAAGATAATGGTATGTCCGATTTTCTTTGGAATTTCTTGATTATCTATTATTTACCCTTGCGTGTGAGGAAGTTCTTATAAAGTATTTTGATTGCATTTTTGTTATGATTAAATTAGTATACAACTTGCTAAAAGGTAGTTTTAATAAGGTGTAATTGCTGTACAAACGAAAAAGAATGTAATGTTTTTGTCTATGTGAGCAAATTCTTAAGAGTTTATTTTGAATACTTTGAAACAGCAATTCATAATTTAATAAAGCAAAACGCCGATGGAATATAAACGGTAGCTGATTCCTTGCTTTCTTCATTTTTAATCACTTTCACACAGCAACAGGCTATGAGCAACTGTAACTCCAACTGGAAATAGACAAAATCTACAAAGATCCTGCAAGCGTGTATTGTGAAACAATAATCGACTTAATTCGTTGTCTAAACTATCTATGCATTTGATCGACGCCTATGCAAGTACTAGACTGAATGTGTTTCATGAGCTATTATCCACAGTGACTAGCAGTAATGCCACCTCAATGAAGCCTAATTAACTCGCCCCTGCACGTATAATTACGTCATGAGTCCGGCCCTTGTCAAAGTCTCCATTGTCTGAACTGTGAATAGGAAATGGACTGACATAATGGAGAAGCGATAAGAATAAGTTTACTCGGATAAGTTTACTAAGAATTTTGAATATGATTCAATGTTTGCTGACCAATGCAAGCATTTGTCGTTTACTGTTTTGATATCTTAGGTCAATATTGGCGTTGGTAAAAAAACATACATTTTCAATGCCAAACTATTCCGAGAATAGCTTTTATCAGCATATAACAGGTATTCTTAAACTTGAACTTTCATCTTGAGCTGGTGTCTTCTCTGTATGGGATAAGGCCTTTGACCTGCTGTGGGATAATAATAGACTAGCTAACTGTATAATAACTTTTAATCTGTCATACTCATTAGATTTAAAATCAGATTTTTTATTTCTAGGGTCGAAAGTGGCAAATGACCGTGAAAATTACAATGAGATTTCTTTTACACAGAAGAAAACCAAAAGAAAAATATCCGTTAAATAAAGTTCGCACTTACATACATAAAACTAACATTATGTTCAAGTTTAGAGCTTGACAAAAAAGTTTTGCTAAAAACTACCTCAGTATGCCTCTACATAAAATAGTTTTACATAATCTATTTGTAGCCTTTCGGTCAGTTAGTTATGGCTGCAACGCTGCAACGGGATATCTGAAAGGCACGAATCCCTTTTTATGGGACAGGTTATAAATACTAGTTTGTCTATGGAAATATGAAAAGAGAATGAATTAAGATTTAAGTGTTTTGCATGACAGATTTAGTAGTTTTGCATTCGAAACTACTAAATCTGCTCTATAACCTGTAAATAAAGAAGGATACGTGCCTTTTAGATATCCCGTTGCAGCCATAACTGAGTTTAATTCAAATTAATTAAAATTAGTTAGTTGTAAGGTACAGCTGCTGCGTAGCTGCAATAGGTACAGAGAATTTTAACTTAAATTGCAGTAGCCAATGTTTGGTCATAAGTTTTCCAGTCCACTAACTGTCAATACATTTAAATATCGAACTATTTCTCCGATAGATTTTTCAAATCGAGTAGATAATCGATTGTTCTTGTTATTCTCGATTAGTCGTTGTTGCGCATACTTATAGAGCACAGGACGTGGTCCGTTGTCGGACGTTTGTCGTTGACAACCGCACTATGATGCAAGCTAATACGTTCAACAAGCCTTGTACAAATACAGGCTTGTTAGTACTTGGGACTTGACTGTACACGCACACATGTAAATGTCAATAATATGTGTCATCTACGTATGTTAGTATCCAGTTTATTCAAGTACTTGGAGCAGGAAAGCTTTGTCGAAGGCATGGATATGTTCGATTTAGTTTAATGGCGCTATTTTAGTACTAAACTTGGTACAGATAGGAATAGATAAATATAGCAAATTTTCTAAGCCTTGTCTTTACATATTGTCTTAAAGTAGGAATAAAAATATTTAAGCGTTTTCATTATCTACATATAATTTGATACGCATAATTTATTATCATAAATTGATTAATGTATTGCACATTCATGTTTTTCGTTTTATACAATTTGCATGATTCTATTTCACTAGGCTAAAATGTGTTAGGTCCTCATTCGTCACAAAGGCCGGTCGCGAGTCTTCTGTATCCAAAATAGTCCTGCTATTTTAATTGATAATAATCATTTTAGTGTACTCGCAGTATAATTATTCCTGTTTACTTAATTTTGTTGCTATACTTCATCCAAACATTAAGATAAATTCCTTCTTCTTTTTAGTTTAATACTATGTAGTGTAACAAACTAATGTTGGTAAAATATATCCTCGTAGTTCTTATGGGTCGGCGTCACAGATATATGTCAGACAATACACGATATGTAAGTTATTATATGAAAGCAACATACTTTCATATGGTAAGTAGATGAAGATATTGATTGGTTACATAACTTTGCCTGGTTTTTACCCAAAGTGATACACAGATATTTGATATATATGCGTTTCTTCTATTAATGAAGACGCTATTGCACTGAGTATACATACATACTAGGCTAAATTTATCAAGTAAAAAATCTCGGCAGCTCAGGTAAGCTTTCGTACTATTTGCAGTATACCGAAAATTTATATATAATAGAATTATAAACACACCTTTAAAATTAATTGTTCCGTGACGAGTTTAAACATACCTTTAAAATTAATTGTTCCGTGACGAGTTTTTTGCTTCTTGTCAACAAAATTTGCAATTCAAATGTATATTTAACAGTATATGACTAAATGAAATCACTTTTGCGTCATAAATTTTTATTTTCAGTTATATATTTGTAGTAATCTCAAATTCTAATAACACAAATTCAAAACCCTTAAAATTAAGCAATTGCAAATCGCAAATCATAATTTGTAGGTATATTCTTACAAATTATGCAAATTTGATAATATCAAATTAAAAAATTTGATGTGCATATTATGCAAACCAATTATTATATTACATTGATAAAACAAGCATACATAATTAAAAGCAATCAAAGCTCAAGAAAAAGATAAAACAGATTTATAGTAAATATTTTCGATATTCATCGATGTAAATTAAAGCATTGATTATACATAGAACGGTAGTTTACTAATACTTCGAATACGCAAGTTAAAAGTTACAAAATTTCAATTAGTTGAACAAGAAACACTTTTATATATTCATGTATATTAATAACCACTAATTACAGATGAAATGTTTATAATCATTATCATACGATGTTAATATTGTCAATAAGATTAATAGCTTTGGTAGACTTGCCTTTTTTAATGGTAGGTTTTACCATGATTATGTATTCTGTGAATCTGCCTTAAGCGCCATAACGAGCGTACCAATTGAAAATTTACGCTTAATCAAATCAAATAAAATTAATTTATTTGATTTAGCACTTGATTATATACCTTTTAACTTTTTAATCAAACAATCAAAGTGTTCTATACCTTTAGAGTTGCTGATATATTATCGGATAACCTTTACTCTGATTAATGTATATACAATTTAGTTTTATTCGTGGATTTATCCCTTTTTTATGTTTGCTTTTATATGATAAGTAAATGATATAATGGACGTTGAATGCTAATTTATAAATTTTCAAGTTTAACACTTTCCAGGACAGTAAACGTATATGGCCGTGATGACAATAAAACATCTATTATGTCTACATTACTGTCCATGAAAGGGTTAATATCCAATTTCTATGAGCCGAAATATCTATGGAACATGGGCATTCCTCAAGGCACAACCTTATGACCTGCGCTACGTATATATCAAGCTAACGCTTAAACAGGGCTACAAAGTATTACATACGAATATCTATATTTATCATAATGTTTTATATTTTATTTTCCATGTATAATATGTATGTGTTTAGAAAAAAAAAGTGGACTTAAACAAACTATAACAATACTTACTTTGGGTCTAGATAGCGTGTAATGAATGTGTAGTTTTGAGTATTATTAAAAGAAAATAAATAAGTTCTATTTATATACAGAGAGTTTTAAACCTACCTTTTAACTTTTCTTTAACTAATAAATACTATACTAGATTATAGTAGTGTCTGTTTTAAACACTAGTTTTTCTTATATTTCTATGTGGTGTACGTAATGTTGCGTAACTAGTGTTAGCAAACTAATTACAGACGAAGTGGAATGGAGCGGTGGAGTCGTGTGCGGTGGGCCTATCATGCAGGGCTGTCTTATGGAGTTTGTTTAATAAAAAGTTACATTTGACTTACGTATGTACTCGATACAATAAACTCTGAATGTGTTTGTACTTTTAAGCTTCGCTTTAATACATCTGTTTTGGAATTCGACTTAACTTTCTTAAATTAAACGACTATTAAATAATTATATAATGCCAAATCACTCAAGGCTTTTTAGTGTTTTTACTACATGTTTATAATTCTATCGAAAATAGGTGTGAATTTAAAGTACATTGCTTTATGTGCTTCTATGTTGTTCATAGTAGAATGCGTAAATGCCTTTTTTAATAGTAGGTTTTACCATGATAATGTATTCTGTGAATCTGCCATCGAAAATAAATCATTTATAAATATTTAAATAGCCCTGAGACAAAGAGAGAGGTTATTTAAGTAAATAGATTAAGTAAAGATTAGACGGCTACCGTTAGTAACCGCACAGAAATACCTACTAACTAGCTAAAACCATTTACTTGTTCCTTTCTAGCAATAATCATTCTCACGTCAAATGTCATTTATTTCTATTCTAATTAACGAAGCATTCACAATATCTGAAATGTCTGCAAACTAAGAACATTGTCTAATATTCATTTATAGCAGATATTTCCTAGCTTTAACAATGCATAGTTATCTGAAAAGCATCATTATTACAGCAACAATTGCGAGATTTCGCAGCCCTAGATGCTACGAAAATACAGAAAAGGTAACCCTGGAACACTGGTCTTGCAACCAGTTTATACGGAAGGACGTTTTAGGCATTGCACGGCGAGCTTTATGCGGCAAATCGATGTGACAACCGCGGCTTTGCATGCGTGCCGCCTGATCCCTGGATACGTTAGTCAATTAGGCTTGTCACGATCATGACTACACATGGAGAATATCGTACGAGTTGCGCAAAAAGTATAATGATGGGTGAATCGCCAATAAATATTCTAACAAGATTGCGATAACACCCAGATTCTAAATTCAATAGCCCGATTTATCTACTTGTTTATTGAGAAATTAATAGGACATTTTAACTTTTTATGAACAGTAGAAAATAGTCTTGGTTATCGTCAATCTAGTAAACAATTTCCGCTGTAACATTAAGATTTGACAGTTATGAACTAAAGATATACACGACCTAATTATAAAAGCGAGCGGAAAGAACATGTATATACAAAGGCATTTAAAAACATACAAAACTATTTTAGGTACAATTAAAACAGTGTAATTTTGTCAGTGTAATTTCTATCCACAAAACTAGTCTTAACAAACTTCTAACCGTCCAATGGCGTTGGCTGCAGATTTTAAGCGCCCCTTGTTAAAATTCTTAATTTTTTCTACGACAAAATATAGAAAATTCCTTTAAACGAGCTCAAAGGTCCCGGGAAGGATGTCGCCGATTATAGGGCGTCATTACGGAGGTACGGAGGGAGTACGGGCAGACGCGGTCGGTTGTCGCACCCCGGCGCGGCGCGCGGCAACCCGTACTCGCCTCGATTTATTGGTTAATCTCTCCGTCGCGTCGTTAATTGCTCCTTGCCTCAGGGACCACTTTTATTTCTATTCTTTTTAGATACCTTACTTAATAATAGACCCTTTTTAAAATAGCGATTTACTGCAAGTGGGTTTTAGCTGTATTATAATTGTTTTGTTTGCTTATTTATTTAGGTATATTATTAACAGTGCACTCTTTCCTATTTTGTTGACAAGCATAAACAAATGGAAATGTAATGTTGTTCAATATAAAAGACTTTCTACTTCGACTACTTCGACTGATATTATTGAATTCGTTTTAACTTTTTTTTATTTCTGACAATAAAAATAATGAATACCTTTAGGTAAGTGTGCTTGGGTCACTGGGTTTAATATTTAATATTTAATACACATTGTAAACTTTAGAAAATGAATATTAATATCTTCAGCGTACATTGATTGCAACATTCGTCATGCGAACCGATTGCTTAGAATGTACAACGTAGCAATTTATTTTAATATTATGTTTACCTATTTGTCTGACATCTCGACTCCGTGTAATAGTAGTAATCAGTGACAGGATAGACGTGACACTAAAAACACTGGAATAAGACTGTTTTTCTTTTATTGTAATGATTTATATTATTGAGAGTTTAGCTGGTCTAGTGGAGTCTCCGGGAGTTGGTCTATAATTCTTTTACAAGTCTGCGTGTAATTTTTACCGGATAGGGTGGTTATGTTATTCTAAAAAGCCACGGGTAAAGGCCGGTCAAAGAAAAGAGGCTAGGGAGATGACCGACAGTGAACGTCTTGGCAGATATTATGGCTTAAAATGTCACACAATTTGTAAAAAGTTGTCCCAGATTTCAAATTCAAAGCTAATGTAAATAAATTTATGTCATTGCATACGCTGATCTGAATAAAATTATTTCTAATAAGGATAAGTCGTATTCAATAAATTACATCAATGCTTATTGACAATCTACGATTGCGTCATATCAGAGATTAACGTTTAGTTCTGACGATTTCATTCCAGTAAACGCTTTATAAGTGCATAATACATTATAACAGACATTAGTTGTAAGCATTTGTCGGCTAAGCTGTTGATAAATTAGTGGTTGCGTAACATTATGAAACTTTGGTGGTATTTATTTGAATCGGCTTACAATATAGAGATGTTAAGAAAATACAAGTATTTGGCTATTCATATGGTGGTTATGGGCATGGTTGAGAGAAAGAGACGGGCTGGGCAAAGAAAGAAATCTTGACTGCGAAACATTCGGGAGTGGACTGGTATTACCACCGTCGAAAGACTCTACCATCTCGCACTAGACAAGACAAGTTCAAAGAGGTAACGGTTAAACCTTCAAAAATGAAGAGGCATATAAAGAAGAAATAAGAAGAAGTATGGTGATTACTTTCTGAGATTTATATCGTATTGAAAGACCGAGAAAAGATGCTTACTTAAGGACGCCTGTTTTCAGAAGACGACTGTCGTCTTTCGACCGAATTGAGGAAGTATTTCCATCAAAAATTTGGCAGGCCTGCTAGTATATTACGGGATTAGCTTAATTTTTACTGTAATAGAAAGGAACAGCAGAAATTGAGGTCGGCATTTGCTCAGTAAGTAAGAAAAAGAAAGCTAGCATTAATAAATATAAATACAACATTTTTATATTTATATAGTGTGCTTAAAAAAGCTCCGTTGTTGCCTTTACAGTACAGTTTATAACCATGGATTTACAAGAATTGATATTAGAACCTTATCTAATGGTACTTGATTAGACATGGTTTCAACCTCTTCTCAACAAAATAACGGACCTAATTTGCTGCACTATTTTTGTGAAGTCGGTTTAGACAGAAATGTGGGTATCTGTTTATATTAGAAACTACATATTTATATGTCTTATAAATAATTGAACTCTTTCTCAACCACGAGTTAACCAAGACCATTAAATTTAGCGTTCCGAAAACAAATCATGGACTAAATAATATTGGAGTTTTAGACATTTATTCTCATAAAGAATTACAAATAATTCACTTACATGAGAACATAAATTTAGTAAGCATACTTATGCGGTAATAAAGTAAAAAGTTGTCACACATTACAATAAAATATTTCACTACCCTCCCCGTCACAAACTCGAGCGTAGATGGACTTCGCACAAATACAAAGATATAGAAGAATAGCTTGCTCAACTAGAAGTGCTATTATTAATTCAATGTCACGTTATTTCGTACATTTATATTTTAGTTGATATCTATGTGTATGTATGAATATATGAACGCGGGACTTTTATTAGGGGTTTATTATTTTTTTTACTTTTTTTTTTTTATTTTTATTTTCTTTTACATTGTGGTTATTCTTTTTAGTTTCGTTAAGTATAGTTCTTAGTTATATGATGTTTTAGCAACTTTTTGAAAGTACAGAATGTTTTAGACTCTTTTATGTTTTTAGGAAGCTTATTGTATAATTGAGCACCTTCGTATAAAATAACCTTTTTTCCCGTAGTTAGTTCGTGGTGGTCTTAAGACTATATTCATTTCAACTTTATTTTATCTTTAATCTATTAAGGCTGACTTATGGTACAGTTTGACATAAAAGGTGTGAAAATTAATCAACTTTAAGAAACATTGCGTATATCAAGTTGTTGCTTAAAATTTTACGATTTGAGAAAAGCAATGTATGTGTTTATGTCTGCATGAGGATCTTGTCACATTCTTTGCTCATAACTCACAGCCTTTACGTGATATATTATATGTCCCTTATTAAGAGTAATGTTTATTTATTTACTTCAGTGTACATTGGTTTTGCTTCTGATAAATATGCAGTAGATATTTTCTTGGAAGATTGCTAATATTTGATTTATTTTGATATCTAAATTCAGTATTTCATAAACAGTTTCATTACCATTTTGTTCATGGGTGGTGCACTGCACGACTGCACGTGCACAGTGTTTTACTTTATTTAAATAATATTATAATTTTGATTAAAAATTTAATACTCTATAAAAAATACCCAGAACATGTTACATAATTATGAGCCTCTAAAAAATTGTGAAGGCTCGGGCAGTATGTTTTTTTTATTAATTTTGACAATAGAAAATTATGCCACATTTCAAAAATGAACACTGCTTTCTGTCAATCTCTAGAGATTCTGTCATAGCTGTTTGCGAACATTTCATTTTAATTCACGAACCAGTCGTTGTCTTTCAGCGCTTCTAATTCAATCGTTGAGTTAAACAACCACCGTCTTGAACAATCGAGATGATTAGAATCCTCGTAATTGTTAATTTGTTTGGTAAACTTTTGGAAAGCGTTAAATTGGATCAATGTGTAGGAACAATAGATTGTTTCAGCGTTTATCAAAGTTAAAACTTAGTTGCTTTATTAGAGTTTAGTTTTTGACCAAATAGATTTTGTAAAATATAGCTTTATGGATTAAAATAAATTGTTATCAACGTAAATTTTTTAATGTCAGTTTTTAATTGCTGGTGGGACACGCGGAAATTATTCGCATTTTACCACATTATGCTAGGTAGTGAAATGCGGGATTCAATTAGCCTTAATGTCAAGGCATACTGCTAATTATTAACGCTTCATACAATTACAGTAAAACTTTATACTGCTAGTCGCGTTTGACTAGATTTGGCACAATCATGTACAGTAGTGATATTTCAACAAAGGTAGACGAAATTTTCACCTAATTGTTACTCTGTCCACTGAGGTCATTACAAACTAGTTGATTACAGACACGACGCTAACAATCCAGGGTCCAAACGTGCGTTGTGAACAACGGTTGCATGATTAAATGACCGAGGTCGAACATACAACCACTTCCTACGAATGTATAGATTCTACAAGCTGTAAACGTATCTCAGGCATGCAAATGTCACCTCGCACGTGTATACATATCGTGCCAACTGACTAATTTGTCGGTTATTTATCGCCACACTCCCCTAGATGTATTTCGTAAGGCGGTGCGTTTTAATCGTGAAATTATACACGGAGTAACGTGGGCGAGATATGACAATGGTTTAGTTCGCAAATGCATTATGGTTACTCGCTCAGTGTGTGTTCAAAGCTTTATAATACAAGAAATGGACTTTCTTAGGTTACTAAAACTTTATTTTATTGCTAGTTTCACACGTTCGTGCGTTTTTTTTTTTTTTTTTTTTTTTATACGTGGGAAATGCATTACGCATACGCACCCGCCCGGGCAAGGCGGGGGTTATGTCGGACTCTCCGACCGCACTCAAAGCGCGGCCAGCATACCGACTAAAACCCACGGTGTTCCTCCAGACGGCCAGAGTGTCGGGGTCACGGGAGTCGCTTGCGCATTCATCCGCGACCCCGACGGGCCATGGCCCGCTCACCGCGAGCGGGCCCCGTCCGATTTAGGGGCCTAGCCCCCCCTCCTTCGAGAGGCGCGTGCGGAACACGCGCACTGCCGTCTCGGGCCCGTGCTGTTCGGGCGGCGACTGCCCGATCGCCGCCCGCAGGCCAACTCGGCCGCAGAGGATAGGGAGAACGGCGCATCGCAATACCGACACTCCTCTTCCCCTGCGGCCCCACCGCGTCCGCAATCTGGCGGTTGCGGCCCCGCCGAGGCCGCGGAAGGTAGGGAGAGCGGCGCACCGTTATACCGGCACTCCTCTCCCGCCGCGGCCCCGCCACTCCTCAGCCGCAGTGTCGCCGAAGCAACACTGCAGCCCGACCCAGTTGCGGTGCCGCCCAACAGCACCGCAACCCACCAGAGCCGCTCCATCGTGGGCTTACTGGCAAAGCCCAGAGGAGCGGCGCCTCCTTGGGGTTCCTCTTGGTTCACCGTGGTCCTTGGTAACCACGGCTACTAAGCCCCCCCGCCGCGACAAGGCGAGAACCCCGTTGGGGGGGTCGTGCATTAAACCTGATGTTTCGTTTCCATGTATTATTTAGTTATGTGTGATTTATAGGGACGTCATAAAGGTATCAATTTTAGTATTGTTAAAGGTTTATGTCATTGTTATATGGTGTATTTATTACTTTCTCTATATAACGTATTCCTTTATTATAACATTCATACTTATGTTAAGGTATGTTATAGGCTATTTGGCAGTTTTATTTTTAAACTCTTTTAAATTAGGTGTGCTATTTGTAAGCGGTTTTTTTAATTATACGAGTAGATATCAATAGTAAGTATAAGATTTTAGAAAAAAAATTGTTGCTTAAAACCAGTACCTCTCAATCCAGCTCAGTTCATGCTCAATCTAGCAAGCATCTTTCCATTTATTTATTTATGTAAACTTCTTGCACAAAATACAATGTAAATGTACAAAAGCGGACTTTATACCAGTAACCTAGGTAGGTGAATTCCGTAGTAAACAACGAAAAAACTATATGTAACGAAGTATGAAATTTATCAACATAATATTAGTAAATACATAAATATATCAATACTTATATATCTATAGATACGAGTATATTATCAAGATCTACTATCATAAAATATATTTTAGCCTATATAGAAATGGCTATAGAAGGTTTCCTATCCCTATGGCAAGTTCAACATAGGTTAAAATACTAGTCTGTTATTATCCTAGTATAGGGTAAAGAACTACTCATACAGGTATAATATGGCAATTGCAATATTTAGTAAGTAATCGGTAATACTTATAAATGTTGTTGCTACTCGACATTTATGATATTAAAAACAATTTCAAAGTGGTCGTTCAGATATAACTGTACTTTTAGTAAACAGTTAAAATCTTCCATTAGTGACTGATAAGGTTACTGTCTATTGTACTAAAAGCTGTAAAACACTGATACTAGTTGACGCATGACGCACCAAAATAAAATAAAGCCATAATACTGTAAAGATTTATTTTTACGCTTTTTGAGTACAGAAAATTTACTGCTAGTGCACTAACACACTTGTGAGGTAGAGGTTATTGTCTTTCAAAACACTAGGTGCCTGTTGATCAACGATCATACGTACTTGCAGTATGCAGTAAGAATTTACCAATACATGGCAACCTCAGTAGAAGAGAGTCGTAAATCGAAAAATTTTACTGTCGAATCTTAAACTTTTTAATAATTATAGAATATAAAAATACCGACCGAAAATTCGATTTGTTGGACATGTTGGAGTTGGTTCAAGAATGGCTTAGTTTACATTTTATGCTATTGTTATCAAAAGATAACAAAAGCATAAATTATAAACTGCCTTTATATTTAGTTGCGAATTTTTGATTATATTCTTTAGTGTAATTTTTATACAAATATGTTTATACCATTAATTTATTGAGCTTACCTGTTAATTTGAGTATGTCTGGGCCAAAGCAGCGTTTCCAGCATCGTTGCTTATTCCTCATCCTTTGAGAGGCACAGCTACCGTTATTTTACTCCACCTGTAACAATGAAATACTTCACTTGTATCGATTGCCCAACGTGTGAACAAAATATCTATTAGCTACAATTAGAAGTAATTTCTCCGCGAGATTTTAGCTTGTCTTCAATTAGCACATAGCACGAGAAGTGGAACAACGTTCCTCATTAGGAGAGCAGAGTGTGGCAAGAGGTAGATGTGAGATAACGCATTACGCATGCGCGAGCCATTGTCTTCGCGCTCAGATGCCTAGATAATGCAGCGAAAGCTCACTGCACAAGTTATATGCCAAGACTTCAGATGTCACCCGATTCGTAAATATTTGTACCAGGCGCACCAGTTTATACAATATTTTTAATAAACTCGTTGTTTTCAGGTACAAATAAAATTTTAAACATCTGTTGTTTGACCGTAAAATTGATTCCATTGGAATTTTGTATAATAAAATTTTCACAAGATGTTTCGTAATTGTTTTTCAACTTCAATTTTATTTAATAAAAATAAATAAATACATATTACTGTTTCATTTATCAATATCAATTTCTGCGAGTTTTGAAATGTACAATTTTTCTATTTCGCTTTATTTGTAGAAATTTGCGACATTTAGACGCGAAGACAGAGAAAGAAAAGCAGCTAAAAGCTGTTTAGACGAGATTCACCATAATTTCATTCGCTTTATTATTTCGGTTTCTACTAAACATCTTCAAGAGGAGAACAACGAAACAAAATAAAAACTTTCCCTAGCCACATGCGATTAACCCGTTTTTTATAGGACCTTATAGCTATCATACCGACTGTTACAAAAATCCAATCTCCAATTTCAAACGAAAGACTTAAAATCTACAAAACTAGGTTTCAAAGCAACTGTTTGTAACAATTTTTCGTATACTACACAACATTGGATACAAGTAGCTAATTCTTGGCGCACGTGCTAACTACGTAGAGCGAGCATACCACACCAAACCTAGTTCAATAAATACAATTTTGGATATGCATAATGAGAGCTGTCCGTGGCCCACGTATAACTATGGTCAATGAGTACTTAGAGAGAGGTAAACGCGGAACTATCAGACAAACTGGTGCCTTTCTGTTATTGTTAGAACTAAGGAAACGTATTAGCAAGAATTGAGTGTAAAAGCTTCCAAACCTCCAACGTGGAATAAATAATTAGTTTAAAAGCAGTTGTGCGATATTAGTGGTTATTTCTATCTAAATTAGGAATACTAATTCTATGGCAATGAAAATACGACTGGCTTTCTAAAAGGTCTGAAATATTATTGTCAGTTTAAGATCAGCAATCTCGGTATTTGGCTTAACGTAATCAGTTATGGAGTTTTGATAAATTTATAGAAGCTTAAAACTATCATATTCAATTTGGGTGCTATCGTAACATCAAGTTGTTCGTAAAAAGGCTACTTTTTATTTTTACATTATGTCAGTCAGATAGTTGAAGCGTGCATGTTGTACTCTACTATGTTTTGGTTTAAAACTTATCGCAGCTACGAGTATAACGTTGGTGCATATAAAAAATTTAACTAATCTTATTGTCACCAACGAACGGCTCATATCAATAAAGCAAATAATAATGCATTATTGTACCGTTAGGAATCAAAGACCTCTTCTTACATAGAAAAGACCTTTGATTACTACACAAACATGTTCGAGACGGATTGATAATTTGTAACTTATATAAACATGTACAATCATATGTTATGACTACTGTTCAAGGTAAACTTCTTGGTTTAAAGAAACAATGTTGGCACAAATTCGTTTAGAAAGATATATGGATGTCAGTTCATGAATAGTCCAATCAAAAACTTTTAATCTGAATGTCACAAATATAATTCATTGTCAGCATTGAATGGTACATTGGTATATATATTGTTGCAACATACACCGACGCATACATTGTTCCAAGAACCGCGGATGTTCTATTTAAGTAACTAAATTGTAAACATAACGGTGTTTAGACTTCAACAAAGCATTTCTTATCTTATACTCGTATACTAACTAAATAATGACTTGGCAAGAACGTGCCTAAGATTTTACAAGTTTTTCAAGTTAAGGCGTGTCTATGTTCTACGGCTATTACGAATTATTATTATGATGTAAGTTGCGGCAAGTAACTGTTACTTGTTTAATTGCCCACGATACGGCTATTAATGAGAAACCCTGGGAGTTGTTCGGTAAACGAATCTAAGTTTAAAGCGTCGTAAGATTCCATAAATTCGTTGTGTTATGAGTATGAGATTAGTGATCAGATGAGAATCTCGAGAACCTTACGATAAATAATCAAATATCATTAATGTTACTGTTATTGCTAGATTGCATCATACCGGTGCTGAGCAAAGACCTTCATACTTTTGTTGCTATAGAAATCAATATCAGATTTTATTTGTTTTGTGTAACTCTTAAATTTTTTTCTTAGCCCGATCAACATTAAAGATTATTTACTGTCTCAGGCACCACATAAAAGTGTTTTTGAACTACATCTCGTCAGATATATGGCAGACGTGGCCGCCATACCCCCAGTTTAGTTGTGCGGCCTTATTGCTAATGCGGTTGCTAATGTTACTAACATTAGCATACTAAGACACACTTATATTGTGATAGAAAAATAACACAATAATTAATGACCATATCTCTTGATTTGATTTTATGTAAAGATGACTTTTTAGAATCACGTAAAGACCTCGTATGCAGCAGTTGTACTTTACGACCTCCAACCCAACGAGACAGTCAAAGCATGTCCAGTATGTCAACAGATAAGGGTAACCGAAGTCATCTTCTATTTTGGGTGACAATCCATAGGAGAGCAGCGGTGTTTTGTTTATTTGTTTTGTTTTGTTTGTATATGCAATATATATATTGCTTTACCTCCTGCTTAAATCGGTGCTAGTTGTTAAAGTGGAATTAAGGTAACTTAGATTGGCTATACGTCGGCGTCTTGTAAACATTTTAAGTGATCTGAAAATCGAAACCAAAGGCATTATCAAACGGATAAAGAATAAAAGTTAGAGTACCTGTAGGCTATACCTATGCATTTTAGAGTTACAACAGTTAGGATTTTCCCGTAGGAAATGTAATGTTTCTTATAAGTGAACAGTAGCTTCTGCCACTCAGGATCCTTTGATTTCTATAAATAATAGGTACCATGTTAAATACCTCCCTCCATTTTAACGCGAGAAATAAGGACAAACAACCATGTTTTCTCAATTGTAATACTTTTATTTAAGAAGCACTAATACTCGTAATACTACGACGAACGTTGTGTGAGCAATTGGCCCAAGTCTGGAGTGCAAATATATAACTAGACTTATTCTATAATACGGGTTTTTTCTGCATCCATTTAAAATCCTTATTTACATGAACATTTAAATATTAATAAAAAAATTAAATGGAAAATGTGAGAGCGCTATCGGAAATAGGTGCAACCTAGTACGTAACAGATGGGGGCAAGGAACTGGCCTTAATTTATGCACGAATGAGGACGTTAAAACGGATACGTTATAACGAGTTAAGGTCGCGTGAACACGCATGAGCTCTGATAAATATGAACTAAATGTCGTTTTGCATGCACTATCTGAAACTATCGCTGTTGAGCTGGTCATGGCTGTATAAAAAACTCTTCGGGACATTGATTTTGTAGATGTTAGAAAAATGGGAAGGTAGGAAGACAGAATTTGAACCAAAGCAGGGATTAAGGTGAAGGGATGAAGGTTACAAGTGATGCTTATTTCTCTTGTAAGTAAAAGAATTCTTTAAAAAATCAGTTGCTTTTTTTGAGAAAGGCAATGAGATTAGAAAATGAAGAGAAGGGAGATCATGACCATCAGTTAACCATGAAGCTAATCAATAGAATCCGCCACAAAGTGCAATATTGAGTGAGCAATTACAAAACAACTTTATTAGTTATACAATAATGATTTATGATCGAATCATAGTACGGACGTTGATCACTGGGAACTTATTTCTTGTGACCAAGTGTTTAATTACTTAAGTAACCGGTTCGGAAGAAAATATCACCGGTGTTAATGCTCCCAGCCTGTCAAGTGCATATGCGTATGATGGTTTAATTATCTTCACGTCAACTATATTCTGCTTTGTAGGGATTATTTTGAAGCTGTTATTATCTATCCCACCTTTTAGGTAGCATTTTATATTATAACTAGTTTTTCGCAGCGCAGTTCCATCCGTGTCTTTGGCTACTGCTCTGCTCCCGTCGCCAGTAGCGTGATGTAGCATAGCCTATAACCTTTCTAAGGAATAGGGCTGTCATACGTAAAAAGAAACTCTTTCGCTTTATATTATAATAGTATAGATAATGATAGAATTAAATTTTTGGTAATGCTTTAATAAATAATCACAACTAAAGCTACCTATATTGAGTTCCCAATATATATTATGTGATCAAACTAATATTTACCTACTATTATACCTACTTATTTTAAATCACTAAGATATCATCCATATGTTGTTAGTCAGCAAGTTTAGATATAGCTGAAGGTAACGACATTCAATTAGACATTCTGCTAACTAACAAAGTTCGTGTTAAGGATGCATATCTTAAACTAAAAGCTTTACTTGAAACACCGACGGTCTTCTACTGCACAATTTCATAGCTATCGTAGTGGTATTCGAATTACCTAATTGAGATTTGACACAATAATCGAATAAATGTCGATTAATTACATTCTCGCCTAACGCTTGCAACACGAAACCTTTCGTCTTGTAACTGAATGCTAATGCTTTACTTGTTTTGTTTACAGTAACTGTGCCCCATTGTTGTTGGACAGCGGCAAATTTACGTGCCAACAGTTTTGCAACAGCCAACCAGTTTTTGTAGTTGAGATGAAGATATGGGAATGCTAGTACCAAAGCGCTTTTGCAATGTGTCACGTAATTAAGTCGTTATCATGGACTCATAGGTATCACAACCCTTCTATCTGAAGCCGAGATTAAGTAGCCAACTTACAATTGCTCAATTAATTATTACGAAGTAACGACTCAGTACCTAAACGGAGCCTGTTTTGTGCTATTATTGAAGTTTACTACGCACAGTAATTACAAATCATTTTAGACAGCAATTTTAATTAAACCGCTTAGGTGTAATAATACTCGTTGTTGTTCTACTGATAGTTTTACTTAGAAATTAATCTTAAATATTTGTAATGTCGAGCTATTTCCTTCGTAATCTAATGCGCACTAATAGGCAATAAACGACAGAGACGAAAATGTTACACTCAACGCATTATAAAACTTTTACAATGTCTTTAGCAACGGTTTGTGAATGAAGATACACTACAACTCATTTTAGCATTAAAATATTACATCGTTCCGTTAAAGGTGTCATAAAGTTATCTAATAGCCGCTCTGTAATGCATTCACTTAGCAACTCTAACGTTAGTATCTGTAAAGTGTAATAAATATATATGTATTTAAAATGCAAGAATGCGATTGAATGAACTCGGCAGACATATCGCGACCTTGGCAGTGCGTGCAAAAAGAAAATAAGCATAATATATTTCAAGTTTATTTAGTAGCGTACTAGCAATAATACTGTTCGGAACTTGGAGTTGCTACTGAAGGCAAGCAGCTTTCCGCTTGATCCGGAGAAGAACGACTTATGAAACACATTTTACGTTACGATATACTCGAACGTCTGTCGTGGGCGGGATCCACTGATACCCTACTCTTGATATTGCTACACCGACATTGTTGTTTTGGCCCCACAACTGTTACACAATAATATATGAGGAGGTATTTAAGGATATCAATTGAAGAGAAAGTTGCAATATGAGATGTATGTCACCTTTAAATGTTACAAATGTTTTTAAGTCAACCACGAATTAAATATAGCGTGATAATGTAGTGAGTTAATTTAGTATTTCAAGTTCCCGGCATACAAACAGATCAATTAATTTCGTTATGACAGATATTGGAGTAGGCTTATAGTCATTAAATAATTTGATTTATCTAGAACATTTTGGTACAGATACTTACGTGATTATGGAGCATGAAATTATAAGAAGGAAATTATGAAGCGCGAACTAGTGGTTTTACATCCATTTCTGTAGTGGTTGTAGAAATGAAAGTAGATAGTAATAAGGAAGTTCAATTAAACAGTGGCTGTGTTTATAGTCTGGGCTGGGTCCTAAATATTCTGCAACATAATTTCCGTTGCATGGGCGTATTTCTCAGAGACGGACATCATCATCCACTACGAGTAGGAGGGCGTACCGAAGTTTAATGAGTTTTGATTTGATCTTTATATAGAAAGCAAGAAACAAGAGTAGGAAGGTATTATTTATAATACGAGTAAGTATTCTCTTCTGTACTTTACGACTGCCAAAATTTTATTTTTCTATACTGTGGCAGTAACTAAGTAGTTATTCTATCTTTGTTTATTATAGCTTTGTTTGACAAATAAGGCTGTTGTAAACTGAAGTGTAAAAATGGTCCTATCACACTAATTTCGAATTAACTACATTTAATTGTTCGACTTAAACAGCGTTTGTAAGTGTCAACGTTTAAAGTCCATTTAAGTCGTAATGTGATGTAATGACATGCTTGCATCGTATATGTGGAAAGTTTACGTAAAATCCTCATCCGCACACAATGCAACAAAAATAAAACCATCTGCCATTTAAGGAAACGGTACGCAATACCGGCTATCACAGCTCGCAGTCCTTTAACGGCGCTAAGCGGCTTATGAAATGTGGGTACAGACGATCCAACTTTTCTCATCGAGTTTACTCATAGTGATCATAGTGCTCATAACACCGCAGATTGCTCGCAATCCACTCCCATCAACTCAATGAATTTTTCTTTCATAACGTTCTCGTGTTCCGGGTATAGCTTTTTGATCATTACAATAACGCGTATTACTCAGTCTCACGCTCGGCCGTCGTCGCCGATCCTCGCAAAAACGCGTCGGCGCTTTATCTTTGAGTATTTTCTTGCATCACGGTGAGGTGTGTAAATGTAATGTTTTATTACCTACATTTTTAATAGGAAGCAATAAATCTATACAATGGCTCATTATTTCAGTTTGTCGAACGTATTAATAAATATAATTTGCATCAATCAGGCCTGGTATTCGATTGATTTATTGTGGTTGTAAATGTGTATGTAATATCTGATAAGTCCTAAGATATTTATAGATTTATATTTACACATATTTCTGTTGACATTTACGGGGTATTGTATATATCTTAATATTATTATTACCTTAATGTCATTCACTATTCTAACGGAGCTTACCAGAGCTCCCATTTTGTTGTGATAACAAAATTTACACAACAAAATACATTTTTAGTTAAAGCCTAATTTTGATCCCGGGTCTTTTTAAGTAACAAAAAATATATTTGCTATACATTTTCGGTGTGCAACACAAATAGTAATGCTTAATTCTAATCTAATTACAGTAAAGACAAATCGCGCACAATGCACCTGCAATTGCACTGTGATCTAAATAGCTTAACATCTTATTCATCAACGTCATAATAACCATGTGCCGGGATGATAAACATGCCGCTTTAATATATTATTCGCAACAGTTGACAAAGTTTCAAAATGCAGGAGGTTAACAGACCATCGCTTATCCGTGGAACATTAGCCCTTTTCCTCAGTCCACTCAGAACTTGCTGATAAACGGCTTTGAGTAAAATGGCCAGTCCGTAACATAAAAGCAGTATTTAATATACTCGGATTAAATCTGTATGTATGAAACATGTGGTGCCCAGTTGGTATTATACAACTATGAAAGGAATCATGCATTTTTGACTGCACGACCTTTCTATGCAGCCATTGCACTAGTTTACAATCAGTAGAAAGCTGGCCGCGGGCGACAGGAACTAACCTTTCGCGACCGACCTTTTAGCCAATATTAGGTGACCGACCCCGGTAGTGCGATACGTTAAATAAGCTACCATTTCACCGTGATAACGTTTCGGTCGTGGATAATTTCTATGTAAGCGTAGGCGTGAGCATCGGTCACGTATTGGCCTGAGTTATAACCCGGGAACGAAATAAATCTGACTTAGTACTGTATCTACCATTGGTGTTGACTGCTGAGTATATAGACCGCCCACGACGAGGATTTACATACGTAATACGCTTCGTAACCACCGCTTCGTCAATCTTACACAGAGAGAAAGTAATTGCAAGACAATATTTCACATGGTTTTATGAAAATTTCTTCAGATATTATACCTACTATAGGCGTAGAAAGCAAGAAAAGAACGTAATGCATAAAATTTATTGTTAACTTCATTTGTCAACATTTAAGCGTTCCAATTTTAAAATGATTTTAAATTTGTGAAAGGTATAAAAATAGCATTGAACATTAATAATAATAATAATAACTCGGTTGTAACATTATTTATTTAAAACAAAACATAACCTACCTTCTAATAATCTTTGAGACTATCGCAGCGAGTTGTAACAACGTTAACATTTCACAAAATCTATCAGTTTATCAATTAAATGATTACGAAACAAACTATTGTACAACTTTGCCTCGTATTCGGCCGCAACCTCAAACCGAATTGAGTTTTTTATTGACGGGAATAGGCAAATATGAAATCGGTTTTACAATGAAACGATATCAGCTTTCGCGCCATATCGTTGCACCGAATTGTGGATACAGGTTCGTTCACGCACATTTTCTAATTCGATTCGCAATAACAATGTTTGCGGTCAATACGACTGTTATATACCCGTGCGTATATAATTTTGAAAAAAAAAATCTATTCGTGCAATAGTGTAGGTATATAATGAAAATCAATTGTTGGTTAGTGTCGTAAGAAGTTTTTGTTCGGTTGTTTAAATAAAATTGGTAAGTGATACCTCACTACGGGTGGTCTGCTCTGCAGTTGTACTTATGCTATTTGTATTATATAAACGTAGCTCTGTGCTCCTCAGGCTACCGTGACTGACGGTGTTTCATCATACTGACATATTTATTTAAGTTATTAATATTTTTGGTAACTCCAACGAAGCAAATGTTGATTTGTTTGTTGTTAATCTATTGTACACAGAACCGTGCTACATCAAAGAATTAAAGAACAGAAACCATTTTTTTACTGTCGAATAAATGTTTTTTTTTCTGTAAAAAATGTTTCAATGCTGTTTAATTCTTGTTACCATAAAGTTGAAAACCAATTTATGCATTTTATATTACCTTGTCTTCATAACATTTTAATAAAAAAATTAACAGTATAAAATCACAATTTCAAAGCGACATAGTTACTTGTTTATGCTACATAAATGACGAACAATATCTCAGAATACTTGTAACAAGTACCTATCCACCCACGCTAGCAATTTCTCGTCTCAAACGTGAGAACTGTCGGCTGTCTAATAACATGATGACGTTCATTAGACAAGGCAGTAGGAAATAACTATGAAGACGTCCTAAGAGACGTACTTAACTTAAGGATTCATTTTCTCCTATATTTATCTGGCAATATCGTTACAACATTCGCGATAATACCTACTCGTAATCTAAAAGTCGACTCTAATGAAAAAGTTTTAAGATATATTTTCTTTTAAATTAATAAACTTATTTAAAGAGTTAATGCAATGAAAATGAATAAAATTTTCCGTCACAAACTTTGACGTCTATCTTAAACGGAGTGTTGTATGTTGCAGTAATCCCACTGCAGGGAACGGTCACGGATTGGCAATTTCAGACTTTTTTTCATATGTTATATGGTATGTTTAAATGAGAATAGAATAAGTTTAATAGGTTTGGGCTACTGTTGTTATCAGGTGGAACAAAAACCATATAAATATGTTTACCATTCCAACATGCAACAAACTCGTTCCTAATGAACCTCATCCTTATATACAAAGTAATTAAAACTTCAATTTATATAAATTCAGTCAACGATAAAGAAAACTATAGTAAGAATCCTGTAATAAGTCATGACAGCTTTTTCAGTAGCACAAGCGTCTATCTATTTAAGAGGTAATAACTTATTAACAAAAAAAGCATTTAACTGCATACAGTTAGCTGTTATTATCTTTTTAAGTAACCCACAAGTTAAGGAGAACTTATTAAGCATCAATTTACCAGGAATGGTCTGGCGTCGTGAGGTCGGGGTTCGAACCTCGACTGGTAAATAAACTGTGATATATTGGGTAACAGTAAAATAACTCGGTAAGGACTTATTTTCATTATTTTCTACGTTGATTAAGAGGCGAAGTACAGTTTAAGGTTTGGTAATGAAGTAATGATTCACGATTCTTAAGCGCACGTGCGGTCTAGTATTTCAGGTGGTCGTCACATTATTTCCATTCCGTGAAGTGTGATTCTACTACCTTCATTTAGATCTTTAGATAAAATACGACTTAATATATTTACTTGTTGCATTATATAAGTTTTCCGAGATCTTCTACTCCCTTAAACCTGTTCTTCTAAAATGATTTAATAATAGTTCTCAAAATGTTAACTACTAATACCATGATCGACATTTAATCAGTTTATCAGTGTCAATCAAGATCAAGACGGCATATTTAATATAATGAGACTTAAAATCTTTCCAATAAGGTATAAAATTGCTTGTATTACAAGCTTGTTTAGAGTGTCGTTGAATATTGAAATGTATTATGGTCATAAAGAGGTGTGACGAGGAGGCCGCCCAGTGAGGTCGACGTGTGTGCAACTTTACGACAACTTCCATAGAGCCGCCATTTATTGTAAAACAAAATACAATAAAGTGTTTTCGGTTACTCTCTGTTCTACATGATTGTAATAAATGAACAGCGTGGGCATTACAAAAGAACATTTTACGAGATCTCTCTGTTTCATTCTCTATAAAATTGTATATAAAATGTATGATTGAGCAGTAGTAGTATTGTGAATGGTTTAGATCAAATTGCAGGTTACCTACCACAAGCACAGTATAAAATATCCATTATCATGTTAAACTTCATTAGAAAGAATCGGATTGCCAAACTACCAGATTGTTGGCCTTTATGAAGCTCACTAGATAAAATAGGGCAGGGTAGAAAGGTCTTAATACAACAAGGTCTTTAGGGACGATTGATCGTGGTTCACATCAAAGCTATAAACAATAAAAGAATGTAGAGAAGACCTTATAAGTTCGATTAATATCTAAATACATATTGGAAATATTTCGGATTATGTAATGCGGTTGTTATTTTTACTAATAAACTTCTTGTACCCTTAGAAAGTTATCAAAGACGTTCATGATCTGTGTTTTTTGTTTAATGTCGGTGATTTCACAAAAAGTACAATGAATAGACGTGAACAACGATCAGAAAACAACTTTCTTGTCTTAAATGGTACATTAAAAAGCCATAAACATGCCGTCTAATAACGATATACGAACACATGCATAAAGTACTAGAATACAAGATTGACAATATATCACAAACACATGCATACCACGCGAACTGTAGTCACGAAGTGGCGAAGAGTTCTTTGTTAGAACGATATCAAGATGCTTACGAAAGAATGTGGCAAGTAATTGTTAAACTATGCAAATTACTCTCTGTAACTTCGCGTACCCCGTAGATTAAAAGTTTCACGTTTTCTTTGGATTATATAGGTACTACCTGATAGTACAACGTGTTAATTAATAACGATCTTTATCATAGTGTTAGTTTTATATTGAAATAGCTTAACTTACATCACTCCATTAAAAAGTATTTTTTCTTCAGACCATATTTACAAATATATAATTTTTGTTTAAAAAAAATATACTAACAACTAAAACTATAGCCTATGTTACTCGATGAACAACGGTTAAGTATTTTCTCAGTTCATCTTAACGAACAAACATACAAAAAAATTTATATGTTCTCTATATGATGTGAGTTTAGAAACTAAAAGTGTGCGAGCTTAAAAGCACTTACGTAGCCTAAAATAGTTAGTTATGTATGGTATGTACAGTAATAAATGGCTTTCCATATAAAATCGCAGTTGCCGTCGTTTATCTATTGGTGTAAAGAATTAATGAAGTTTTTAATTGATATAATTATGACATAGGTGTAACTTATGTCAATAGTCATTAAAGGAAGTGGTTCGGTGCTATCAATAACGGGCGCGCCATTGGTCATACTCGTAATTGATGTTTAATTTGTATGCAAGTGTTAAACTTATAGCGTTTATACTGCATTATTTTAATCGTGTGTTTTTACGATTAAACTTTTACGACGAGCTACCTGGCATTTTATTACTATCCGTAGAGGTTCTATGAATCGTTAGACATTCTGCTGATTTTGTCCTTCAAAGCTGCTTGCTTTCCTATTAAATACAAGGAAACTACAATTTGTAATCAAATATATGATCAATTCTGTTTTTAGTATAGTGTGTCCTAAGGTTTTATTGATACTTAGGAACACTCAAACCCCAACCCATGAGTAAGAACACATTACTATCTAGATATCATACATACCTAGGTCGCTATAGCCTTAGTATTTTGTAGAATGAAGATACTGCACAGTTTAACTGCTTCAATTCGAGCGCGAAATCTCTTTAGAGAAAGTTCACGGTGCGGTATTAACATTGATTTACTATTTTTATCTTCAGATTTATTGTTACAATTGAGAAATCATTGTAAAACCGAAAAAAGTGACACTCATATTTAGAAAATTCAAAACTTTTAAAAGTATTCGTTACAATGACAAATGTTAAATTCAAGATCGAGTAATAGTAACTTTAGAAGCCTACGAATGACGAAACAACATAGAAACATTATCAATTAGTAGGTACTGAACAAACAAGCGAACGATTTTCGCCGAAATGTAGGTGTTTACGTCAAAACCGCTTCTTTCTATGAACATGTACACATTTGCATGCAATAGCGACGACCCGGAAGCATTTTATACACTTCAAACCTCAAAAAATTGTTTTCACTTTTGTTAATGAAGTGGACCACCATATCAAAAACGTTCAAAAGAAAAACTCATCGCTATTATGCAATTATTTTATTCGCAGTGTTGCATTGTTTGTAAAGTTCACTGTTGATGATTCTTTTCACCTGTTTGTCATAACTGGAGCGAGACTAAGGTCGTGGCCTCACAAAGAGAATGCGTAAACAAAACAGATACGTACTATTAGTACTGATAGTTTAAGTTGAACAACTCCTTCAAACAAATTTTAGATTGTTTAATGGGGTAGTTTAAGTGTCAGTTTATCATGATTAATTACATTGCAATTTAAACTTTATATTCCATTTACATGCAGACTTGATTTGTTTACAACCGTATCTAACCAGTCCAGCTAATAAAAGCTTGAATTATTGTAAAATATTGTCAATTTGATTCATCTTAATTAATACACTTTGTTCAGAACCAAAACACTGTGAAATAAATAAATGTCTTAATTTTAAGTAACCTCGTTTTCTATAGCATTATGTTAATGTAGGAGCGCCTATAAGTTTACAAGCTAAAAGCGTCGCGTGGTCATAAATATATATCAAATCTATTTTGGTTTCTGGCCTTGTGGATATAATTGTAACAACTCGTATACAAACTCTAATGTCTATAAAAATTAAGCAATTTATCAGCTGTACTTTATTTAAACACAAGGCTGCAAATATAACCAAGTAAAGCCATAACCGAATGAACAACTTGGTTATCCAATTAAGTGATTTCATAAATATTGCAGTATGTGACGTATTATGTATGTAGCTACCGTTTCATAAAAATAAACTTGAGGGCGTCTTTACCCTGTTATACAGATGTACCTACATAGTACATCCATACTATTATATAAAACGGAAGAGTTTGTTTGTTTGTTTGTTTGAACGCGCTAATCTCTGGAACTACCCGTCGGATTTGAATAATTCTTTTTGCTTATGATAGCCCAGTTTTCTGACAAGGTTATAGGCTATGTAACATCACGTTACTGGCAACGGGAGCAGAGCAGTAAGCAAAGACGCGAATGAATCCGCACTGCGAAAAGCTAGTACCTATACAATAGGCATGTTTAGTCGTTTAGTAAAGCTGTAATAAGGATCTATTGGCAAGTACTGTAGATTCGGAACTGATATGAAACAATCCTCAGAAAACTCATTTACTTTTTGCTAATTTAGCCACTTCATCCAGAACTTTAACGCTTAAAGCGAGGTTTTTGCCATAGTCACTACGATTGACGATTATCAGTTGGGTAAGAAGTATTGATATTATTAATGCGAAACAAATGAATTCATGTTCTTAGAAACATTACTATTGAACTTCATCCGCGTATCGAAGACAGCATAACAATTCAAACGTATTCATATTTACTGTTTCTGCAAATGAGCAATTATTTATTAGTAACTCGTAGTAACTCGCAACTGCGATTGCAGCAACGAGAAATTAATATCACCCACGCAACATTCTGACTCACTAGCGACCATGGTAGGGGCGAGACAGTCATAATCCATTAGATATTGCTAACTAATGAGCGCTCGTGTTACATGTCTTGTCAACGATATGAATTTAATCGAATCGGTCTTATAGTTTAATACCTATTTGGAATGGAGTTTAGTACATATTAGGGGCAATATTATCACTTCATTTTATCATTTTAATCGAAATGTTTCCAATACCGGATATGGTTTTCTTCTATCATTATCAACCTGTTCATGACCATTGTTGGAACGTAATTTGGTCTCTCCTAAAGAGAAGAGAAGAGTTTGCCTAAGTCACCACGTTTCACATGTGGATTAGTGCACATACTACTATTATATACTTCATTCAATTTTAAAACATAATAATATACTTACATAAATAACAGAAGAAAAAATTTAACATCCAAAGAAAAAATAAATAAACATTCAGAATACTAAAACCTGTAGTTATAATGGGTAATATAATAAAATAATAAAAACGAAACGCACACGTTTGTGACACCCCGGAGTGACAGCGTAATATGTACCAGAGAAGATTTATTTCTCAAAGTAAACACTAGAAGCGCTATTATTGGTTATCTTAAAGTACCGTACCGTAGTTTTCTTTTTTCCCGATAAGACAAATGCAAGTTAACTCGTTGTAGACCTATAGTTACGTACTCACACAGAAAAAAAAATATGTTTAACGCATGTTTTTTTTATGTGAGTGTGTAACCTGTATTGACATTAACATTAATACTTAGTGGTTTATTGTATGTGTATAAACAGTCAATGATCAATAATGACGGCCTTGCCAGCACAGTCACTATTACATTCAATATAAATTATACATAGATAAAATTATTTTACTTTTATGATTAGCTATACTATTAGCGATTTTATCAGCTTTATAATACTTTAATAAAGACATTATAGGCTTCTATAAATCATATTTGCACGAGTATTTCAAGCGTGTTAAAATAATATGTGATGTCCAAAAAGTACTGTTATAGTTCTGATATTAGAAACATTCATACTTAAACCTATGTACTACCACTCCACATCAGGGAATGAGGTTCCTATTTGTGGACTTTGCTGGTATAAAATAAGAAAAAGAAATAAAATAGTCAATTCCTCATATTAAAACCAAGTCTATTTATACGAAACCAGTTCTACAAGACACGTTTCATGCTTTCTTTGTCTTTCCTACCAAGAAAAACAAAGACGGAATGATAATTGCATTGCTCAACTTACATTGTGTATGAACCTTTAGCCATTCATCTAGACTTTAATAATTGTCATAAAAAAAATACGACCGTCGGAATAAGAGTTTTACACAAAGCTCATCCTGGGATAATTTACAAATATACAATTAACTGATACAAAGTAAACATAGTATTTCAAACCATTTTTTTATATGAGCACATCAAAATTATTCCGCTTTACCTGATGTTAAACAGTTACTGGTATCTAGGAGTAGCGTATAATCATACTAATAGACACCGTAGTAAATCCTGGCGCAAATTTTTGTCATAAGTATGAACAAAATCCAAAACATACGGTCTAACGACATCACTACCCAACATTTGTATTTAAAACACAGACTAAACTTATTTCTGTATATTTTACAATGTTAACTGTCCATTTTTACAACAATTATCATAAATCGCGCACAGATACCCATTACGTATATCATTTAATATTTTAATATCATACATGCAGCTTAAAATATTGCGCATTATGAAATGTCCGCGTTTTATGGTAACAACAATTCGTTCGAAGCATTGTTATACACGAGGTATAAACATAAACTTTCTTTAATGTGCAATTACATTAAAATATTATTATCATGACTCGATATGTTTTACTTATGTAGAGTCTACGTAGGGCGTATGGCTGTATTATTGAGATCCTGGCTTTGATATGTTACTGGTCTTTTTTAAAGAAAGAAAGAAAAAACATTTATTTGTTCTCAACAAGTTAGTTTACAGAACTCAACAATACATTGTAATAAATAAAAATAAAAGTAACAAACATATTGAGATACAAAATTTTCAAGAAATGTTCAATCCTTCTAGCACATTTTTACAGCAGGGGAACGCGTATTCCACATAAAGAAGGCATGGCTTATAGTATTGATTACTATGCTTATATTAGTTATATAGGTAAGTAATGTTTAGTTACAACAAAAATATTAGTATGATACATGAAATTGTAAGGAAGTATGCCTATTTAAATACTCATAAATATGTATGTATTACTACTACTTCTTTCGCAAATATGCTCATTGTAACTAAAAATTTGTTCAATACTCGAAAGTACTTGTTAAAATGAAATTATAGTTTAAATTTTGTTAATGAACATGTCAATATATTTACTTCCCCACTTAAATGTTAAAACATTTATTAAATTTGTTACCTATATATCTCAATTGTATTACTTACCAATTAAATAGTTTCAACAAATATTACAGGGTTACAGCAAATAATTATAACCTTTTACAACTGTCAGAGAATTTAATTCGTTAGTGCACATTGAATAAGTTGATATTTTTTCCTATTTATTTTATCTTAAACTTTATCAAAGTAGAGTTAAAGTTCAATTTTATTTAGTGGTATTATAACATGAATTTTCTTACATGAAAAGTAAAATTAACCATATCAAAGTTCCATTAAAAAAGTATAGAAAGTGATCGCTCCGGATAATGTATTGGCAAGCTTTTAAGATGGAGGCTTGCACGCAACCGTAACAAATTAACGCCTTACACGTTATGATATTTATCAGCCGATCTAATAACAGGATACCTTGCAGGCAACATTACCTATAAGTTTTGTTATCCAGATTTTACCATAACCAGTAATGCGTATAAATTTGAAATAATTAGTATGCAAGTATATTTTATTAATAAGAAAAATTATTATAAATGCGATATGTTTGTTTGTTTGAACGTACTAATCTCTGGAACTACCATTCGGATTTGAAAAACATAACATCACGCTACTGGCGACGGAAGCAGAGCAGTAAGCAAAATGCAAGTGAAACCGCGTCACGGAAAGCTAGTAATCTAATATAACTATAGTTCAGCGTTACTTTTAATGTATTCACTATTTTGTATATCACAAACATTGAATTCTAGTATTATGCACTTATGCAAGAAACAATTCATTAATAATTATTATTGTTCAACCACTTTTTATAATCTCACTTTCATCGGCTGCAAGTTCATCATTACTCTTTAAATCCACTACAGTGACATCAAATAAACTTTTTCCACGTAAGTACAATAAAGTTGTGGCATGACATGAGCTATTCGTTTAGGTACCCCGAACGACTATAAAATATGTCATTGATACAAATATGTTTTAGCAGATACATAGGCCAGATAGTACGAGTTATTCCGGTACTTCACTTAAACATTATAAAACAATTGAGAGTATGATCGTATCATGGTGTTAGTATTTAACTCCCGATGTTCGAGAACTCCAAAAAGTACTAAGGATTGCTGTACTAATTTTAAACTAAGTTCATTCACTAAACTACGCCCACGTACGTTTACCAACCTAGTTGTAAAAATAGAACATATTTAATTAAAGTATATTTCAGCCACAAAAGACTATTTTCACTAGAACGTAATATGTAAAACATTAAACTACATAAATATCGCTATAAATAACATGATTTAGAACCAAAACGCGATATATTGTGAGACATGACCGATATTTTTTTTATCGAACCTTTTTAGCGTGTGTAACAAAAGTTTTAATTAGTATTTGTGACCTAAATAATGGTAGAACTAGTACAATGTTTTCTGGTGGCGTGATATAGTTGCTGTTTATATAAGAACGAGTTTTTAAATTGTAATAGCTTACTAGTTTTTATATAAATGATAAACGTTGTTTTAGACACGCCCCTACGAAGAAATACGCGCTGTGTCACGAGAGACTTAACAAATATAGGTATAATAATTTATGAACACAAGATAAACACATAAACATTTACCAAATAAATTTATAAATCACAGAATGTTTTAAATAGTGTGGTATGATAACTACTAAACTACGGTAACGAGCTTTTGCTCTTAGAGAGTGGCAACGCGATAATGAGAATTGTACAATGATGCTTGCCTTCAGAACGAGGTCCTTTAGAGATATAAAAGGGTATCTAGTCCCATTTCTTGTTTGAGACATACAAATCACCAAATACTCAAACGTTATTCAATTTTAAGTTGCTCTTAAGTTTCAGCATTAAACATAAGAGCAAACATAATATATGGAATAACGTTTTACTTTATTATAAATTTAAGTCAGAAAAACTTTTGAGCGTAACTAACAAGTTGGTTTTCGAGTATTACAATGATTTTCGAGTATTTTGGTACTAAGCAATGATAGTTAGAAAATAGAAAGTTCAAGATATAATTGTTGCATTAGTTCCTGAATCACTCTAGGTGTACGTTAGTGAAGTGGCAACATGTTGTTTGAATAATTGATTGGCAAAATCACTTTCCTTTTTTCAGAAGACTAGTGTCAGTCAACTATTGCTGTAATAAATATTATGCTACAGCTATCGGTGCTCGGACGTAGCGCATTCAGCATTTTCCCTAGGGCACTAGTGACAGCCGTAATTGTTACCTACAAAATGATTTGTATAGTTCTTTATTAGTACCGTTAATTGCAACTTAAAAGTTACTACAAAATGCCTCAAGCGATGAGTTAAAGTTCAGTTGATTTTACTAGTTTACTGAAGTGTTAACCAGACATTTAATATAAAAAATACGCTCTATTTGACTTACAGTGTTAAACTTGTCTAACATTACATTCGAGTGCATAAAATTAAATATACGTCATGCTATACAAGATGTTACGGTTCAGTAGACAGTTACCTTAATAAAAAGAAAATATTCTTACACCCATTTTTTATATTTTTTAACTGGGGACTTAATCATAGTTTCTCCCTAGTGAACTTACGCTAAGCATAAAGACTGAATGATTTTAACTTATTTTCAATTTCTCAGACGACTTTTTTATTCGCTTCACTTAGTTATTCAGTTTCACTCTTTGTTTATTTTAAGGTTTCATCACATCTTCATTTAAATATTTTAATACATTTGCAAAAATCACAGTCACAATGTATTTTTTAAATACGTACAATCGAAAGCTTGTTCGAATCCACAGAGGCAAAAGAAATACCGAAACTAATCGATAAAAAAGGTACAGTAATTACTTAACTTATTTGAAGAAGGTTGCACTATCAGAAGCGTATAAAAACATAGAATATAATATACCATAAGTTACAAAGATAAAAATAAGCCATCTTCACCGTGATATTGGAATAAATTACTATAATTATCTCTCACGACATTCCGAGTACTACTAAGTTGGCTTTTAATTGGTGGATGATCAGATAAGAAATGAAACTAACGGTCATGTAGTGACATTTAGAAGCGTGTGGTGTTGGCGACCGCCGTCGCCGGTCGGCGTCGCCGCTTCGTCCGCTTCTAACAATTAGCCGTGTCCATCAGTTAAGGTAGTAAGGCGATTCACTGTGACCGCGATAGCTTCGTTACTATAGAGACCGAGGACCACACACGACTGCCAATAAACTTGGACCCTCGTAGGGAAATATGCAAATCGGGCCCTTCGCTGAATACGGCATGAATATTTTAAATGTTTTGTTTTCTTGTGAAATTAATTAAATCTGCGACGGGCAACTATTGGCCGAATGAGATTCTGTTATACTGGTTTTGCTGCATTCCTTTTAGTATTGTATTAATTGGCACTGACCTATTAATTTGTTCCGTCTGAAGGGTTGTACTCGTATGAAAAAGTTCTTTGTCAATAAATATGATAAAATACTACAACTTGTTCTATAAATGGTAGACATAATGTTTAGAAATAGACTTTGTTATAAAGAAATAGACATTTATTAAAATGCTATAATTTACACAGAAAATCACTGACAAGCACTATAAATGCAGCTGTAGGTATTATGCAAGTTATAAAGTAGCGCAATTTATTCGTAACTAGGCGCTGGGCGTCACATCGCTAAAGAATTTAATTTTACATTTTATTTAGTTACAGGTTTTCTAGCTAAATACAAACACTATATTACCACAAACTAGTTGATAAGTTTTAGACAATGTAATTCTAGGTCTTAAATAAATTATAAAAAAATAGCTTTCAGGGTCAAAGTCTCAAAATATCTCAATACCTGTTTGTTGGAGTGAATTCACAGGAGCAAAGATATTAATGAACACAATTAATAGTATTAGATTATAAAAATTGGTATTAACCTTTAATAAATATTTTAATTAAAATTTAAAAGACAGAATTTACTCGTAACTATTGTGTTCATAAATATATATATGATAATGATTACATTTTCTGAGACATATTATTGTATTGACTTCGATATTTTTGCTATTCAATGGTCTGATAAAATATAATGTGTACAGAGTAGAATAAATCTATACCTACGCATATGTTTATTGTACTATAATTTATTATTTCAAACTTTCAAGCATGAAGCAAGCCTTTAGAAGTCATAGTATTTAATTGTTTGTCATTACGCGCTACAGGCCAAAGACAAGCTGTTGGGATGTTGGGATATGTTGAAAACAAAACATTATAAAAACATAAAAAAACAATTATACTTTTTGCATTTTACTTTTCCTGTAATAAATAAGAAACAACAACTTGTAGCTGTACCAGTTGTAAATAAAATATTGCCTTTTTCTCAAACATAAAAAGGCAAAGAAATAGACGAGGTTCGCTATGGTAATCCATCGGGAACGTATGGGGTTAAGTGAGCATAATTCTTTATAGAATTTAGTTTATTTTATAAACGTAATTATATAAACAAAAATAGAATTAATGTCAAGGATACACAACAATTGTTTCGAAGAAATGTAAATCAATAATACTCAAAACTTCTTAGGGTGATTAGATCGTGTCTTTATTTTACTATAACCTTGTGCTAGATCAGTTTTGTTAGCCTCCTTGTTAAAAATATAATAAACCTGTTTATGCATTTTACTATACGGACTATAAAAAAGCTTTCAGACTATCTGATTTCCCAGATCCTTAATTCATGATTCTAAGCTACCCTGAGATAATGATTCCTGTCTAAGGCGACGGCGTGGAGCATCACTTCAGTGCTCGCGCCCACGATCTATTTCAAATGGACGACATCGTAGACAATTATCGGTAGTGAGAACGCGATAAATCGACACAGACCGTTATTGGGACGTGCACCTTTCTGATTTTATGGCTGGACATGTCCGTTTTGGTCATACAAATAAGGTGCAAGAACTTATTGTCGGCGTTATAAGCAATTATACACACAATTACAAAATTAGTGGAGTGTCGGATTAGTCGTGTATGGATTTACATCTTTGAAGTAATGCTTAACTAATCAGAGTGATTCTGAATATTTCAACAATCTATAATATGATAAAAAAAAACGAAAGGAAACTCACTCACTAACTCATCACGAAATCTCAGAAACTACAAGTGCTAGGAATCTCAAACTTTGCATGAGGGTTCCTTTTAGAAGTTCCTTTTTTAAGGAGTGTAAGATGTAGTACGGCAAAACTGATATTTTTAAAGCTATCGACTCCAAACTCATATAATTATACTGTTTACTAAAATTAGCTAGGTATCATTTTTTTTATATTTAGAAACTACTCTTATTAAGTATGAAAATAGGAATCGCCAGTTTGTGTGAAATTTCGTCAGTTTTAGTGCTAGCGGGTGAATAGTTTTGAATGGGATTAGCCATAGAGACGGATTATACTGATTATTACTGATTGCCGATACAATGTACGATTGCCGTAAGATCAGGCAGGCAATATTCTTATAAAGGCACATATCTGCATTTACACGAGAGCTAAGTCGCGGGTTACAGCTAGTTATATATATTTGGTGAAGTTAGGACACGTTTTATTCTTCTAATCCGTTAATTCAAACATTGTGATTAACTTATTTAATAGATAAGCTTTTTTGTGCAACATTAATTGATAAAGAAAAACACAGGTAAGGCATGCAATTTATACGAACACATAAAACGAAGTAAATTAGATTTTTGGGCAGCAAAACGGTTGCGGGGTATTTAAACCCTAACTATGATTCTAAGTAAAAAGTTAATCAAAATACCTACACATTTACGGCAATTACACAGGGAGCTGAGGTTGTCCCTCGTTGTGTCAATATTGGTAATTTGTCGTCCCGCTTGTATGTGTGGCATGGTGTTCTCGCATGCTTTGCTCGCATTCTCGCATGCTTATTTAACAAAATATGCTTGATTTGTTAAAATTGATTGTACATATCAATCACTACAATAAATGTTGGGAGTCCGCGAATTTGCCTTTATAAAGTACCAACTTAAACTTTTTACTTTTTTCAGATTTTGTTTAGACTGTGTTAGTATTAGGTAAACATTGTTTAACTTTTTAATTGCTCATAAGATAATTGGTTGGAGAATATATATACATAATAGTTATAAATAATACCAGCCTGTTTTACTGTCCCACTGCAGGGCAAAAGCCTCTTCTCATATAGAGAAGGTATGAGCATTAAACGCCACGCTTGCTCAAAGCGGATCAGCAATTTCAGACTTTTAGGTCCAGGTTTCCTCGCGATGTTTTCTTTTACCGTCAGTCAGAAATGTCTAAGATAAACTTAGAAAGTAGATATGATTTGAAAATCACTTTTGTACTTGCCCGGATTCGAATCCACAACCTCGTATTTACGAATCGGGTACCTTTTCCACTGGACCCTTTTGACTTTTTAGACTACACATATTGTAATAGAACTCTAAAAGGTAATTTATGTGTAAAGAATTAGAAAGGTTGACACATTAGGGTCACATTTAGCACGGAATACGTATTATTATAAGTTTTAATGTTCTCAGTGTCGTGTTATGTGGTTTTTTCTATCAGGACATCTCATTTTCAGACTATAATAGCAACTAGCAACACTTTACGCCTTAACATGGCAGTCAAATTATATGCTACATGGTCAACTAATTGTGGTTCCGATAATCGAACTACTGAAAATCATCAGTTGCAATAGTTCAGTTGTTAAAAAACACCGAACATACATACACATATATCTACTAATATAATTACCTGATATTGTGGAAGATTTTTGTGGAGGTCTGATACCCATATCCGTATCGAAAATACATGACAATCTCTTCTTTTCTAAGACTAAATGTTGCATACGTCCTACGTGCATGACTATAAACAATAGTTCCGACATTGCATTAAAGTCAATCGTTGGTGTGAGTGAAGTATTTCCTAACTCATTGTAATAAACCTATTATCGTATTTGACATACAGTTAGTCGTTAAACGCCTCCTTTACCTTATATTTGGTGTAAAAGTCACGTCTGTTTCATTAGGAATAGCCTCACGCAACATATTGCGTCACATAACAGATAACAATCGATATTATAATGAATAAAACATCGAGTTATGTGAACAAGAAGATAATTCAATACACATGATTATTAAATATTATATTACTTTTGTAAATGGGTGTTATTTTGACATGTTATTTAGTCATTATTGTTTGTTTTCTTTTTATGGCCATAAAGGTGAAAAATAAACGTAAGCCTCACTTGATATAAAGCGGTCAACCAATAACAAAGTCGTAGTCACAATTTATGCCGCATGACAACATGCAAGCCGAACACCTACGGCTTGCATTTTGACATGTTATTCTGTCATTATTGTTGATGTTTTCTTTTTACGCCGATGAAGACACAAGAGAAATTTGATATTGAGGTAACCAAAATGAGAGCCGTCATCACAATCTATGCCACATGCCAACATGCATGTCATATGTGTTATTTTGACAAATAATTATAAGTTTTTTTTTTCACTTTGTAAAAGGCAAAGTAATATTTGAATTTTACCTTACCAATATATCATCACAGTTTTTAAGTGGCCACATGTCTATATACATGTCACAAATACTTAAAGTGTGATACCTGTCCAACTTTTACCTATCTAAGGACTTACGAACATAAATTCGCATGTCTTACAAGTACTGTCATTTTACTAGTTTAAAGGAAAAAAATAGTAATACATTTAAAAAGACATAGATATAACAACGCAGCCATCACAATGGCAAGTCAAATTTAATTCATTACAGAGAGGTGTAACTGTGTTAAACAGGTGGTGGAGCTGTTTATTACACAAAGATACGTGTCGTGATAGCATTTAAACAAATTATTTAAATGTTTCGCATCCTCCACCTTTTAAGAATACGTTGTTAAATGAATACCCTACCTACGCTATGTGCTGACATACATAGTGAATTAATACACGACATTGTGCTATAAAAGACGAGCTAGAAGTATGATAATATTTGTATTTGGTAAAGGTTTAATTTCAAAACATCAATAATTGGACACCGATTTAAGGATTAAGATATAAAATAATATTGACATAAACTAGACCTTCCTTCCTATCATATTTTGCTTTTTATCTTATTTTGAGAAAATTAGATAAAAATATTATATGCAAAATTGATAAACATAAATTGTTAAACAATTAGTGCTGCATAAAATAATTTCATCGTAAATGTTAATTACAATGTTCAAATTCATTAATACAATTTTAAAAATGCAAAATCAAAGACTGTCTGGTTTCCAAGAAAATTAAGATAGCCCACTTATGCTATAGCCCAACTTCATCTTGCCAAAATATTTTTTTCTTAGTAAATTAGTTTACATAATTTGTTGACCGTAAATAGAATAATATTCAGAAAATTCGACAGAAAAATACAATCCCACCAAAAACAATTAATGTCCTAATAACGTCTTACTTGTTCTTACCTAGAGGCGATATTAATAGAACATCTGTCTTTTATTTGTACATTTATGTAATATATTTTCCTTGAAGCGTGTCCGCCAATTAGTTACAGGTAATCGTAATGTAAGCCTTAAAGTTTTTGAAAGCAAAAAACCGGCGACAGCAGAACTATTTTTAATTGTTTATCGAAAAAATAATTATTTAATAAAGGTAAAATCGTCTTCCTATTATTTTATTGAGGTAAATCATTATTGATTTGTGAGAAATATGGGTGTGTCGCAGCTACCGTTTATTAAATTTACTATAGTAATTAGAGGCGTAGTAAGTGTCAAATTAATTTGATTTATCTTGTAACTAGCAGTCGGTTCCGATTTCTCGTTGCGTCCCGACCTCGATGTGTTACTATTGATTATTAAATAAATTAATGTATTACAGCAGCTGTATATTTGCAGACAAATTACCTGTATTATAGGCAAATCAAATACCTATAAGACAGATGTTTACCTAGATGTTTTTGAGACATGATCAAATACGAGGTTGAGGGTACGACTCTGAGGCATAAAACTTTATGTAACCAAGGGCCTAAGTCTGCTATCTTGTGATATCAAAATGGTCGATCATTGATCTCTTATTGGTTGAAACTTGTCAAAATCAACCATTATGAGATGAATGATCGACCATTCTGACACTATTGTGATAGTAGACTTAGGCCTCTGGTGATTTGTTTTTTCTGTGTCCGTTAATTTTATAAGTACGTAGAGATAAACTGATAGAATAAAAATAAGTGACTATTGTGATATATACCTAAATACGTACGAAAAAACTGAGCCGCTATTGGCGTGCTAAGCTTACAAACATGCATTTCGAACGCTGCATGCCAGCATGTGAGATTTGTCATGCATACAAGTATTCACTCGTACATAGATACATACTTTTATTGATTGTATAGTTAGACATTATTTGTAAGGAACTGTAGGCGCTAAATCAGTATAAATCATAAATTAGTGGCCTATGTTTAGGAGTAGTCATTTACAGGTTGATAATTTTATTACATTGCAAATCGTTGGTGCCGAATTTAATCACAGCCAGTGAATATCTAATATCTACGTATTTAATAGAAGCCCAGTTGTATATTGTAGTTCTATCTATAGTATAATAATATACATTATTAATTAGTAATTACTGTTACACGACACATAAAAACTAGCCACATCACCATCGCTCACTCATCTTTCATTCAAAACTATAAGTGAGTTCTCTGAAACCCCTTCACGACGGCGCCAGACGTGTAACGTAACGCACGACACTTTTAAAAAAAATATGAAGTGTACAGTGTCCGCATTTTCCGAGTCTACACGATTGCAGTCCACTCACCCTTTATGGTCACTTCGAGTTATCTCGGGGCGTATCGTAATAGAAGTGACTCCATATTAATTGCGATCAGAAAGTAATAACCTTTTTCCGTATTAAGAGATAATGTCAATTCGCAAAGAATTTATTGCAGCTTATGTAATGAAAAATGAGAATTTGAAACATTACAGCACCTTTCGGAAAATAACTGATTTGATGTATTACAACGGCATAAGTTACGTGGTGGTGACATATTATTTATTATCTTATTCTATTCAGTAGTGAGTCCTTTCTTTGTCAGGTATCGAGATATACTATTGTTTGGGAAGTCAACTATTAAACACTTGTTAGAAATGTTCTTATGAGCTTGCACTTTTGTTCTATTTGCGTGTGGGCTTATAACTAAATAGGTGCGTGGAATGTTAAGCAGATTTTATTACATAACTAACCAATGGGGTAGCATACAACCTTACATTTAAGAAAGACCAAGGTAATGACAAAGATAAAATCACCAAATCAATTTTATTTATAGAGAAAAGCATTCTAGTTCAAATGATGGTATCCACTTAAACCCTTATTTGGAGTTATAATAATTGGTATCAAGCGTAAGATCTCTAACTGTAAGTCCAGTTACAATGAATATAGATTCTTGAAGCTTTTGTAGTGAATATTTGGTATAATGAGTTTAAAAGCTTTTATGTTTAAATTGAGTTCTTCCTGTGGAATTGTAGCATGAAAATTGATACTTACTAATAAAATAATTGAACTTACATACAATATTTTTTCATCCCATTCGACTGAGTAGCTTCGTTATAATGTTTTAGTTGCTACGTATGAAGATAATATATGCATCCATATTTTTAGCTTAGGTACTCTAGAACTGAAGTTAACCTAGCTTCAGTATGTTCACTTCAAATCTTTGTTTTGTACGCATAAAGGTAAATAGACCAAAAAGCAGTAGCATTACTGCTATATCTGCAGGGGCTTCTATATATTGCCAACCATTGTTATTTTATCACCAACGTACGATTTTATAACTAGCAACACCTTAATTCGTACCGGGCTACGATAACGATAGAAGAAGAGTTCGGGCTTTAGACGGTAATCAGCTGCTCTCCATATAAACTAATCAGTTACCAGAGGCAGCTAGCGGTGCTCTACACACGCGCCTTACTTACTACCAACACCAACAACAACTGACGCTTCGCCTATCGATCTACCACAGTTTAAGAATTTATGGCTAGGATCACATGTTAGATTTTTTAAAATATGTCTTACTATGAAAAGACCATCTGTTTTTATATAGTAAGATATAGTAAGTATTTCTGGACAGCCTTGAGCAAGCATGGCGTTCAATGCTCATGCTTTCTGCTCATGTCTCATGAAAAGAGGCTTTAGATTCCTGCAGTAGTATAATAACAAGCTGGTATTATAATAATCATTAATGTGACTCGAATTATCGGTATTAATTTTGAAACAGATTGCACCATAAGGGTCAGAGTCCCATCGATCAACAGCGAATAAAAATACCGAAAATTTATAATTCTAAATGACGTGCATAACATGTGACTTGGACTGTTGAAGTTATCGAACCATTGTAATATATTTGAGTAGACGCCAGGAGGTAGATAACTTTACTGTCATGTTGTAATTCACCGTTAGCTGTTTATATAAAAAAAATTGCTAGCTGTTCTAGATTAACTTGTGTTGCCTTGCACTTTATAAATTAATCTATACTGACCGGCGCCAGCGCACCAAGGTTTCCAAGATAATGTCATCTTGAATTACATTGCGTTTATAAAAATGTATCAGCTATTGGCTGCATTTCTTATACCCGTTGTGTGATCTGCTTACATAGGGTATTAATTAACAAAACATGGTAAGGTACAGCGTTGTCAACGTGAGCAATAAAACGTTTGTCTGTCCTAATGTCGTGCAAGAGTCGTAAAGATCGATCGATTATGGCAATGACCTTCCTAAAATGTACTTTTGGTGACGGTCACGGTAATACCCGTATTAAGTAGGTCCAATATATATGCTGAGGTGTAACTGCGAGATGTATGGTAAATAAGTTTTGGGTAGGTACAAAGTATAGTACACCCAGACTCTAGCAACACATTATGATCACACACATATTTGTTTTGCATGTTAATCGAATTTACGATTGGTGCTCTTAAACACGCAAGGTCACACGTGAAGTCAATTTGACTATTGTAAGAGCACTTTAATTGGCGCCTGTCATACGACAACTTATCAGAATCTCAAGTTTAAACAAGCATTTCAATCATGTGTAACCAGCCTTCACCATCCAACTATATTCATGTGTATATAGTTGGATAACAAATCAATAAAAAGTCCAGCTAGTGTACTACTAGCTGGACTTTTTATTATTATTCTCATTAAACATATTTTTTTTCTAGATTCAGACGCAGATGGCCTATAAGATTCATTAACTTGTAGCTTAATATTCAGGTTCTAACGATTAGGATATAATTTCGTAACTAAGTAAAAATTTTGTGCACGCAGGGGCATTACATTTCGCAACAATTTAGTTTTTTACGTAAAGACTATGTTTAAAGGCATTTATGTAATTGGGCCAGTTTTGCATGCAACACACGATTTAGACCAGCCTTGGCATTAGTAAAATAATTATATATCGACATTCATTAATACTGGATATAATAAAGTTAATAAGCTAATTTATTAAAATTTTCTAGAACAATTTACTATAGCTTGCGTAAAAAGTCTGAAGCAATAATAATAGAATATATTAACATGCCTTAGTTAAAGTATTTGTTAAAATATCCGTTATGATAACACTCAGGTTATCTATAAAAATTACATATTTATTTAAGTTAATATAAGACAGTTTTAAAATGAATATACCATTATTAGCATTAGTCTATCATACACAATAACATAACACTCATAACTTAAATCGCAAAGGTATCTTAATAAGAGGTCGGTAAAGCTACTACGTAAAGGAAAGTTGTACTTCGTCAGCTTGTAAAGACATCGATACTAAACTTGCTAGTAATAATTGCAAAAACGTTTAATAATATTTTTTACTAGCTTTCCTCAGCGTGGTTTCACTCGCGTTTTTAGTTACTGTTCTGCTTCCGTCGCCAGTAGCACGATGTTACATAGCCTATAACCTTCCTCAAGAACTGGGCTAAATATACGCAAAAAAAAATATTCATATCCGAATGGTAGTTCCAGAGATTAGCGCGTTCAAACAAATAAACAAACAAAAAAACTTTTACGCTTTTTGTATTAGTATAAATATAGATATATATTAGGTAATACGGATAAGTGCGCTATTTCCAATTTCATTTCACTTTATAGGTTTGCCATCGACTGCTGATTAGGTTTAAAGTCTATCGAGTATTGTGAAAGTGTTTCGTTCGAATAGGTTTTCAATAATTTTTCTCCTCACTGTTAGGTAATTTAAATACACATAGACACATGACTTTGTAAAAATAGATCATGGATTTCAAATCGATTGTTCATAATTGTTTTGATTCCGTTTTAAAATTCGGCATTTCAAAGAAAGTTCGAGTCAACATTTAAATATTTCAATAATACCCCGCCTTTTAACAACACTTTGGTGTGCGGTTTTTACAAGAACGTCTCCCTTTTAAGCCCGAATTGTGATTTAGAGATAAGATAGGGGAATTTTAAATGTTTTCACAGTCACTCAGTAGGAGGTTGTCGGCCTTAAACATGGGAATCGCGCATTTTACGTGGCGGCACCATACAAAAATGCCATGGTCACAAAACGCGCGTAGAATTTTAAAAGCCGAGTCGAATGCCGATGTTGTGATACAGTTTTTCATTGTTCCCATATATTTATAATTTATCTCACCTTTAGTATTTGAACAATCTAGAATTAATTCAAGGACACTAAAATATGCTGAAAACGGTAGCACTTTGAATGCTTTGATGCATCTATATTTTCCTATGAACAATGCCTATTGAGTTCTTGTATTTGCCGACTATTTTGATTAAAATTTCCTATTATTCCTTAGTGAGATATTTTAAGAACTTTTTTCTATAACTGTCTTTGCCATTATACAGCTAGACGTTCAATTGTTCGTGTACGTTTTTAACACATATAAATAGATACTAAGTAAAATAACCTAACAAAAATGAATTAATTTTCGAACATGACAATCATTTTTTATTTTTAATCCTACCTTACACAACGATTCAAAAAATTTTTTTGCCGCATACAATTGATATAAAAATATGTCTGTTACGCCGCTTTGAAACAATACAAAGGTCGTCGAGGTCATTTCATAGTGACGTCCAATCTGATCGTTTAACGGAATTGAGGTTATGATTCAGTTATAATGAACGACATAGGACATTTCTACAAACTATGAGCTGGTCGAACTGACCATGACCATAATGAAGATGACCTTGAGTGTTACTGATAGTTTACCCATAGTAAATATTAGTCATACTAGTGTTTCCAGTGAAATGGTGGATAACGTAGCGGTCTTATCTCGTTTTTCACTGAAATAACAAGGAAGTACCTATACAAATTACATACAACTTATGATAGTAACCAATGGGGTAGCATACAACCTTACATTTAAGAAAGACCAAGGTAATGACAAAGATAAAATCACCAAATCAATTTTATTTATAGAGAAAAGCATTCTAGTTCAAATGATGGTATCCACTTAAACCCTTATTTGGAGTTATAATAATTGGTATCAAGCGTAAGATCTCTAACTGTAAGTCCAGTTACAATGAATATAGATTCTTGAAGCTTTTGTAGTGAATATTTGGTATAATGAGTTTAAAAGCTTTTATGTTTAAATTGAGTTCTTCCTGTGGAATTGTAGCATGAAAATTGATACTTACTAATAAAATAATTGAACTTACATACAATATTTTTTCATCCCATTCGACTGAGTAGCTTCGTTATAATGTTTTAGTTGCTACGTATGAAGATAATATATGCATCCATATTTTTAGCTTAGGTACTCTAGAACTGAAGTTAACCTAGCTTCAGTATGTTCACTTCAAATCTTTGTTTTGTACGCATAAAGGTAAATAGACCAAAAAGCAGTAGCATTACTGCTATATCTGCAGGGGCTTCTATATATTGCCAACCATTGTTATTTTATCACCAACGTACGATTTTATAACTAGCAACACCTTAATTCGTACCGGGCTACGATAACGATAGAAGAAGAGTTCGGGCTTTAGACGGTAATCAGCTGCTCTCCATATAAACTAATCAGTTACCAGAGGCAGCTAGCGGTGCTCTACACACGCGCCTTACTTACTACCAACACCAACAACAACTGACGCTTCGCCTATCGATCTACCACAGTTTAAGAATTTATGGCTAGGATCACATGTTAGATTTTTTAAAATATGTCTTACTATGAAAAGACCATCTGTTTTTATATAGTAAGATATAGTAAGTATTTCTGGACAGCCTTGAGCAAGCATGGCGTTCAATGCTCATGCTTTCTGCTCATGTCTCATGAAAAGAGGCTTTAGATTCCTGCAGTAGTATAATAACAAGCTGGTATTATAATAATCATTAATGTGACTCGAATTATCGGTATTAATTTTGAAACAGATTGCACCATAAGGGTCAGAGTCCCATCGATCAACAGCGAATAAAAATACCGAAAATTTATAATTCTAAATGACGTGCATAACATGTGACTTGGACTGTTGAAGTTATCGAACCATTGTAATATATTTGAGTAGACGCCAGGAGGTAGATAACTTTACTGTCATGTTGTAATTCACCGTTAGCTGTTTATATAAAAAAAATTGCTAGCTGTTCTAGATTAACTTGTGTTGCCTTGCACTTTATAAATTAATCTATACTGACCGGCGCCAGCGCACCAAGGTTTCCAAGATAATGTCATCTTGAATTACATTGCGTTTATAAAAATGTATCAGCTATTGGCTGCATTTCTTATACCCGTTGTGTGATCTGCTTACATAGGGTATTAATTAACAAAACATGGTAAGGTACAGCGTTGTCAACGTGAGCAATAAAACGTTTGTCTGTCCTAATGTCGTGCAAGAGTCGTAAAGATCGATCGATTATGGCAATGACCTTCCTAAAATGTACTTTTGGTGACGGTCACGGTAATACCCGTATTAAGTAGGTCCAATATATATGCTGAGGTGTAACTGCGAGATGTATGGTAAATAAGTTTTGGGTAGGTACAAAGTATAGTACACCCAGACTCTAGCAACACATTATGATCACACACATATTTGTTTTGCATGTTAATCGAATTTACGATTGGTGCTCTTAAACACGCAAGGTCACACGTGAAGTCAATTTGACTATTGTAAGAGCACTTTAATTGGCGCCTGTCATACGACAACTTATCAGAATCTCAAGTTTAAACAAGCATTTCAATCATGTGTAACCAGCCTTCACCATCCAACTATATTCATGTGTATATAGTTGGATAACAAATCAATAAAAAGTCCAGCTAGTGTACTACTAGCTGGACTTTTTATTATTATTCTCATTAAACATATTTTTTTTCTAGATTCAGACGCAGATGGCCTATAAGATTCATTAACTTGTAGCTTAATATTCAGGTTCTAACGATTAGGATATAATTTCGTAACTAAGTAAAAATTTTGTGCACGCAGGGGCATTACATTTCGCAACAATTTAGTTTTTTACGTAAAGACTATGTTTAAAGGCATTTATGTAATTGGGCCAGTTTTGCATGCAACACACGATTTAGACCAGCCTTGGCATTAGTAAAATAATTATATATCGACATTCATTAATACTGGATATAATAAAGTTAATAAGCTAATTTATTAAAATTTTCTAGAACAATTTACTATAGCTTGCGTAAAAAGTCTGAAGCAATAATAATAGAATATATTAACATGCCTTAGTTAAAGTATTTGTTAAAATATCCGTTATGATAACACTCAGGTTATCTATAAAAATTACATATTTATTTAAGTTAATATAAGACAGTTTTAAAATGAATATACCATTATTAGCATTAGTCTATCATACACAATAACATAACACTCATAACTTAAATCGCAAAGGTATCTTAATAAGAGGTCGGTAAAGCTACTACGTAAAGGAAAGTTGTACTTCGTCAGCTTGTAAAGACATCGATACTAAACTTGCTAGTAATAATTGCAAAAACGTTTAATAATATTTTTTACTAGCTTTCCTCAGCGTGGTTTCACTCGCGTTTTTAGTTACTGTTCTGCTTCCGTCGCCAGTAGCACGATGTTACATAGCCTATAACCTTCCTCAAGAACTGGGCTAAATATACGCAAAAAAAAATATTCATATCCGAATGGTAGTTCCAGAGATTAGCGCGTTCAAACAAATAAACAAACAAAAAAACTTTTACGCTTTTTGTATTAGTATAAATATAGATATATATTAGGTAATACGGATAAGTGCGCTATTTCCAATTTCATTTCACTTTATAGGTTTGCCATCGACTGCTGATTAGGTTTAAAGTCTATCGAGTATTGTGAAAGTGTTTCGTTCGAATAGGTTTTCAATAATTTTTCTCCTCACTGTTAGGTAATTTAAATACACATAGACACATGACTTTGTAAAAATAGATCACGGATTTCAAATCGATTGTTCATAATTGTTTTGATTCCGTTTTAAAATTCGGCATTTCAAAGAAAGTTCGAGTCAACATTTAAATATTTCAATAATACCCCGCCTTTTAACAACACTTTGGTGTGCGGTTTTTACAAGAACGTCTCCCTTTTAAGCCCGAATTGTGATTTAGAGATAAGATAGGGGAATTTTAAATGTTTTCACAGTCACTCAGTAGGAGGTTGTCGGCCTTAAACATGGGAATCGCGCATTTTACGTGGCGGCACCATACAAAAATGCCATGGTCACAAAACGCGCGTAGAATTTTAAAAGCCGAGTCGAATGCCGATGTTGTGATACAGTTTTTCATTGTTCCCATATATTTATAATTTATCTCACCTTTAGTATTTGAACAATCTAGAATTAATTCAAGGACACTAAAATATGCTGAAAACGGTAGCACTTTGAATGCTTTGATGCATCTATATTTTCCTATGAACAATGCCTATTGAGTTCTTGTATTTGCCGACTATTTTGATTAAAATTTCCTATTATTCCTTAGTGAGATATTTTAAGAACTTTTTTCTATAACTGTCTTTGCCATTATACAGCTAGACGTTCAATTGTTCGTGTACGTTTTTAACACATATAAATAGATACTAAGTAAAATAACCTAACAAAAATGAATTAATTTTCGAACATGACAATCATTTTTTATTTTTAATCCTACCTTACACAACGATTCAAAAAATTTTTTTGCCGCATACAATTGATATAAAAATATGTCTGTTACGCCGCTTTGAAACAATACAAAGGTCGTCGAGGTCATTTCATAGTGACGTCCAATCTGATCGTTTAACGGAATTGAGGTTATGATTCAGTTATAATGAACGACATAGGACATTTCTACAAACTATGAGCTGGTCGAACTGACCATGACCATAATGAAGATGACCTTGAGTGTTACTGATAGTTTACCCATAGTAAATATTAGTCATACTAGTGTTTCCAGTGAAATGGTGGATAACGTAGCGGTCTTATCTCGTTTTTCACTGAAATAACAAGGAAGTACCTATACAAATTACATACAACTTATGATAGCTTGTAATGTCAAGGGTTATACCCTTGACATTATCGAAATATGTTTTACGTCATGTCAACAGCTATATTAAGTTTCATGTAATATGGAGCAAGCCTACTACCATATATCTTCATTACAATGCAGGTTTTTTTAGCATAATATTTAGAGATTTAATCTTATGTATGTATTAATTACAATGTTGTAGCATTTGTATGTACCTATTAAACTCTTGAAATACCTACAAGACCGATTGGAAAGTTCTTCTACTGTTCAATCTACAAAATGCTTTTAATAATTATACTACGGGTGCGAGGAGGGCAAAGATGAGTCCGGTACAAATGAAACTTGTAGCAATCTTAGTATTATTTAACGCTCAATTTTTTTTAATCTGATATTTATATATATGAATTTACTTTACAAAATATAAATGTTGCATTAAAACTTAATTATTGTTATTTTGATAGTAAAATTTAAACTATTTTTTTTTTTTTTATAGTATAGCCTACCAAAGTGACTCCACCCCGCCTGATGGTAAGCAGTCAGTGGAATCCAGAAGTGGCGGCCACTATACCAAAAGCCACGTTTTAAACTGCTGGTATGGTGGCCTCCACTATGGCGGCTGGGAATGGGGTTAAGGGAAGGAAATGAGGGACGTGAGGAAAGAGGAAAGGTGGGAAATTGTGCCTCCGGCACTCTCACTCACCGAACGAAACGCAGTAGTACGGATACTACTACTCTTAAGTCGATCTTCTATGAGAGGGTAGTACTTCTCCGGACGATCCGGCCCATTCATGCTGAAATCAGCGTGGATCTACTACCGTAAAAAAACATATTAAACATTAGTCATTAAACTGTTACATTATTAGCAACCGTGTCTTGCTGAATTGAATAGTAATCATTAACTCAAAGTGGAAAAATGTTGACAGTTCTTTCTCTAACTGAAACCATGTAAGTATACGGTAGAATCTTTAAAAAGTGTTTAAGGAGGTGTTGTATTGACAATCGGCATGAAATACGGCGCAGAATCTTTACGACACGGTTGATTATTCTCAGGATGTGCAGTAATATCTTATCCATTTAAAAGTACTGCGAAATTTAACATCAAACTCTAATATTATATAGGCCACCCTAGCTTATTCTTATTGTTAAGGAAAACCAGTACCAAATTTACTAACTTGGCTAACATAACAAATACTACTCGTGATTCAAATGACATGAATTGTGTAATTATTAAACTGTTATAGACAGGTTATGTCATTTCTATCAGCAGATTATGTCATTAACATATCGATATGTTCGGGACTGATAATCTGATGCCAAGTTGCCTGTTGAAATTATTGGCACATTTCTGAGTAGATAATAGTAAGAGTGTAATAATAGCAAGGAACACTTTTTTTACTTTAAAGACAAAAAAGTGACAAGCTAAATTAGAGAAGAGGGCTTCTAAACACTCACATTAGATTTAACAAGTGATTAGTTATTTTTCGTTGAATAGCTTTTCAGAAACTGGGTGTCACTGTAGTATAGTTTTATTAACAGCCAATAGCTAACAATACAGAGTGATCTTAATAAAAATATAAAATGAAATAATACTAACATCATTACATGTACTGGAAATAGATGTATTATTAACATTTTGAATTACAAAATGAGAAACGGATATTTTGAAGATATAATTTGACACTTGATAAGGTATGAATTTGTAATTGTGCTCGCTCGAGCTACGATAACATAATTATGAAGTGTTACGTCAAAATTCACAATATCTCGTAATATTATTCAATGTCAAGAGTTTTACAAATACGAACCTTTTTGGTATATGCCGCAACTCGCATATGGACGAGGCGTAACGTCAACCTTTCAACAAAAACTTTTGAACGAAACCATCAAGGCTTTAAACGACAAAGAAAACAGAACTAGAAAAACACTTGGAAGTACTTAACACAAATCTATTTGTTGAGTTAGAATGTGTGTAGAGGTGAAATCGTGACAAGGGTATACAATAAAATATGTATGTATAACTCTTTACAACATACGCTGCGATTTTACTGAGAATTAATCGGGACGTTGTCTAACAGCTTAAGAGGATTTGCATTGGGACTCACCGAAGAAAATTCGCTATTACAAATCTGGAAAAATAAGACAACTTACACAATATACGAGTACGTTGCCATGGCAACTAGAGTGCTGTGTTACTACTGGTGAATAGTAAGTTTACAATATTCAAAAAGAGAGTGCTAGTAACAGCAGTGACTTTTAGCTTAGCGCCAGGTAGTATTAATAAAGCAAAAAAACTTTTTAATATCTATAAGAAGTAATTACTACTTAACACCCATTGAGATGCTGGCTTGTATGCCAATATAATAAAACAAAAATCGAGACAAATAGGTCGGCACTTTGTACGACATCGCGTGATATTACTCACTCAGCAACGCGAAGGTTGCAAAATGATTTCGATGTTATCAGAGTAACCAATAACGTCCAAATTGCGATCGTAACACTTGTACCCAGCCTTGAATACGACGTTTTCATTATATTACGCGATCTTAGAGGGTTAAATTTGTCACCTTGATACTTAAATTCTAACATACTTTATTTGACATTTTTGATAAGTAGGTAAGTTATTTATTTGCACATTTACGATGTAATAAAAATTGTTATTACGTTATCACAAAAATCTACAATTAAAATTTGCTCAAATAAATTACAATAAGCATAAGTAATATAGTTTGTTTTATTATTGCTGTGTTTTACCTTCTTTTAATACTTGTGGTAAAAATAGCTAAGAATATGCGTGAGAATCGAAACATTACCATTTCGATCGCTTTTATTAAGCTTTCTGTTGTTTTGTAAACCGCTGTATTGTATTTAGTCGACATAGGTACTACTTTCAGAAATAAATTTTTGTATTATTTTTCAACCCCTAGTCAGCTTATAACAAGTACCAAGCAAACTCCTGCCTTACTTAGATACTACTTGTGTAGGCAGAGGCAGACAAGGGAAACATCAATACAAGGGATATACTCTGCACTGAAATTTTCATATTATTATACACTGGTCGTCGGTATATCCCAATCAGTCAGACAAGTCATATTGACCTTGCAGCTACCAACCTCAATTTTTTCAGTTTCACCCGCGTCTTTGCTTACTAGTCTGCTCCGGTCGCAAGTAGCGTGTTGTTATATAGCCTAAAACATTTTTCGAGAACTAGGCTATCATATACGCAAAAATAATTTTTCAAATCCAACTGGTAGTTAGAGATTAGCGCGTTAAAAAAAAACAAACTCTCTTCCCCTTTATATAATTTTGAAATTATGCCCGAAATGTGCTCTTTCTCTATTACATGTCATCTAATTTTACTAACAAGCGGTTTAAGATTTAATACAACTGTGCCTTTTCTTGTGTGGAAAATGGCGTTATTATTCCGTATGTATTTAATATTTAAAGCAAAGTTTCTATACTATTGCATTCTAACAATTTACTTAATCGCAAGCGATTTTTGAATAATTAAGTTTGTTTCGTTCACTGGTCAAGCGAAGTATTTACTACTATCGACCGGCCACGGGGTCAATGGTTCACTATATGTAGAACAGCTATATGTATAGGTAGTTACGTATGTTTCAATTGTATGAAGAACTCAATTCTTCAAGGACAAACTATTGTTCGGGGTTTGATATCCGATTGACACATGTTACATTGAATGTAGGACATATATTCAATTTGTTTGTTATTGATTTTGGAAAAATAATAATCTAACTAGAATAATATTTTGTACTAAGTTATATTATTGATGGTCTATACTCATTTTTTTAATATTATTATAAACTCAGAGATTGGAGACTAACCCTCAGTTTCTGAAAAGATGATCAACGAAAAATTAACTTATCACCTGTTAAATCTCATGTGAAGTACCAGTTGGATTGCTAAAAGCATGACAAATTAGTTTTATTTGGTCTATTTACTAACTAATTAGATCAAATTTAATTAGTTATCCATACTTTTGGCATGCTTTTAGGGATCATCACGTCACATGAGATTTAACAGGTGATTAGTTAATTTTACGTTGATCAAACTTTCAGTATGACTCGGTAAATGTAAGGTAGCTCGCCCCCCAACCAAGGACAGACGCGGGTGTAGAGTGGATGTGTAAGACGGTGAAACGAGTTTAATAGCGTAAATTGGGGTAGACCTATGTCCAGCAGATTGCGATAGGCTGATTGATTGATGTTGATATAAAATGTTGGTATTGCCTTTAGTCCATAGGCTATCAAACTGATAATAAAATTGGTTATATTATATGTATATTTAGTTATATTTTTGTTCTTAAATTCAATAACTTAATTCGATAATCTTACCAGTCTATGAAGTAACACATAGTATCTAATGCGCAAGACATTGATTGAATAAACTAGTAAGGTTTTTTTGAAAGTTATTATAAGCACTTTCATTTTTATAATAGCATATCCATTAGAAGCTGCAGACATGTACTGACACGACTCTAACGAACAAAATAGTTCTGTAGTCTATGTATTGACACGTATGTCATTGCAGTCGTATGAATTTATAAATGTAGGATTATTTTTATATGTTAATAGCTTCGACTAAACTCCGTTTCCTTTCTAAGTCTATTTAAATCTGTAATTACCATTCTATTCAATACGAAACATCTTTATGTAATTTATCAAATAAACACTTAAACGGTACTTAGTTGGTAGTACTCTTGAAGCGCGTTATTAGCCAATATTTATAAATAAAACAAATTTGCATGTTAAATTACACTATGAGTTTGACATGACCAGTGAATGACGACACCGTGTTTACCTATCTTGGAGCTAAAAATCAAGCAAAATATAGCTAAGTTTAACATATATCTTTTTACCTCATTAAAAAGTCATAATAAGTCGTTAAAAGATAATTATAAAGAATGAATACAATGATTATCTACTGGTCATTTAATATACGCATTTTAAAATTGTAATCAAAATCATTAACAGTTACGCAACTTACATAAATTATTGTAAGTCGTATACAACTTTGTAAGTTATAGCGAGAGTCTTTACCCAGCAGTAGGATGCCATAATATACAAAAAAAACTTTGTGTTAACGAACCATGAAATGGGTTTTCATAATAGCTTTTTAAAACTACGACCCTTTAAAAAATGCTGTAAATTATCCAACATCAAAACTTTGTAGACAAAATTCTAGCAAAGGCGCCGCCACAAAATACTAAACGGATACATTACAATATATCTAGACAAAATGCCTATTATTATTCAAATCAAAATACCTTAATCGATTTAAGACTCCTTATCAGCCGGATCTAGTCTGGCCGGTCGAATTTCTTTAATGAGTCACAACTACTAACGATTTTCCGTCAGAACAATTGGGAATGAATAATGGAGAACGAGTAATGTTGACCTACATCTGGTACTACGATAAGCCAGTTGGTCGCAATAAGTCCTAAAAAACATAGTAAACTGACCACAATCAACTTATTTTACTACTTCAAATCATGTATTTCCTGAGTAATACAATTTGGGACGGTGGCGGTGGGTATTACCGATTTTATTTTATTACAATATAAAGTTTAAAGAACAAATGTAGGGCAGACTGTAAATTAATTTAAGTACCTACATGCTTTGTTTGTATAAGCGACATATTAATGTCCAGCGATTTTAGTAACGTTAGCATTGTAAGCATGGCAATACAATTACATGTATGATTTTCACCGTGTTTCTTTGAATACATAATAACATATAAATGACATTGTTGCACATATCCGAGTACAAAGTAATATAACAATAAAATATCAGGCCCATTATTCTTCCATCTCAGGTCATAGACCTCTTCCCATACAGAGAATGCATAAGTATTACATCACCAAGCTTGTTCAAAGTAGATTGACAGTTCCAGATCACAAAGTTCAGGTCTCCCAACGATGCTATTCCTCTTTTCTTATGGCCGCAACAGAGACGGATATGACTATTTCTGTCACTGTGCAAAAAAGCTTATAAAAACCAGATTGAAATGAAATGATCGGACGTTTTCTAAAAAAACAGAAGACGATTGATGTAACAACACTTTATAGATTGTCAAATGAAATGATGACTTTCGAAATATATCTTTTTAGATTACCTACAGATAAAAATAATCATTGTGGTTTTATTTATTAAATAAAGATACACTAAACCGCCTGTAATTACAAGAATTTAGCTTTAAGTTTTAAAATCTGTAAATATCAAAGTAACAAAAGTTTACTATATTGAAAAATATACGAATTCTATCAAATTATGCTCGGTAAAAATAAGTAGTAGTCACTTTTGGCCTATGGCACGACCTATGGCTACTGAAATTTGTTTTATGTTTATAATTAAATTATTTTGTAATAAACTCGTAAAATCCATAGATCATTTCCTGTCTTACCTCATTATTACAGAGGATTGTGGTCACGAGAATTTGACGGATAAGCCACCCAAGTTTCATAAAGTTTTTTTCAAAACTGTCAATACTAGAGACTTACATCCCAGTTAAAAACTTATAAAAATCAATACAATACAACATGTACCGTTTAACTGAATACATCTAAGATTTAACTGAATGATTCAGTTAATCGGAACCTAAACAATTCGTTACATAAATATAATAGCTTCATGATTATATTGACTTTTCAATATTCTGATTTATACTTCAAATATAATAAAGTATAAACAGCGAAGTCACTCTAGCAATACCCACAATAATTGACCATTTAAATGGGCTATAACTCGTCAGTAATGGGACGATATCTGCTTTGTTTATATTATACCGTGTAGGCAGACCTTCACTGGTATGCATCACAATCCTCTTAAAATAAATTAAGGCACAATAAGCTCTAACTCCAAGTCGCTTGTAGGGATTTCAAGAGAAACCGGTATTCTGACTGATACGTAAGCATGTCCAATAAACTTCAACATTTTGTGTCAAATTCAATGTTTGTAGACAGCAGTTTTGCACATGCACGATTTTGATGTTCAGTTATTGGATACCATTTGTATTAAATATGTTGGTATATTTGTTTATTCGTGTAAATTGTCAGAAAATATGTAATGGTATCATTTAGAAATCGAACGCTACATATTTGTAAAACAAGAATGCCTGTGTAGGTAGCAAATACCATAACGGATTTTATATAATTTAACAAAAATGTATGACTTATTTTTTTATTTTTGGTTCATAAGACAGTTCTGAAGTATTTTTATTGTCTAAATATAAATCTGCTAGGATTGAAATATGAGATGCGCACGCGCCGCAAGAGATTTCATAGAAACGACATCAACGCGGTGCGCAAGTTTAAGCTAACAATGTATCTATTTTATTTACGTCATTTTCACACTAAGCCATCTTGATTATATTTTATGTGATAAAGAAAAAATGTTATAAACACATTTAATGGGCGGCAAACATTTCACGGTATTGTCTATACAATGTTGCAGCTGTATCATACTTATATGGGCACAATGCTGAATTCGAATTCCCGTAGCGTGTAAAGCGTCGGTTGCGCACAACGATGGGCGCTTTATTTGCTAAAAAGTTGCATAACATTAACCATTTCTGTCCGCTATTAAATCTCTTACAAGGCACTTTGTCACCATCTTTACTAGCCATGTAAGTGTAAAGGCTTGAAAGAAATTGACAGCTTCGAATTCTATTTCAATCTTTTTCGCAAAACATTTCTCTTATTTATTTGAATGCATATGCAAAATACAAATTCTTCAATTGAATTTCAATGGCGCTTTTAACCTCTCATAAAGAGCAATAAAACGTGCAACTATTCTAACAATGACTACGCCCTCAAACTTTAGTTATGCCATAAAAGAAAACACATTTAAACTAATGCGTGCTAACGCCTGCCGGTCGTGAAAGGGCCTTAAGGCAGCATTGGCAGCACGACGCGCCATTAAAGTTGCAGTCTGTGTCTCCCCTAACGAGAACCATTGCCATTGTGATAACTAGAGATGGGACTAACTAGTCGATTTAGCTGTCCTTGACAATCGGCTTTTCGATTTATCGTTATTCGTTATTTTGCATATTTGTACTATTAAAAGGCTCGTGAGGTAACATTTCGATTATAAGATATAGATTATTAAAAATTCATGATTAATGTTCAATTAATAATACGGAAGCAAATGTGTTTTATGTTAGGTATTTATGCAGATATATTTTGGCAAACGTAACTAGTAGTAACACTGGTAACTACTACTAACCACGAGCAACAAACGATTATTTCTTGCGATAAATCGATATTGATTACTTTGCGCTTGTGAAATAAATTAAAAACAAATATATCTGTTCATTGGCATGGCTTCAATGAGGAAATCAAAACTATACATAACTATTGTCTTTTCGTTTACATATAGTATTATTTCCAACAGTCACATCTCTAGTTAAAAGTGGACAAAGATAAAGAGTATTGATAGCGCTAGTCGACCACGATCTCGGTTCGGCGCGTGATTGCCCTCATATAAGATCGGCTCGCGCGTCCCGGTCGCCTTATTGACTTTAATTGTCAACTAAATCATTTGTATTATGTTCGTTATGCTGACTTTCGATTTTATTGGAATACACTATCACGTTTAATAGTCCATTAATCTCTGTATCGCCTAGGGTTAACTGCTATAAAATGCTTAAATAGCACTGTGTGTGCAATATAGTATATTTTCTTAAAAGGCTCAAGATCCAAGGCGCGAGAGGGCCATAGACCCATGTGTATTTATGTGCATGAAGTTGAATAACTAAATAAAAATAATATTTATTCTGAAAATATTACAGATAATCTGTTGCAATGTTTGATTTATTAAAGATTTCTGAGATACGAAATCAAGTTTGTTTTGTATTCCTTCAAAAAAGTTAATATTCTTTTTAATATTACAAGTTAATGTTAGTTGAAGATTAAATTTGTTTTATTTTCTGTAAATACTAAAGTTTAAACTAATGTGTTCAAAATATTAGTTTTACAGTTTAAGTTGACGTTAAAGGATTCATGTAAGCTAGAAATTACAAATAATAAGTTTAGAGAAGAACTAACATGAATTCCTTCTTAGAAAAATGCATAAAATGGTATCTGCAAAAGCAATAGTAACAAAAGATCGTGATCACTAATTCTATTACTGCTCACGATAATTACTGCCATATCCTGCTACAATAGTAGAGTCCATGGTTCACAAACTTATATCAGAGAATGATTAATTAAATCTTGTGAACACAAATATATTCATTTAAGATAGAATAGAATACTCGTTGCTGTACTTACACCAAATAATTATTAGGTATTAAAATATACTCCATAATAAGCGTTTAATTTACTGAATATTTCCTTATGATTAAGTATGAGAAGCGAAAAGATACATAATACGAGATCCATTTATTGACAATTTCGTTTTACACGTTTTTCTTTTTGATTTCATTTTTGATTGTTATTTGTTACTCGATAATTACAAATTAATCTTTGAATTACCAATGAAACTCACATATATTTTTTTTAAATAATATTTACGAAGAATTTCGGTATTGTTAAGTTTAGAAACCACTGGCCTTTTAGACCGGATTGATAGAGTTCCCATGTTTGATTGTGTACATAATATATAGGATGGTATTGATTCGTTTTAAGAAATGTCATTAACGGGGCAGTACTGAACTATAATGGATTAATAATAAAGAGATTGAATTGAGTCTTTTATAAACACGTTTTTGGTCACAGTGTACTCAATGTTATATAGAAATATATTTTTTTTTTTTTTTTTTTTTTATAGTATAGCCTACCAAAGTGACTCCACCCCGCCTGATGGTAAGCAGTCAGTGGAATCCAGAAGTGGCGGCCACTATACCAAAAGCTATCGTTTTAAACTGCTGGTATGGTGGCCTCCACTATGGCGGCTGGGAATGGGGTTAGGGGAAGGAAATGAGGGACGTGAGGAAAGAGGAAAGGGGGAAATTGGGCCTCCGGCGCTCTCACTCACCGAACGAAACACAGTAGTACGGATACTACTACTCTTAAGTCGATCTTCCATGAGAGGGTAGTACTTCCCCGGACGGTCCGGCCCATTCATGCTGAAATCAGCGTGGATCTACTACCGTATTACTATAATAATATTAGGCTGCTTTATACTCACTGTAGAGAGTTCTTTTCATACAAAGAAGGCATTAGATACCATTGATTGCCACGCTAGCTCAAGACAGTTATTTTTTAGTTTTTATTATTTTTGTAGGTTTCCACACCGTTTACCTTTATATTAAGTCAGTAACATCCAAGATAAACTTAGAAAGTACCAGTTCAAACCCACAACCTCGTGTATACGAAGCGGGTGTTTTAACTACTAAGCCATGACAAATATATAGAAAGATATTGAAATATATTTAAAGAAAATAATTACTAGGACCCGTTTCTGTATCCAATTGAATGAGATAGAGATTACCATTAGCCGTTTATTAATATTAAATAACTTTGCAATAAAAGCATACCATAAAAACAAGTACTTAAATGCTGGAAATGATATCTTAATCTATCTGAATCTGGTTACTTAGTAGAAATCCTTTAAAATATTATGGAAGCAATAACTGTATACATTGTATATAGCTATTATGTGAAGTGATATAATATTGAAATGAAAAATATAAATTAAAGCCGGGTTTTTTCACGAACGGGAAATTTTGAAAATATCGTCTCATACAAAATGTACCTAGGTATATGAAAGAGCATATGTCACAGAGACTCGGACTGGATAGGAATTTGCCACTTACGGGGCTGAGCGAACAAGGCAGTGACGTTCTCGTCCCATTAACGTCTCATCCCATTATGTCGTTACGTATACCACGGCCTTAACACAGTAATAAACTAGTGCACGCACGTCATTCCCCATAATCCACAACGAAGATGCGCTGAATCGTTACCAATCACACTTGATAACCAGAGGCCCTAGACAAGTGTCAAAGATTTCTATTCTATTCATAGAATAGATTATAAAATGTACTGGATTGACATAAGCTAACGCCAACGCTTATATCAATCTCATACATTTTTTTATCTATTCTATGAATAGAATAGAAATCTTTGACACTTGTCTAGGGCCTCAGATCGTGTACACTACAATTGAAACGCCCAACTATCGATCACCTATCACTACTGACGGTTACATCGTGTTGAAATGCATTTGCATAAGAGTAGACAAAGTTCCATAATGAATGAAACTTTACTTTGTAAAAGTTTCATTTGATATTCAGGTTGGAAGAAGCTTACATGTTTATTATTTAAATGTAATTGAAAATCAATTATGTAGTTGAAAGTCTATTAGTTCTATTAAAACCTACCTACCCGTGGTGTAGTCATTTGGACCAAACTAATGAAAAACAAAAATATATTATATTTATTATCACAACAACCACACAACGCTATCTAGACCCAAAGTAAGCATATTAATAGATTGTGATATGGGTTCTAGAATGCGGATAAACATACTTAGATACTATTTTTTGTAAATATATTATGATATACATAGTAACACCTAGCCCAATGTAAATAGACATGTTCATGCACACAAATGTTTGCACTGAGCGGGAATCAAAACCGCGACCTCTGCGTAGCATTCCATACACAATACCACCAAACCACAGAGGTTGTCATATATCAAAAAACACAGTAATTGAGAGCTACGGCAGCGAATTCGCCTTACATTTATTTTAGAGTTCCTGTTTAAAACAAACGTACAGAACACTAAACACGCTTAGCCATGTGGTCCTTCTCTTCCTATCACTGTTATAAGTCAAGAGACAATCAAGAGTAGATATAAACAGAAATAAGAAAATATTGGCGTCATTACCAGCACTTATTGTGCGTAGTTACCAAACCGCCTACTAAGTACCTAGGTATGGTAAAGAGGATTTACTAGGAGAGGCCTAATGTCCAGTATACAATAAAACGTAAACTGCCAGTTATCAATGGTAAGCCGATTACTATTTGGGCACGGTGCCAGACCTTACCTTAATATTTGAATACAACTTAAACAAGTATATGATCCACCAGACGATACGGTTACCTTAGCCGGTATACATGTTTGTATTCTTTAAGCAATGTTATGAAAACACAAATAAGCCGTTATTTGTGATACCCTACTCGGCGGATCAGTCCAAAATATAAAATATTAGAAAAATAAACCGATCCCCTAGGCGATCAGATACAGGGGATCCGACCGGAATAACTCGATGCTGAGCATTTTGCAAGATGTGATATGAGAAAAATGAAGGAAATGTAAATAAATTAAATGGTGAATGACAGGAAAAAAGGACTTTGACGATCAACTCACCAAACGTAGCGCAAATGTATGAATACTATTCCAGACAATAAGAAAATGAAAAAAATACGACGTTCTTGTAACGAAATTTTGCACTTGGAAATTAAGAAGTGGTAACATTTCATAATAGTTACAACGATGTGTTGGAAATTTTGATGATTGACACTATCTATACTATTATATAAAGCGACAGTTTGTTTGTTTGAAAGCTCTAATCTCTGACACTTCTAGTCGGATTTGAAAATTATTTTTGCGTACGATACTAAAAACGAACACTTGAGGAAAGTTATAGACTTATTTAGCATCAGTACCAAGTAGCAGAGCAGTAACCAAAAGACGTCGCGGGAAGCTATCCAGTAGATATGCAGCGGTAGTCAAGTGGTTAAGATAGCTATCTCTTAAATAAGTAACAAATAAAAGGGTTGTACGAAACTTGATCAGTACCAATCTGAAGTTTACATTGCGCATTACTGACAATGTAAGTCTAAAATTGCCCATCCACCATCAGCAATTGTGGTGATTAATCCTCTCATGGCTTCTTTATATGAGGTCTTTGCCCTGTAGTAGAACAATAATAGATTGCTATTTAATATTTCATTTTATATTCATAATATGTATATATTAAAATATTTTTATCCTAAATCCATTTAATTGTCTAAGAAATATACGAATATTTATGATAATATTATGCTTAATATAAATATAATGTGGCATAAAATTATGGTTTAGATAAATCAACCACAGCAGGTCAATAATCGAGAAGGTCTGTACCTAAAGAACGAAATATTTGCCAAGCCTCTTTACTCAGAATACAACGCAAATAGTTATTTACCTAAAATAAACACAAATATGCACAACCTATCTCGTTATTTTCCAAAAGGTTTTTAACAACCGCAATAAATCATAACATTGCAAAGTTACGGAATTAAAACTGAGATAGAATAATAAATTAGATCAAGAAAATTTTAAAACTTTACAAAATATACTGTAAAGTCCTACGGCTAAAGTCTAAATCTAATTGTTATTGTAACGTAGCAGTATAACTACGAGGTAAATAAAAATTATGTACAGAGCAATTCCACAGCGCTTAACTACACGATACGAACTAAAACCATTCTATATTCAAATAGTCAAATCAAGATATCTACGTTCTAACAACGACAGACATACAAAAATTCTAATAAGATACTAAAATATTTCAATAAGTCAGTATGCCCGGTTTGTACCTACTATATGTATTGTTATCTTTGTTTATATTGACATAAGAAACAGATAAGAACGTACTTTTAACTTAAAGTACTATCTTGATAAGAGGATTACATCTAATATAGAACCAAGATAAGTTTACATCAACGGATAAATACGATATGCACAAAGCTAACAGAAAAACTTTGACAGTAATATCTACTTAAAGATTATTTTAATATACGCTTATACTAAAAACTATATAAATAAAGCAAGGGTATTCAAATAAATATTCACTGAGCCTACTAAAACTTTCTAAGAAGTATAAACTTATAGATAGTACTTACTGTTATCACGCAACAATTACGAAAGCTCGAGTTATCAACGATTATGTAAAAGAGGGCGCGCTCGCGCCTCCGAACGCCACTTTCGCTCCAGACTCCCGCCAAAACCTCCCCCTCACCCCTTATGAACACGAACACCCCGAGTGCACTCAATCCTTGGTAACAGATGAACGGGAACGTAGCACAGTCAGTAAACACACCCGAGTAGGAAAGTTTTATATTATTGTAAGTTGAACAAATGTTGTGTTCGTGCCGTATGCGCGCGCCGAGGTTGTGGCGGCGCGCGTCCGCTGCGTGCCTGCGCCCGTGTCGTACTAGAGTGGCGAGTGTGGCGAGCCGAGAACCGGCCACGGCTACCGAGTTGAGGACAAGCCAGCCCGCCCGCCGGCCCTCGCCCTAGCCCGCCTGAACGCGCTCTACACCGACAATCTACCAACCACCCTGTACCTATACCATTCTTATTGCACGTTTTATCGCATAGCCAGTGTCGACTTTTTGTAACGACTGGATTATGTGCCTCTAAAACCCTCGGAGTAGGCTAATATCAACTTTGGGATATAAAATCTGCCACACAAAGAGTTCCTTTATCGAGTGATATAAATTTTATACCCGCATAGAGTATCTACTTAGTTATAAAGGATCAAATAGAGTGTAATTTTATAGGTCCATCTAAAATGCCGAAGTAAACAAATCGAGCATCCATAAAGTTTTACCTAAGTTAAATAAGATACTACGCGAACTTCGACATCTGGACGGTCGAACTTGGATGAATATTTAAGCATTTGATTTTCAGTTTATATAACGTCGACGCTACTGGTTTTAAAATATCTTGTAGTTCTGCGAAAACTTCACATCGCGTGATGTGGATATAGGGGTGAACCCTACGCGTCCGCTGCCGCCGTCGACTTGCATGTAATTACTAAAAGAAGGGGGTTTGATTCTTTTCGGGGTCAGAGCGTGACTTAAGTCAACCCTCCACCTTAAAAATGTCATTAGAAGGCAATAAAGGGCACGTAACAGCTTAAGTTCCTCGAAAACGAATAACCAAGGTTATTGATTAATATAAAGTACTTATAACCCAAAAACGATAAATCCGAGATCTGAAATTGTCTCTCCCCAAAATTGTCTATTATTAAGCTATTTACATCGTAATTAAGACACAAAATAAAACACCGATTAATTTCCCGTAGCTAATAAGTCAATGGAATGTGAACAGATGAGATAAAAAGTTTGAAATATACATACATAATGTTACGCAAATGAATAAAACCGGTTGGATCATTCAGAACACCGACACCGGCCTGGTTATAAGAAAGAGTAGGTACGCTTCAAGTTTATCTGTAAAACAATGCAATAAATTGAACACAACATAAATAAAATAGGATGAAAAGTAGTGCGTCTCAGGGCGACTCCATGGGTCGGCTCCCCGACAATGGTTAATCAAAAGGCCGTATCTCATTCTGCGAGACCTTGCCGAGGCTGGACGTTACGTTATTTCGATTTCATTTGCGTTCTCGTGCACGTGTTTTTTTACTACTTGTTGCGGTGCGCCGCGCCCACAGGTCATGCCTTGATCCCGCGAAGCCTTTGTTAATCCCAGAGAAATATGAGGCGAAGTCGGCAGGTAACAACGAATAAATGGGATTATTTTTAGCTATATTGAAATATCTCTAGGCGATGTCTAGAAACAAGGAGATTAATTCTTGAAAGATGAATGGTTATATAGTAAATCTTGTCATTAATTAACTCCTCTCTAGTTATCGCCTTTGTTTCGTACAATATTATTGTGATTAGGACGTAAAATGTTCGTTTAATAAGAGATTCCTAGCTACGACTAGTTGACCGAAGAGTTCTATATCATCGCTCATTGTTGTGAGATCCGTTACTTGGTTAGAAGTTACTTTTTATTTTCGTAAACAAGCGGGGGAGTATAGAATGGAGGATGGATGGATTCTTTTTGTAAAGAAAAGTAATTACGAGTCACGAATCTTGTGGCCAGTGATGCGGGTGCGCGTCGAGATTAATTGAATTCTTAGGTGTAAAGAGATGGATCGTCCCACAAGAAGAGGTTCAGTTTTTACAGAGAAAGATTTAAGATAGGAGCCGGCACGAGCCATTGTGTGAGTGCTAAGAAACTAGTTATTGATAGCGGTTTAAATACAGTTTTAGTCTAATTTATTTGAAACTAGAATTAAATTATCTTATTGTTAGGTTTCAATTGTACCTACTACCACAAAAAAAAACAATATAACATTTCCAAAGAAAGTCTAGTTCTAAATCTAAAAAAGATCTACTTTACGTGATATGCTATCAAATTAATTACAATCAAATAAAAAAAAAAACTCAGAGTATTTTACACTTTGAAACAGTTCCAGTATAACCAAACTGCTCAGTTAATTTTAAACGTCAAAACATAAACAACAAATACAACCGCAAGCATTTTAAATACATACTAAACATATCAAGTTGCATCTAAAAGGTCCATCATCACCTGAGAGTGCGGGACGCCCGCGCATCGTTCCGACTAAGTCGTAAAATGTATACTTTATCACACATATTAAACGACGGAGATATAATTACATACTGCAGGTCTGTTACTACCCGCATCTTTAGGGAAAAACAGCTAGCACACTGTAAATAAACAGTCCATAACAAATAGTACACTTTGGTGTCGAAAAATAAATTCAGCACTTAAATTTTTCTTGTTTGTTATAATGATTGTTACAAACATTCTACCTGAGATTATAGAGCTTTGATAATTAGTCTTTTTTCAACTTTTTGAGAGAAGTCTTGCCATTTTTATAAACTCAAACTCAAACTCAAAACATTTATTTCATTTTGATCATAGAGTATGATGCTTATGAAAAGTCAAAATTACATGAAGTCAGCTAATTAACCTACAGCCAGTTCGCTGACGAGGTAGAGCTGTGAGAAGAACTGGGAAGAAACTCACGCCATTTTTTTCAATCGCTAGATAATTGCAGTTTTTTGTATGAGTTAACAATTTTAACACGTCAACGCAACCAAAGAACGATACAAAGTAATTATTACAAATGAACCAATTAATTTAATTACCAATATTAAAATATATATATATATATATATATTTCAACATCTAGTATGATAATTTGACTACGTATTTTAATTAAAAATAAATGCATCTCCCGGTCATATTGAACGTTAAGGTAATACTGGATTAAGCATTAAATGTATGCCACGCCAAGATTGACCAGTCAGCCCAAGTAGCACCCGTTCTAAGTCTTTCTACATCAAACTCACTTCTGAACCAACTGTTTTTATTTAAACTATGGACTGGCGGAAGATCGACGCGCAACGGATATGAGACTTATAATCTTTTAACTTATAATTTATATGACACTTGCGCCTTTTCGTAACAAATTGACGCATGTTAAAGATATATGTTATTGAACTTAAAACTTAAAAGTGATGATTGCAGTGAATACTGAATGCATTATTAAACTAGTAGTCTCGTGCAGATCAACAGATGTCGGTTAGGTACCTGAGATGAGTTTACAGACATTGCATTTTTCATTATACTCTATCAATTTTAAAATATAATATAATATTATTAGCAGAGGCTTTAGCTGAAATTATGATGACAAAATTTGAAAGTAGATTAAATGTCGTAATAACAAATCGCGAATAGACAGAACATCATAAGCATCTGTGTATAATAATGATTGTGAATTTAGTGAAGAAGTCTTCCATAACGGGCACGTCGTTCAACATTGAGATTAATAACACTGAGATTCGTTCATTTACAAATTGAAACATTTAGGTATTATTATTTAGTCTGTGTAGAATTGCAGACGCTAAAAGCTCCAACTTTTTTACCTCTAACATGAATGAATGAACGTGCATTTGTGATAGCGTAAAATATTGATTTGAGAAAATAAACAGCGCTTTTTGTATTTGCTATGAGAACGAAATTTTCTAGTACGTACGTCTGTCATTCTACTAATATTATAAATGAGAAAGTTTGTGTGTGTGTTTTTACCACTCTGCGCCTAAACGACTAAACTGATTGCGATGAAAATTGGTGTGTAGATAGCTTCGGTACCGGAGACGGACATAGGCTACTTTTATTCCCGAAAATCGGTCTGGTTCCCAAAGAATACAAACATATTTTACGCGCGGGCGAAGCCGTGGGGCGCAGCTAGTATACTTATAATGTTTATATGAAAAAATTAACAGCGCCCTTAGTATTATAATATAATATATTATTATATTTATAATAATAGGTATATCATAAATAATATAATCATGCACACGGATGAGAAAGATTAAAATTGTAATCAATGTTTCAGATACTGACCAACCAGGTCCAGGTCCTTCAAGCCAACAAGGGCTATGTTTAGCATATAATTAAAATTATGCACAAATCCATAATTATAAAGAACTATTAACATTATTTATTATAGGTGTTTCTTTTCTGAGCTCGGTATATTTAAATACTATATTTTTCTTTGTACGATTTTACCAAGCTGTGTATTATATTTCTCATGCACGTAAATATGTTTCTATTAAAAAGAAAACCAGTCTTTGAAAGTCTAGTACCTACTACAAAATGCTATGAAGTGTATAGAAAGTCGCTCAACGGCACTGAGCGGTGCAAAATCAGTGGCTACACGGTTCATACTTCATTAAAGCGAATGAAAGCGTGTAAGTGTAATGTCAAATGTTACTGCGCATTACGAACACGCATTACTGGTGCTGACAGATGTGAAATTACTAGTAACGGGCCACTTATTGAAATCAAACATTTTAATAACGCTTCAAAGTTTGCATTGCTCTTAGAGACCTCAATAGCGGTAGAATATATTTGTATTTTGGGTGGTGAGTTTGAGTTTCGCTCGCTGTTGCCCGTCGTGTATCGTCTCTTAGGGCACATGTAGCAGTCTTCTCACGCGCTTACAATGGAGTATTTTGAAGAAATTTTTGAATAGATTATCTTCACCTTTAATCCAGAACGACACGTGCGGTAGTTAACTCTAACCAACTAACAGAACTTTAATTGTAATGTATCATGTTAATGTACCTATATTTGCAGAAATAAATAAATAAATAACATTTTAAACCAATCAAATTATTCATATCAATAAAAATAACTCATATACCTACTCATATACCTCTCGTATCTTATTCTAAGATGTAAGGATGTAAGGGTATTTGTATATCCCTTTGAAGTCATAAATAAAAACTTTAAATAGATTTCAAGTAGCAATATCCAGGTAAACTTGAAATAGTCATTAAACTTCAGTATCCATAATATTTTAAATTTGTGAGGCTTACGGAACATTTTATATTACGCAAGTACCTTATTTAGTAGCAGTTTATTTTAGCATCAAGTATCCCAAAATAGAACATAATCATAACAGCACAGACAATGTTGTAGGTAATCTTCCTAGCGTATAGTTACCTTCTTTTTTTATTGCCTACAGTGGCAAACAGTCCACGTGATAGTAAGTGGTAACTGTCGCTGATAGACGACTCAGAGTCACTGTAATTGCTCTTGCAATGTCAGGGACTTTGCGAAGCCGCTGCCTATCTCGGTATATTTGCTGTCTATCGTGAAGGGAGGGTAGGTTTAAGGGATTGAGGAAAGTGAGGAAAAAGCAAAGGAAGGAAATTGGGCCTCCGGTGCTCTCACCCACTAAACGAAACGCAATAGTACAGATACTACTTACGTCAATCTATTATGAGAGGAAATTACTTCCCCGGTCGATCCAGCCCAATCTTCGCAACGACTAATTCGATGGTTTAGTTATCTTAGTATGCGCCTGCAAATCGTGCGTTCTAATCCAATATTGGACAATTATTTGTGAGATCTACAAATTGTTATTCTGAGTCTGGGTGTACTTTGTGTCTATTAATTGTTTGTAATGATGAGGAGACGTCTTAAAAATAAAACTGCATGTGAAGCATTTCCATGAAGTGGTTTCTTATTGACAACTTAATAGCGTTTGTAGTGATAATAAAAAAATCCAACTCTATAGTTTATAAAGGGTAAACCTGCACCGTAGTATACAAACAAATCCGTCATGTTAACGCATCGTTTACTTGGAAGTGACGGTGTTGATGTTTTAAATATTATCAGATTACGGAAATATGTACCGAACAAGTTCATTATGAGTTATGATAACATATTTGACACCATGTCTGTTTGAAATGTCAAGGTGTGGGAACTTGTCGTTGAAATTTGATCTTTGTGCGTTTAGTATTACAAATTATTTTTGGATTTTGGTTTTAGACAAAGTTAGTTCAAAATTTGCTATAAGATGTTGCAGATAAAATATGCATATATCTGCCAGTCTATTAAGGATAGATTTTATCAAAATTGGGAACAATAATATCATGCTCATGTCAAAAAATATCTACAACATGTCGCAGATGTAGATTGTAAATAATATATTTTTTTAAATCACTATCTCGTTCTATTAGAACAATGCAGGATGAGATGACGAACGAGTCGTTTTTAGAATTGTGTTGCTGGTTGATTTGCCAGAATGTCTTATCTTTGTACAGAGGAGAAACTTTCTTGATAAATAGGGTGTCAAGATGCACAAGCGATGTTCTATTACTATTGTTAGAGCCCAAACGTACCCACACAAATGATTTACTTGCTACTTACATACCACGCTGGAGCACTTAGGTGCTAATAACTGTTAAGAGGTTATTGGATTTGATTCCCATACGGGACAAAACTTCGTATGATTCATAAATATATGATGAGTTTACTAAATGTTGATTAAGTATCCCGCGAAACTAGAAAAGTTTCCTAGGGTTGCAGAAGTGTTAGTAAATAAAGTTAAAGTGCATAAAAATTAAGTATCTTTGGTAGATAAAGTTACTAATAAAAAATACAACATTACTATATATTTATATAACGTATTTACTAACTTCAAAGCGCCTTTTAATGACAAGTACAGAACTAATATAACGTTAAAACTCCATTAGAGTTGAACTATTTTAGATACGATAAAACGCAATATAATTATGTTACTCCAGGACAGGGCCTATCTTTGTACCAAGTTTTAACCGAATTAGTTTAACATTTTTTGCGTGTTAACAAATAACTAAGGGTAAAGATAAAGGCGTAAGAAGTCTACCGCCGGGCACAGACACACGATATCCAGATATCCAAACTGACCGATTAGATGCGGCTTGCGTCTAGCGTTTACCACCTTATTAGAAAGCTAATAAAACAATATCTTTAAACTGTATGAAGCAAAGTCGGTGTTTTCTTTATTCTGTTTCGCCGTTAATTGTTACTAAACTACGAAACGAATTTGGATTCAGTTTTTACTATCATCTAAAACAATTCCTACAAAACGATTTTATGTATCTACACATTTATATAGAGGAAAGATTTGTATTTTTGTGTGCAACGAATGAAATCAAAAATTCTCTTACCATTAGAAAGCTACATTATCACTGAGTAACATAGGCTATATTTTATCTTCGTACTTCCACGGGAACGTGAACCAAGCGAGTGAAATCCGCTAGTAATATATAGATACATGATATTATAATAAATAAGCTTTTCAAAGATTTGGCAAATAAATATTTGGCAAAGCCAGGTGGGTCGCTAGCATAATAATATGCAGTACCTATTTGAGTTCCAACTGATATATAAATAATACTATCGAATATTATCCTATTAGAGGACAAAAGGGCTCTCACACTGAAAAGTTACCTATTCGTATACACTATGCTTCCTCAAGGCGAATTGGCAATTACAGACTTAAATTTGTTATTGTCCAGCTTTCATCACGATGTGTTCCTTCACTATGTCAGAGGTATCCATGATTAATAAGCAATATTTCACTTCGCATTTCAGCATATTTATAAGTGCATCATTAAAATTGAAATAAAGCATCAAGATTTTAATATATTGGCTATGGCTATTTGCCATGTAATATTTAAGAATTTTGATTTAAGCAAAGTTCAAAAAATCGCAAGCTTTATCGTCTGCGTAAAATATCTAGACTATAAAATGTCAATCAACATCAATTTTGGACCAAGTGTCAATAAATAAACTGACAAAACATTAATACCTAGGTACTCTAGACATCGTGTGTTATAAATTTATAACTGTATTTTTAGTGTCATATTATGTCATTAGCAACACTTTTTGCCATAAACGTTTGAAATACTGATAACATTATTGACATTTTCTATAGTTTAAAGTACGATCAACGTCTATCGTAGAAATAAAAGTGGACCACACAAATCGCCATATACCGCAAGGTCGGCTTATATAAGGGCATACTACAAACATATTTAATACATACCTATTTAATGAATGTAAGGAATATTCAATAGGCATTTTACTTCAGCCTTGCATACTTCTGTTACCAATAAAGGTTCCCACGGACTCCATAAATGAATAACGCTCGTTCTAACCTTATATTATTACGAATGCGATTGGCTATCGGCCATACTCACGATACAACAGATTTACCGAGGGACCCACTAAGTTCAACTATAAAACGCAATATGCACCCTTTCTGGGTTATACTGATAAAAAAGTGAAATGTTTTTTTAAGATATTTTGTATTTCAATTTTATTACCTTTTAATAGTGAGCATCGGTGTAAAGATCCTTTAGTGGCTTCTAAATGTTAGATGCAGCGGCGATAGCGCTTTAAGTACTATTTGATATTAGGTGCGCTGAGCTCAATTAAATATTTTTAAATTTTGTAATACGAGTATGTGTTTATATAACTGTGTGAATCAGTTCAATATTAAGAATTATAAAAGTAAATAGAATATCATAACAATTCTCAGATCGATATCAGACAGGCACAAAAAAAATATATTACTAAAACTACGAAAAAGTATCTCATCTTACGATTAATAGTCACGTACAAAAGGTTTTACTCAATACATCTTTCCAATCAAATTAAAGTTAGAAAAAGCTGAATCGCCTCAGAAAACGAAGCGCTTTATCGCTGAACGTTGGTGTTGTTGCTTATCCAAGTTTTTGGTGCCTTAGCGGAGTGGGTTCCATTAAGATAGGTCAAACGATACGCCATTGGAATGCCATACTTCTCGCGCCTCACTAAAACGGTTCCGTTGAAATCGGAAAGGCTATGAAACTGACACAATGATATTTTCGTGACTGCTTTCAATTTCCTTTTGTTGTATTATTTTCTACTGAGATAAATTAAATCAGCTTGATAAAATACTTAAACATACTTAAGAAACCTATATCACTATTCAAACTATGAGCTCCCGCGTATACCCTTCAATCGGATTATCATTTTTTATGTTAACTATTAGGAAGAGGAGGAGCCAATGGATACACCGATAGTAGGTTATACAATACATTAGGATGATACTTTTATGATTAAATAACAGAAGCCCAACTCAACGTCAATCGACGCTCGGCGTCAGATTTAAAATGTAGACATGCTGTCAGCCCACCTGACAATAATCCGTTACATTTGACGGCTCTCAAGCATGGCTACCCGAAGAGTATCAATACTAATGCATTGACCTTGTCAAATGGGACTGGCTCACCTACGCATTTCTAGAATACATCCACTTATCATCTCCACTCGAGAGTTCTTCGTAATTTTAGCACTTCAGCGGTCCGATTAAAGCTATTCCGTACCATAATACCTTAATAATTTAGAATAAAAAATTCCAGACTACTTTGTCGGCTCTTTTTATTACAGGTTTTGCAAGCGGCATTTGACGAAACATTTTTATCTAATAACAAATCAGTGGCCTTCTGTATAGGATTTATTTACTTGTCTATGTTAGTACGGAAACATGCTTTTCATACGGAGTCACTTAGCCTTTTACAGACACAATATCTGTAACAGATTATGTGGCTTTACTAATTCTTCCTTATTTCATCTATACACGAATAGCTACATTGTTGTAACGATCTATTAAATTATTATTATCGGGCACAACCGAGCCATGAGCATATTGTTCTCCAGTATCAATTTCTACATTCTATGCAGTCTGTTTTATCACAAACTTAAATCTAAATGACATAAAAAACTTTGTCACCGACCATTACGTGCACCGTGTGTACGGTTTCGTTTCGACGCTTTTAGGATAAGTTAGTAACAATTTAGAGTAAAACGAGCTATTACAGCCCTCTCTTCTGACAGTACCGGTCGAGGCGGGTAAATCACCACTTTAGGGTAATATTTATAAAGGTGTATATTACCTTCTTTAAAATTTATGAGAAGTATTACGGTGTCATTTCGGAGTAAGATAGACGTAGATGCACATCAGAGATAAAGGTGTTATACGATCGAATTGTAATATATTAAATTGGAAAGCAATAATGTTGCCATGTGGCAGGAATGCTCGAGGCAAGGTTCACTTGAATATTTTAAGTGCTATTTATGTTACGCGAGAGGTTGAGCAGTTATGCCAATATCTCAATTTGCGGTCGGGGATGACGCGGTAAGCCACGCGGATGCGATATAACAAACCAATGTATTTGACCTATCATTATCATTACATCCTATTTTATTATACTCATATATGTAAACGTCGAGGTCTTTGAACTTGTGGATGGAATGTTAATATGATGAGAGGTAATGGCTATTGGTAATAAAATTTTGTCGATTTGAAATAAAATTCGATTTGTAATGATGTCACTTACTTATTTTGACGCCTATTGGGTCATTAATAACATGATTTAAATCTGAGTGATGTTTTTCTGATAATATTGGATAGTTTCCAAAGAATTTTGTAAACCTTAATACAATGTATTTTTATGACGTAACAATATATTATAGCTCTGATATTCTTTCAGCATACAATATGATAGCCCTGAGGTATATCTGATTGTACACACACAAACCTATCCCAACATTCATCTATAAATTTTTTGATAAATCGAATTGATATTCTGTCAAATCTCTGGTACAATTTCATAAGCAATTTATTATGTTCGTGACTACATATTTAATAGAAATATGTATTGAGATTGTCACAATCGTTATACCCTGCAGACTTTTCCCAAAGAAATCGTGATTTATCAGTTGCCATACATCCACTGATACACATTCACTGCACGAATTTTGATGTTAATTGGGTCTCATATATGCTATACCATTTTAATATAATGGATACTTTTTACACATCTTTTTTATAATTTTTAAAGATTTGACCACATGACGACGCAATGAATTAAGTAGTACTAAAACAACAACAAAGTGTGGTTATTAAGTAAACTAATATATTCAGTACGTGAATGGGTAAATGAGTAAAATTAACTAAATACATCGATATGATTATAAATATAAATTGTTGTAATTTTATATGGTAAAAAAATTGTAATTTGATCGGACATACTTAATCATATTTTTTTTTTTTAATCATTTACTTGACAATTGTTAATTAGGTTATTTTATTTCATGGATGAGACTGGCATTTTAATTTTAATTGAAATTATAATTCGCAAGTTACTCATTAATAATTTACTAACAATATTCACATGTCAAACTATGAATTGGCAAAATAGATGGACTGTAAAAAAAAAAACACATGACTAACAACCTATGTAACTCTATTTTATATGAATAAATTATCATTATCAACAAGAATATCTTGAGAACTCAAACATCACAGGGAGACACAAACTTGATAGAAAACACTTCTAAAAATTGGTGTTCCAGAATTTTAAAACAATAAACATAATAAGAATACTAAATTCATTGGTGGATGTACGTATTAAAATGCGCACCTTCATCATAAAACTAATCTATTTAAATAAGCTAAAATATGTATTAAATAATATATGAGTAAATTTAATAATATATCTTTACTATAAACATTTATACTAATCTAACGTAAACTAATCAAAACGTACGTTTCTTCACATATTTTATAAAAGCCGTTACATAAATTAATCTGGACTTAAATTCGGCTTTAAATTCATTACAAATTATTTTTCTAAATGCATCTAAATTAACACTTCGAACGCTGGGGCAATCTCAGTTTGGTATCAAACTACGTGGTATCAACAGACTCGTTGCTGCAGTTTACAAATGTGAGAAGTCACGCAACCTTGTGGACAACCCAACAACCAACGAACAACAGTAGCTTGTTGATTCCGGTATTGCTTGTTAGATGGTAATTTATTACTGCCATACTAACAGTTGATCGGAGGGATCTATGGGGAGTAACGAGTTAATAGATTAATCTCATTTATTTATGACTTACTGTTCATTAATGTCGACGACAAGATTTATATGTCGTTGGGAAATAACAGTCTATGAATGGATAAGAAGCCCTTTTATTAGATCGGTTATTATAACATCGGTAAACCTCACTTGTACGTAGCCTTCCTTAAAGTACAGCTAGACGTTTAAAACTAGCCTCCTACTGGGCGAAATGCGCTATAAATTTAAACTTTGACAGATTATTAATATATTTTATACATATTAAATACTTTATCTCAACTTTGTATCACATTGTCGCAGTTATTATTACGTATGATATTATTTTTGTATACAAAAGCTTAGGTGGTGTGTTGACAAAGAACACAATTACAAGCACCCGTAACAGACGTGTGTGTATGAAAAGATTAATGAATGTTGCAGAGGCAAAGGAGGTATGTTTCTATTGCAGCAAATGGCGTTCTATAGTCTCTGCTTACCTCATTAATGGGAGACAGACGTGAAATTATGTATGTATGTAGAAGCTAAGCACAGGTTAGATACCGAGTTAGGCTCTTAGATATGACCTAGAAGCCTAGCCCTATAAAGATTTACACAAACATAAACTACTCCTAAAGCTGAATTTCTAAATATATACTTCTAATCGATTTAAGATGCGAGTATAATTTAATCCGGGGCGTGAGTCTCAACTGGCTTAAAACTAGAGGTCAGAACCGATTGATCAATGTTTTGACCTATATGAATTGTTTAACCACACCGGCCACTCGATCTATACAATTTTCTTAGTACCTTAAACAAATTAGTTACTACAGAGGTTTGCCTCTTCTACTTACGGTTTTTATGGTGGTGGCTCAGACATATTAGGACATTCAAGACAAGTCTCCCTGCGTGAAGGTGTACTCAGCGCACAACGTAATATATGTGACACCATATACACATTTAATACACCACACCAACACTCTAAATTTTACCACCCGTAAAACTCCAACTGAAGATGTTTCCTTTACCACCTGGGTAATAACTCAGTCATGTACATTTAATTAGGTAATTCCTAATTCATCCCTGATAGACAAAACAAACACGCACTTATGGTATATTAACCTTTAGCGCGTATATTAATGTTAAGTTGCCTACACGTGTTTACAGTGGCCCTTTGTGCGCAGTCTAATGAAGCGTATTTATGTCCCGGGTCATTACGGGTACCAACTGCTTATTATACTGCATTATAGACTGTCATTGCGTCACTCGACTACTCGTTTATTGTAGAACGCTGGGCAGTATTAAACTTATCTCGATTTTAGTGATTTTTATCACTTTTCGGTAGTCGTCGGATGTAGTGCTAATAATTGGTCCTAATGTAGGTCCTTGAAGAACCCCTAAATTCAATATTGAATGTCTTTAGGTTAATAATATATAGCAAATTTTAAAAATTATCTATTTAAAGGTTATACCAAAATTTGATTATAATTTGTTCATTAATTAAACTATTCTTGATTTTAAACAAAAAACAATAGTTAACACTTTTATTCTAGGTTTAAATAAACTGGATTTAGACTATGACTTTGTAGAAAAGATATTTTAATGGCATTTTAAACAATGAAAAAAAAAACAAATACAATTGTCGCAGACACATACAGAATAATAGTAAAATGTGTGAGTAAAACATTTTATTGTTACGCGTTGTTATTTAATTAACTGTGTTAATTGATATATAAAGTACTCACTCAATAATTTACGAAGACACTTTACAGGAAGAAACGCTCCTTAATGGTCACTAATGAAAGGATATATTAAAACTTAATTTTATATAACAACCAATTTCTACTATTTTTAAAACTAAGTAATACAAGACATTACGTCATCTATTGTTTGATTAGGTTTATGTAAAATAATTCCATTTCACAAGATTTTTCATAATATGTATAAGGATGTGACAATACTTCCTAATATAAGTATCTCGAATTTACGCATCCGTTCCCTCGTATATAACCCATTGTTTGTTACTAGAGGTCACCGTTTGACTCGGTAAAGAGAGTCGTGGTATGTCTGTTCGTTTGTTGATGTTTATGCAATTGTTTTATATTTTTGTATTATTCCAGTGAGCGCGCTTTAACTTCGCTATCTGTACTAAACATCCAAACTTATGCAAGCAAAAATTCACCAGAAGGGAGTAAATTTAAGGTTCAAACTTCTATGCAGTGATCTAGCTTATTGGATGTTTTGTGATTGTAAGAGTGGTATTCGGATCCATAGTATACGTATGCTCTGTGGGCGGCGCAGTTCTGGACATGCAATATGAATTGTACGGCTAGCGCAGTCCTCTCGGGTGATGTCGATGTAACCACGTTAACCGCCGTATTTCTATTCATATATCATAATTTTGTTATGGAAATTGTTTTGCTACTTGCAGGATACGATGTGAAAAAGATATACATATGCTGTAATATTGCTAGGTATATTGTTTAACTTTTAAATTTTTTGTGGACTTTAGTTTGAATGGGTTTGTAGTACTTAGTTAATAAATATTTATAAAATAAGCTAACCTGCATTCATAACCTTGTGACATTATAAACAAATTTTGGCACTTACATAAAAAGGTATTAAACAGCTGATGATGTAATTATATACGAGGCAATAAGTTCAAAATTTAAAACTTCTATTTAAAGACTCTCCACACTTAACTTCTGCGGTAGTCGAGCAAAAGAGTGTAAAGTGATACATTATAGGTATCTTAATACATTTAGCAAACAATAATAACCTTTGTATTACAAATCCTGTGCTACAAATACAATTAAAGGAAAACATTCAAAATACCTTTTGATAACTGATATTCCATTAGCAATGATAACAGTTACATTTCTAAGGCGTATCTTTGCACGTGATTAGGGAAACCGTACTTTTCTTACATAACGGGATAAGTCCCGTCGTCTCCCACCCACCCTTACCAATTTCACCCGTCACATTACGTTCAGTATTTTGATACAAGCGTAAAAAAGAGAAACAATGTTTGCCTCGATAATCTTATTCCGGCTCACTGTACTCGAGTATATATTTTTATGTTGTGATACTTACTTAAGTATATTTCTCTGTTTATTTGTAAAGGAATCTGTTTTCACTCTGAATATATGCTTTTAAAGAGTGTAGAGAGAATCTCAATAGTATCTAGTAATCTGTTGGTACCTTTGAATTTGAATGTGTTACTTAATCCGTTAAGAATATTATTTGTAACATTTCTTTGTACATTTGACATTGCATAATGTTGAAATAAAATAAAACAAATAGGTATATATATATTTATTTTTATTTTTGAGTTGGTAGTATTAAAGCATCTAATTTCAAATTGATCTGACGTACCTATTTTAACAACGTTATCTAAAAATATGTAAATACTATTACAGTATATTTATTTTCATTAAATGTACAGACAACAATAGGGCTAGTGCGTTAGTAAAAATCAAACTTATAACTAAGAAACACCGATTTACCACCGCCTACACAAGAACTGTAGGCCCGGGCGGCTAGCGTAAGGTTATTGGTCAATGGAGAAGCCTTGCCGTAGGACTGTGCACACCCTCACTTCATGTAAACTTTATAGATCACTCAAAGTTCTGTTCCATGCGAATCAAGATTATTTGCTTATTAGTCGCACGCACTTATATTACAGGCTGTCTGGCACAAAAATCGTATTACACAAACTGCGCTTATACTAAGTAACAATAATTATTGCTTACTTTTTGTATAGCAGCCACAATACGATATGCTTTGGTAAATCGCTAACTGACCTCTTAAACAACTCTCTATACCTTACTTTTATTTAGCATTTTATAAGTTATTAATTTAAATGAATCTATTAAGTAATGGTTTATGAACTTTTACTGTTTCCTAGTAAATTTCTAGTTCGTGTGTTTGTGCAACTCACGATTTGTGGACCTGCTTCTGGTTTTCAATACTCGTACTATTTTATCTTATCTAAGAGCTTATTTTTCACGACTAATTGCTTTTACCACCCAAAGTCTAGTTAACTTTGGGTGATTTCCGCATTAAACTAAACATCATAATACAGTAGTTACAAAGATTAACGATTTAATAAGGAAGTTGTAAGCTTAATATCTATAATCATTTGTGATTAAATTTTTTGAACGTGTCATTGTAAAATATTATACGTGTACCATCACGTTGCTTATTTATTTAATGTAATTACTGTAATATACAAGCCGCGCCTACTAGCGATGCTATACACATATTTATATATATCAGTAGCACAATCAGTCAACCCAATGATGAAACGGTCATAAAAAGATTGCATGTTGTCACTGTCTAACAGTGAAGGTTTAGGAAATAAATATCATTATTATCATCATGCGATTATGGTGATATCACGGGTAATATTAATTTACAGTAACTAAAGGCCTATATCCTAGGCTGCTGTAGGCTAATGCTCACATTTTCTTCTTAGTCTATTTTCATTAGCAGTCTCTGTTAATCACCATCCATGCCATCTTTCTTAAATTTTTGACCTTATTGCTAAAACTGTAAAAGCTTTGTAGTAGAGACGGCTTATAGGAAATCGCAGGTACTACATACACCAACCGTATTTATAGCAAACAAACAAACTCCTATAAATAACAAATATACTATGCAAATTTGAACCAGCAGACCACACAGAAATCTAAGTCGTAGTTTCCAAATCCAGTTCAGTTTTATCATAAGATAAAATGCCACCCCATTGCGAACATTAAAATATATGGATATATATTTGAATGACCATGTTTAAAATTTTATGGTCACTGTAGTGATACTCGAACGCATAATGGGTTTGTCTCGGCGTTGGCGCCAAACTGTTTGGACTATTTATCAGACTGGCCAGGCTATACAATCGAGTTGTTGGCTGTTAATTCAATCTGTGGTTGTCTCTGTTTAGGCTTTAGTGTACCTAAGTTTGGTATGTTAACGAATGGAAACTATGAAACATATACCTTAATTTTTTTCGAAGTGTAGATAAAGTTTGTAAAGCACAAAGGATTATTTTATTAAAGAAGATGACCATTTGAACTTGCTCTGCAATCCGATAAAAAAATGACTGGATCTTCTTTCTTCAGGACTACGATCAAGGCGTAGTTCTGTAACCTTTTATAACTTTTCTAGAAAAAAAAGTTTATGACACAAGAACATTTTGATAAGTAACTATTATCTCGAAGATCTTCAAAATATTCACTACAATCATGATGTCACATTATCACATATTTAATCCAGTACATATTGAAGTTTCTGGTTGGTAACACTATAAAACCACATTACGGTACATACACGTAAGACTTTACTATTGCACTGTGGTTTAATTCATTGTACAGACGCTTTATTGCATTTTGATCTAGCTGCAGTGCCTTATTGTTCTTATATTGTTGGCAATAAACAACATTGACGGGAAATATAAAAGCGATAACACCACGGCGGCGTTGAGTGTTAGAAGGTTAGAGTTCAAATGTCTTCAGATTGAATTATTGTGCTAAATTATTGTCTTAATAAAAGTTTATTAACTATTAGTCTAGTGGTTAGTAACCCTGACTTCTAAGCCGGAGGTCGTGGGTTCGATTCCCACCCAGTACAAACCTTTGTGTGATGAGCATGATTGTTTGTTCTGTGTCTGGGTGTAATTTATCTATAATATGTATGTATTTACAAAAAAAAAATGTATATAAGTAGTATATCAGTTGTTTAGTACCCATAACACAAGCAAATATAATTGCTTAATTTGGGGCTAGATGGCGCTGTGTGAATGTGGTAGAATATTATTATTATTATTATTATTATATAGTAATAGGGTGTGCATTAATAATTTTTGAATGAGACGAGTGAGGTAGTGCATTTTTGCTTTGTTCTAAGTTCTATGTTAAGCATAACTAGTAGGTATTTTGTTTTTAGTAAAACAACACGCAGCGAATAAGGGGGCGAAATAATTCATGCTAATTAGTTTTAGTTTTTTTAGGTATGTGTTGGCAGCCTGAAAAAAAAAATTACAGTATAATTCTTTATTCGAATACCTACCTTGTCGTCACTGCGCGGATCATAATTGGTAAACGTATATTTAACACTAGCTTTCCGCGTCGCAGTTTCACCCGCTTCTTTGCTTACTGCTCTGCTCCCGTCGCAAGTAGCGTGATAATACATAGCCAATAACCTTCCTCAAGAACTGGGCTATCATACGCAAAAATAATTTTCAAATCTGACTAGTAGTTCCAAAGATTAGCGCGTTCAAACAAACAAACTCTTCCGCTTTACATAATAGTTTATGTTAAAATATATTAACTAGTAATTACGTTTTATTAAAAATAGCAGTCACACAAAAAATAATAACATTATCTTTACGTTACAATTAAACATTGTAATACCTGAGAGGTTTCTAGCAAATCATACGAGAGGTTATTCAAATAATTTTTGCATACAAGACTTTTTAATATTTTTGCTAATGTTTGTGTGAAGAAACACAATATACCAACATTGTTACTGTGCATGTACATCGTATATTTAGTACGTTTTCTCTTTTGGCATTTAGATATAATAGCCCCTAATACCTCACACATATAGTTTTTCTCACAATCGTGAAATAATGGCCACTAAAACATTAGTTTGTTTGGTGATGGACTATTCAATATTTATTACATAATACTAGATAACGCTTGAATTGAGTTTAGAAATAGCAATAACACCTGTACCCACGCTTGTACCTAGTAGTTTCATAAGAAAAATATGGACAAGAGCGAGTAGGCTTCGTGATTTTAGAAATCCGTATCATAGGATGAAATTATATTCTAAACAAATTAACGAATATAAAATGCGAAATTATGCTGATACTCGTATTACTTAGCCTGCATAATCTCACTGCTGACCTAGTTAACGTTGTACTCTCATTAACATTTAACCAGATTGCGTTAATACTCTCTGGTCTATTCGAATTAATTAGACTGATTTTCTTTTGTTACGTCTAACTTATGCCGCACTCTTTTTTGTGGTATTTCGCGACTTTGCCTTCGGCAAAAAAGTAATAAATAATCATTAAAAATAGTAGATTCTAAACTGAGCTACTGGTTATTTTCCGATCGCCGTATGACGGTATGACCATATATGAAAACTCAGAAGAGGTTAAAAGACTGCATTGCTCGAGCCTCCGGCACTCCAGAAGTTTCCGTGTTGCAGTTACCATTTATCGTCAGGTAAACAGGCTTGAGATATGAAGTTGGTTTGAGTTTTGATCTGCATTGCAAACTTAACCTGTAAAATCACAGTTGTTTATTAAATTAAACATAGTATGGAATCCTAAAAAAAATATTCAAAATTCTTGATAAATCCAAATATAGACTTTGGCTTTAGAAAACATTAGACGCAATCTCATAATTTCTCAGTAACCAAGTTGAACAATAGTCCGTTAAAATGATCTCATACGCCCATTAGACAGTTGACCTGCATCAGATAACATAATACAAAGATTTGTTATACAATCTTCATACAAACGCTGAGATAAAACGGTACTCTGTTATTGACCGAGACAATTTTGACTTTATATGCTTTATTTAAGAACATGGAGCTTTATAAAACAGTCGTTTTTTGACACACTTTTAGTTCTTAGTAAGTGGAAGTCAATTTATAGAAATATAGGGGGAACTTATATCCACGACCGGTGAAACATCGTAAAGCCAAGAGAAATGGCTAAAATTTACTGCAGATATTATAATATTAAAACCGTATGTATAACTGCGTATGAACTCCTATCTATTTATAAGAATACTTTAAAGAAGGACAGTTTAATTAAAATGTAGGATGTGTTATTTCTACATTTGATCTTACTATCAAAATTACTGTGTTCTCTTAGCACAGCATGATGATGCGAAAAGAACAGAATATAAATTTTATAATTATCAAAGGATTATGTGTAAGTGTCATTGCCTAGTCTAAAAGCGTATATTGCATATATGCGTATATTGCTATCATAGAAATATGATCAAAGATGTGTAAGTCATTTTTAAATGAAGAACATATGACGGTATAATAACTACATGTGATTATCTATGATCATAGTTTGAGGGTCGTCAAATTTGACAGATATGAAATCATATTTATATGATAATGTAATACCGCTCTCAATAAGTCAAACGCTTTTAAATATGTATAATCAAGTTTCTTTTATATATGAATACGTCATGCATGCATAATACTTATGAATATCATAATTAAACGATTTCAGGCAATTTACCTGCGGCGAATTGAAAGAAGAAAGAAGAAAGAAAAACAGTTTATTTTCACATGTAGGTGACACACACAAGAATATGTAAAAATAAACATTCAGCCACAGTCAAAAAAACAAAAACATAAAAATGACAAAAAAAAAATTTCGCTGAGAGGGATACGAGCCGCCATGAGAAGAATAATAATAATAACAATAATAATAAATAATAATGTTAGGTAGCTGGATCGTGGGCCTGATGCAAAAGGCTGTGCTCCTTGATACGGCCCGCATTGTGAGGCGGTTCCTATCTCTGGAGCCCTAACCACCGGTAGCTTGGTCCCTGTACCCGATATCGGTGGGTCTCCATATTTTTATATTTTTAAATGTATATTTCTATTATTTTTTATATATATTTAAAAATGTAATTTTGTGTGTATATAGTTAAATAAAGAGAATAATAATAATAAAAATAATAATAATAATATTTATTAGCAGTCCAGTTAATATACAAAAAATATCCGTGGAAGCCACACTAGGCACAGCCCGTGTCGTGGCTATTAAACATACACGTTTAACAGAGGACTTGGACATAAGTTTGTAGTACAATAATAAATTAAAATTTAGACAAAATATAAAGTAAAACGTGAGACAAATCATAATATTAAGTGTGTGTGTGTGTGCGTGGGGTGGGAGGTGTATGTTGTGTGTTTAGATATATATATTATCAAGATTTTAGGCAGGTTTTCTAAGAAGATGTTCTATTTCATGATAGGTCAATAATAAGAAGCCATAGCAATGTTTTTAATTGATAGATAATTCTTATTAGGTAAATAAAACGAAAATTAAAATCAACTACAATAATGTCGTATATCGAAACAAAAACTTATAAGTTTATAAGCCATCGATAATAATCTTTTTATTTATTTAATATAAAATATGTGCACTAATATTGACCAAAGGTAATAAACTTTTTAAATTATAATAAAAATAGATAAAAGATTGCATTATACGGAGGTCAAACACATGCCTTCAGGTGACACGGCGATCGCCAGCAAAAAGCCATGAGCATACACGACGGACCAACATAAATATTGAAATCGGAGGCTTATTCTATTAGTTATTACCTTGTTTTAAAACAAAATGTTGAAGAATGTTTTATTTTTTCTTGTAAAAAGATAGCGAGAGAAATAATGACGTTGTCTGGAATATGAAACTATCATCTCAAGAAATTATTTTTGAGAAGATAATACTAAAAATTATACCTAAATACATAAACGCCTCTTAACTTTAAGTTTAACTTAACGGTTATTCTGTTGCTAAAATTAGTATTAAAGTAACAGAGTATAACACTTAATTAGAGAAGACTTATTTAGATTTAAGTTTAAGTTTTTATGATTTCATACTTGAAAACAGTCGTATAGTCCTACCTGAAATATGGAATCACTTCATCTCTTGTCGTGGGTGTTGTAAGAGGTGACTACAGAGGCAGATTAAATGTCGAATGCGCCTTGGTTACAACCATAACGGGTTATTTATTCATCGTTATTTAGGTAAAAGAATGTATAAAGAATTTCACATTTGCGCCCAGGCATGTGCCTAGTTTGCCTTAGGCATAATCCGCCACTGGGCGACTCAGGCCCGGTTTCATCAATAGGAAGAGGACATGCGTAGCGTACGGTACGCAACGCTATACCGTCTCCCATTGGTGGAAATAACATATCTCCACCTTTGGTGGTAATCGGGCCTAAGAAAATAATAGATAACAGATGACAGCGTTGCCTGTGTACTAAATAACACCTAACTGCAGTCATCAGCCCACTCGCCCAACATCATGACTATGGCAAACTGCTTGGAGTGACTTATGTAAAATTAGCTGTTTGCATATACCTACGTCTTTCATTATTTCTCCACTCCTTTGGCTCTTGGCGTTATGTTATATAGCCTATTATAGTCGTCCATAAAAATTGTGCTATCAAATACAAAAACAATTTTTCAAATCCGACTATTAGTACCAGAGATTAGAGCATTCAAACAAACAAACTTCAGCTTTATACATTAGAAAATATATAGATTTAGGGCAAGATTCACAGACCGCACTTTGACTTTACTTTGATGCAAAGATCTACTTTGTACCAAAAATATGTTTGAATATGAAGTTGAAAGTAATCTTCGGCAATACAAAGCTTACTTTGGGAAGGTGCCTTTGCTGTAAAGTAAAGTCACGATTGTGAATCTGGGCCTAAGATACATATTTTTGATACAAAGTAGATCTTTGCATCAAAGTAAAGTCAAAGTGCGGTCTGTGAATCTTGCCCTTAGACAGGACCTCGTCTGTCGGGTCAGTTAGTAGTTTGTAATATACAGTTGGTTATAATTTTGCGTTATACCCAAAGAATTTCGTGTCCATAACTGTCAGGTTGGATTTTATTGTTACGCGTCTGATAATATGGTTATCTAAAAGAAATCTATAATAAACGGAAATTATGTTTCCAATATCTCTTTAAGGAAAATTGTAATTCTTACTTCGTTTCGTTCGGTGCGTGAGAATGCCAGAGACTTCACCCTCAATCCCCTTTCCACTTCAATGGGTAGTTCACAGGTATATTGCCACTGACCGTAATGTATGTTGTGTATTATCAAAATTGTATTATAAAGTGCTTATATAGTAGCGTATTAAGTAAAAGATACATCTCGGAACATTATTTGCTTTTGCATCAATATTGTAAATTTACTCGTATTCTTCATCTAGTTAAAAGTCTAAACATAAAGTTGTCCAGACCAAGCTATACCGACTTATCATTGGCCAGTTTCTTAACATAAACCTTCTTTACAAGGTTGTGCTTGCATAACTTGCAATTGTATCTACAATAAGAATTTACACAAGGCAATAAAGATATGTCGAGATTTATCGATTGATTCTGTAATAAACGCTAGCCGTAGGGCAGACCACGTCTAAACAGGCGCCTCACTCAACAACAACAAACCGATGCTATTGAAACGACAAGCGATACTCCGTATTTAGACTTGACTGTTTTAGTTGAAGCGATGTTGGTTTTGTTCGAAGGCTAATAGCAATGGCACTGTGTTTGATGTTACTTGATAAAGGAGTCAGAGGTCGTGGTGACAGTTTTTATGTCCCTCGAGAAGTGTCTAACGTAGACGAGAATAAACCTTTTGCCTTTAATGGATGTTCTTAATGAGCTAAATCTCGTGACCTTTTGCGATGTCCACCATCGTCAGCTTAACGTAGTTGGCAAACGAACTGCCAGAGGTCAAGCGATCATCTTTATTATTTCACCCCAAGATGTCAATTGCTAATTCAAATAATATATTTGTAGCATATGTATTTGTAGTTATCGCAAATCGATTGGCGATCGCAGTGCTTTGTTGAATGGTTGGCGTCACCTACTTATATAATGGTTTAACCGGCATTATTTGATTGTCTCATTGCACTTGTAAAGAATGTACCTACGTTCCCTAGGGTATTTTGCTACCAAGCGGTGGGTGGGGCATCAAGTCTTCGAATTCAATTATTTCATTATATTTTATTTATAAAAATAAGCTGCTTTTATTTAAATCAAAGCAATTTAGACTACTTAGCAGATTTATTTATTATCATTATTTTAGCTGAAAAACGCAGCGTGAAAAGGCCTCTCATAAGGCGTTCCGAAGTTCTGATTATCGCGGTGAGCAACGGATGGTTGATTTGGAAGCAGCCTCCGTCAAAGTGGCGATGTTTAGGGAAGATCTATCTCTAACAGTAGACAAGAAATATAAAAATAAGGCTATTCGGTACATACACACTACATAGGTAATAAAAAAAATGCTTATGTACACTGTTGATTATACCCTGACAAGTACAAATGTTGATATTTTTATTATGCAGAAAGCAATACCATATCACCTGCAAGTTATTAAGTTTATCAATGCTTATTATCAAAATTATAATATTGACGTCCTTAAATACATCTCCGCTTTGGTTTAACGTTCCATAATAAGATAAGGGTTATTTGTGCGGTAAAATGATGCGCCGTGCAACACAATTATCTTATAAGGTACACTAGTAATTTCAGTCAATTCGTTAGGGTACAAATTATATTTTCCCACGGCAGAGCAAACAAGTTAAAAGCTAAGTTAGAACTAGTTTTCACGTAATGGCTTGCTGTCATTGTCACTTTAGTCAGTGCATCTAGTTTCCCGACTTAGAATTCTGTCCGCCAATCGTGCTAATCTATTTTGAATCATAACGCAAAACGTTAAATCTTGAATTTGTAAAATTGTTGGTCTTCCTTTATTGCACAGACATTTCAATGATGTCTGTAATACATGTCCACCGATGGCATATGTGGCCTTCGACATTGACATGATAAAGGCGGGTACTTTATGACATAAAAAATGATTGCAATTAATGTTCTAATTTAAAAAACAAATTATTTTTATTTTAATGTTTTCAAACATTCTCGAAAGTATAAATTAATTTGTTTATTGAGAACACGATTAATAGGTATGCTTTAGAATATGTTAAACGTTAAGGCTTTATACGTCCCTACTGGTTTCTGCGAAACCTGAATTTTTCAGAGGAAGCGATTCTTTATAGATCATAGACACAAAGTAGTATTGTATGTAGTTTTCTTTATAATGCTTTAGTAAGACTACTTATTTTCTCATCGTTTGAAATGAACTGAAAGATCAGCAACGACTTATCAATATAGAATACACTCTCTAACAATATATATTACAATCAATTACACAATTAACACAAAAAAAAGCTTCATGATTCAAAAGGAAATTAAATGTTCGTACATCATTGGTCACAGTCGAAATGGTCTAGTGGATAAGACACCCGCTTCGTAAACACGAGGTAGTGGGTTCGAATCCGGGCAAGTACCAATATGATTTTTTAAATCATATGTACTTTCTAAGTTTATCTTGGACATTTCTGACAGACGGTGAAGGAAAACATCGTGAGGAAACCTGGACTATAAAGTCTGAAATTGTCAATCCGCCTTGAGCAAGCGTGGTAATTAATGCTCATACCTTCTCGATATGAGAAGAGGCCTTTGCCCTGCAGTGGGACAGTAAACAGGCTGGTATTATTATATATTACATCATTGGTCACACGAATCATAAAGGCGTGGGCGTGTCGTTCGAGGTTTCTAAGGAATTGATCTTGTGTTAAACCACTTGCGCGAACTTTGGAACTTAGCCGAAGTTTGAATACGCTGCACTATTAATCAAGGAGCTATTGTCAAAGCACTATCTACTTATACACTTCACAGACAAACTTCTATATAACAGTACTCTCGTGTTTACTTCCTCGTATCGACATAGTCTATTTTAACGACAAAGTAATGTTAGCGTAACTTGTTCTTTTTCTATAAAAGTGTGAGTGTGGTGTTACATAAATTAATTGCGAGTCGTATTCTGTATTCGTGCACTTACTCGTATATGTTACGACACTGAATCAAAAAGTTTACTAATTTTAACTATAACGCACTCAATCTGTGACAAATATAATTATATACGTCTTTGAGTGAGTTCTAACCTGGTATATTGCCAAGTTTTGGTTTATTTAAACAAATACTTATATTGCTATATGTTTTAATTGCAACATTATGCAAGCTACTTCAAACAGATTACAATAATCTTGCTATTGAAAAGTGTGGTCTGAGTTTTAATTTTACTCATGGCTACGTAGATCTTTTATAATTATCTTGAAATTCACATTTACCTAAATAAATAAATAACTTAAACATGGAAGTTGTGGGGTGCACATAGTTACGCCAAGTTTACGACTAATACTGTATAAGTATTTTATAATTTTGAAGTTGGTGCCAACTAAATACTATAAGAACTTTACTACAACAGCAAATTAAGATTAATAATACCTATATGTATCTAGTTATTGTTTTACTTGGCACCAACTTCAACATTATAAAATACGTATTTAATCATTTCCGATTAACTAAATCAAAATACGAATTATTTTGTGCTATGTAAATTAATTTTTTACTTTTTAGTTTTCTTCCTGTTTGAAACGGTTTTCTTTTTTTTTAAATTATTTTATTTAAGGTAATAGAACTTGTATCGTTATTAGATTAATACATTTAATAGATTTATAATAGCTTAGGTAAACATTAACCGATTTCAGGATTAGTCAGGTGATTTTACAGTAGCTGTAGAATTTTTATCGAAAAAGAAAAACAAAAAATATTCATAATCATCATCATATCGGCCTGTTATTATCTTGCTGCAGGAAAAGGCCTCTTATCATAGAGAAGGCTCTTATCATTGATCGCCATATTTGCTCAATGCGGATTGGCGATTTCATTTTTCTTGTATAATCCAGGTTTCCTCACGATGATTTTCTTCACCGTCAGTCAGTAATGTCCACATAAACTTAGAAACTACACAATTATGACCATAAAAAAATTATGAATCCATGCTAAGCAGTCAGTGGAGTTCACGAAAGTTGGCCTAATTTATCTCACATGTCATCGATCAGGTAGTAATTAACAAACCGTTGAATGACATAAAGCGATTCTATTCAAATGCAACGAAAAACTTAACAAATAGTCTTCGATGCTAACAGTCAAATGTCAAGCAAAATATGCAATAGGTATCAGGAAACCGCTAGCTTATTACAACATGTTAACAATACCAAAAGGCGGAATAACAGTAATATTACTCTTACTTGGTTTACGTGGTTCTCTTGCGTGTAAATCGATGTACCGAGTTTTAGATTTTTTAGACTTTTAGTACTCACCGTGATAATTAGATTTGTCACTGTAGCACGCATAATTTTACCACGCGTACCAATACACTTTCCCGTTTTGTCTCAGATAGTAGAACGGTAGAGGATGCTTTGTGCACTAAGCCCAACTAAGCATGAAGGTGTCACGTATTCTTACTTAAATATTAGACAGAGGGACTACTCACGTTTCACTAAAAGCGCAGAACAAAATAAAAAGTGGGGAAGTAAGAACATAGCTAAGCCATGTTTTACTTGCATTAAGCAAAAAATAGTCGGTTTAAAAAATGTCGTAAAATGTTAGTTCGATAGTTTTAATCATATATTATGTTAATATATACACATAAACACACGATTTACATTTTGGTTGCATAACTCATGTATTAGATTTTCCTTTTACCTATTTCGATTGCATGTATGGACTCTTTCATTCATCTTCAATTATATAATTTACAACACCTAACAATTACTCTAGGTGTTAGTCAACTATACCGCCAACTGGCTAAGTATACATTTAAGCTGTCATGCATAACTAGTGCCATCAGTCAACGACGATCATATGGTCAGACTAAGTACCTCATGAGAAGGTACCGATAATTATGTAACAGACCGGATACCGATGATAAGATTACATGAGAATCTGTAAAAGGACTCATAGGAAGGCATCGGTAGGAGGTAGGTGGATTAGCGATCGCCCTAGTGGCAACTTCGGCGATCAATTGTAATTGTAAGTGGATCGTCAATCTACTTACGATTACAGGCGATAACAGTGAAATCTCCCAAAAATTTTAAATGCTGTACGAGAATAACACTTTTCGCAGTGAGTTGTTTTTCCTAAAAAAATTTTAAATCAAATTTTTTAAATCAAGCTTTTTAAATCAAGCTGTAATTCATAGAAAATACTTCTATTAATAGTACCTACTATTACTTAGCATCAGGCGCGCCGTTTGTTTATTCGCCACGATAGAATATAAAAACCACTAAGTACTTTTTTTTTCGGTTTTAAGATTAATAACAATAAAAATAATTGCATGGTAGTAATTATTCTTAATTCATATTTTAAACAGTTAAAATGAAAAGTCTTATTGGTTTTCGCACCTGTCATGCAAAATTAATTGATGCTTAAATAACATCATTAAGTGCTTAATCGTTTTAATATCTTATATCTGGATAATTATCAGTTGATACCAGATTAGGTCCGCAGCAGTGCGGTTCCAACTTGAGAAAGATCATGCTGGGTCTATCTTCGTAATGGATAACTTCATATGGGCTGGTGGTATAATCATAGCCAGGCTATCCTATTTTAAGTAATATCATGTTATTTATTAACGTCATTATTACATATCAGAGGCCCTAGACAAGTGGCAAAGATTTCTATTCTATTCATAGAATAGATTAAAAAATGTATAGGATTGACACAAGCTAACGCCAACGCTTATGTCAATCTCATACATTTTTTTATCTATTCTATGAATAGAATAGAAATGTTTGACGCTTGTCTAGGGCCTCTGATACGATAATACTAATGTATCGAAGAAAAGCTTCTGTGTGGCATTTAGCATAGTTAAAATTTATATAAAAAAATTATATTAATAATTTAATTATGTGCAATTATTAAACATTATGACAAAAATAAAACTAAATAACGGTTAAATTGAAAAGAAGAACGAATTGGTAAAGTTTTAAAATTATATAATATCATAATTTTGCTAAGCAACTTTGCAGCATATTGCCGAAGTTTTATACTCGTAGCTATACTCTCCATAAATACTTACATTGTTGCTGCAACCGTACGGGGTCTAAGCTAATAATACCAGAATATAATCATTAAAACTACCGATATGGTCGGGTGTTGCCCTCACGCCGCGGTGATTTTCGTGCAGGCCCCGGTGATTTCCTTATTGCCTCGGGATCGATTTCCAGAGCTTCCAACAACCCTTTTGCTGCGTTCACGCAATCCTGTGTATGGTAACATTCGTGTTTATTGTGCATGAATTAGGTGTGGGTACTTGTTTACACGTTTTTGGTTTTGTTTTGCATCTTCAGTGAAATTGTTTAATTATATTTTCTTGTTTTACTGGGAATATCTATGTACAGTAACATACTTGCTCCTCTTTTCTTCATTATACTAATGACACATCTAGAACTCTTGTACCATGATAGTCATCTGTAAGATACTCGTAGCCTAAAACATCTATCAGTCGATAAAATTTATATTAAACTAAAATAGCCTAAGACTTAAGGATCACTTTATTTTTTTAAATATTTTGAGGTAACAATACAGAGATGCTCTCCTTCGCCATGAAAATATGTAGTTCTAGCTTTCCGCGGCGCGGTTTCTTCTGCGTTTATGCTTACTGCTCTGCTTCCGTCGCCATTAGCTTGATGTTACATAGCCTATAACCTTGCTCGAGAACTAGGATATCATGAATACGCAAAATAACCGACTGGTAGTTCTAGAGATTAGGGCGTTCAAACAAATAAACCCTTTGGCTTTCTATAATAATATAGATATGATTACTCTCTAGGCTCAATAACATTCTAAGTCAGCGAGGTTATGCCCGAGCATCACAGTCAATTTATGAAAAAGTGTTTTCTAAAATACATCGAGTCTTGGAAAGGTTCAGCTACTAAAAGCGTCTATCATACGTAATCTGTGATCTCTATGACAATCTTTCATCAATCAGGTACACTAAAAGATTAAGAGGTCTGTTTACCGATATAGCCATCGAATCGAGGTCAGGTGGCAGTAATTTTATAAATTAAATACAGATATACAGTCGCAGAGTTGAAACAAATTGCAATATAATTGGGCAAAGGCGGCGAATGATGACATGATTACTTAAAACTATGTGCCTGTTGTTAAGAATCCGACGGAAAACAGACTAACTTTTTATACAAACGAAATTTTAGGCAACGTAGGTACAGCGAAGTTGCGTACTAAAAGATCACCAGATCGCCGTACTGCCTTCACTAACCCGCTTGTCAGGCTATGTCCTATAGTATTCGCTTTTAGGTTTACATTATTCTATTAATATTATAAATGCGAAAGTTTGTGTGTGTGTGTGTGTGTGTGTGTGCGTGTGTGTTTGTTACCACTCAGCACTTAAACTGTTGAACTGTTGTACCGATTTCTATGAAAATTGGTATGTACATAGATTAGGTGCCGGAGACGGACATCGGTACGGTCTGCTTCCCGAGGGATATAAAACATATTACTCGCTCGGGCGAAGCCGTGGTGCAGCTAGTATCTACATACATTACATCTGTTCACTTCAAGTCTAGTTGTCTTTGATCGGTATCTTCAACATTTACACTGGTTACGTGGTTAAATCAACAGCCGTAACTTGTCTTTACATCGTCCAATCAATTTCTTGTAGTTTTGAATAAGAGCATCGCTTCGTTTCCTAATGTCATTATTTAAGCTAAGCGTGTTGCTTATGAGTTAATAAGGTCCTGGTTGCATATTATGTGGAAAAGACAGGAAGAGGTTATAATAAGCTCATGAATATCAATATTCCTGTAAAACTGGTTGTTTCAATCGAACGCTATGTTTACTGCTTACTCGTATATTTTACACGCCGTTTATTTTACATACGATAATATTTATAATTGTGTTGCTTTTAAAAATCTTGTTTGACAGTGTCTTTAAATGCGATGTTATAAAAATTGCTGGAGTGCCCCCAGATTCATGTCAATTTAATTCACGAAATATTAAAAATTAGATGGCAAATATGCACTATGAAAAATGAACACCTTAGCTTTAGATCATGGGTACCCAATGTTCTCTAAATTTTGTCGAGGTGTTATCTCATTCCTATAAAGAAGTTGTTAAATTGTTTATGTACTATTTAGGTGCGAAACGACGAAGTACAAAATAGACATTCGTCAATTCACACTGGTCAGAAACAAAGATTCCAAAAAGGGTATTTGTGCGATTCTCATCGTGGTCCAAAAAGTGTAAATCGACCAAGGACCCAAACTTAGCTAATGTTACTTGATTGACATGTTGAGTAACAAACATATCTACAAGTTACATTACAAAATACGTAATTTACCGATACCTTTACTAGTTCTAGGAGGTCAGACAACTGTCGCTTATACTGCCGATACTATTTATAAATCAGCCGATCAAGTTATACTAGTTTAGCTAAACGCTAACGTCATAGCTACCTTCCGTTATTTAATACTTTATAATGTTCCTAAGTGTCTATTTTCACTAGAAATGTGTAATAACAGTGAAAGTAATAAATAATGACTGAATCGACAGAAAAATCGTTAGTGATTTGTTTAAAATTTTTGATATTTTTGGTTATAATAACGATTCTTGAACAGACCAGGCCTTGCGCCTCAGACGACATTATGCATGCGGGATGATAACAACGGTTACTCACTAAGAATTGTAAAAAGCGCTCTATGGTTTACGGTTTGTATGAAAATACAAAATAGTGATAGTTTTTATCTCGTCATAGTTTTTAGAGTAAGATGGTGTATTTTGTCGCAATAAAGCAAGTTTTCAAGCACCTCTAATGAGTTTGCAAGCACCTCCACTGTTTACCCAAGTAATTGATCTTTTTTGATAAATAAAATAAAAGTTGTCAGTCAAAACAAATAAACCCAGACTGTTCAACACACAGATCAAATATTGGCGTGAGGCACAAATAGCTGTCGAGTTTGTCCGTGTCTGTGATCACGTCACAATTTTCAATAGTGTTAGTGGCAAGGATCTTGGCCGCTATGTCGCACGTGCATCTAATTTAAAAGTGAAGAAAACTTTACGAGAAATGCTAAAAATGAACTATATCACGCCAACCCGGCGACTTAGATACTCGTAGCTTAGTGTTCAATGACCTGGGGGCCTACCACCACTTCTTATAGTAGTATTACTTTAATATTACATTGTTTTCTCAACAACAAGGATAGAGACAAAGTAAGGTTATAAAAAGATTGCTATAAGAGGTTCTAGTAGAGACCCCGATGTGCGGTTGTTTTAAAATAAAGATATTATTGTAGTGTATTTTTTATTATACTTGTCAAGACAACAGTTCTGTTGCTACGGCTATAAATTATACCCATTTTGGTTATGTAATTTTTAAACTACTCTTAATGTACCTACTTCATTAAATTTGTTCGTTGCTCAAATATTATAGGAGCCGTACTAAAAAACTGCAGCTAATATTAAAACAGCTTTTAATAGTTTTCTTAAACGCTTTTTTATAGTGTGGTAATACAAGTAGGTACATGTATTTCTACATAAACATCCGTAGGATACGATTACTGCTTACCTAAGTTGTTTTAAATGGCTCAATTTTTTTTGTCTATAATTTTTGATTATTTCATCCAAATAATTTCAATTTGATAACTGTTTTGAGGAAGAAAAGGTTTCAGTGTACTTATCGTCAAGTCGTTACTCTCTAAGAGGTGTGCAGAGGTGTATTATATGTATCTTAAATACCTATGTATTTAAGTTTTGCCTTGATAGGATAGCAAGCTTATTGACAAATTTCAAATACAATTGCAAAAGATTAATATATTTTTATGTAGTGATAATGTGTGTGGTGTAGGAAAAAGTTAAAAATCATGCTATTTCCCATTAGGCGGTTATAGCTAGTAGGGGCTTTTGGAACAGGCCGATTTATACGATACCCAGACATTGAAAGTCTCATTAAGTTTTACAAGCAGAGCTATTTTAAATCCCATTAAAAATCTTATAGACAAAATAAATGCATTCTCATAATTATCACGCTATTACTCACCTACTCTCTCATAATACTAAGTCTAAACAGAGGATATTAGCAGATGGTTACAACGTCCCTGACCGGCTAATTACCAGGTTAATTAGAGTAAGCCGGACCGCTCTCACTTTCAGCGACTTTGTGCGGCGACGACCCAGCGACAAATGAATGTCGACAAGCCTAGTTGTCGCACATATTATAGGGCTGTGATATACTTTTTATACATTTAATGTCGTACGAGAAGTTTTGTCGCAATAGAGGAATAGTTTTTGTTGCCAAGTTGAATTAGAGCATCTCTTAAACTGTTGTAGTAGATTAGATCCTTTTTAAAGAGTGTTTTAGGTCAAATGGGCTCAAAGGTCACCTTGTGCTTCCTCACAAGGTAAACCGACGATCTTATTTGGATGATGGGCAACCGATGGATGAGGGCGGTTCGCGATCGGTCAAGGTGTTGGGATCCACACTTGCCCGGACTTTGTAACATTAGAGTTAAACTTTAAAATAATTATAAAAAAACTGTTTACCTCTCTCGTACGAAACGTGCCAATCAACCTTTATTTGACCCAGTCTTAGACCTGCCTCCTCGCGTCACCAGTATCAGCTTAATTGGCGTCAAGCTGTTACTCTTAGCACAAATTCGTGCTCTGTATGGCGATTATTTACACCCCAGGCATTTATGACAACAGATAAATTTCGCTAATAAGGTATTAATTACCAAAATTTACACTATATCGAACACCCATTAAAAGTTCTACAAATTATTGGCTAAATATTAACTGTAAAATAAAATTTATTAGTACCGTGAACTTGGGAAATAAATTACTAGGTAGTGCTCTGAACGAGTACTATATCAGTGATCCGGAACATTATTGGATCAGTGAAATACCGCCAATAAGATTTCTTTACGCCACAGTAAATGAATTTCGAAACAGATTTTGAAATTAATTACTTAGTTTCGCATCGATAAAGTTAAAGTGTGTACAGAATGTATTGCATCTAACAGTTTTATTATCTAATTACATCTTAATAGCACCATAATTTGACTTGAGTTGCAAAACTGTAGACACATAGTCTCTGTCTTAACACAGCTAAAATTACAAACTACCACATTTTGTACACCCAGGTGTGGGTACACGCGCAATGTAATCAAAATTTTTATCACAAAAGTGCGGGCTGTTATTTGGCTACGAGCCCTTTCGACCCTAAAGATTTCTATATTATACTCTATTTTATTTTTCACTTTATATCATTTATAATCAAACTGATAGATTAATAAAGATTATGATTAAATAATTTAATTTTACGGCGATATTCATTAGTCTAGTCGTATAATAGAATTTACTTTATTTTATAAATTTTAATTTATTAACTTTATTGGTGCTAAAATTGTTATTAGTTCGTGGAACCTTAAATCACAAGAAAACAAAGCAACATCAAACTGTTGCCGAGAGTGAGGAAAAAGAATAATACAAGGGAGAACGAAGTAACCAATTAAAAAATAAGACCAGAGGGTAACTGGGTCTCCGCTCTGGTGCTCTCATTCATCGAAGCAAATGCCAAAAAAGGTACCACTACTAATATTTTACGTCGATGATCTATCAGAGGGTCTTGCTAAAACTAGCACAAGTCTACCGTAACATATAACATACATAATTATCTTCTATATCGTTAAATTACTACCTGTCATGAACCAGACAAGGCTGACATTTAAATGAAGCGGGTTAACGTAGCCAATGAGTTTTTTATCGCAGGAAGAATTGGTAATTTACATGGGAGAGCGTCCTGCACGCCACCGTTACCTGATTGTCCACACTACTCGACACTGACGGCCATGACCGAGTATCTATTGTGATTCGAATGCAACTCGAATCAGAATCAATCGAGCGCCAATGTCAAAAAACTCGGTAAAAACTGTGAGAGCCTCTGACAGTGTTTGGGTGACAACACTCTAATCGAGTGTGCAATCGTCTCCCCACTATATCCGGGGCTATATACTTTGACAGTTGTAATTTCCGTATACCGACTTTGACATTAAACTCATCAGATTTTGTACTTAAACGAAATTCCTTCATATTATTTGCAAAAAAAAATTTTGATGAATTATATGATTACATACCTACTTAGAAATACCGATAATGACATTACTGTATTGTCAGTTTATTAACTGAACTATTGTTACTTACTACCTCTTTCATCTAATCATATTACTCTATCCTTTTCATTAGTAGGCTATATAAACTATCTACCAAACAAAATGCAGCGTAATCTACCTATGTTACTCAGTAAATGTTGAAGTGTAACTGCACCTATGAATGAGTATTATTATTATAAAAGCACGCTGCTCTTAAGGCTATTGTGATTCATTGTTATGGACTTCCTTATACGCCTGATTTCATACATTTCAATTCCATGTCGCAAATTTATCATCGCTAGAAATCACAAAGCAAACCAAGCTATGTAAAGACTGCACTATGTGGCAATCATACGTGAACAGAGAAAGTATCAAGTCGAATTAAAGGATTAAAACTACTCAGTCGCGGTATACAAATAGTTCCACGTAACACCTTTTGTTATAGACACCGCAGTTCACCACACAGGTCTGCCTCGCCTCGGATCTAAATAACATAGATGAAAAAATGAACACGTAACAAAAAGTAACCCAAATTAATGGGCACGTATTTAGAACAGATTTTACTTGTCACGGTGACATTCGTTATAATTTGCAATATAATTTTGAGATATGACGTATTTTGAGATTATGCCGTTATTTAAGATTAACTAGCATGCCGCGGCGCAGTTTCACTCGCGTCTTTGCTTACTGCTCTGAGCCCGTCGCCAGTAGCGAGATGTTACATAGCCTATAACCTTCCTCAATATCAGGGCTATCATACTAAAAAAAGAATTAATCCAACAGGTAGTTGCAGAGATTAGCGCGTTTAGAATAAACAAATAATACCACCTATAATAATACCTATTACGAGTATAAATATACGAGTATAAAGTTGAGACTGATTTTAGTACCTATTAAAATAGAGGATGACATAATATTAAGAAACGTTCTAAAGCATTCCTTTAAATATGTACCGAGAAGTAAAAACGTTATTAGTCATTTGATGTTAGTTTAAGCTAATTTAATTTCTTTTATTCAGTGTTTACGATTGTAATGTTAGCTCATTATTAGTACCGTGCAAGTAAAGACCTCTTCTTATGCGTAGATCTCTTCTTCCGCATTGATCGCCGTATTTCAAATATTTCTATTTTATAGTATACATACCCTGAAGATGTTTTCATAAACTTAAATATATATATACGTTCACTGCGATTCGATCGATTCTGTGATAGCTCCCATACATTTCTTAGTACTTTAAAGCTCTTCTTAAAGATTATTTCCGTATCCCATCCTTTACACTTATGCTACATCTCAAACCCAATTTCACATAACCATGATAAGCGGTAACTGCAGTTTGTTCATTATCTCTTTTAAACAGCTACTTCTAACAAACACGAATCTATTACAATCAATCTACTTATTATATTGCTTAATAATTTCTAGTCACCTACCTGCATCGTAAAATGTTTATCTTGAATTTTGTGTTATTTTCTTCATTATTGTACGTGAGATAACATATTATGTGCTTATTAGGTAGAGATTTTTATGAATATCCGTGGCCTGTATAGAGAGAAGTAAAATATATTAGAGAATACTTCAGAGTAAAATTTAAAATATCAATAGACTAGTTCTGGACCTCGCTTACCATTAATGATTGATTAAATAGAAAATTGCAAAACTAGGTACAGCTTAATAATTATCAAAAATTAATATTATTCATGCTAAAAGATCCACACAATCGATCCAATAATTTAAAATAATAATGCGACAAGAAACACATTACAAATGGTCGTAAGTATTCTTTGCTTATTTAATATATCCTCTGCAATTTTTTTTTCTTTTTTCATTAAACAATAACCTGCCACATGATAAGTAATTTCGCTCCATTAAACGCTATATAAAAAGACATATTGACACATGCTTTTATATTTGAGATATTAAGTAGAAATGAAGAAAAAACACCTTCTTTTATTTTTCTTATTTCTCGAGGTAAGTCAAATAAGGAGATACCGTTATTTAAAAAAAATAGGCAAAGGCAATAATATTCGACGACATTCTTACTAAAAATAGAATGGTTATCATCAAATGATTGAATGCCTAGTTTTACTATAGATAGTATAATATAAGATTCGGGACAGGATAAATGTATAAATAAACTAGTAAAATGTAATTACGAGTACAGAAGGAAAGTAATATCAATATTATGCTGTCTTAACTCCTTTTACCTATGGCACGTTTGACCACTATCACGGTGATATCACGCTAACATGACTTATCTATTCATTCTTGGCCGAGACTCATATTATTAGCGTGATAAAATTATTTCCACCATGCCGAAGGAACCATACCACTGTAAAGTCTGCTTAGTTCTTAGACGGTAAAAAAAAGCCAAAATTATATCACGTAATTCTATAGCCTAGTCCTATTGACACCTTCCATTTATTTACATAATCTTAAGTTATTATCACTATATCTAGCTAGTTAGATATATCTAACATAACACGTTAAGTATGTTTTGAAAAAAATATGTGTATCCGTTCCCCGGTGACAATTATGCAGTAAACCTTGAATGTTATCTCGATCTAAAACAAACCGTGGGCGTATGATAATAGGGTAGGCTGCCTGCCTGCGTTTGCCTTAAGAGATACCCTTCAGTGATTTATAGTACCACGAGACGGATAATTAAATAATAGATAGGGATGGAAAAACTTTACTTGATTTATGTTAATTAACATGAACTGGTTCGTTTAAATTAATAAGAAATTGTTCTTTTACCGACAAGTATTTCATTTATTTGTTACAACAGCTTCTGTATAATAATCACAATATTATTAATTTTCCAAGTACTTATTTGATAGTAATACTACAAATCAGCAATGTGGGCAGTCATCTCACGCATTGGATAGATGACCTGATATAGGAGGCGGGTAATCGAGGGATAAGGACGGCTCAGGACCAGTTAGGATCAAGAAATGGACGTTATTCGGCTAATGGTGAATGATGAATAGACATCATATTACCATAATGAAGAATAGGTATGCATTGAGAAATATGAATAATATATTTTAATTGTGGACTACATTAACATGCTAATATAAGAATTATTTAATTTTCATTACAAGTACAATGTTCACGACACGCATTTAAAATTCATATTTAGCAAAGAGACGCCCTTACATTACCGTACTTTAGACAGTTAAATAACAAAAATGGTACTTACACATTTTATTCTATACTGTTCAGTGTTGTAACATTCATTTTTATTTTATGATAAAATGTACCATGTATGATAAATTTTATGTAATTTATATTCAAAAATTACATAGGTATTTAACAATCAAAAGTAATCTGTAGATCAGAGGCCAGCGTTTAACTTTACTTATTAATGTTTAGTTAGATCTACGTAAGAGTAGTAGTATTCGTACTACTGCATATCGTTTGGTGAGTGAGAGCGCCGGAGGCCTAATTTACCCCCTTTCCTTTTTCCCAACCTCCTTCATTCCTTTCCCCCAACCCCATTCCTAGCCGCCATAGTGGAGGCCACCATACCAGCAGTTTAAGTTTGGCCGCCTACTTCTGGATTCCACTGACTGCTTACCATTAGGCGGGGTGGAGTAACTTTGGTCGGCTAATATAAAAAAAAAAGATCTAATCGGTTTAGACTTGAAAGCTAGTCTAACATATTTGTGAAATGGCTAAATAAAGGAAATAATAATAATAAACATTTATCTTCAGGTTGCATAGAACCAATAACCTTAGAGACTAACATACATATTAAACCGAAACATTAGAATGACTAGCACAAGGTAGACATTATTTTATGCCAATTAATTAAATGCATGTAAACCTGCTATGAGACAATTTAGTGTGAAAATTGAATCGGAAGCTAGCTAGAGGCTACATAATGATTTAAACGCTATTATATTATTTAGCACTAAATGCATTACCAACACTAAGTGGTAGCTTTTACTATTATGCAACTTAATAGAAAGCTTTTAATGCACTTGTACAATAATACATTATTTTTAGAATTTCACATTAAATGGTTGTTTTTATTTTATATTTATAATATCATCCGAAAAGACTTTACTTATGGTACGAAGTCGTCAAATGTCGTGAGACATTGTTCCATTTTTACCCGACTATGGCGAAGCCAAACGGAGGGTTATGAATTTGATGGGCTATGCAAAAAATAAGTTTTTTTTGTTATAGCACAGAAACAGTTTAGGTTAGTTTGGTTGTATATCTTAGGTAACTAAATAATAATGGTATTGTTTACAGTTAATGCTAACAATTATTTTCAATTAAAATCGTCAATTGTTTTTTTTAAGTTAAAATGAATAAGGCCATTATGTATGAAAAATATGAACAAAAAGAAAATACTGTAAAATTAAAAAATACTGTTTTAGTAATACTAATACTGAAGCCTTGTATGCATACTCTGCACCAAATAGTTAACGGTTTCATCTGGTATTTCCTCCCAGTCAAGTTGCAGTTGGGGTTTTCTCGTAGGGCTATCCAAATATAAGATTCACCCGCCATTATTCGAACTAGAGTATTGATCAGTGGCGCAATGTTCTTTTTCACAGACAAGTCAAATTCAAATTCAAATTTAAATGATGATTTGTAAAGTGATTGTCACGCTTAATATGTATAGGTAAGGCAGGTTCATTAGGTGGTATGCAATATGGGCTATCCACTGACCACCACGAATATATTATCTATGTTAAAGAAGAATATTTTCTTGTTTTGTAGTTTTAATAGCAAATGCCTTGCCGGAATTAGTTTTAATTTTCAAACTTTTTTTATCATGGCTATTACGACGTAGCATGATCACTCCCATTATGGAAATTTATTACAGGCGATGATATTTTTTGCTACTACTAAATTCTGCATTACAATGCTAAAAACACAGGCTAACCGTTATCCATCTTAAGAAAAAAGGAATCGAGGGAGAAACTGGGCAAAAAAAGGGAACGAATGACTTGTGACTTCGCCATTCTCACTCACCAGATGAAATGCAATATTACTGCAACTAACATTCGATGCGGCTCATTCATACAAGTAGAAACAAATTGGCTGGAAAATTTTTAATCTCTGATAATTAACGGTAAGTAGCAATGTTAGGCTTTCAAATACGCCACCAATCAAGCAATACAGTTTTACTAATCAGTGTATTACGACTACAATCTACCATTGCAACTGACTAGTGGATAATTGGTCACTAATAGGTGACCTCAATCTGTAACGTGGAAGTTATTGAATAGCAGCAACCCACCCCGATTTCGCACGAAGGTACTAGGAGGTATATTAAAAATAAAATTATATTTTTTTGAGGTTTTTGTATTTTAGTCTCTGCATGTACCTATTATGTAGGTATACCTACATATACAATCAATATTATCAATAAAAAACAAAAATCCCCGCCTGCCTAAAAGAAAGTGAAAAGAAAGAAACCCATTTTTTTTTCGTGTGCTGATGCTACATTCAAATTTTATATACCCTATGTCACTTGCACAATCAATACAAATCTAATGATACCTAATACGTTAAAATCAATCAAGCCATTTAGGCTGTAGAGCGTGCCAAAGAAATATACATACATACTCAGATACCTACATATTATATTATATACATACATACATACGCTCGAAAAACATAACCCTCCTTGACTTCGGAAGTCGAGCAAAAACCTTCCAGAAGAAATTACATAAATGAAAATGAAAAATCGATGCGTTTAAAAGAAGTTAGCAAAGAAATAGACAGAAAAATCAGAGATTTGAAACTAAAGTATTAAACAATAAATCTTTATATCAATTGCATGAAAAATTTTCACTAAAACAAGATTAAGTACCGCAGTAATAGCCCAAACATGTACGCCATAAAAATTTCACTGGAAACAATGAAACAAATTATTTTATTCGCATCATTGTCGAATCTTACGCCTCAATAGCATAAAGTTTTATTGATGTTACAATTAAACTACATACATAGTAGTCGTGAGGATTGCTTTCACTCTTAGATCACGGCACGCCCCCGTTCTGATTCTACCAAAGTCAGTGACGTAATAGTACATGCCAGTTGAAAGCTTGTATTATAAATTAGTGAACCTTATTTCAGCACCTATAACAACGTTGTAATTCGATTGTTTTATAATTATGCATCATAGTTTCTGGGCTAGAATAGAAAACCATTATGTTTCTTTCCCTGAGCGTCTTATGTGGCGACTAAGAAAATATTAGAAAACGAACAACACTTTTCTCTGTTTATAGTCGACCATAAAATTGCTTTACCATCCTTAGAGTAAATGTCGTTTGCATAATTATCACAAAATAATAATGTCTATTTTTCCTTGCTAGTTATCTCAATACAGTGACAGTTCTGTTGTCACTGTCTTAATGAGAAATATTTATACATAAATTATTGAATTTTAATTTCGATAGATTTTTTTGTTGTAAAAGTGGTAAAGCAAATAATTATGTGGTCACACATGGGATATGTCTGTGTTTAGCAGTGGATATTGCAATCTATTTTACGTTTGACAAATTATTTTTGTACTGATGTTTAGATAAAGGTTTAGATAAAACCTTTGATGGAAGGATTATCATGATATGGGCGTATACTGATTTGTTTTTCAACCGTGAAATATTTGATATCAGTTTGAGCAAACGTTTTTTATTTATTTTATTTTATTCAATCATTGTTTTTTTGACCCATGTTGGCCGTTGTAAAATCTGGCCAATCATATTATAAGTTCAGCAGAAACTCAGTGCCGGTGTGAAGTCCCTCTGCCTGCCCCTTAGAACCAACCACATGCACCTTTCAGGATCAGAGTCTAACAACAGAACGGTAGCCATGTACTGGGCGGACCAAGTTTTAAGAGATCGACACGAAAAGAAAAAGAAGAATAATTGCTTTTTGAACTGAACCTAAAATACATGCCTACTACTTTATGTGGTATGAGTACATGTTCTTTGAATATGTTCTCGATACGCTCTTTAGATAAACTACAGTTATGAAGATAAGAATATGCTTCCTTAGTATCTCTATAAGAGATGTAGATAAAGCAAATAAATATTAAATAAATACAAAGCGAAATAAAAGCCGTAAGCAATTTCTGGAATGCTCTGCAAAAAGCAATTGCTTTCTTGTATTTAAATATATCTAATAATCTAATGACATTTTATCAAAGGAATTTGGAAATGCTATTTCGATTAAAGTAGTATTTAACGATTGGAAACGGAGACAGTCGTGTAAATATAATAGACTTTTATTAAAATAAAAAGCTATCGCTTGTTAAAAGACGAGAGTCAGTAAGACTACTGAGCGCCCTTGGATGTCGTATGAGGCGAGTAAATGTACCTATAGCGAGTGACGACGGGCATTAGAGTTATTTATATTCACGTTTTGATTTTATTAGTACCTACTTAGTTTTTAAAATTAGATATAATTACTAGACTGTGATTTGGAGAAGAATGAAGAAAGAGAGTCATTGTCAGACAACTGAGGCCCTAGACAAGTGGCAAAGATTTCTATTCTATTCATATAATAGATAGTACAATATATGAGATTGACATAAGCCTTGGCGTTAGCTTATGTCAATCCAATACATTTTTTAATCTATTCTATGAATAGAATAGAAATCTTTGCCACTTGTCTAGGGCCTCTGGTCTTCTTTTTATATTAAAAGAGTAACTGAGAATTTAGATCTAATACAACATATATTATTTTTACTGCAGAAAGAAAATACTACTGCACGCTTATTTGAATTGTTTAGTAACATTAAAACCATAGAATTAAATCTACATAGTTTGTGTACACAATTCTCACACGTCTAATTAAACGTAGCTCGGCTCGTTTTCATAAAATATCATCATCACGGAGGCATAACTCCGAATGTACTGTTACGTCACTCGAATTTAGTTCTCGCCGAGAATTCCTTGGCTATCGTTAAAAAGAATGTGTCTGTTAATAAGGTACTGTATGACATTTATTAAAGCTCGTCACAAGTGATGTGTTATCGAGATTACTCGGAAACAGTCCAGTGGTTGCCGCGTGAGAAGTGTCATCACATGCCATTCATTATTATAACGATGTACTTGGGGCTACCCAAACCAATTGGTGCAGAACAAATTGGTGCATTACTGAGCCTATAATATTATAGAAAAGTTGTTTTCTAAGGCTTTAATGGAGTCTGATAAAGTGTGACGTGTTAATGTAACGAGTTGGAAGTCTTAGAGATACTGTTATGAGAATGTTAAGTTTTAGTAGTGTTTTAGTGCATTATATTTAAGCCTTTATTGTAGGTGGAAACGGAGTTGCTATAAAATATAATATACGAGTGCAACATTAATGACTGCTCGTTGAGTTTAGCTGTTAAAGTGGTTGCCTTGCTACTACCGTTACGTAGTGTCTCGGGCTTGATTAACAACCGAGACAAATATTTGTGCGAGCCACAATTTTGTGTTTCTGGATTAAGCTAATTTGTTACCTACTTGTATGTTCGTAACGCCGCCTGTTGCCTGCAACATAGAGCAGTTTCACCAGTGCGAGAGTTTATGTTCTTTAAGAAAGATAGATAGGATTACAGTATGTGTGCCTCGTAGAGTTAATCGAGGTTCTTTGTTATATACAAACCTATAACAATACTGGTGATTAAATAGGTTCCTAGAATGACTATACAAAGGAACAATGTACGGACGGTACCTACAGTCAGACTCGGCATAAAAATTGATGACAACAGCATAAAATCACATATTTTTATATGGAACAGGGGGTTTATAACAGCTATGAGTCGTTTTACCACCCATGTTTGATCTCTTGTAACGAGCTTGTTGCCTGGTAATAACTAAAAGTTTTCTTCCGGCTTACACCATCTAATTTTGTCAGTAAACTCATTTGGCCTATTCCTGCCTACCTACTCTAATTTAAACTGGGAATCAAAATGGGAGACTTTTAAGTGGTAGTTTGTAGATACTACTGTCACTACATATTATACCTGATTTAAATTAGAAGAAACTAAAATGTCCAGAATTAATTTTAACTATTACATTCGCTTTACCAGGGCAACACGACTTCCGAATATGTTTTAGTTTCAGTATCTAGGTAGGCGCTCGTAAGTCCAGCAGCAAAACATGTAAGGTTGAGAGTTCACGACGGTACATGGCCAGTAGTTGGTAATGGTAAATAAACATCCAAGAAAGAACATAATATATAAAGATTTGCTGACTAAGCGCTCCAAAATTAAATTACATTGCGCCTTATTTATTTATAGAAATAAATATAATGATAATGATATAAATACTTATTAAAATATTCATAAGTATTAAAATTAATATTGGGTTTAGATTTCACTGGGCTTCAGGATAGATGCATGATGGATGGGGCGGATAAGGTCGGTTCAAAATGATGAAGTTTGAAGGAAGCCAATATGGACGCATTTGGTTTAAAATAACGGTTATGGGTAATTCCAATATGTAGGCAAAAATTCCCATAACAAACACAAGCGATGTCTGTCGTCATGTATACTCTATTAAATGTGTTTTTTTTTGGATATTTTATAGCCTTTCAATGTTTTGTTTATTTGTTTCATTTTTCAGATCTTCAAAATAATTACAAGTTAGTTAGATAATGTATAAGATACTAGCAGTATCTATCATTCTCACAATTTGTATGGGTAAAGAAGAAGACAACACTATATCAAGCAATATTTGCTTTGTTTCGTATGCTCACAATTTAATCAATATTAGTCCTTACTCCGGTCGAGATAAAGGTCATAAAGGTTCCCTAACACTTTACAACGTTCTACATTAGATTGAAACATATTTTAGTAGTGAAATGCTATAAAATATTCAATAAGTCGTGAACTATAAAACGAGATATTAGATTACGATATTGATACAAGGTTAGTATATCCAGTATATTGAGGTTTTACAAATAAGTATTTATGGCTTATCGAAAAAGCAGTATTTTATCACCAAATTAGAAATCGAATTAGGTGAATTAAGGAATACCAACTAAGCCAATAAGCGCTATTAACTCCGAAATTAATAGCTTGATTGGTGGTTTAAATAAAAACTAAGTTAAACAAGTACGTATTTGTTTTTTTATTGCTTACAGTGGTAAACAAGTCAACAGTCCACCTGATGGTAAGTGGTAACTGTCGCTCATAGACTTCTGCAAAGCCGCTGCCTACCGTGATATTAATGCTCTCTTTAAACCTCGTTATGTCATAGTACCTACTCATGGGCATGTCATAGTGCTTGAGAAACACCGCAGCTGGCAAGATTGTTTACATGTGGTTTGGAGGTTCTGCCAACTCCTGAAGAGGTTTAGGGTAGACTGGATTGTAAATCTGACATAGAGTGTTACAGTGCCTAATTGATTGGCAGATAGGTATTTTACAATTATTGTTAACTTACGATTACTTTTTTAATACATCGGTTCAAATCCGTTTAAACGTCCAGATTAGGAACCAACGTTTTAATATTTTCATACAAAATTTCGAAGCAAGAATTAATGATTATTCTAGAGTACATCTAGAATAATCATTAATTCTTGCTTTGAAATCTTGCTCTAGGAAGTCGTGTTGGCCATGTGTATCGATGGTGTGAAAAAGAATTCCATACACCTTAGGTCAGGAATGTTTACAACATTCCTGACCTACTGTAGAAGCAAAATTGTATTAATTTATTAACTTTACAGTTGCAATTATAGTAACGTTTAAAATATATTATTTAAAGCTTCGTGTGAACAGCTCTGTGTTAAAATTAGGGAGATCTAATCTCTAATGTTAACTTAAACAGATTATGGTGTTACCAAGAATTTCTCAACAGTAACAAACAAAGTAACAGTACAGAGGCCCTAGACAAGTGTCAAAATTCATAGAATAGATTAAAAAATGTATTGGATTGACATAAGCTAACGCCAACCCTTATGTCAATCTCATACATTTTTTATCTATTCTATGAATAGAATAGAAATCTTTGCCACTTTTCTCGGGCCTCAGGGTACCGAATTCCTAACCTCTCAATGATGATGTGATACTTGAAAGGCCAGTAATAAATGTAAATGTAAATGTAGGAAAAAAATCAGAGGGTCGAAATAAGAGATTAACCCCAGCCCATTTTAAATCTTTTTATACCTGTCTAAGGATTAACGTAAAGAAGTTTGCTACTAGTTATAAATCTCTCTTATACGGAGAAGTTATAGTCTTTCACACTACACTTGGCAGGCGTATTGGTAAGCAGTAAGGTAAAATTTTGTGCACACCTAAGGCATTCCCTTAATAGCTCTTACGACACCCACGGTGGTCATTCTAAATAGTTTCAAGTAAATCTTAAATTCGTTAGTAATAAATAAAGCATGCCGCAACTATGTGTGAAATTATTTAAAAGCGGTCGGTAGTTGCTTTATTCCCTAAAAGTCACCGGTTGGCATTCATTACGAGTTATTACCAAATGAAACGTGAGACATCCGTCGATGGCTAATATACGAGTACGTATCGGTGCTTTTTGTGTCTGTAAGTAGCCACTTATTAGGTTAATTGACTGGGATATATAAGGTTTAAACTACGGAAAATTAATCAACGATGACATGAAATACTTGCTTGTTAAAATATTTTAATAATTATGTAATTTGTAGTACGAGTAAGTGTGCTGATTTATAGAACCTTGTGTTTCATAGCTTTTTAATAAAATGTATGTACTTATTTTAAGGTTCTAGCGTTATTAAATGGAGAGTACATAATTCGGAAGACCATCGAAAATTGGGCGAAATGTTTTCCTAAAAAATGGTGGGAAAAGATTAATAAATCTTCGATATGCCGACGATACCATTCTTCTAGCAACATCCATGCAAGATGTGAGTAAGTTATTCCAAGGACTTGAGATTGAAAGTGGAAACACTGGTCTGGCAGTGAACAAAGCGAAAACAAGGGTGATGAAATGAAAGTTGATCGAGCCGGAAAACTAGCAAACGTCACCAGCAACATTCCTGGCATTAACGTCGTTGACCGCTACATTTACCTTGGGTCCCAAATCTGTAAAGATGGCAGCTGTCCCCGAGATAAAAAGGCGCATCGGGATGGTTAGAGATGCTATGACCCGTTTGGACAATATTTGAAAGAACAGAGAAATTGGCATTAAAACCAAGGTTAGGCTGATACGAGCCCTGGTATTTCCTATCTTTCTGTATGGAATAGAAACGTTGACGATCTTAGCCCGAGAACGACATCGATTAATTCAAGATGTGATGCTGGAGGCGATTACTTCGAATACTTTGGAACGCAAAACGCTCCAACGTGTCTATCCTGAATCAGCTCAATATAAAAACCCGCTTGTCGACCATATGCCAACAAAGCATTCCTTCCTATTTCAGGACACAGTGCGCAGAGGCGATGAAAGTCAGGCCAAACTGATTGTCGTTGGGAACACCGAAGGCAAACGATCGCCTGGTCGTTCACCAACCAGATGGACAAGTAAAAGACTCATCGTCCTCCAAATTACACACGGTTGTAAGAGACGCGCAGGGTGGAGACCGGTGAAGGAAGATCATCCACTCCAGATGTTAGCCCGATGCTGACCACGATCCTCAGACATGAGGGACCGATTAGAGAGAGAGATTCGTTTTATGTAAATGTAAAGTTTTGCTATGACTGCGTGTTCAGGCAGATTGTAAAACATTCACGGATGGGCTGTCTCAATTTACAGAAATCTATAGAATCTAAAAGTCTTTCACGCGACAAAAAAGCTTGTGTCGGCAAAGAAAAAATAAAGATCCTCAATCAATCTTACTGTAAGATCCAAACTTTTGAAAGCATCACTTTTATATTTGTCTATTTATATTACTTATATTCAGTAAATCAGTTGTATCGAGCCCAGAGACTATCATTACTGGCGTTTTAATAATTTATTTGGGTACTGACCCAGATAAGGACGATGTCTCTTATTTATGTCAGTATGCACTTATCGAAAATAATGACAACATTCGAAAGGCTCATTTTTAAATTTTAGATAGTGATACTTTAAATAGCTTCATAGTAGGTATGTCTGAAGAGGGATAGACCAAAAGACACCACCATTCCTGGACTCTTCTCTGTTGATTGCTTACCATCAGGTAGAGTGGAGTTACTTTGATAGGTTAATAGAAACAGCCAATCGACGTTGTGGCTTTTTGGAATATTGTGGCAAAATATAGCGAAAGAAGCTGGTAAAGCCACAAACATTAGTCTACATTATGCCGCTATAGAAACTTCGCCATCATCAAATCACCCAATTGACGTTCACTGCTGGACATAGGCCTCCCCCAACTTTCTCCACCGTGGCCGGTCTTTCGCCGCCCTCATCCATCGGTTGCCCTCCACCCTTATAAGGTCGTCGGTCCACCTTGTGAGGAGTCTACCCACGCTGCGTCTTCTGGTTCGTGGTCGCCACTCTAGAACCTTTCTGCCCTATCTGCCGTCAGTTCCGCGAGCTAGTTATATATAGAAGCTTATATTAAATTTAAAGAATAAAGTATATTTAAAGATACAGGCTATCAGTAATAATAATCTTTAAAAATAATTAAAAGGGCTCATGAAAATGTTACGCCAGGTAATCGCTGCTGTCCTAAACGTCTGTCATACGCTTTATCTCAGTCTTCATCATCCGACAACTAAGTGCCAGTTACGCAACTTGTAATCGTCGACCGTCACATTATCCCGGTTGCCGTGTTTTTATCAAAGTTGTAAGACCCTCAAAATAATCATTTCAAAAATAATACGACGGTTAAATACCCGCTTGTACCAAATAAGGTTATGGTTTTATTTAATCTGTAATTTTATTCTACAAGCAGAAAATGGTTAATATAATAATCTAGGAGATTATTAGATCTGCAAGGTTAACCCGACCTTAGTAGCATTCGTAAATAAGTGACCATTTTCTAAAATTTTGTGTAGACTATTAATCATGTAAAATATTGTTGTTCTTTATCTTCTTGTTTTATGGCGACTGAGGCGACAAAAATATCGGCTTTTGAGCATATATTATCATTGTGTGTGGCATGGTAACAAAGAAGAAGCTGTAGCAAACTTGACCTACAAAACTGGAACTTAGTAGGTAGGTAGTTTATAGGTTGAAGACATCGGTTAGAATTGTCTCTCGGATTTTGCTATTGGGAGTCCGCGCGGGCGAGGCCATCGCTCAGTAGCTAGCTATTAATATAAGACTTAAGAAAGATTAGGCTTAAAAACATTTCCTTGATTTATGTACAAATATACCAAACCTGATCCTTAATGTACTTGTATATCAATATTGTAGTACAAACACTAATAGTAGGTACAGTGTATTATACACGGATGTCTCATAGATCTCGCAAAACAAATGTAGTAGGGAGGATTTTGCCAATATAATCATAGTAGGTGGGCGTAATTGCGGTTGGGGTGCGATATTATTAATTAATAACACCATAAGGGTTATCACTTCAATATTTATTTATCTATAAAACTTATTGCATACAGGTACATTGGCGGACTTAATTCTAAAAGCATTCTTTACCAGTCAACCTTAGGTCGTGCAGGGATAAACGTAGTAGGTGCCGTAAATAAAGACTAATATAATTAGTTGCCTACATCGTATTACTTGTTATATAAATACACTAGCTTTGCGCGGTATCACTCACATCTTTGGTTACTGCTCTGCACCTGTCGCTAGTAGCGTGATGTTACATAGCCTATAACCTTCCTCAAGAACTGAGCTATCATACGCAAAAAGAATTATTCAAATCCGTTCCTGAGATTAGCGCGTTCAAACAAACAAACAAACTCTTTTGCTTTATATAATTACTAGCTCTCCGCGGCGCGGTTTCACCCGCATCTTTTCTACTGCTCTGCTCCCGTCGCCAGAAGCGTGATGTTATATAGCCTAAAACCTTCGAGAACTGGGCTATCATATTGTGCAAAAAGAATGTTTTAAATCCGACCGGTAGTTCCTGAGACTAGCGCGTTCAAACATATAAATAAACAAACAAATTCTTCCACTTTATATAAAAGTATAGATAAATACATACTTTGTTAACGTTAAGTCGTGATGGAATGATGATTGTAACCGCCTCTTATACGCGGTTAAGGATTCAAAACCGAACAATTATAAATGTAATATAACAAAGTAATATATAATACTATACAAAGTATATTGGACGTTACTTACACATATAGAGGAAAAACGTTGGAGTGTAAATAAAACACTGAAGATTCCAACAGACGAAGTACTGGCACTGGAACAGCGTCAATTATAAGGTAATAATTGTATTATCTGATAATTATCACATTAACTTCTTACAGTGGCAGACAAGCTAACAGCCAGTAAGTGGGTAATTCATATCGTATCATGGTGTGGGTAATTTTCGATCATGAACTACTGCAATGCCAAAAGAACAGCCAAGCCGCTACCTACTGTAAAACTAATGCTCTATTTAAACCCCGTTTGAAGGAGCACTAATAGCCAAAACACCGTTGCATTTAGTACACTCCAGAGTTTACGTACGACGGAGAAATGAACACTGAAAGTGAACTGTTCTAGACGAGATCATGTTATATAACATTACGAATACAAAGGATTATAATTAACGCCGTATCACATTAATCCCCTCAGACATACATATGTGACTTCCTCACGCATTTAGACGTAATTATTATGCCAATGCTACAGAGAATATTGCCAGGTACAATGTACACAATGTAAACTCGTAATGTTTATATGAAGCTATAAATGTCAGATGTACGATTTGTCTTTATTTGTCTCCATAAAATGCGACACCGGTGTTAAACTTTATGTTCTTTTAAAAGATAAATATTAATATTGTTTGCGTACTAGTTGAGCTCTTATTACAAGGACTTTAGTGCTGTAACATTTATCATGTTTTCTTTTGTTACAAGCATCTGCGGCAATAACAAGTAGTGTATCTACGTTGCGGTGAGACTTAAAAAAAAATAACAGGACCGGCAACGAGTGCAGCCGAAAGGCCATTTGGGCTACAGTGATGTTATTTGAAAAATAATGCAATCAATATTAGACTAGACCTTGCTTAGCTTTATTCAGTCAAAAATAATATTAGTGTAGATGCTATTGCTTAACTTAAGGTCTTAATTAGTTTATTCATAAATTTCGTAAATTATCTACTGGTGTGCGTCCAGCACACTGTTCGCGTAGCTAGGAAGCAAAAAATAGGTACTAGTTTTCTCTCCAGTTAGACGTAAATGGCAATTGAGATGATAGCCAAGACTATTATTTGCACTCACTGGATGCTTCGTATTTTTCATATTTCTTTGCCGCAACAAAACTTTTTCTGTCTTTGCCAAATATGCATTTTGTGCATTAATCGTCTATGCATAATAACATTTTATTTGATCTCTTTTTGTTGTTATGAAGCTACTATTTGCTTTATGTACACTAGGAAGACAGACGGGGACTGTCCCCGTCTGTCTTCTTAGTGCTTCCTAGTGTAGTTTCTTAATAGATTACATACAATGTTAAAAATATACGTATACCGGGTAAACCTTACACATAATATCATATTGTACCAACTTGATCCGAAGGCTCTATAAGGAATCTCATATCTAACAGCCAGTGTAAACAATCCTTTTAATATTACTATTTACACAGGGTACTAATAAAGCACAGTCAACGACCGAAAACGAATCACGGAATTGATCGTATTTTAAGGATATAACAGTATTAAATCCAAGATATCATGTTGCAGATTAGAACATGGTACCAATCTAGAGATATCCTTGTAGGGATTGGTGCACCGCGGGGGCTGTACGTTCAATGTTCGCCATTAGGGAACTATGAGAGCATTAATATTTAACGGACGATGTGTCGGTATTCACCCGTCTGAAGTTAGCTATTACCTGAATTGTTTTAGATTCAGTTTCATATAAGAAACTGTATTATTATAATAAGATCAAAAACCTATAAAAGTGGTACTAAAAGCCAAAAGTGTTTCTTTTCTCTAAGTTAATTTGGATATTACTTGTGTACGGTGAAGCAAAATATTATGTAGTTGATTTTAAAATTCACAATGCATCTTGAACTAATGTGATGCCAAGGCTATTGCATTCTCTGTATAAAAAGAGAGAGAAGACTATAGTATAAGAAGAAACTGAAATTTACCTAATACGTTTTCCATCGCTAATCAAGTTGAAAAAAATAAATTTATGTTTATTATACTTGAATACAGACGACATCAAAAAGTTAGAGACCAAATTCGAGCGCCAAACTTCGACATTGAAGCGAAACATTTTGTCTTAAAGATCTTATACATTTTATAAAACAATTCAACATTACAAATTTGAAATTCTTCTGGCCACCTCAACACCCTCTCATCCACGATTATGACAGTGGTTATGATTCTAATTAGTTATTATAAACAGCTAGTTCGTATCGCTGACAAAACTATAAGTCCTTCCAGTTGTGAAGTTTCAATCATTATTCGTCTTTTAAAATATGTTCATTTTGCGAACCACCTTCGTACATTCGGTCCCTTTCCGTCGCTAACAATTCGCCTTTCAACTTTTCACTCTGAAATACTGAACTTGTTCAACTATTCGAGCGAAGTGAAAAGTTTGCAAGTATCTTTGGCTCCAAGTATGAAGATTCCAGACCATGATATCGTACTACGTGAGCCTTATACGGATGAATTTTATACCTTTTTTGTAAAGTAACAAATTCTTGGGTGATATTAAACAATATTGCGTAGAATGACACGGAGCGTTTGATGTTAAAATAACTCAACTCTGAACAAAATTCGATGAAATATTAATCAAAAGACAGTAAATATGGCTTTGCTCTTTTATGGTTACTGGAGATTGATGCTTTGTTTCAAAGTTTATAATTGGTAGGAAGTAGGAAGGTGATCTTAGACATGGAATGTTTGTCAGGCGTTGGCTCTATAGAATAATATTTAATTAAGACATTTTTGAACATCGACAAAAACGTTACACGCATAATACCGTGAAGTTTGAATGCACATTGTGAGACAATGCATTACATTTTTCTAGTATACCTTCATATAGTAAGATCCATTACAGACAACATAGGGATATCAATCAAATAGTAAACTTGTTTACTTGTTTATCTGTGAATCTTTTATATAACTTTGTTGTTCTCTTGACGTAAAAAGAGTCAAATAAATGTACTTTTGACCTACCAGTCAAAACTTTTGATTGATCGTATCATTGTACTGTAAATAATTAAATCACGTACCTATCTGAGAGAAACTTACAAAAAAATTTACTCTTTATGTTCTGAATGCTCTGACATAGACAGATTAGGTTCAAAGGATTTCTCTCGACTTCAAAGATTATAGGTCCTTATAATTGGAAGTAGTAGCTCTCCATTATGGATATTGTTAATTTTAATTAGATACTAATACGAAAAGACATTCGGACTCCACTGGCCGCTTGTAAAGTATACACAACCAAGCGATCGTACGATCAAGTTATGACTTGAAAAAGTAGCAGAAAAGTCATAAAGGACTGCCAAACGAGGTAGTTACGGTAATTATCCTCATAAAGGATAACAAACACAAATAAATACAACTTTGTACTCCTCGATAAACTGATATTATAGTTATCAGTGGTGACGGCTTATTTTAGAAACAAAACTAAATGTCAATGTAATTTTTAGAGTGAATTACATTTACTTCCTGAATTCAACAAAACAAATGGTTAAATTAGCTATAAAAGTAACAATAGACTCGACGTTACACTTACTACGCCTACATCAATCTATAGATTTACGTCAGTTAAACTTCATTATACCACAAGCTACGTGATCCATTTGTTCCTGGACTATACATTTTGATTCAATTACGAAGTCGTGCTAATCATCATATCATTATCAAAACATAGAACATCTATGACCTCGAACACGTAATTCAATAGCAATTACATCAATTATGTCAAATTGTGCTGAAAAGCAACCATCGTTGGACTAAAGAGGCTTGTATGCTTAAGTGTTTGTGCGTTATAATAATGAACAGATAACTACCACGGTACTCCATTACCATAATCGGTCGAGACCGTACTTAGGGATTATGTGAGTGTAAACAAAGTCCGTCAGGCCTCAATTAATAGACCTATCTTGGGAACTTAAGCAAAAGTAGTTGACAAACGGAAGAAATTACGTTGTTGCGTAGAAATAAAACTGTTGTAGCCTTAACTCATTACGTTATCAGCTTGCAAATAAGTATTAAAAATAGTTAACAATGCATGTAAGTAACATCATTTTACATAGTAGCATCATCATGTACATACATTTTGTGAAGTCGATATATGAAAGTTTAATAAGGTATTACACACCTTTTTGAAAAGTATCTCAATTAGATTCTATAGTGCTATGAACCACTAAAAAATTACAAAATTTTTATTCAATGGTAAGTGCTATAAGAATGCATTTAAATTTTGCATTTTCAAATTTCGTAAATTGACGAAAACGCTGGACACTATAGTTGACAGTTGACAATTCTAAGTTTACATAGCCGTATGACGTATTATCATGGCAACTACTATATAATGGTGGCATGAAACAGATTAAATTGACACTACTACATAGCCGTATGACCTAATAACATGGCGACTACTATTTAAAGGTGTTATGAAACAAATTAAAAAAGTTAAAACCTTTAAATTTAATTTTAAAATTTAGATTTGCTATTTAATGAACTAAAACTAATGGTGTCTGACTACTTTTTGTCTTTTTTGCCCTGCAGTGGGACAATAAACAGGCTGGTATAATTATTATTATTTTGCATATAATATATTTTTTCTCCTATAGAGTAAAATACAACAAAATAAATTTATTAATTCAAAAATCTAATAAAACAGTAAAAAAAACTAACATAATTAAAAAAAATTAAAAGATGTGAATTACTATAAAAAATACTGATTGCACTTCATAAATTGTCAAGCACAAATAAATATAAAATTATTTACTCCTGAGTCGACGGCTACATTAATCATAGGCACAAAACATATACGACAGGAAAAACGAATGGAGAACTCTATAGAAAGAACAATATTGTCGTAAAACGTGTACTATATAATAGTGTAGATATAAACATAAATAAATATAGTTAAAACTGTATAAGTACATAATCGGCTTTCTGGTTTAGAATATAGCTCATAAGGCGACTAAGGAAATACGAGGAAAGGGCAAAAACATTACCTACGTTTTAAGTATCATCTTACTGCTAGCACCAATACGCCTACCAATTATGGTTATTATGCAAGCTTCTAGGTTTGAGTGACTGTGTTTAACATTTTTCCCGTTTTAAGAAACAAGCTCTAAGTCGCAGAGGACTTTACAAAAGGAGAATCTCGTGCGCAGCTCGTGTGCTACGGAGGTAGTCAAAATGTCTAGTAGAGTAAGTAGCATAGTAACTTTTTCCAAACGTATATGTATTTACTTTCTAAGTTTACATCTACGTCGAGCGTAACAGGTAAGGTAAAGGACATCGTGAGAAAATAGTTTAAGGAAATAAAATTACCAATTCCGCTTAAGAAACTGTAACTATAATAGATTAAATACCTTGTTAATTCTTGTCACGATAATAACTAGTAGTGGACTCCTTTGGGCTAGATTAAAACAGATTCTACACTGACGGACTCATAAGCTGCATCAAAGTAATAGACGACTTTAAAATAAATATTTTAACCAAGTATGCAAACTTTCTATATAGATTAAAATTGAAACCTCTAGATTGGTTCGTGAACTTTAAAACAGCGTAGGGTCATATCCTTAAGTTTAAGTTTGTGTACTGGAAAGGACCTTAAGACTTTTTTGAAGAAAACAGAAATTTAAGGGAAATTGGTGTAATAAAAAAAAATGGTTTTAATAATAGACACAAACTTTATGCAAGGGTTTATTTATGTTTTAATAAGGTGTATTACCTCCACGTGCCCTTATTACGGATTCTAATCGGTTCCGCATAGATTTTATTAGGGTTATTAAAAGATCTTGCGGAATATTGTCCCATTCTTCTGAAAGTGCTGTTCTTAGTGCTGCCACTGTCGTGGGCACAGGATTTCTCGCATATACAGCTCTTTTTAAATTGTCCCAAACTTGCTCAATGGGATTAGGATCCGGGCTGCGTGCTGGCCAATTCATTGTACGTATCCCAACCTCTTCGCAATATTGTCGAACTTGTGCAGCAGCGTGCGGCCGGGCATTATCCTGCATTAAAGTAAAATTTTCGCCTATGAATCCCATGTAAGGCACTACGTGATCTTCTAAAATCTCTTTTATGTAGCGATGTGCAGTCAAACCCCCTCTATTACCGTTTTGACGGACCATGTCTATGAACACAAGTTCTGTTCGCCCGTTCATCGATATGCCACCCCAGACCATACACGAACCGCCTCCAAAAGGAACACGCTCCTCAATGCAACTTTGAGCATATCGCTCCCCACGTCGATGATATACTTTTCTGCGACCATCTGCACCATATAAACATGACCTACACACGTCCGTGAACAATACGGAGGCCCATTGCTCTTCTGTCCAATTTAGGTGATCACGCGCAAATCTTAAGCGAGCTAGCCTGTGAGCTACAGACAACTTTGGACCATTCGCTTCCTTTAACCTTCTTCTTATTGTTCGTGCACTCACATTTACTCCGCGCACTTCATTAAGCTCTGTTTTGATGTTAACTGACGTGAGGAAACGATTTCGTAGGGAAGTTGTAACAATAAATCGGTCATCACGACCGGTGGTTGCTCGAGTCCTGCCTGTACCACGTCTCCTTCTGTAAGAACCTGTCTCCACAAACCTTCTGTATATTCTAGAAACCGTAGACTGGTTTAAATTTAAATTTCTACCAATCGTTCGTAGATCCAAGCCCTCCCGCACCAGTGCTACAATTTGAGCCGCTTGTCCGGACGAAGTATCCATATTATGGTTCAAAAACTCTCGATGAGTTAAAAGACTAACCCAACAATTCTGCTGGTAACAATAATTCAATTGACAAAAGAATAAAAAATCAATGCGAATCAATTTAAAACTTTGCTTTAAATAACACGCAAATCTGATACTACGAGTAAATTTTCTTTTCCCGGCTATATTCATTTGTTTTACTGCAGTTCTATTTTTAAATTTTGCTTTTTTTTAAGATTAAGAGCCAGTCTCTCCATATTTATATAATTTAATCTAAAAAGTTTGCATACTTATAAAAAAAAATCATTTCAAAGTAATCCTGAACTTTGATGCAGTTTATGAGTCCGTCAGTTTACTTATATGTGTCTTAACTTACGAAAACTGTACAACCTCTATGGTAAACAGACGATTATTTGTAAAGGACATAATGTAACAATACCTTACCAAATCATAGTGCGAACATTAAATCTACCAAGCTTCTACGAAACTATCAATCAACAGCCCCTGCTGTAAGGCTTTAGTGCTGTACCACAGTCCGACGTAATGAATGGTTATGAAGGGTATTGTAAGTAACACCATATGCTTTCTTAGTAAAACTAAGTCTTGTTTATTAGAAGTTTGTGAATGATTATATTTTGTACAATGTACAAGATATATGATTGGGTTGAATTACAGAACATTTATTTGATTTCCGAGGCGTACGGATAGCTTGAGTTTAGATAGATTTAGTTGCTGATTCTTAGATCAGCTAGATAGCTTGGCCGTGTGGTCTCGTAGAATGGAGCCACTCTCTCTCATACGAAAGGTGTCGTAAGAGGTGAATAAAATAACCTGACTGAAGTAATATCTGTGTTTGAAACCAGCTTCCTGCAGTAAAAGTCTTCACACTGATGATGATTCTATAACAAAACAATTAATTTAGTTGAGAAATTAGATAATGATAATATTTATACAATAGCAAAAACTAATCGTTTAATATTTTGTTGTCCGCTAAACATTACATATTAAAATTTGTAACATTTTATTATTAGTCCTAGAAGCTTATTTATCAAATATTTTTTAAATCAAGAACAGCGAGCATCTGAGTCGACCTAAAAAGGTTTCGTTCGCCGTCTACATCTATTTTTAAATTGTAACCTTTGATAAATATTTCTGTCTGCACAAAAAATTCCAAGCCTAGACTGTAATATCCCTGACAGTCTAGATTTTAGCAGGTAGATATCCCAAGGGTTTTAAAGGTCGTCTCAGCCAAAAAGCCTGTACAACTGTGAGCAACAAATTAATGGGAACGAAATTGATTGGTTACGGACTAAACATGTTATAAGTTACCTAGAATATATTACAGACATTTTACATTAAGAAGTATGTTCTTTTTTAAATTTTAATTTTAAGATCGGTTATTAATATTGATTAACTTATTGTATAATTTTAAGAACAAGTTTCAGAATGGGCAGTATAAAAAATAATATAACTAACTTTAAATTAACCTATCATTATTTATCAACCTTCATAAAACTGTTTATGAGAACTGAATTTAGATAAAAAATGGGTTGTAGATTAAGATGCTGTTTTTATTCATAATGTACCTAATCTATACTACATAATATTATGTAAAGCGGAAAAGTTTGTTTGTTTGCTTGTTTGAACGCACCAATCTCTGGAACTACCAAGCGGATTTGTAAAATTATTTTTGCGTATGATAGCCCAGTTCTCGTGGAAGGTTATAGGTTATATAACGTCACGCTACTGGCGAAGGGAGTAGAGCAGGAAGCAAAGACGCGGATGAAACCGCGCCGCGGAAAGCTAATCATTTAATAAAGATTAAGTATTATAGCACGGATGGTCATATACTACATGATTATATGATATTTATTCTGTGCTTAAACATGGAAATATTTCTTCAAGGCAAATCTTAGAATTTTCAACCAGTCTTTTTACCGTAGTTAATAATTTCCTTATTACAATTAAAAATACAATAAAATACACATTTTCTATACTAAACTCCATATTTCCTATGCTTTCATCTCAAAAATAAGATTATTTCAACTGAACCTCAATAAATATAGAACATCATTTCATCATCAGATATATAACTAATTATAAAAATAAATTGCATTGATATTGATGATAATTCATAGAACATAACAAAGGACTTTGAATCAGCACACAGTAATCCATACGAGTATAATGAGACAAGCAGGATCCGTACTCAAGGAATCAATGAATTAAAAAAAATCGAGTCTGTTCGGCTGTCTCCTCAAATCCGGCTACTATATTCGGTCAAGGTTTTAAATGCAATTAAGTAGCTTAAAACTCGGGAGCCTTTAAAAAGGATATCTGATTGACAATATGCTCCAAGAATTCCAATTACAAATTGCCGTAAAACGGACGGCCATCAATATCTTTCAAATCATTGTGAGCTGATGCATTGAATTATTAAAAACTACTGTATAAACCAGTAAGCATTCGGATGCAAGCGTTATATGTCAGCTGAGACGGCAAATAAATAGTTGATCGTTGAGAAACAATGCATGTTGAATAATACATGTGATTGTAGATTGAACTCGGTTAAAAGCACGTTATTTCAGCTGATGGGTAGAAAGATAAAATTGCTTTTAATTGTCTTGTTTCACTTTGTGTACACTTGAAATTTATTAAATGTTTTCAAACCACTTTCAGTTAAAGAAGTTAACACTCGCCTCTACAAAGCATGTCTTGTGTCTAGAGGACTTTACATACATACAATTGTAGATGAGAGGGAGAATACCCAGTAATTTAAATATTTCTTTTAGTTAGGTAGGTATTGAATTAACAGCACTTGGACTAACAACATTTACAAGGCGACCATCTTAAATGTAAGACCACACGTGTTAGCAAGAAAGTGACAACGTACGAAATTTAGCAGCAATGAATATTGCATTTTCATAGTAATAATAAGTAACGTCGACTGGCCTCTTACAAGATGAACCGACGACGTGTAAAATTTGCGACCCAAGAACCGAATAGATTGATGAGCGTGGCTCAGGGACCGGTCAAGTAACGATTTGAAGGGTGCCTTTATTTATTGGACTTTCGGCTGTTACAATTTTCTTGTAAACGCAGGCAGGCACAGATGAATAAGATTTTACTTTATTTATTCTGTATGAGTTACACTAAAACAAAAAATTAGAAACCAGTAAATAATACTTACTACATTACATTTTTACTAAATATGTCTGGGGTAAGTGAATGCGTATCTATACTACGAGTATTACATAAAGCAGAAGAGTTTATTTGATTGAACGAGCTAATCTCTGGAACCACCAGTCGGATTTTAATAATTCTTTTTGCGTATGATAGCACAATTTTCGAGTAAGGTAATAGGCTAACATCACGCTACTGGCGACGGGAGCAGAGCAGTAAGCAAAGACGCGGGTGTAACCGCGCCTCGGAAAGCTAGTGTAAGTGTAATATTATAAATTGCATTGTAAGCATTTGTTTGTTAAATTTGATTAATAATAATTTAAGTACAATATGTATTCTTCTTTAGGATTCAAATGCCGAAAATTTAACTTAATTGTTCTAGTTTTAATAGAATATATAATGGACGTTCTCTCCAACTGAAGGAGTCGGTAACACTTTGCACAGAATTAGTCAAACGAAACACTTTAGTATTCTAAAGCACTTGTTGCAAAACCCAAGGAAACCATTACTCTACTCCTTAATAAAGTGATTCAACGCAGATATATAGTTATCGACATACTCGTAGCTTTAATACTACGTAAATGAACCATCGTCATATCTGTTGCCGACAATCATTGCAATAAACGTGTTATTGAGTCAAAAGTAACTCTTCAATCTTAAATCGTGGCTGTTTCCAAATTGTCGTCAAACCACCTTCTTATATATTAGTGTACATTCAATAGATAGATAAATCATAGGGTGCGGATACTGTTTACTATTCATCGTCTACGCTAATGTGATTTGTTTTAGATGAACCGGCTAATTCCAACTTTACGAAGTTTATGATAATGTCACTGCATGAATGGCGCCATGATGGCGCAATGTTTTATACCATTAGTCACCTCACCCATACACTCATAAAATACATCGTATATAAAGGGTTTGATTCTGGTAGATAATACCGTCCGCCAATATACTCATGTATGTATGTACGAGTATATTAAGTGTTGATTCTGAATCGCATTTCATTTGAACTTATATGTAATTTACTAGTTTTTTTGGTAGTATATAGAATCAGTGATGTTTTGTACAAATATATAAAACATTATAGATACATTTATAGAATAGAAAATTATTTTTGTACTTACACAATATGATATTATGTACTTCGGAAATGTGAATACTTTATATACCCTCCTTTATATATTTTGGTCAGTGCTTTCTTATGCAAATGCAGTGTAGTCTTTTAGACAGAGCCGATGACTAACATTAGCATAGTTGCTGCAAACCCTATGTCATAAATAAAAAAATGGATTTGTGTGAATGTGGTAGAATATTATTATTATTATTCTCTCTTTATTCACATTATTTCATATTATTTACATTTTTAAATAGGTATATAAAACAACAAAAATACACATTTAAAAATATAAAAATAGATTACCACCGGCAACGAGACTAGAGTCCAAGTCACCGGCGGCAGTTAGAGTTCCAGAGAGAGGAACCTCCTAACAATACGTGCCGTGTCGAGCAATACTGCCTTCTGGATCTGGCTCTTGACCCATCCACCTAATGCGAGCCTCTTTAGGTGTTGATCGAGGCTCTTAGCTATTAAACCATTTACGGTGATGACTATCGGCACAATGACAGCAGAATCCACATCCCACATGTCAACAATCTCATGGGCTAAATCAAGATATTTTATTTGCTTGTCTTTTTCAGCCTTCATGAGATTCTCGTCATTAGGGACGGTAATATCAACTATCACTGCAAGGCATTCGGGTCGATCCACTACCACAATATCAGGCTTGTTAGCTATAATAGTCCTGTCTGTGATAATGGAGTGATCCCAGTACAATGTCGCGCGACCATTCTCGAGAACCGGCTCAGGGTTGTATCTGTAGTACGGTACTTCAATATCCAGAAGATTGTATCGCAGAGCAATTTGCTGGTGGATGATCCTGGCTACTTGGTTATGTCTGTGCAAGTACTCTCCGTTAGCAAGACGCGAACAGCCGGAAACAATATGCCTGAGGGATTCACCAGGGCGATGACATGCCCGACATATGTCAGTAGTGCCATCCCTCAAGATATATTTCCGGTAGTTGTTCGTCATGATAACTTCGTCAGCAATTGCACAAACAAACCCTTCGGCTTCTCCAAAGAGATCGCCGAAGCGTAGCCAGGCAACGGAGGCAACATAGTCTATATCGGGCCCATGTAAGGTCCAATAGAACCTTCCGCGAAGCTCCTTGCTCTGCCATACCATTCTACGGTCGTCCATACTGAGTACTACAGGCCTGCGCCAGTTTTCTTTAGCCAGGGCAAGCGGAGTAAGTCCACTATCCACTGCAACCATATCACGATGCACACCCTCGCCCATCTTGTGAAAATAGTCTCTAAGGTTGCATATCTCGCGATTGTGGAGGGTGTTGGCATTTAGAAATCCCCGGCCCCCACATTTTCGCGGGATATACAACCTCATGACGGATGAACGCGGATGGTGCATACGGAATGCTTTTAACAATGTGCGGACTCGCCTATCCAGGGCATCTAATTCAGTCTGTGTCCACTTGAGTATGCCGAAGGAGTATGTAAGGAGAGGCATGACCCAACCATTACAGGCGCGCACCTTGTTGCCGCCTGATAAGTGACTTTTTAATACTTTTTTTAGACGGCTGAAAAAGCGCTCCTGTAATGATTGTTTCATATCTGTCTCTTTAATGCCCAACGACTGCGACATACCCAAGTATTTATAGGTGTCAGCGATTAGAAGTGATCTAAGATGAGTAGAATCAGATAGTTGAATTCCATCAGATTCCACTACCCTGCCTCGCTTTACATGCATGACTGCACACTTGTCCACTCCGAAAGCCATGTTGATAGAATTACTGAAGTTTTGAGTTATCTTCAGTAACTCTTTCAGCTGGGGTTCAGTTGGTGCAAATAATTTAGGATCATCCATGTATAGCAGGTGGGATATTATCTGACCACCTCTACGCAGCCTATAGCCTAACCCTGAACTCTCCAGCATTGAGCTAAGAGGGTTCAGGGCCAGGCAAAACCATAAGGGACTCAGACTGTCACCCTGGAAGATACCCCGCCTAATCCATAGTGGTTCGCTAATGCCTGGGGTTTGTCGACACACTGGATAGGTAAGGACCGTTCTCCATTGCCGCATGCATGTCTCCAAGAAGGTGCGTATTGTAGGGTCTACTTTATATAACTCCAGCACCCTCAAGAGCCATGAGTGCGGCACGGAATCGAATGCCTTCTTATAATCTATCCAGCATGTCGCCAAATCCTTTCGGTTACGGCGAACCTGCTGGCTAATGGTCGCATCGATAAGGAGGAGCTCCTTAGTACCACGGGCCCCTTTCCTACATTCATTCTGCGAGATAGACATAACCGAATTAAATTCTATATGTTTCGTAATTTTGGTTCGCAGAATGGACGTAAGAAGTTTATAGACCGATGGTAAACACGTAATCAGTCTATAATTACCAGGTTCCGTAGTACAACCTGTCTTATAGAGCAGGTGAGTATAACCTGTCGTAAGGAAGTCTGGTAGCAATCCACTCTCCAGGGCAGACTAAAATTGAGATGCCAATCGAACATGTGAGCTGCGTAGCCACCTCAGCCAAAAGTTGTGCAGTCCGTCCATTCCCTGTGACTTCCAATTAGCCATAGGACGGACTGCATTAGCTACGTCTTCAGCCGTGATGACTTCGCTATCCATTTCTGCAATTTGCTCACATGCTCGCTCAACATCTCGCATCCAGCCACCTTCAGAGTGGCTGACTGGTACCGACCAGATACTACTCCAAAACTCTTTAGTCGCAGTAGCATCTGGTAGCTTACCATCGCTGGTCCCAGAATTTGATTGCTCCCAGCTCCTATATACCCACCTTTGGTCCTTTTGAAATATGCGGTTGACCATATATCGATCCACACGTTTTCTATATCTGCCAATTCGGTTAGCTCATGCATATACCTTCTGCTTTAGGAAGTCGATGCGCTCTGTGGGCAAGATTCACAGACCGCACTTTGACTTTACTTTGATGCAAAGATCTACTTTGTACCAAAAATATGTTTGAATATGAAGTTGAAAGTAATCTTCGGCAATACAAAGCTTACTTTGCGAAGGTGCCTTTGCTGTAAAGTAAAGTCACGATTGTGAATCTGGGCCTAAGAAACATATTTTTGGTACAAAGTAGATCTTTGCATCAAAGTAAAGTCAAAGTGCGGTCTGTGAATCTTGCCCTGTGACCCGAGACAAGTAGTGGTGGGGACTAATATTATTATTATTCTCTGTATTTAACTATATACACACAAAATTACATTTTCAAATATATATAAAAAATAATAGAAATATACATTTAAAAATATAAAAATACGGAGACCCACCGATATCGGGTACAGGGACCAAGCTTCCGGTGGCTAGGGCTCCAGAGATAGGAACCGCCTCACAATGCGGGCCGTATCAAGGAGCACAGCCTTTTGCATCAGGCCCACGATCCAGCTAACTAACGCGAGCCTCGCGAGATGTTGATGGAGGCTCTTAGGAATCAGTCCATTAACTGATATGACTATCGGAACAATGATCGCCGAATCCACATCCCACATTATTATTATTATTATTATGTTAAGTAATGTACCAAGTAAGTATTATCATTTTAATCGATGCTTTTTTTAGATTATTCTGTCAAAACAGACAGTAATACACTATTTTAGAATGATTGGTATTATGTAAAACTAAGGTGATATTGCAGAAAGAGAGTAAAGTGGGATAGATTAAAACGTAATACAGTTGCGCTCACACAGTTAGGCACATGGCAGTTGCACTGTTTCACACATGTGGTATTTTAAATTCTGCATAAATATGCAAAACACCTAAAGTTTCTTTATTTATTCAAACACAAACAACCTTTTCGTATATTATAGTGGCAAATTTTTGCTGGTTTCAGCATGAATGGATCAGTAAGGGAAATATCTATTTTCCCTTTTATAGAATATCGACGTAAATAGTTGTGCCTAGAGATTTGAGGTTTGCGTGCTTGAGTGCGAACGCCGCCACGGTTCAATTATGTTATCTGTACCCTTCCTTTTTTCCTTCCTCCCTTATTCTATAGTTACCTTATGGTCGACAACGGCTTAGTTGTGTTGTCGAAGTTTTTACAATGCTTAGGTACATACAAACGTATTTGTACCGATAAACTACTATACACGCGACTCAGCTTGCACTTCAAATGAAATGAAATGAAATGAAATTCTTTATTTGTAAACATAGGTAATGCATGGGATGTACAATAGTTTCTTTATAAAGCGTGTCCATCTATGTTTTGCATTGAAACATACAAATTAGGTAGTCAAATTTAATACTCTAATAATTTATAAATGTAGGTAAAACATAAGTCACATTGCAAGTTTAATAGGTCTAAACATAACAATTAAAGTTAAATAGATCACTGATTTCCTAGGTATAATTTGGTAGTAATAAATTAAATGGATATAAAATAATTGATAATTATGATTTATGGATATAATATGTATTGTGTAATAAATCGGACGTACAAGGTCTAACATCTTTCATTTAAATAGTCATTAATTGTGTAATAGCATTTTGCAACTAAAAATTTGTTAAGAGTTTTTTTAAATACATCTAAATTTTCTATGTCTGTTAAAGTTTTTGGTAGTTTATAATAAATTTTGGGTGCCATACCTAGAAGGTTTTTACTGTATACAGCTTTTTTGTGACGGCTTATGCATATACTTACATTTAGTTGATGTATCACACAATTAACTTTACATTGGATGCAATTTCCTTTTCGTCTGTTAATTACGTACGTGGGTGGAATGATCATAACAAATCAAAAATACAAGAAACTTTATATAAATTACGTTACGTCACTTTGATCGAACAATGCGATTTTTTAAACGATTTTCCGTAAAAGGAAGCAATCTGACATCAATTTTGGACAGGCATCCTGAATTTCTTATATACAAAAACAGAAGTACAAGTTCCTTTATAAAGCGTAATGTTTATTTACTTTTAATTAATCGATAAGTCAATTCAGTCTTAATTTGCGCAATCTGTATTCATTAAAGCAGATGACAGATTTATTAAAAACAAAAAGAAGAAGAGTGATGACGCCACTGTTCATAAAATATGCGAACAATTTTGCCGGTGTATAATCGACGAAAGCTCTCTTTAATGAAAACCGCCGATATGAGTACCATATTATTATATAAATATTCTTTTATATTAATTGCAGTAAATCTAAGTCTCCCTGCGCGTTCTTTTAAGAAACGAAGAAATCCGCAGTCGAATAAAGGTAACTGATGTGGCTCGCAGAGTTGCTTGTCTAAAGTGACAATGGTCAGAAACATAGTTCGCAGGACTGACAGCCGTTGGGGCAGAAAGTTTCTAGAGTGGCGACCTCGAACCGGAAGGCGCAGCGTGGGCACATCCCTCACAAAGTGGACCGCCGCGCCGACCTTAGAAGAGTGGCGGGCAACCGAAGGATGAGAGCGGCGAACGACCGACCACAGTGCTAAAATTGGGGAAGAACTATGTCTGGCAGTGGACGTCTTTTGGCTGTTATAATGATGATGAAGTGCAAGTACTGGAATACTAGTAGCGAATAAAATACTTATCTAACACTAAAATTGTAATATATTGTAAATAGTGGGTAGCTGTAGTAAGTGCATACATTGCAAATTGTAACAGCCAGTCGGTCAATATACGTTGTACAGAAAACTTGTGTGTCATTCCTGGACCTTATTTCCCGGCTAGAAGTGTACGTGTTCTCTTAATACATTACGTCTAAGGATATGTCATGCGTGAGTAATACGAGACAGGTTAAATGGACTGTAATGTTTTGGCAATGGTTTTATACCATCTAAAATTGGCAAACGAGTGTACGGTCCTGTGTATGAAATATTTAGGTACCACTAACAACTCGCTTTATGCACGGATTAACGATCCTGTAACATTTTTATTTTGTACATGCATTCATACTGGGTCTATTAATTGCAACCGAACTAATAATGAAAAAAATATTTTATTGAGCAAGTAAAATAGATTTTTTCTACTTTATTTACCATCTACGAGTATGTTGTAACTCATAAAAAACTTTTTATCGTACCATCTAAAAATAATCATGATTTTATCATAGAATATTTTATGTGGCTGCATAAAAATATCAATAAAATGTATGAGATAACAAGTAAAATTTTACTGCAGTAAAATGTGATAGGTACGTGAATTGGCGACATCAATTCTTGTCCATTAGGCAAATTGGGTATGTTGATATTTGGTGAGACTTTTCCTCAATCGATGTCGCAAGAGTGCTACTCTAAATTTAAAAGTAAGTACGAACGAATTCAAACTTGAGTGATCTGATTCTTCGACTCATTCCAAGTCTTTACGATAAAGAACAGCCTGAAACTCTTCACTGGTATAATATATTTTTCCAACTTCCTATAGAATTATGATTGTAATTACCACTCCTGGATAAGCGTCATAACCACGTGTATGGGCACACATTTCAGTCTCTCAGCCCTCTATTATGGCATACTTTATTTTAAAGCGAATTAAATTAAAGTCTCTTGTTACATTTTCATTGCTCTTTTATTTGTTGCATAAGAGAGATTTTTCCTAAATATGAAGTAATTAATAAGTGGCTCTTATCTTAGCTGTCCGAAACGTTAAAAAACCAACCTGGTTTCATTAAGGAACTTTAGATTTAACGAGTGATCGATCGTTTTCAATATAAAAATGTATTATAAGTAAAATGATACTAATAGAACTAAATATACGGGAATTCACGCGATCATGCATTAGGTATTTACATACCTTATTTTGCTTGACGTTTCGACCAGGTTACACCGGCCGTGGTCACAAGCAGACTGATGTGGCGATGTCACGGCTCCGTATGCGAAGTAGATTCTAGATCTACCCTCACATTTTTGTCTTTCCACGTAGTATCACAAAACACACTGACAGTGTCCTTATTCTGTATGCCGTCCGTATTCCGAGCGTTAACCGACTGCGCAAAGCGAGGTTGTGTAATTTGAATCACTGGATTCCACGTAGCCGAGAGCTTAAAGCCGTCTTCCCTATTGAAGTTTGTATGTTTCTTAATTTCAATAGCTTCTCGTACCACCCGAGAGTAGTAGGTACGATCAGTGGAGAGGACTTGCGTATGATGAAATTCAATCCAATGATTGGTGTCCGTTTGCAGAATATGTTCGGCAATCGCTGATTTGCTGGTCTGTCGATTCTTTACAGCGGCGATATGTTCTTTGACCCTTTCAGCAATAGTCCGCTTAGTCTGGCCTATGTACGAACTACCGCAGCTGCAGCTGATCTTATAAACGCCCGGAGTTTGTAGGGGCAAAACATCCTTTGGCGTGCCTACCATGCTGTTTACTTTAACGCTCGGAATACGGACGGCATACAGAATAAGGACACTGTCAGTGTGTTTTGTGATACTACGTGGAAAGACAAAAATGTGAGGGTAGATCTAGAATCTACTTCGCATACGGAGCCGTGACATCGCCACATCAGTCTGCTTGTGACCACGGCCGGTGTAACCTGGTCGAAACGTCAAGCAAATAAGGTATGTAAATACCTAATGCATGATCGCGTGAATTCCCGTATATTTAGTTCTATTAAATCATGCAACGCGAAAGTTTAAAAGTAAATAAAATGATACTAAATATAACAATAATTTATTGGCAGAATCAATCTTTGAGCTGAACCTTTTTTGCGTACGGTATAAGTCAAAGTTCAAAGAAATCTTTTAACAGAGTACTGATCATATTAGTTGCCGGCAAAAAAGGAACGGTTAATACAAAGTAGCTTTTAATAACGACGTAATACATACTGGATACATTAAAACCTTATAGGTAAAATTGTTGCCTCAATATAATTTTATTTATACTTTTAATTCTTAGGCTGATTAACAAACCTGTGATACGCTTAACGAACATGTAATTAACAAACAAAAATATTATTGTTACTCAAAAAAAAAATTATAGATTTACGACCTTCTTCTTAGCATAATTTATTAGGTACCTACTAGGCACATAAAATTAAATAATGGCCTAAATTTCGTTTAATAAACATTATCAGATGCGCAAAAATGAAGCTCATTATATGTGTTATCAGTGATGTATATCCACAGAGTGTCCACGCTTGCCTGGCTATTCCGAGCCCATTACTGGTAAATACGAAAATTATTTAATCCGCCACACTACACCGTACAGGGTTTTCATCACCGCAACGCGGTGCGCGATAGATTGGTCCCGTAATCCTCGTACAATTTTGATGGGAGACTTCGTGCGCCTTCCATTATTTCTCCGTCAAAGTGATTAAATAAATAGTCCCGCGGCAAGTACAGGTACAGAGTTATTTCGTAATTACGTAGCTTTATTGCCTATACAGGACCCAGGAATGTTTTAGAGTTGTGTGTACTGTAGCGCCGGTGCTTGAACACCAAGTAATCTGAGGTTAACATTCTGTGCGAATACAAGCAATCTCATTTTAGGTTAAATAATGACTATTAGATACCTACTTACTCGTAGGTATCGTACCCAAATGGTTAGCATCGAATCGTTCCTAGTAGATTGTACATCGTAAAGTGCATACTTACCTATAACCTATCATTGCAATAGTGCCGTATAGTATCATTCAGATTTAACAGGTGCTTAAAATGTTGAAATTTTGAAAATGACTATAAAAAATTGTTGTATAGTCCATGTTAGCCGTCTTATTTAATAGCTTTCCATGGAAAAGGAAAAGAAAAGAAAGAAAGAAAAAGCATTTATTTGTGCAAAAAAAAACACGACGCACATAGAAAATAAAACACAATTAAAAAAAAAAGGAAATGCATAAAATATCTTATTTCTAAATACTTATTATATAATGATGACAAAGAATGAAATTAAGCAATCATTCTTAATTTTAGTTTAAACTAAACTGTGGTAACACTCCTACTAATAATGTGTTTTTGAACGTATCAAAGCTGTCAAAAAGTAATTTTTATTATTGTACAATATTCGTATTTGGCGTATTTGGCATTATTAATGTTGGACATTATGACATTTTTCATTTATGACATTAGTCAACCGAGTTTTTTAAATCGGTTACGTAGATCTTGAGTTAAATCGAATAAACAAACATACAAAAAATCTAATCCTTTCTCTTTATAATGTTACTAGCTTGCCGCGGTGCGCCCCCCTCCTCCCTATTTTTGCTCTGCTCCCGTCGCCAGTAGCATAATGTTACATAGCCTTTAAGCTTTCTCGAGAACTGGGCTATCATACGCAAAAAGAATTATGCAAATCCGACTGGTAATTTCAGAGATTAGCGCGTTTAAACAAACAAACAGACTATAAATATAGATTATGCAATATTTCTGCAATTTAGTATACTAATAGGTCTAAACCCCGTTAGATTAAACTACATGGTACAATGAAATAGGCGTTGGGATTAAGCCGGTTGTCAATAAATTGTAGAAATCAAAGTGGCCATCGATATACGGGTTACAGGTACCCCACGCGTGGTCCCTTTACGGGTATGCAATGGATGTACGACTTTAACTATAATTATTTTACACCTACTCATACGATCTGTTATCGACCACCAACAATCAAAATCTAAAGCAATAGAGGCCCTAGACAAGTGGCTTAGATTTCTATTCTATTCATAAAATAGATTAAAAAATGTATGGGATTGACTTAAGCTAACGCCAGGCGATATGTCAATCTCATACATTTTTTAATCTATTCTATGAATAGAATAGAAATCTATGGTACCTGTTTTTTTATATTAGCCTCCACTACCTGGTGGTAAGCAGTCAGTGGAATCCAGAAGTGGTGGACACCATTCCAAAAGCTAAACTACTGGTATGGTGGCCTCCACTACTCGTATGGCGGCTTAGCCTTTTCACGCCCCGCTTTAACGACCCAGGATCAAAACTAGATGGGAACACATGTCTAAGCCCTTAGCTTAGAAACCTATATCTTAGACTTCTTTTTAACTTATCTATACTATATAAAGCAGAAGAGTTTGTTTGATTGTTTGAACGTCTAATCTCTGGCACTATCAGTCGGATTTAAAAGAAATTTGGATATGATAGCCCAGTTCTCGACGAAGGATATAGGCTATGTAAGATCACGCTACTAGCGACGGGAGCAGAGCAGTAAGCAAAGACGCGGGTAAAACCGCGCCGCGGAAAGGTAGTATAAAAATATTAATGTGGTACCTATCAGACATCTAAACGCTTCTTTGATTCATATTTCGACCAGGCTGCCTCCGTCTTAGTCATAAGCTGGCTCCTGTTCTAATACCTATGTATCGAGTTATTAAAAGCATTATATATTTTGTGTAGTCAGTGACGTTTAGGAACGGACGAGCGGTGAACGGCAATCCAAAAAAAAAAGTACTAATCCCTAAACAATCCACAGTCAAAATGCATTGATTTTGGTAATACTTCCGTACAAAAATGATTATTGTTACTATTGATGCTAATGAATTTAAAACGACAGTAAAGATTATAAATGTGATTTAATCTTTTCATGAACAGTGATCTCAATCTAACATTATTGCGAACAATTTACAAATTGTTTATTTGTATTCGTATTGGACAATATCGGTAGCTGTTTTTGCATAATTAGTATACGTAAATTACATACAAATTCTATTTTCGTCCATCTTAAAACGACCACAATAGGCTATAATAAGTCACGTTTGAATAGTGATGTTTTAGTATCGATACTTTTTGAAATCGATATTGCCATATTTAAATATTGCTTTTATTTATTTATAATATCTTAATATAATATTGATAAGATCAATTTATCGTTTCATGTAATTTCTAGTTTAGAATCTATATCATACGTCATGATGTAGATACGTCATCGTTTCTCGAGACGACCTCACACGACACGAGGCAAATAAGAAAATCTACAGATAGCAGCGTTATTTTTATTGCTAAATATCACTTTACTGTATATATCAATCCACCTGTCAAGCGAGGCAGTATAACAAACTTCTCTCTTTGGGAGACGCTTATATTCAGCAGTGAACGTTTTCAGGCTGATAGTTAGAAATTCACTTGCAGTCTATATTTGAATTTCAAACTAAAATAACGTAAGGCAACTTTTAAAACATAGGTATATTTTACTTTTAAACATGCTTGATGGATAGTAAACAATACCTATAACAAAAATACATAACAATGAGCATTGTCCCGTCATTATATCTTTGTAGTATTTACTTTGTCCCGTAAATAATTCTTTTTCCCTATTGTTTTCTAGATTACACATTGACATTGACATTATATTCTGGCCTTAATAAAAAAAATTCTAGCTTTTGTAGACTGTACATAAGCGTGGTGAGCTTACTCTTATACATATACTTATGGGTGTGCCTGTAGAAACAATCCATTATCTATTAACAACATAATTTATCGATATTGGTATTCCTCAGCCCTACACGACAATGACGTCACAGAACATGAACCGGGCAGGGGTCGGCGGTCGGCGGTCACTATCCGCCATGTTAGATCGGTATCTTTGGCGCCATACCTCTAGGCCTCGCCATACACACCGCGATTTGCACAGATTGTATTAAAGCCCTTTCTCACCGCTTCATTTGATTAGGTTCTTTAGTTGATTGCCGCTAATTTACCTTTAAACCATAATGAAGATTGTCATTTTAGTTTTATTAGTATTCAAGCAAATCCGAAATCTTACTACAAACTATTGATAAAAGTTGTTTTTTAATACATATGTTGTATTAACCGTATACCGTACCACAATATTATTCCCTACCATGGCATATCGGCTTTTACTAAAAGATAAAAAAAAAAGATTATCATTGGAAAAAGTCGAGGAGATGACGATAAACAATTTAAAACTAATAAACTTATTTCAATCAATATGTAGCACTCGGAGCCGATCATGTCGAATGATAGACACACGTTGATCCGTGAAAAAGGGCTCTTACTCGCAATTTGCACAAATTGCGATATAATTGCTTTAGTGAGCTATTTACTTAATTAATATTGATTGTTCCGCGTAATTTCGAATTATCCAGTTTCACATAAGGACTCGGACACGATTGACACTTTAACAGTCAATGGTTACTTCAGTCAATTTATTTGAATTTAAATACTACAGAGCACGATTGTTTGATAGAGTAAGACCTCTTGGGTATTTTATTAAACGTTTTTTCGTACACAATATAAATAAAAATTAAGTGAATGTAATATCACAATTGATTCTCGAAGATGGGTTGATTACTTGATTTTGTACGCAATTAAATTTATAAAGTCAATCTAATAATCGAGAAAAGAGTGACAGGCTTTTCAAGTTATTAATTTTTTTTTATTTTTTCCTTCCAATTTTGATTACAAGTGCTTATAAGACCCGGAACGTGAAAAAGCATCCCATAAAGTTTATAAGGGCCACCATACCAGCAGTTAGGCATAATCACTTAAGGGACTGCGTCCACCACTCCTCCAATGCTTACCATCACTCAGGGTATAGTAATTTTGGTAGGCAAATGTAAACAAAAAATGTTATAAATAGTTTCAATTTAAATCTAAAAGATATTAGAGGTAGTTTTAGCCCAAAATGAGAGACTTATATAATATCTAACTAGACGCGGACGCTTCACTTCGCTTCGATATCAAAAGTTTCATTCGGTCTCAACGCAAACAAACACCTACGGAATATATCATAGCAATAGCGACGTATTGCATCATTAAGATTTACAATTGCGTATAAATTATTAAAATTATAAAATAACTAAAATATACCATACTCTTCATCTTATACTGAAGCTATTAAAAATTGAGACGAAATCATCGAACATTTATTTTTCTTACATTCAGAAAAATATCTTGACTGTTATAAATATTTAGTAGCTACCGAAATGTTTAAATGTTAAATACAACATTTGAACTTTTTCATAATCTATATTATGTTCGAGCCCTTAATTAACTTCTTAGTTTCAAAACGGTAATACTTCATAGCGTAACTACAGCGAAATATTAAATACTAAGTTTACGTATATTAATAATTCTGCAAACCTAGTATATAGCCTTATTGTCTAAATTATTTCTCTATTAATTAATAAGCTTAGAAACTTGTCTTGGCCGAGTGCTACTCTATAAACATTGTTAAATTACTATGTAAATTAAGTACAATTAGAAACTTTTATTTAGGTACAAATTTCCCTGCATTGTTTGCTTTATTTTAGAACGATTTACATAGAAAAAAGCTTCGAAAGCCTCGGCGATTGCGTAGACGTGGACGAATACAGCAACAGGTTCGTGGAAACTGTCCGTTCGGTAGGGTCTAACATCTTTAAAGCCCACCGCAGTAAAGGACCAAGAAAGATCACCGACCAGACCCTCAAACTTATGGACGAAAGGCGCAGGTGAAGTCCCCAGAGGAAGCGAGTGACTATCGGCGGCTCAACAGACGGATCTCCAAGTCTTTGACTCGCGACCTTCGCCAATTTAACACACAACGTGTTAAAGAGGCTATAGAGCGCAACAAAGGCTTGAAAGTGTTCACACGATCGGTCTGTCGGGCAGAGCCGACTTGTCAAGCTGAAGACTGGGGACGGCAGGCTCATCTCGTCTAAGCCAGAGGTTTTAGAGGAGGTCGAGAGGTTCTACGGACAGTTATACACGACACAACATGCACCTGTTAGCTCTCTAGACACATTTCGGACGTCAGCCTGTGCGAGATTGGTATGGCCCTCAGACAGCTCAAGAACAACAAGGCGCTGGGTGAGGATGGAATCACAGCCGAGCTACTGAAGGCAGGCGGAAATCCTGTCCCGAAGGCCCTTCAGAGGCTCTTTAGTGTCATCCTCCTCGAGGGCAAAACGCCACAGACATGGCACAGGGGTGTGGTAGAGCTGTTCTTCAAGAAGGGCGATAAAACCCTTCTGAAGAATTACAGACCTATCACACTCCTGAGTCACGTCTACAAGCTGTTCTCGAGAGTCATCACTAATCGTCTCGCAAACAGGTTCGACGACTTCCAGCCTCCCGAACAAGCCGGTTTCCGAAAAGGTTTTAGTACCATAGACCACATACATATGCTGCGGCAGGTTGTACATAAGTCCACGGAGTATAACCGGCCCCTATTCTTAGCGTTTGTGGACTATGAGAAAGCCTTTGATTCGATCGAGACCTGGGCCGTGCTGCAGTCTCTCCAACGGTGCCATATTGACTATCGATATATCGAAGTGCTGAAGTGTTTGTATGAAAACGCCACCATGTCAGTACGAATTAATGGTCAGAGCTCAAGGCCTATCCAGTTGCAGCGAGGAGTACGACAGGGAGATGTCATATCTCCGAAACTGTTCACCGCTGCACTGGAGGACGTGTTCAAGCTTCTGACCTGGAATGGACTTGGCATCAACATAAATGGCGAGTACATCACTCACCTTCGATTCGCGGACGATATCGTGGTCATGGCTGAGACCGTGGAGGAGCTCAGAACAATGCTCGATGACCTCAGTAGAGTCTCACGACAAGTGGGCCTAAAAATGAACATGTACAAGACTAAAGTCATGACCAATGTCCATGTTACACCCACTCCTATTACGGTCGGAGGCTCGATGCTCGAATCCGTTGACGAGTACATATACCTGGGACAAACAGTCCGATTAGGTAAGTCCAATTTCGAGAAAGAGGTCACTCGTCGAATCCAACTCGGCTGGGCAGCGTTCGGGAAGCTACAACATATCTTCTCGTCCACACTACCGCAGTGTCTCAAGACCAAGGTCTTTGACCAGTGTGTGTTGCAAGTGATGACATACGGAGCAGAGACGTGGTCGCTAACTATGGGTCTTATCCAAAGGCTCAAAGTCGCTCAGACGGCGATGGAGCGGGCTATGTTAGGCGTCTCCCTGTGCGATCGTTTGAAAAACGAAGAAATCCGCAGGCGAACCAAAGTAACTGACGTAGCTCGCAGAGTTGCTTCTCTAAAGTGGCAATGGGCAGGACACATAGCTCGCAGAACTGACGGCCGCTGGAGCAGAAAGATTCTAGAGTGACGACCACGAACCGGAAGACGCAGCGTGAGCAGATCCCTCACAAGGTGGACCGACGACCTTATAAGGGTGGCGGGCAACCGATGGATGAGGGCGGTGAACGACCGGCCACGGTGGCGAAAATTGGGGGAAGCCTATGTCCAGCAGTGGACGTCTTTTGGCTGATATGATGATATGATGACATACAAAAAAGAAACCTGTGATCTAGTTCCTCTTTTTGCACAAATTATAATTCACAGATATAAACAACACTCAAACCTGAAACAACAACCTCGGGGTGACTGGAATATTTGTAAACTTTAGACCTGATGGACAGTAAAGACAGGCCGAAATTGTATCCACGGTATAGTAAGTACAAGTACATGTGACGGTCGAAGGGCAAATCACTGCCTTAATTATGTGATGACAACTTGATGTAGTTAGTAACCAATTATTAACAAGAGTAGGAATATACTTCTAATAATATTCTTCTAGCATGCCCCTCTCATACTTCTGATTTCGTACATTCTTCCTTCTTTATTCAATCTGTCTTACTCTGGAATGCGCTCCCTCTTGAAGTCAGGACGGTTACGGACCGCTATAAATTCAAACTAAAGGTACGGGATATCCTATTCGACAGATTGGCAGAATCATCACATCAATAACATAAGCTTAAATCTATATTTGTATATATACATATGTGTGTGTGTGTATTAAGTATATATTTATTTATGTATATTACCTATATCAGACAATAATCTTTTGTTGTTAACTTGCACCTACTTCGTTTATCTCTGCATCACCCAAAGGTTGGCTGGTAGAAAATGCCCACCCATGTACAACTTGTGCATAAAGTTATTAAATAAATATAATAAGACTAGAGATGTTAAGAAACGTGTTAAAGAGGAAGACGAACAATAGGTGTAGACAAGGTGCAATATTTATAGTGATGACGCGTTACATGGATCAAGCCACAACATTCGATGCGACTTTTATCTCGAGTCAAGATCTACTACTTTGAAACAGACTGGTTCTAAGAAGGCGTTTCTACTGCATTTAAAAATGTTTTCCCATTGCTCAAATTGAGATAGAAAGCGCTGTCTTAAGTCTAAAAGACTTAATATTAAGGTCTATCTACGTCGTATTGTAATAGTTCTGCTTAACAAAAAACTACATAATACACATATGCCAAATGTATAAATATATATACAGCTAGCTAAATAGTTATAGAAACATAAAACGGAAACTGTTAAAATTATACCATCTGTAGTTACAGTATAAGCCACCTTTACTAAGGACCGAGCGCCTACCGTTATATTAAAGCAAACAGTCGCTCGACAATCTTGCCAACTATTTGTTGTTAGGCAATAGTAATTTATGAATAAATATTGTGCTATTTACTACCCAAAACTTAGTTCGTAATTATTGTAGACGAATACAAATTACGGCTTGAAGTATTTAGTTTGTGCCAACTTTGCTTAAGTAGTATATTTGCATTTAGCTTGTGTGCTTTAACCGAAATTCAAGTTAAAAAGACCAGTCTAAAATATGAATCCATTCTGTGTTAAGTAAATAAAGGAGAGCAATAACCAGGTGATAAGCAGTAGAGTTATGAGCTTACTAAATATCATCTTGATCTTATTTGAATATCTCTGTGATCATCAATCGCTCAATCCGTCTGACAAGTGTGGTGAGAAACTTATGTGTAGCAGTGGATGTATTAACGCTGTTTCATAGATAGTAACTATCTATCTATCTATACTCTATACTATTAAATATAGCGGAAGAGTTTGTTTGAACGCGCTAATCTCTAGAACTAAAAGTCGGATTTAAAAAATTCTTTATGCGTGTGATAGCCCAGTTCTCGTGGCAAGTTAAAGGCTATGTAACATCACGCTACTGGCGATGGGATAAGAGCAGTAAGCAAAGACGCAGGTAAAACCGCGTCGCGGCAAGCTAGGCATTTTATAAATCCTGATTATGTTTGCCTATTTACTACACAACTTACCTATGCACAACCTACATAATAATTCTTACCTAAACGTTTATTAAAATCCTACCGTAACTTTAATTCCTATGTTTGTCTTAGGTCACTGTGTTCACCATTAAATTAGAACTCACAACTGACAAATTATTTGTTAAAATTTTGATTGAAACCATAACGATGTTGTGTATAACATACTAAAAATCCTACAAGTAGTACATAATCTAACTTAGAAGTAAATAGGTATACATTGACATAAAGATCCTCACAAATCTTCTAAGTCAATATAATAAGGCTCAAATTTATCTTTACTATGTCAGCTATCAACCACTGTATATATTCTACCTAAAGAAATGAATGTTCTAATAACAAATTACTTTTATTAAGGTTTATTGATTAGAAATAATATCAGTTAAAATTGTGCTTTATTGTATGTAAAGAAGTTTTAACAAACTTAAATTATAACATCATCTTAGGAATAACTATAGAACCCTAATAAAACTTAATTAGTATAGAAACGTCAGCTATGATACTTTAGCATTCCGAACAATGGCCTCATTACACGAACGCGAATAGATACTGCCTACACGTTACTCCGTAGTTATGTACTCATTACTGTGCAATTTCTCTCTCGCTCCACGAATGTCTTCTGATAATACTCCCGTCGTGCAAAAAGCAAAAGATTCAACGACAACGACATAATCACACTAAAAGCATTCCTTGCTATTCTCAAAACTTGCAAAGAAGTCCTTTTTACCTGTTCTTCAGTATTAACACACGGAGAAAGCACCATTTTTAAATTTTAACACCTTTTATGATTATTAATCTCAGGTTTGAATTTTTATTTGGCTAGTGACAGTAAACGCTTGTTCAGAAGTTTAGTTTACTTTTTCAACTTTATGGATGTTAATGGCTAACAGGTTTTTGACTGTGCCTGGCATAGTGTAGGGTCATCTCTCTATGAGGGTTGTAAGATTATGTGGTGACCTTTATTATATTTGTAAAAACTTCTGCAATACAGAATTTTCATGGGATTTATGGATTTCGATAAAATATAATCATTGTAGATAGATTCCATAGCAAAGCATTATTAATCAGTCGTTATTGATGCAAATTTTCGCTACATTTAATTTGTTTTTAATTCTACATTATTTTGTTTTGGAGAGAGATTAGATCACATTGAACAGCTATTAAAATATTGACTCTCCGTCTGTGTTGATTTAATATTATTTATTATGTAAAAGCTTGTTTCGTTTGTTTTTCCTACGAAAGATAATCTTGTTAGAAAAGTACCTTATGATAAATAAATTGAAATTAGCTTTTGATATTCTTACTAAGTTATTTTCATTGATGTTTATCATTATTTTTGTTAGCGTTTGCATTTCAGTAAGATAATTTAGTATGTCAATCCTTGGAAGGCATTGTTTTTGCTGAATATAATATTTTACAAATAGTGATGAACGAATTTAAAGGACGAGGGAAGTCTTTATTTATTAGTAAGTTTTTTTCTACTGATACAACTATGGTAAAATGTTATAGTGATATAGGAAAGATACTCATACCCATGCCGAACGCTGGTATTGTCTCGAGCAGTCTTAACGCAAGTCAAGATTATACGTGTACCTATACTAATTTACTGTTAGAAAACAGAAAACTTAAAGTAAGTGTGCTCTAATTTGTGCCTATGTGATTTATTTATCATATTCAACTGCTCATTACACTAACAGTTTCCCAAAACGTGTAGTGAGCTATTACAAAATATTTTATTATTACAAATATTACATTATACATTACAATAATAATTAAATTACACATACATTTACAGATTTATTAATTACAAATTTATATTTACATAATTATAGGATAAATAAAGTACACTAATCTTTAAAAACTTACTCATATTACTGAAAAATATATCAGCGTATGGGGATACTGAGCGACCAGAGAGAGAGTTGAGCAGTGCAACTGCCTGACTTGTGGGTGCGTATTTTGATGTGCACGTACGTACATGTGGTGCAGCAAGCAAGGGGCGCGATGTGATTATAAAAAACTTTTACTTCAAAAAAAAAAATCGTGCTAGAGTAAAAATTCTTGCTTATTTTAATGGCAACTATCGGGTCTCTTTATGAATAGAAATTCTTATAAGCAGTAACCGCATTATATCTACGACTTATACGTAATACTTTTACCAAAGTGTCAGCACAACTCATGACACGTACTGAAAGGAATGCTTTTCATTAAACTCGCATACTTTCTACACCTGGCTGGCAATAAAGCCTCTCGAATTTTAAATGAAAATATTTGTGTGAATTTATGGCGACGTTGATTAAGAGAACCACATTTAATTCGAACGCGGTTTGAGTATCAAACGCTGTTTTATCGGTTGTTTGTTCTACACACCTACTGCTTTAGAAATTGTATGATTAAGGTGCGCTTAATATAAAGAAGTACCTCTAGCTATAAACAGCGAGAACCAATGAAGAGTCTTTACATTTAGTCTGGCAATTTTTTGGTATATTTTAGACCAGCTCATAATTAGTAGTAGTCAAGTAACTGGATATTTAACGTTTGATGTAACTACGTGCTTGTCACACGTCTGTGTAGCACATCGGCAATATTCATCAAAATGAAATATCGAATTAGACACAAAAGCTATCACTTTTGTTAAGATTTCTCTACAATAATTAACACTATTTCCTCAGTTGATTTTGATTAGCTAAAGCACTAAGTGTATTAATTAATCTTGGTTCGTTAGCATACCTCAAGTTAAACAATACAATATACATCAACATATAACGGTTTATAATAATTTATAGGATTTAGTATCAATATTTTAGATTGAAATCTCAACAAAGTAGTTATACAGTATTTTTAATTCAACGTATGGTGTAGATGTTATAGTATTAGCTCCTTACTAACTTGTGAGGTCTAGTTCCTTATAATAAAACAAAAATAAATGAGGATACATGAAGTTAAATTTAGAAGAGGTAAGAATGCTTTTATTATTATTTAGCTTTATATTATCAAGTTGAATACAAAAATTATTGTCCTACAAAGCTTTATGATAGTTTTACTTAAAGCATTTTCCCATAAAGTATTTATTTCTATAGCAGCGAGTTTACCTGTAGCTCAAAGCCTAGATAAATTCATTTTACAGAAATCGCTGCACACTTAAGTCTACATCATTTCTTATAAAATATGCAAACTCTTTTTGAAAAGCTTCTTCAATAAATTATGTTGAGATAATGTTTTCGACGACTGAGGCTTTGTTTTACCTATCATTGAAGATACTTCCTTTTTATTGCGAACAATTTACAGACCGTCTTTTTAAATTATATCAATCTAAAGAGTTTTTATAAAAACACGAATATAATGAACACGAAAATATATAAAAAATATGTAAAATCATTATATTTAAACAACTTTACTGCTGTGGCAGAAACTGCACTAAATTTTTTCTTAGGACAGATCTTTAAGTGATTCATAAATGTTTCTTCTGCATCTGAGTGTAGGTAATAGGTACTCTATATAGTATGATATTGTGTTTTAAAACCCCACGCCATACCCTGGCTTGGCAGGATCAATGGCCCGGAATATCTTTAAAAGTTAGACGTTAATGATAGGTTTATTCTCAAACAACTTAACTAATTAAGTATGGTCAAAAGTCTTGTTTCAAATTACTTACATTATATTCTAAGAAAGAGAGAATAAGATTTCTATTATATTTTAACTCATCTTATCTTTGTGGATTTATCGTGAGTAATAACTCGTATAATAACCTATTTATAGAACAGAATAGAATAAACAATTTCCGTATTCTATCTCCCAACTTATCGCTGTGGCTAATCGCCTTATCGCAGATCGCTTTTGGGAGGATAAGAAATAGGGTGGCTTCGGAAATTATGTCACTAATAATATTATTAGAAATAGCGACTATGCATTTTTATGGGTGAAATATTTACAATATGTATCGTGTGATATATTAAATAGCCCTATAGCTACTGAACTTAAAAGAGCATATAAGCTTATCATTTTAAAATCAGAATTTCGTTGGACAAAAATACATAAACTGAAATTTTATTAGACTTCATCATATTTTTAGCCAAATAGTGTACTTTATTACAAGAACCTACGCCCAGCATCTTTATTTTGACCTGTCATGAAACTATGTAACTTTATTAAAATGATTTTAACCTTACAGACTTGTCTAATAAGTTTACCTTGAAACTAATATAGATGTTGAATTTATAGTTTTGTCGTGAGTCTAACTATTAGAAACAACGTAAAATATATTATGTGTAAAAATATAACTTTATAAAGTCTTGTTTTCACAATCAACATGGCTTTAAATGTGATGCTAAGGCATTGTCAAAATTTTATTCTCAGAATAAATACTAGAAGCGCTGTTCATTTCTCGCATACAATATATTTTATGTTGACACCGGTAGGACAAAAGTCCCTATTAACGGCCCTGAGCTTCCTGCGAGCCCTCCTCAGAGCCCTGAGAGAGGGCCAGGAAGCCAAAAATCTGTAAGGGATCGTTACAGTACAGGTAGCCTACGGGACCCGTGCGGTGCCTGCACTAGCCGCATCGTCGGACGCACGTTAAGCCCACCAGCAGCGACAACCCGCAATAACGACACTGCAGCACTCACTACTATTGCGAAGGGGCGACCACGACAACAATAGCTAGGGCTCCCACCCACCTGGACTGTGGGCCGCGCGAGTCTCGCTTTGCTGGCTGGTCGCTAGGAACTGGGCCTTCTCCGGGCCCACGGTCCCAACCTAGGAACCCACCTGTCTTCGCAGGTGGCGCTGAACTTCATAAAAAAGGCATCCACCAGTAACTATCGCCCCGGGACTTCCACGAGTCCTTAGGGAAACCGTGAGTCGTAAGACAAATGTTACAGACAATGTGACACAAGCTACACACGAGCTATTGAACTATTGTAACACATCTAAGGACTATAAATATACCCCGGGTATATTCATAGTCCTTAGATGTGTTACAATAGTTTACAAAATATTCTTGTGAAAATGTTTTTGTAGCACTTTATTCAGTGATAAAAATTATTAAGCGCCAATATTTGACTTGATTTTCTGTTTATTTTAAATTAAAATACTTACTTTCAATTACTAAAACTTCACTCAATTTTAATTTTAAGAAGCACTATACAAAGTTAGTACTTGTTGTATGTTTAAACTTAAAAAATGTTTCAATCTTTTTTTTTTGAATTAATTTAACGGATTTCAATTCAAATTCATCTCTCCTTAATCTTTTTGAAATTACGGCACTGCCATAGGTCGGTCGTCGATAGAAACATCGTGATAAAGTGTGATGGGACGATTAATTTTATACAAAAGTATCTCCTAAGGGTATCAAGGGTACTTAAAACGCCTCCATATTATCTGACGTAGGCATTTACTAACGGTTATGCTAAAAATAAATACGTTAGCAAGATTGTAGATCATGTTTCGATAGGGTTTCGTACCTACTTCAAATGGAAACAATAGAACCCTTTTATGATCACTTCCTTGTTTGTCTGTCTATCTGTCAAAACCTTTGACAGGTAAACGTAGAGGTATCAAATTGATATTATCAAATACGGTAATATTTATTCTATAGTGCCAACGGACTATTGATATTTTACAGCTTCAAAAGGCTGTAAAATATCAAGCTTATAATAAAAAATTAGGTCTTTTTGTTGAGTATTTCATACATTTGCTACCATTTGTTGATTTAAAATCATAAAATGCTGATAAATATCTGTGTGATGCCAAATACAAAACACCTACCTTCCGTTTGGATAGTCTTTTATTACCGTTAATTATATGGCTGACTTTCTAGAACGGCAATTATACAAGTACAATAAAAAAATTCACCATCCTTTAAAAACTGCGTAATGCTAAGTAAACTTGAGTAATCACGCCATTATGAAACAATTGAAAATTAGCATACCTTTAAACGTAGTCGGTGACGAAAAAGCCTCATCGATTCGTTCGTAAGCTCTTTCATAATGGTGCCTATATCTACTTTATAAGCGAAGGGCCGACCTAATTTTTAAACGGAGCGAGAGGCACGTCCTAAGGCAAGGTACTTCGCTTAATAATAAGCAAATGGTCTGAAATGTACGAGGCATACGACAAACTGCCTCTTTTTATATTGTCATATGAACAAGTTCCTGTCTGTCTGATGAGAATGCCTTTGTTTGTGATTTGAATAAAATTTTGTTTAGTTCGTTCGAGTAATAAAACTTTTTCTCATTTTATTTCTACGGAGTAATGTTTTCTGTAGAGTATAATTTTATATCTACGGATACCCGTCGATATAAAATTATAATTTGTAATTTTATTTATTTTAAACATAGTAAGTTGATACTCATTCAGTCTTTTCATAAAATATTTTTTACCTACATTAAAAGTTAGTAAAGCGCATATCTAAGAGGAAAGTTTCTTGCAAATTTGTTTGAGATAGGTATCAGTGTATTGGACAGAGACTGTTCATAATTTCATATTGTTTGGAACGATGTTGAAATGTATTTTTTTTTCTTATTACGGTAATAATAATAATAATAATAATATTCTACCACATTCACACAGCGCCATCTAGCCCCAAACTAAGCAATTATTTTTGCTTGTGTTATGGGTACTAAACAACTGATATACTACTTATATACATTTTTTTTTGTAAATACATACATATTATAGATAAATTACACACACAGAACAAACAATCATGCTCATCACACAAAGGTTTGTCCTGGGTGGGAATCGAACCCACGACCTCCGGCTTTGCAGTCAGGGTCACTAACCACTAGACCAACAGGCCAGTCATGATAGCGAGGGGTCAGTTCCATTGATATTAATTAGTAACCTCCGCTTATTGATCTTGAAAGAATCAGGACTTCAACCACTGCTGTTTACGCAGTAAAAAATACGCTGTACTTGCAGTTAAAGATAACATCTGCCCTTAACCGCTAGTAAGCAGAAAAACACAACACTACCCAGACATTATTTCTGCGTTTTTCTGTAGTATACTTAGTATCCAAGCAATTGAAAAGGACAACTTTCTTTTTTATTTTCTTTAAAGAAAAGTCAACTCCCGTACTTGAATTTACAAACATACATTTAACGGAGACAAAGTACACCCAGACTCAGAACAAATATATATTAATCTCACAAAGTTTTTGTCCCGTGTGGGGATCAAACCCACAACCTCGTGCACAGCAGTCGATTGCGCTCCCACTGCACCACGGAGGCAGTCAAACTTTATTATACACACGTGGTTTACAACATGAAACGAGGTAAGAAAATTGATTAGGTTTTTAGATAGGGTGAAATCTAATTATAAAAGGGGTGATATTGAAAATTAATCAATCAAGTATTTGAAGTTGTGTTTATAAGAGCGAAGCCCCGGATAAAAGATTGTGTATATTATGCAAATTGTAGGTTAAAAATACAGGTGTGCATTCTAAGTTTGATAAACAATTTTATTTCAAAACTTTCATTCTCGAGTTTAACATTATGGTAGCTTTATTTTTTATTTTTTATTAGCAGTGAAAAAATTGTTTGTATTATTTGGTTTGCAGTTTTATAAGACTTAGTTTGACCTGTGTAAACTAAAACTCTTGTACTAACAAGGTTTTCGTACTATGTTTTAAAACTACTTATCCAGTTTAAAATATACATATTTACATAAGTATACGATTTACTACTATTTTCTAAGAAAACTTCACACACGCTACTCACAAATAAATTTATATAAAATCAGGTAAAGGCTTAATTTAAGGCCTTTCGCCTTTTACCTACCTACTAATCATAAAATATTTTTAAACAAATCAAATCCGACTTCAAACGGGAAGGAAACTAAAATGTTAAAAATAAGTACTAAGAAAGTAATTCGTGTTTTGATTTAGTCAGAAATGATTTAAAAAGTATTTTATAATTTTGATGTTGGTTCATAAAAAAAATGTAATAAAGTAGAAAAAGTAAAAAAAAAGAAGTTAAAAAAAGTAATAATAGGACATTAGCACTCCCCCCAAAACGGGGTTCTCGCCTTGTCGCGGCGGGGGGGCTTAGTAACCAAGACGAACCCCAATGAGGTGCCGCTCCTCTGGGCTTTGGTGGAAAGCCCACGACGGAGCGGCTCAGGAGAGTTGCGGTGCTGTATGGGCGGCACCGCAACTGGGTCGGGCTGCGGTGTTGCTTCGGCGATAATGCGGCTGAGGAGTGGCGAGGCCGCGGCGGGAGAGGAGTGCCGGTATTACGGTGCGCCGCTCTCCCTACCTTCCGCGGTCGGCCGCAACCGCCAGATTGCGGACGCGGTGGAGCCGCAGGGGAAGAGGAGTGTCGGTATTGCGATGTGCCGTTCTCCCTATCCTCTGCGGCCGAGGTAGGTGGCCTGCGGGCGGCGATCGGGCAGTTGCTGCCCGAACAGAACGGGCCCGAGACGGCAGTGCGCGTGTTCCGCACGCGTCTCTAGAGGGAGAGGGGGCTAGGCCCCCTAAATCGGACGGGACCCGCTCGCGTGTGGTGAGCGGGTCGTGGCCCGTCGGGTCGCGAATGAATGCGCGAACGTCTCCCGTGACCCCGACACTCTGGCCGTCTGGAGGAACACTGTGGGTTTTAGTCGGTATGCCGGCCGTGCTTTGAGTGCGGTCGGAGAGTCCGACATAACCCCCGCCTGGCCCGGGCGGGTGCGTATGCGTAATGTATTTCCCACGGGGAAAATAAAAGGACATTAGCACTAGGTATTTTATTGCATATTGCTATTGACGTTTCAACATACCACATCCTTTAAATTAAAGCGTTGGTGGGTTCCAAAATCTAAACTCCATGTTAATAACACATTCACGGCCGTAAGAAATTTTTTTTTTTTATTAATTTGGTGATATTGTACCGGATTGTCCTTAAAGCATTTTTCTGAAACGACAGATGTTGACAAGTAGATACGTATTACTCGTAACATAAAGTAAGTCTAAAGCTATTTATTATTGTATCAATCCAGTGATTGTTGAATTTGTATGGAAAAGTACAGAAACATGTGGGAGTTAACAGATTATTATACTAAAGCCACCCTTTGAACCACCCATTTCAAACAGATCTATCTAGTCCCACGCCTACATTCATTTGTAGAATATTGAAACTTATTGCTTTTTATGTAGAGTAGCATTCCGCGGCGCGGTTTCACCCGCGTTTTTGCTTACTGCACTGCTCCCGTCGCCAGTAACATGATGATACATAGCCTATATATATCCCAACCTCGAGAACTGAGTTATCATACGCAAAAATATTTTTATTAAAATCTGACTGGTAGTTCCAGAGATTAGAGCGTTCAAACAAACAAACTCTTCAGCTATATATAATAAGTATAGAATAAGAAGTAACTAAAATGAAAACAAACACACTAAAACAGTAGAATGTCTTTGTTACTAAAAGGTAATTTTTATGAATGAAGATGATAATATAAAAGCTGTCTTTTTTATTTTGCATCGCATCTCTCCGGTAATAGTTGTGTTGTATTGACTAAAAATATTCAGAAAGCGTAATGACAAAACCGAAACTGATAATAAGGTTGAACTTGAAGTCTAAGAAAGAAAGTCTCTTAAAGCGAAGACGTCTAGAAGTTAAAACATTTGTTAAGTTGAATTCTCACCTGAAACAAATATTTGTGAGTTTGTAACTTGTAATCAAATTGCCTATAGAATATTTTTAATATCCTACAATACCCAATGTTGACGACGACGACGCGAATCGTATTTTAAAATAAAAATAATTGATTATTGATTCTACAAAAAAAAAATATTAGTACAATGTTTACCTATTTTAATACCAATCAGCCCTATTTACACTAAATGTAAAGAAGAACCTATTACACCTATTATATATTAATTACATCAATAATAACAATCATTTTTGCAACATGTAGTACACGAATATAGTACTATTTTGTTGCTTTATCAAGATCAACGCTTCCTGTTCGCGGCTTAGCATTCGTTTTGCGTGACTTCTACCTAAATTATAACTGGCTTTATTTCCTTGAATACATTTACAGTGCGTGTACATATAGATTGGGCTAATGTATGCCGTTGTGATTTATGACAGTGAACCAATTTAAATTAAGTATATTTTATGAAGATTAAAAGAAATATTTAGAACAGTAATTTTTACACTTATACCGTGATAACTGCTAATTGTAGTATACCTGTGACCTAAGAAAATATCAGTACTAGTAAAAACATTTTGAGTAGGTACCTATACTTTTTCTGCGGTAAGACTGCGTAAAACATTTGTATAAAAACTGAAAAGCGCAATTCCAAAAGCCAGCTTATACGTATGAACATAAGAGTAGGACTGTCATGCGATCTCGGATCAGATTATTGGTATTTATGTAAGTTATCTGATCCCAGATTGCATGATATTCTTAATACCAAAATGCCGCTGTATATTTTTCTTTTTGATTGCCGACAGTGGCAGACGAGCAAACAGTCCACGTGATGGTAAGTGGTAACTGTCGCTCATGGACGACTCAGAGTCTCTAGCATTGCAGAACTCCTGCAATGCCAGGGCTCTGCGGAGCAACGGCCTACCAAAAAGAAAGTAAGGTAAGTGAAAGGATTGAGGGAGTTGAGGAAAAAGGAAAGGTGGAAATTGAGTCTCTGGCACTTACTCACCGAACGAAACGCAATAGTACGGATACTATGACTCTTACGTCAATCTTCTACAAGAGTAGTTCTACCCCTGTTGATCCGGCCCATTTATGCTGATACCAGCGTGGACATTATACGCAAAGTAGCTCTCTAAATCTATATCATCATCATCATATCGGCCTGTTATTATCCACTGCAGGAAAAGGCCTCTCCTCATGGAGAGAAGGCATGAGCATTGATCGCCGCGTTCACACAAATTTATTTACTTTACTAGCTTTTGCCCGCGGCTTCGCTCGCGTGAATATGTTTTTCCAATAGACATTTTTATATTGTTTAAATACTGTTTTCCATACTATTCCTAATCTCCCATTCGTACAAACCTTCTTTCACTTACTCTATAGTACCTATATCCCCCGTAAAAACAATACACAATACACAAAGGCAATTTTTACCTACAATAACTTTCTCCTTTCCCTCCTTCCCTTTTACCCTTTTTCCCCACTCCTCCCTGTCCACTTCTCTCCTCCCTTCCTCTTTCTCCCCTCCACCTCCTTCAGCATCCCTTGCCCCTCCTCCAGTATCTCTTGACCTTTCCTCCACTTCCCTCTACCTTGCCTCCTCAATTTCTCCACTCTTCCCTAGCCTTTCCTCCTCCCTTTTCTTACTTTTCCCTCCATTCGGGAACTACCTCCTTTCTCCGTGTCTTTTCCTTCCATTCCCCTCCCGTGTCTCTCACTTTTTCCCCTCACTTTTCTCCCACTTCCCCTCATTTCCCCCTCACTTACATTTCACTTCTCCCTCACTTCCCCTTCACTCCTCCTCACTTCCCTCACTTTCACTTACTTTTTCCTCGCTTCCTTATTTTATCCTTACTTTCTCCTCACTTTTCCCTCACTTGCCCATCATTTGCCCTTCACTGCCTCATCGCTTTGCCCTGACTTTCTCCTCACTTTCCCTGCACTGCCTTCACACTTTCCCCTCACTTCCCACTCACGTCACCCTTACTTTTGCCTCACTTTCTCCTCACTTCCTCTGACTTTTCCCATACTTCCCTTCATTTCCCCCTCACTTCCTCCTCATTTTCCCCTCACTTCCCTCTCACTTGCCCCTTACTTTTCCCTAACTTTCCCTTACTTTCACTCTCTTCTTCATCACTTTCCCGTCACTTCCTTCTCACTTTTCCTTCACATGCCCTTCACTGCCTCCTCGCTTTCCCTTGACTTTCCCCTCACTTTCCCCGCACTTCCTCCTCACTTTCCCCTTACTTTCCTCTCACTTCTCCCTTACTTCCCACTCACGGCAGCTTCACTTCTTCCTTACTTCTCTCTCACTTCCCCCACCTTTCCTCTCCCTACCCCTCCCTTTCCCTCCCTTTCCCCTCCCTTCAAATTTCTAGTCATTTACTTCAAAAGCAAAGATCTTTTCATATAATATTTCATCCTTAATTTCTCACTATAAATCCACCCCTGTTAAAGAAAATTCGGTATTTTTTATTTAAATAGAAGTATTCCAAAACGAAATTTCAAAACTGGAAGTTAAAAAATGAAGAAGTTTCATACAATCGTTACAAGTTACACACTTAGGGGTTGATTTAAAAAATACTCTTTCTTAGTACACCTATAGACATTAAGACAAACACACCCTCCAAATTTCAAGCCGCTACGACCAGCGGTTTAGGCTGTGCGTAGTCTGTCAGTCACTCAGGAAAAAGCCTTTTATAATATGTGTGGATGTATGGATAGACGTATAGCCCTTAGGGATCAAAGCATACAGGCTGCTAGGAATGCTAACACGTGACAGAGCCACATAAAGTTGAAAGTGCGAAAAAAAAAATACTTAGATCCGCACCCACAACTTTTAGTGTCTGACCCTTGGGCTTTATTAATAATTGTCATCGCGAAACATAGGCTTACTGGAAACTGGACTCGTTTAAAACTAAACGAAAGAATGTTTAGAATGAGAGGAATCCGAGGCATAAAAACACTATCAGCTGTTCCGTAACCTGTTAAAATCTCTGCTTCTATCAGGTTTCGTAGTAAATTAACAAATGTTTGACGTGATTTAAATTGGCATAACTTTTTTATTTATGAACCGATTGACATGAAACAAACACTAAATGTTAAGTGAAGCTTACCACAATATATTAGTGATAACCATATCTAAATCGGGTCGCTGTTTTTGAGATTAGCGTGAACAAACGCACAGACAAACAGATAAAAATTGTAACAATCATTGTTTTAGGTTCTATTTGCGTTGACAAAAGACCGAATAATTATTTTTTCTCTTATATCTTCCATGTTCAGACAGCGATCGGTTACATTTTTATTATATGTATATGTATTATATGTATAGATTAAAATATATACATATAAAAACTATTTTAATAAAATTTAAAAGCTGTACTTCAAAGTGTACTTCGTAATCATTACTGTCAGAAAGGTAAACTTTGTAAAACTGCAAACTAAACGCGTGGGTCACAGTCCATTTGAGGCCGGTCACAAACACCGGAACACAAACGGCACACCTTCGTTTACTCCAGCTGATTGCCCGGTTGACCTGGCCTCACAGTCCTACTTTTTTAAACCAGTTAACACGGCCTTATAAAATAAAATAATACATATAACGCTGGCAACGTGATCCTGCTTTTTATTTTAATGCAAGAAATTATGATCGTGTGCATGAATAATACGTATTATTAAGCTGTTTGATACATAAAATAGTTTGAGAATACCAGTAGACATTCTTTGAATGATAGTGAAAATTATGAAATTCCATTGTGCGGTTTAGGATTAAAACAAAAAAACAGTAACTTTGCTTTTTAATAATAAAAATCGTGACGTTTTTAATAATCATGTATGTATGTACCGCTGGTAAATTATAATTTAACAAATAAACACGAAGTTTTTCTTTAAGAATTTCCCACACTAGCAGAAAAGAAGTCTTCTCTCGCGGAAAAAAATCCAATCACAATACATATACGATACAAAGTAATTCAAAAGTGAAAACAAAAATTCTGGATCATACAAATATTCACTTCAGAATTTAAACACCATTCTTCAACCCATGAAAAATACTAAGCTTCGTAATCAACGCCGAACGCCAACTTATCTATATGAAAGTAGTAGAACAACTGTGGATTTTGTAACGTAGGTACTTCACCTACGTCCTAAGTAAATACGGATTAAATTAAATTTCGCAAAAGCGGTGTATTACGGAATGATCATCCCTCTTTACAACGAACTACTTATATTTTGGTAAGCCATAAAATTCAAAGTATGGAAAAGGTTATGATGATTTAGGTAAGGTGCATGGGGAAAATGGAAATTGATTGTAATTGTATAAATTAAAAGATAATGAGTCAAACAGGAATAGTTCCACCACGCTCGCTATTTTGTCCCACAGTGTTTGGAATAACAGCGACCGATTTTCATTCTCTCACCGCGAGTTGGGTTTTCGTCTTACCAAATGTAATTGGCATTTTAATTATGAAACAACTACCTTCTAGGTCATGCCACATATTAACTAGCCAATTCTAATATTTCAAAGCCTGACTTCAAGGCTTCTGAGTGCTGTAATGATTGTTTATGTATTACTATTAATGTGTCTTTGAAAATGATTACTTATCCATCAACTGGCCATTAGTATAAAAATATTTTTTTTTTTATACGACTTAGGTGACAAGCAAGTACTATCTTATCTTAATATTTTATATCAAAAAATAAAATATAACATTTGTCTCATATGTCAAAGTGAACTAGACCTTTTCTTATACACATACCTATTATTTTTGAACGACGTTAAAGAGATAAAATAGCAGTATTTTATATCCGTCTTATGTCGCAGGCAAATTGTATTAATCGGTCGTTTAAAATCTGCCTCGGCATATTACATAACGCCGGATATGTTACCAGCAATATAATAAGTACGTAATTTGGGATGTTTAAATTAGTTTGACAATAAATATAATTCGTTTATAGCGAGGGTAATAGCGTAGGAGGTCACAGTTCTAACCTAACCTAACCCAATCTGCCTTCGGCATCATAACGCCGAAGACCACGATCGTTAACAAAATGCCGAGGCAGTATGTAAACGGCGGCTTTTTCAATTTGCCTGTGACATATATAAGCCGAAATGGCCCGGTGGATAAGGCATCTGCTTTGTAAACAGGAGGCAGTGGGTTCGAACCTGGGCAGTACCGATGTGTTTTTTCAAAATCATATGTATTTTCTAAGTTTAACTTGGACATTTCTGTCTGACGGTGAAGGAAAACATCGTGAGGAAACCTAGACTTAAAAGTCTGAAATTGTCAATCCGCCTTGAGCAAGCGTGGTGATTAATGCTCATGCATTCTCTATATGAGAATAGGCCTTTGCCCTGCAGTGGGACCGTAAAACAGACTGGTATTATTATAATATTACTTCCTTTATTCAAATTAATTCTCAAAATTAAATTTTTGAATATAAGTATATAATAAAAACACATACATTTAAAATATAAAAATTGGAGTAGTTCGTCTTGATAACTTTATCAGCAATTGCACAAACAAACCCGGACTACGGACAACTACGGACTCTGCTGTCAAGGGCATCTAACTCAGTCTGAGTCCACCTAAGTATGCCGAAAGAGTACATAAGGAGTGGCATGACCCAACCATTACAGGCCCGTATTTTGTTGCCGCCAGATAATAAACTATTTAGTACTTTTTTAAGGCGGCCATAAAACGTTCCTGTAATGATTGTTTCATTGCCTCTTCCTTTATACCTAAAGCTTGCGACATACCTAAGTACTAGGTGTCAGTAACTAGAAGCGATCTAAGCTGAATAGAATCAGAGAGTTGAATGCCCTCAGATTCTACTATCCCACCACGCTTTACATGCATGACTGCACATTTGTATACACCGAACTCCTTTCTGATCGAGTTACTAAAGTTTTCTGTTACCTTTAGTAAACCTTTCAGCTGGATATCAGTAGGCGCAATTAGTTTCAGATCATCCATGTACAGCAGGTGGAATATGACTTGACCACCTCTACGTAAGCTGTAGCCTAATTCTGAACCCTCTAGCAATATTATTATTAATATTATGTACCTGCATTACTAGAAATGGTATTCTTCATAAAAAATATATTTTGTAAGTAGGGTGTTAAGAAGAGTGGGTTTATTTTTAGTTTGGCATGTTTTAATGAAGATTTATGTCTTCATTAAAACTTGAAAATTAAAGCAAATAAGTTAGATAACACGTGACATCCGTATTGAGGGGACTCTGGTCATACTTAGTACCTGCAATTAATAAAGATAGACTCATATGTACATATACATTAGAAGCAGTATAATAAAGGTAAAACGTGAAAGGGACGATAGCACCAACCGGAATCCTATAGTGTATGGCTGTAAAAGATCTTATAATCAGAAAAGTATAGGTTAGAGGATCAGAAGAAGAAATCTTGTAAATCAAACTGCCTATCCAGAAATTCTCCAGAAAATCTTAATCAATACAGTTTAAATCAGCTGAAGTGTCTAAATATTAGGTTAAATTATGTAGCGGGCTGACATTTTAAGATAAACTATTTAGTCAAATGATAGCATTTCTACTAAATCTTACACCGGTTAAATAGTAATGCAAATCGAGGCAAGTAAAATGACTCTGAGATTTGGAATGCAAGTCAGCCGTGCCGGCAACACGTCGCATAAAGACCATTTAAGATTTAGAGAACTGCTTCTAGGTTTGCATAACATTCAGTTTGCAGTAAGTACCGTAAGAGGATGTTAAATATATTTAATAAGTACGTAAGTGTCTTTTGCAGTCCTAACCATTGTTAATTTAGAACTCGCGTGTTAATATTTTTGGTGTTTTTTGTGATTTTGCGATATCTACATATAATCCTCGACGCTGTCCTTTTTTTAGTTAAGTAAAAAGAACCTACAAAATTATCATCACAATAAAAAAAACCTTTTTTCTTTAGTCTTAATTCTAACTATTATTCTCTCTACTCAATATGTCTTAATTTAAAATTCTATGAAATCGTTTGCAACACTATTATGACAAGCTACAGGTAGTTCAACTTCCTTACCATGTCATCTCGTACGTTAAGGTTCCAGGAATATGTCAACAGAATACAATTTCATATGAGTTCCTTTGAAGTAAAATGTTTGCCTTATCTTACTCTATCTTTATTGCCAATATGTTTAGATACAGACACATTTTATGAATGTTTATTATTAGAAATACCGATATTCTTGTTTATTGAGTGAAATTGTATTGTGTACCTACATTAGTGAATTAGCTTATAACTGTCTTTAATATTGCTTTTTATATTAAAACTAGTTTTCCGCGGCGCGGTTTCACCTGCGTCTTTGCTTAATGCTTAGCTTACATAGCCTATAACCTTCCTCGACCGTTCAAACAAACAAATAATAGTACTAGCTGCGCCCTGCGGCTTTGCCCGCGCGAAAATTTCTATGTGTTTAATTAATGTAAATCGGGAATCAGAGCGATTTTTGGGATAAAAAGTAGCCTATTTCCCGAAACCAAATCTATCTACATACCAATTTTCATCAAAATCGGTTTAGCGATTTAAAATTTGATATGGTGGTTAAGTATTCTTAAACTTTCTAAATCACAGCGCAATTTTGTTAGTTTTCTTTCATAAGAACCTTCGCCTGACAATAACAAACACACCAAAAAAAGAATTAACGAAATTGATCTAGCCGTTCACGCGTGATGCCATGACCAACGGAAATAGGGATTCATTTTTATATATATAGACTAGCGACCCGCCCCGGCTTCGCACGGGTGCAATGCTGATACTATATTTAGTAACAGCATTGCCCGTGCGAAGAAAAACAAATACTTTGAACGTTGTATTTACACATTCTGTAGTATATTTAATTTTCTTTGTTTTATACTATGTAGTGATGATATGGTGGTTAAGTATCTTAAACTTTCTAAATCACCGCGCAATTTTCTTAGTTTTCTTGCATAAGAACCTTCTCCTGACAATAACAAACACAACAAAAAAAGAATTAATGAAATTGATCTAGCCGTTCACGCGTGATGCCATGACCAAGGGAAATAGGGATTCATTTTTATATATATATAGATAGATAGATTTTCCTCAACATTTTGTAACTACGCCTGTTGTAGGTTCATTTTCCATGCTTATAGAAAATTTGTATTAACTAAGTATAAATTTATTTCTGGTCTAGATAGTTCTCAATATTTGTAAAAATTCCCACATAGGTACATTAGTAGCGTGTTATTTAAAGAATGAGTCTTTTCGGGAAATATGGAAACTTTTTTAAATGACAATAAATACAAAGAAACAAAGATACAAGTGTCACTATTTACTACTGCGCGACGTGTATTTAGACTCACATGGGACAAAAATATGTGTCAGTCATAAATGCTTCTTCTTAGTACACTTTGTGACGCCGTGTTTACAATGTTTCGAACCCACAGCAATACTTACGGACTTGTCTAGATGTTGCTCTCTGAAATGTTCTATAGAGCTTTTATAAATGACATGAAATCGAGGTGCTATATTCCAATAGTTTCTTCTATTTATTAGGTAATTTAAGTACTACTAAACAAATCTAATATAAGCTACCTATTCTTTTTTTTTTCATTGCCAATAGTAGCAGACGAGCAAAGAGCCCACGTGATGTTAAGTGGTAACTGCCGCTCATGGACGACTCAGAGTCTTTGGTATTGCTCCTGCAATGCCAGGGATTTTGCAAAGTTAAGGAAAAAGGAGAGAGGAAATTGGACCACCGCGCGCCGGCGCTCTTACACACTTAATGAAACGCAATAGTACAGATACTACTACACTTACGATCTTCTATGAGAGTTTTTTTATGAGAGTTCTATGATAGTTTTCTATGAGAATTGTGTAGTGGACCTACTACCGTACGAACATACAATCTACTAATTTGAAGTACAGTAGCTAGCTCATTACTTATTTTACAAATTATACAATTTACTGATATAAAATACAGTAGCTGGTATGAAATAGTTTTGTATCTACTCTCTCTTAAAATTACCTATCTGAAAATATAACTAAAGTACTAGTTGCACTGATGACTTGGCTTCTTATAACAAATACAGCGATAAATGTAGATTTAACCTATCAACGGTATTTTGTTTACGAATTTGATTATTGAAGTCTTTTATATATATGTTATATTATATATGTGGTAGAATATTATTTTATGCTAAATTATCTGTTGCATAAATCTCTTGTTATAGGTAAACTTATAATCAAAGACTTCACAAAGCCCTATTTTCAATTCTGTCCCTCAAAATGTTTCTATTTACTATAATTAATAACCACGGCTGACATAAGTTCAAAACAAAAAGTAAGACAAGGGAATAATTAATGAATACGAAAGAATTCGTACACAATCAGTGTACCCTGTCGAGCGGTTGCATTGTTTCTACTTAAAATGTCATTCATGTTGTCTCCCACCTAACATAATATATCTTATTTGGTTTGTTTACGGTATTTGGTTATTAAATTATTGCATACTAGCTGTTGCCCGCAGCTCCACCCGCGTGAATGTCGGTTATGTCTCTTTTTATACAGTGACGATTTTTCATACAAACTTTCATCCTCTACTTTAACCCCTTTAAGCCATTTGTTCGTGATTAAAGAAGCTTATGTTATTCCCTGAGGTCTAATCTAGATAAAATATAATAAATAAATTTGGTATAGAGATACCAAATTTCATAAAAATCAGTTCAGTTTAGGCGTGAAAGCGTAACAGACAGACAGACGGAATTACTTTCGCATTTATAATATTATTATGGATTCGTAATAAATAAATGATTTTAAATATAACAAATGAAGGCATATTTATATACCGTTTCTGCTTGAAATTTCAGGCCAAAACTAAATACCAAATATGTTAATACCCATGCATGCAAATTATGCAATGCAAAACTTAAAATAATCATGATAAATTAAGTTTGGATAATATCAGTGAATATTTTGCAGGACTTATGTATTTGATTAATAACAAACCAAAGATTAGATGAAATTGTTTTTAAGACTACCTGTCTTAATAAATGAATATCGCAATAGAAACTCATTTAATGCAACACATCATTACCCTTTCAGGAACAAGGCCAAGTTGTATGTTTCCAGTAAGAAGTAAACAAGCACGTAGAATTGACTCCGTGCTTCGTTAATCCAATTACATGTGAACTAAACATATTTAGGTCGGCGGCAAGTCTTAGTTAATGGGTATGAACAGGCTGATTGAGTATTTACACAAAAAGTCTGTCATCTATTTTACCCCTGTAGCTGTGTTAACAGACAGGTCGACTGCCGAAAGTTTGATCATGTTTATAGGATTTGAATGTAGTAATTTATGTCAGCTTTCTTCCGGGGAAAATTTAAGTATTTTAACATGTCCACAGATATCTACATATTACTATTCCAAGTATTGATACTTTCACCAGATGGGACAAACGTTAAGAAGATGATGATTATTAAATATTTTAAATTCTTAGAGCTATTAGCTTGAATTATGAGCTTATATATATATATAAGATGTAGGTCATCAACTCAATTGTGGCATCAGACCAAGTAACATGACATACACACACACAAACACAACACACAATCAATTCCCAACAATCATTATCACTTATTTTGCAGCTTAAACACATCATGAACAATAATGTTGGGTCTCTCTATTGACCCAATCTATTCTTTATATATATGTGTTCGTCAATGTTACGACGCGTAGGAATTCTCAAATAAAATACTTAATATTGGTACACTATTTACTTCTTACTTTTACATTGAATCACGGTACAAACAAATACAAAGGAACGACTTACTAAGTACAGTATTAGGGAACGACTTACTATGGATAGTATTAGGGAGCGACTGAGGGCGCTGCGCTTGCGTTACATACGCGTTCCATACAAAACACTTAAAACTAAAGGTTAACTGACGTGACCCCACATACATCCCCTTCCAAAAAAAAATATTTTTTTAATAAAAAAAGTAAATAATGTCTTAAAATCTATCTAACAAATACAATGTTTGGTAGGTACACAATAGGTGCAATATTTAAATACATAGAAAAATTTTGTTTTATTTTAACCCAATACAATACTCTTTTAATTTCTAATTAAAGGTAACAAATAGATTACAAGTAGTATAAAATGTATTTACGACAGGTTACATACTCGCAAGTAATCATCTACTTATGCATATACATATACCTACTGCACATACTGTGGCTGAGTAATAACTGTAATTGGTTGACCGGCTTTATCTGCCTGGTTCGACATAATCGCTAATACATACTTACTCCTTTCTTGGCCACTATTTTACTACACTTTTAGTCACTTTTCTATTTTTTACTTTACTATGGCATCTTTTATTCAACACTAAAATGCCTGATAATACAAAACACAATAACATTTAATACGACCATTCTTTACTAATATTCTCTACTCAGTTCAATAATCATATACTTATTTATAGCTTATGTTATAAATACAATGTAAGGCATGTGTTATACGCACAAGATTCCTTATTATGAATCAACTTTTATTACTAACTCTTACTTTTATTACATCTCTACATTATAGCAAGCGTAGTTTCGCTTTCTTGTAATATAACAATTCCTTTACACTAAAAATCGTACTGGTTGTCGTATTACGCGACCTGTTCGCGTTGTACGAATGTTTGCTTTCTTCTGGTCACTTAACAGTTTATCCTTATGTAAGACATCTTTCTCATTACTAACTCGTATGTCTAAATTACAACTGTCGTCCGAATTACTTTCCTTTAACGTATAAGCAGGCTTTAATCTATCTATTGATATGAAAGCTTTCCGGTTAGGATACTGAATTTCATATACCTTATTATTTCTACTTAATACACGGTAAGGTCCATCATAAGTTGGGCAAAACGACTTTTTTAACATATCATTTCTTACAAAAACATATTCACAGTCTTTCAAATCTTTATGTACAAATATTTTACGAGAATCTCTATCAATTCGAGATTTAGGTCGTAAACTGTTTATTATATTTCTTAACTTTTCAACATAGGTATAAACGTTAGTAGACTTTAAACCTGTTTCTCTATAAAAATCTCCTGGTAATCTTAATGACTGGCCGAAAGTTACTTCTGCTGTATTAATTCCGCTGTCGCTTCTGCACGCTGCTCTTAGACCTAACAAAACAGTTGGGAGTTCATCTAACCACGATGCATTTTCTGATAAACGACATGTAATAGCACTCTTCATCGATCGATGCCATCTTTCTACCATACCATTACTGTACGGGTGGTACGGAGTAGTTCTAATTTTATTAATACCTAACATTTTAACTAAACTATTAAATAATTCAGACTCAAATTGTCGTCCCATATCGCTAGTAATATTGCTTGGACATCCATATCTACATATCCAATTTTCATAAAAAAATTTTGCCACTGTATCAGCTGTTATGTCTAATAACGGAATAGCTTCGGGCCATCGTGTAAAACGATCTATCATCGTGAGGCAGTAACGATATCCTTCCTGACTAGGTGGTAAAGGACCTACGATGTCTATATGGACGTGAGAAAATTTTTGTGATTCCGGAAAAGATTGTGGACTTGTTATAGTATGTCTATTAACTTTAACTTTTTGACATTGTAAACATGTCTTTACCCAATTGTTTACATCTTTGTTCATACCGGGCCAAAAAAATCTTTGTGAAATCATTTTGCTCGATGCGCGTTTGCCGGGATGACTAATATCATGTACGGAATCAAATGCTGGTTTACGAAACACTTTTGGTAAGTACGGTCTCAAATTATCTGAAGAGCTTTCACAAATTATACTAATATTACTATTTGGTAATAAAATTGTTTTAAAATTTAAGTTATTGCTCTTATCGCTTCTTAATGAAGTGAGTTGACTATCGGTTTCTTGCGCGCGCGCCACTTCTGTAAAATTTATGACCGTGGGACACTGTATAACTTCTACGCGTGAGAGTGCGTCCGCAATAATATTCTCCGAACCTTCGATGTGTTGTATGTCGCTTGTAAAACTCGCTAATGTACAACAATTGCCTAGTTCTTCTCGGAGTTTCTTTATCAGAACCTAATTTAGTAAATGCGTACGTTAATGGTTTATGGTCCGTGTAAATAGTTAACGGGCGTCCTTCAACCATATTTCTAAAGTGTACTAATGCCATATACATTCCTAACAGTTCCCTATCATAAGTGCTATACTTTTGCTGCGCCTCTGATAACCTTTTCGAATAATACCCTAAAGGTTTCCATTGATTACCTACTTTTTGCTGTAATACTCCGCCAACACAAGTGTTACTCGCGTCTGTCATTAGCGATAACGGTGCGCCTGAAATAGGATGCGATAACTCAACTGCGCTCTTCAGACTTTGCTTACACTGCTCGAATGCGTTATCGGCTTCGGCACTCCACTTAATTTTAGTTTTGTCCCTTTTCTTAGAATTATGTAAATATTTATTGAGTTCAACTTGATAACTAGCTGCTTTTTCTATGTGAGATCTATAAAAATTAACCATACCCAAAAATCGCCTTAACTGCTCAACGGTTTCCGGTTTGGGGTACTCGCTGATAGCTTTTACTTTGTCTTCTAAGGGTTGTATTCCTTCTGGTGTAACTCTGTAACCCAAAAAATTGATTTTTGATTGACCAAACTCACACTTACTTAAGTTTATAGTTACGCCATATTCCTGAAAACGTTTAAAAAGTTCATTTAAATGCTTCTTTCCCAATATTTCTGTATCGGAAGCTAAAATAATATCATCTATGTAACACGATAAAAATGATTCCTGTCCATTTTCTCTTATATACTCTAAATCTTTTAATACATGACAACTCATAAATCTTTGGAATGTCTGAGCTGCGTTTCGTAGTCCAAAGCTCATTTTGGTAAATTCAAATAAACCAAATGGACAAATTATAGCTGTTTTAGGTATGTCGTCTGGAAAAATAGGTATTAAGTGGTAAGCTCTATTTATATCAATTTTACTGAAGTATTTCTTACCTGATAATCCATATGTGAAGTCTTGCAAACGCGGTACAGGATACCTATCGGGCTTAGTGATCGCGTTTAATTGCCTATAGTCTCCACAAGGCCGTATCCCACCGTCCTTTTTATCTACGACGTGTAGTGGGCTGGCCCACGGGCTCATAGATGGCCTACATATACCTAATTCATGCATATACTTGAACTCTTCCTTGACTTTCTTGTACCTGTCGGGATGTAAAGGTCTAACCCTAGCATGAACAGGTGGACCTGTTGTTTCAATGTGATGAAATATAGAATGCGACGGGCCGTTTTTGTAAGACATAGGTAAAGTTATTTCGGAATATTTTTCTAACAAATCTTTGTAGGGATTATTATATTGTATACTAGAAATTGATGGTTCGTCATACCTTATGATGGATCCATACGTGCGTAAATTTGTAAAAGTATCTATTAACTTCTTATTATGTAAATCTACAACTAACTTAAAAGTCTTTAAAAAGTCTGCTCCTATGATAGCTTGCTTGACGTCACTTATCACGAATGTCCACTTATATGCTCTTCGTAAGCCTAAATTTAAAGATAACACTACAGTACCGTAAGTCTTTATTTCTGTATTATTTGCTGCAAAAAGCTTATATGTGCACTCACGACGGTTTTTTACGCTCACTTTATTAACGGGAATGACTGAAACGTTTGCACCTGTGTCTATTAAGAATGTAATGCCACTTTCCCTATCGGTAATACTTAAGCGATGGTTATCGTTCGACTCAATACAACTCTCCACCGCGCCGAATTGTATTTGCTTTAGTTTGCCTGTTTCGCTTCCTATGTTGTTCCAGTTACACGGCGATTCGCAACGATATGACCGCTGTTTATACCGCAGATGATATCTGCATAGCCAATCAGGACTTTTAGGCGTTCTGCGTGGCGTCGACTTAGACTTAAAGTGTAATCTCGATGACCTTTTGTTCCAATGGTATCTTTTAGTGTTAATTCTTCTTTGTAAATTTTCACTTCTCATTTCGTTTATTTCTTCGCAGATATTTTTAAATACTTTCCTCATTTCAATCATTTTTTGGACAAGTTCTGCTTCATTTTCCATTTTTATTACCCGATGCCGCTACACTTTGTTCGGGGAGTCGCTCACTGCTCACTTAATTCACTTTACTAATTAAATTTGAAAATTCCACTATGTAACGAAAGTCGAGGGTCACCAGTGTTGGTTAAATCTCACTTTTAATTAATCGCGTCGGTCAGTTCAAATCACTTCGGCCTTTTGCTTCAAATCACGTCGGGCTTTCTTCAAATCACGTCGGGCTTTCTTCAAATCACGTCGGGCTTTCTTCAAATCACGTCGGGGTCACCAGTGTTGGGTCTCTCTATTGACCCAATCTATTCTTTATATATATGTGTTCGTCAATGTTACGACGCGTAGGAATTCTCAAATAAAATACTTAATATTGGTACACTATTTACTTCTTACTTTTACATTGAATCACGGTACAAACAAATACAAAGGAACGACTTACTAAGTACAGTATTAGGGAACGACTTACTATGGATAGTATTAGGGAGCGACTGAGGGCGCTGCGCTTGCGTTACATACGCGTTCCATACAAAACACTTAAAAGTAAAGGTTAACTGACGTGACTCCACAAATAATTTACAAATTAAACGAATTTTCATTTAAGTTTTCAACCTTTCACATTATTTCACTACACCAAACTTCATCAAAGCGTCACTTGTATAATTTTAATTCCCGCGCCTTCTCTTGATCTTTGCTATTGGCTAATGGGTGTGGTAATGTCAGCTGTCACAGCCAATAGGAAAGTTTGCGTTCCGTTCCGTTTTATTTTATTATATGAAACAAATTATTGTTAGATTATATTACTATTTAAATAATAACTATATAATTATATTACAGATTTATATATTTAAACATTTTATAAGAACATTATTATATTTACTTATTTATTTTAAGTATTTTGTTTCAATCTACACAAATAGTATCTACAAATTGTTATCTACGTCAGGGTATTCTCTGATCAATTCGTGGTCTTGTCATAACAGAATACCATCCATCTTGGCTCTAACAGAATAACAGCGCTGCTTTGTGTTTGCAAAGTGGCACAAAGCTGAGTTAGGGCCATTTTGTATCTCACTAAGTTTGTTACTTTTATTTTTATTTATTACAATGTATTGTTGATATGTTCTGTAAACTAACTTGTTGAGAAAAAATAAATGTTTTTCTTTCTTTCTTTTTCTTTCTATATATATTTAATATTTCAATTCATAAATGAATTCTAGTCTTTACCAAAGAAGTACAGCAACGTTAACTTGAATACCAAGAAATCTGTACCTACAAATGCGCATTATGAGACGTTCGAAAATAAGTGACTACTAAATGCTTGTAATTTCAGCCAAGAAATAAATTTTAATGCAAACATAAAATTTTCAAAATGAACAGAACATAGACAAATAAACCGAATATCCTCTTTCGTAATATTCTATTTTGAATAAGCACTCACGCTAACATTTTATGCATACAACTATGTAGGTACTAAATTTATAATAGAAATGACTAAAATTTTAAGCTATAAAATTTCCCTATTTGTTACCCTGGCCTTACACTTTTTACTCAATTAAATAAAGTAGATCCCATATTTATGGAATCTTTAAGCTTCGGCCAAACCTGCGCGACTGCGACGCGGGACGCGGGACGCGGCGCGGGAGCGTCTGCAACGCGAAACTTAACGTGCACACCTGCGCGACTGCGACGCGAACCGCGAACTGCATTTGTTAGTGAACAATCACTAAAGCTGCGCGTCTTTATCTGGTAATAGATGCGCCCTACGGTTTCGCCTGCACCTAAAATGTGTTTTGTCTCCCTCGGGAATCAGACCGATTTTCGGGATAAAAATAACCTTAAATACTTTGTCTGTCTCTGGTACCAAACCTTTCTAACATACCAATTTTAATTGAAATACGTTTAGCCGTTTAGGCACTAAGTGGTAACAAACACACCCACAATCTTTCGCATGTATAATATTAGTAGAATAGCTACTAAACTGTTGTGGTGATGACATTCTCGTATTTAACATCAAATTCTGACTCTGATGAAAAAGACCTTTTATTGCTTTTGCGGAATAAACCACGCGACAAATAATGGCAACCTCTCTGGTTCAATGGTTTGATTGACAGTACGAATTGGTAGGTTTTTTTTTACAGCCGACGGTGGCAGACTAGCCAACAGCCCACCTGATGGTAAGTGGTAACTGTCGCTCATGTCGCGTCTTCATTGCCTGGGACTCTGCGGTCTGCGAAGCCACTGCCTACCGGCAAGGGAGTGGGTTAGGTGAAGGAGGTGGGATAGGCAAAGGTAGTAGAGTAGGGAATGAGGAAAAAGGAAAGGGGAGAGATTGGGCCTCCGGCGCTCTCACTTACCGAACGAAAGTAATACTACTACTCTTACATCGAACTTTTATGAGAGGGTAGTACTTTAATTATACTGCTATACACGTCTGACCACTAGTCGCGTGCGTCCCGCTCTGCGGACGCTGCAGTCCCGCGTTGCGGTCGCGCAGGTGTGCAAGGCGCCATAGATATTATATGGCAGCGACCGCCGCGCGGCAGACGCTCCCGCGTCGCGTCCCGCGTCCCGCGTCGCAGTCGCTCAGGTTTGGCCGAAGCTTTAAGGGACTGCAGCGTCCGCAGAGCGGGACGCACGCGACTAGTGGTCAGACGTGTATAGCAGTATAATTAAAGTACTACCCTCTCATAAAAGTTCGATGTAAGAGTAGTAGTATTACTTTCGTTCGGTAAGTGAGAGCGCCGGAGGCCCAATCTCTCCCCTTTCCTTTTTCCTCATTCCCTACTCTACTACCTTTGCCTATCCCACCTCCTTCACCTAACCCACTCCCTTGCCGGTAGGCAGTGGCTTCGCAGACCGCAGAGTCCCAGGCAATGAAGACGCGACATGAGCGACAGTTACCACTTACCATCAGGTGGGCTGTTGGCTAGTCTGCCACCGTCGGCTGTAAAAAAAAACCTACCAATTCGTACTGTCAATCAAACCATTGAACCAGAGAGGTTGCCATTATTTGTCGCGTGGTTTATTCCGCAAAAGCAATAAAAGGTCTTTTTCATCAGAGTCAGAATTTGATGTTAAATACGAGAATGTCATCACCACAACAGTTTAGTAGCTATTCTACTAATATTATACATGCGAAAGATTGTGGGTGTGTTTGTTACCACTTAGTGCCTAAACGGCTAAACGTATTTTAATTAAAAATTTGTATGTTAGAAAGGTTTGGTACCAGAGACAGACAAAGTATTTAAGGTTATTTTTATCCCGAAAATCTGTCTGATTCCCGAGGGAGACAAAACACATTTTAGGTGCAGGCGAAACCGTAGGGCGCATCTATTACCAGATAAAGACGCGCAGCTTTAGTGATTGTTCACTAACAAATGAAGTTCGCGGTTCGCGTCGCAGTCGCGCAGGTGTGCACGTTAAGTTTCGCGTTGCAGACGCTCTCGCGCCGCGTCCCGCGTCCCGCGTCGCAGTCGCGCAGGTTTGGCCGAAGCTTTAATTTCTACGGTGACGAGTACTACAGTTGTGACGTTTTAATTAATCGTTGCAGACTCTTTTGTATGGAGATGACTCAATATTAAGATTAGAAACCATATTCAGTGATTTATTTATTACAAATATAAAAGAAGAGGCATCTAAAGAGGAGCAGCCAATAATATACCTTAAAGGTGCTACGAGTAGTCTTGTTTTTTATTCTATTCTATTCTTACTGAAGCCTTTTAAGTTCACGTCGGAACTATAAATAGTTACCAAATAGATATTAAAAGTACATGTATAGTCGACAACATACATGTACAGTGACAGTTGTTACTGTACTGAGTTAATTTGCAAGCAAAAATAGACATTATTGTTTTGTGATATGCAAACGAGATTTACTGTAAGGGTGGTAAAGCAATTTCAGGGTCGGACTATATATTATTTTATTAAACCTTATAAACCGTAACCATACCAAAATTTTACTGAAATATGATTATCGTCAATTTTTTTTGCTCATTTTATTCCGTCAATTACATTCCATTTCAATATTTTCCTTCTTCTAGTTTCTGCGAGATATTAATTTTTTTTTGTTGTACAGATTAAAACATTTTGAGTATTTAATGTATTTGTATTATTTTTCTAAAACCTTCCACGGTACAAGGAAAGAAACGCAACAAGTTCTGACAAAGAGAAAATGTTTTCCTTGACTTTTTTAAAGTTGCCGTTTTTTGCATTCTCTTTTATAAATATCTTTGCAGAAACATCATTAGTAGCAACCTAAGATAATGGATAATGAGTTATATTCAAGAGTTTATTATTTTCGTGGCGCATAATGTTGGTAATAAATTTTAACGGTCAAATAAAGGGAACTTAATGAGGCTTTCGGTGGTTCAAAATGGGTACGTTTAATGTTTCGATTTGTATCGGGTTTTTAGATTTATGCAACGTGAATTGTATGTGTCTTAAATCGATTAGAAAGGTTTAAATGCAAATAAATATTATAATATATTGTTTTGTGGTGTAGCTAGTTTATTTGTTCTATTCAATTTACGATTATTGTGGGTACCTATATTAAAATATAAGCTTTTTTTGTATGTTAGTTGTGTTAGGCATTAAGAAATAACGATGTAATATTTTATTGTTCGATGTTTGTACCGATTACTATCTTTTGCATAAGAATCGAGTATATCGATATGGCGAAGTAGGTTCTTAATTACTTAAGTACCTACCGTTCTTGTTGTAATAAAAAGAGCACGTCTTAAATAAACCGAAAGTTTGTTGCTGTATAATATATTAAAGGTTCTAATTAGCTAATATATACTTGCGGATTTAACACGTTGCATGCGTTGAGAACTCTCTAAATCCATGAAAGATCGAAAGAGAGAAATAAACCTAGCCTAAGTTACTACTTATTACATCAGCTACCTGCCAATAAAAGTCCCGTCAAAATCGGTCCAGCCATTTCAGAGATTAGCCGGAACAAACAGACAGACAGACAGACAAAAATTGTACAAAAAGTTATTTTGTTGTATGTACCGTATTCATATACACATATTAAAAAACGGTTATTTAAATATTACAAACAGACACTATATTACAATTTTATTATATATATAAATAAATTTGATACAATGAAAAGGTCTCGTAAAAAATCAGTTTGGTGAAGACGGGGAGTGCAAGATTATCAGAAAAAAGACACTTCGACCCGTATCTAAGAAAGATTTCTAAGAATTTTCGTACTATTATTGCATTGATACAAATATGGCTGATTTGTTTAAGAATGAGCAACTATTTCGTTGTTTTGGAATTACTTTAAATAGTTTCTTAAGAAACATTACTAAGAATGAACACGTTAAAACCTATTTAAACTGTCAATATTTTATTTCACTACAATTATTATTCCATATCCCAACACTATCAAATGACTGAGGGAAGTTAACAGAGTGCGTTATGGCAATACTTCTCATAAATTGTGACTTTTTGAAGTTATACTTCTTTCGGCGCGATTGGGAAAAATTATGAGAGTGAATTTTTACGATGCGCGCGCACACCGACAGAAAAAAGCAACACCCTGAACTTAGTTGCGAACCTTTGTTTTAAAACGTTCTATCTCTGAAACTATTGATCAGAACTGCAGGCGAATTTCGCTACTTATACAACATGTTATTCACAAGCTTTAGCCTAAAAATGATTAACATAGCTATAAATTTCATAAAGTTATTACCATTTCAAAGCAGGAGGTGATATGAACAAATGATGTTCACGACGCACAATATTAATAAATAAGGGTATGAGATGTGTGGAGGTCATGATGCAACCACGGAAAGTATTGTCTTATAGTAAACGCATTGAACGTGTTAATTAAGCTGAGTCTAAGAGTAATTCTATAACCATTACTATTATAGAAGAAATGAAATTATTGTAGTTGGAGCTTGCAAAGGCCGTCATGTAGCCAATAAATAGTTTTCTGCCCACATTGTCTATTTACCACAAACACGCCGAATGATACATCTAACTTAGTCTACGTCTACCGCAAATTATAAACCTGTTGCTTAGGTTAATCATAAAATAAAATAAATTACACACGAAATCTTCAGAACAATATATTTAGAATAACTATATACTTTGTAACAATATACTCGTAGGTCATGAAGTTCGTAGGAGTAATCTCTTATACACAAGATTTTGAACTAAGGTTAGAACTGAGTAAGAACCAATGTGACGTTTTTAAGGCACAACATTTTTGAGATAATAATTATAGACATTAATTAGTAAAACACGGTGAAGTAAAATACTGCCAAGAAACCTGAACTACTTAAGTCTCAATTCCGAATTCATTTTAATTCGCCAAGTGTGGTGATCGATGCTAATGGCTCCTCTATATGAGAAGAGATCTTTACTCTTTGAAGAATAATTTAACTAAAATAGATACAAGAACCTGGAAGGTATTTATAAAAAATGTTTGATATTTCAGTTTCTATGAAACATGCGATTAAAAATTATTTAAAGGAGGTTCATAAATTGATTAGTATTTACTATTATAATAAAAGCTTTTCAGCCATTCTAATTTCGAAATGTCCAGTGGAAGATGGTTTAAAAAGAAAAGTCACAAAATAAGAATATATTATTTGACTTTGTGCGGTTCTCATTAAAGCTCCTTGGGGAGTTACTGGGTCGGTTACAGTGAGCTGTCCTGTCTTTTTGGCTTTTAGAAGATTTTCTGCTTTTAGTGTGTGTTTTTATAGAAAGTGTACTTTAATTTTTGTAAATACGTAGCTATTAGAAAAGCCTATTAATTAAAAGAGATTTTGTTGAAATCACAACAAAAACATAGAACAAAAAGTGTTTTGTAAGTAGAAAATTTACAAAGTGTTTTTAAGTGATCTACACTTAATATTTATTTATTTATTTATTTATTTATTTATTTATTAGGATTACCAACAAGAGAAACACATACATAAAAAAGTAAAAAAACATAGGAAATGCATGCCTGGTGCTCTCTCAATTATAGGCAACCACATCTAACTTAAAATATTTATACTGCATAAATAATATAAAGGGGAAGAGTTTGTTTGTTTGTTATACAGTTATATCACTTTATATAATAGTATAGATAACAGATAGACATTACTCAATAATACTAATTATGCCAAATTAATTTGAATGACCTAATTTGCTACCTTTATAACCTAATATTGAGATGATTTGGTATGGGAGGTGTCTGTTTTCAAATATGTTTCTCTTTACCCATTATTGTTTGTTCTGTGTCTGGGTGTAATTTATCTATAATATGTATGTATTTACAAAAAAAAATGTATATAAGTAGTTTGTTTAGTACCCATAACACAAGCAAATATAATTGCTTAATTTGGGGCTAAATGGCGCTGTGTGAATGTGGTATATTATATTTAATCGATGAAAGCAGGTATTATAGAACACCATTTACTACGATCTAAACATAACTTATGTCTATAACATTTTTCTATAACGTTCGCCAGTTACGGGTACTTATTTGATATGCCCGTCCAACAACTTCTACCAACTTTTCCAGGCATTTTCTCCATAAATCTCTTTCGTTATTTTACTGGCATTTTAACAAAAATGATTGCAGTCATTTCAGTTGTAACAGTAAATTACTCAACAAGCTTAAAAGCTAATATGAGCTCAACGAACTAGAGGATACGAGAACAAAATGCGTTAAACAAACTTGGCCATTGTGGGACCGTGACATTAATGTGCCGGAACCGTCACAACTTTGCTTCTATGAAACACTACGGTGTTAAAGTAAACTGTGTTACTACGGTGTTACGTAGACAATGTAAAACATTTATTTACTATGATTTTGAGTTATGAATCATAGAAGCAATAGAAGTAAATATATAAAGCATATGATACTCGTAAAAGCTCTGTTTAATACATACTAGCTTATGCCCCTTTTTTTTTTTTTTTTTTCGTGGGGAATGCATTACGCATACGCTCCCGCCTGGGCAAGGCGGGAGGTTATGTCGGACTCTACGACCGCACTCAAAGCGCGGCCGGCATACCCACGGTGTGCCTCCAGATGGCCAGAGTGTCGGGGTCACGGGAGACGCTCGCGCAATCATCCGCGACCTCAAACTCGAACACGCGCACTGCCATCTCGGGCCCGTGCTGTTCGGGCGGCGACTGCCCGATCGCCACCCGCAGGCCACCTCCCAACTCGGCCGCAGAGGATAGGGAGAACGGCGCACCGCAATACCGACACTCCTCTTCCCCTGCGGCCCCACCGCGTCCGCAATCTGGCGGTTGCGGCCCCGCCGAGGCCGCGGAAGGTAGAGAGAGCGGCACACCGATATACCGGCACTCCTCTCCCGCAACGGCCCCGCCACTCCTCAGCTGCAGTGTCGCCGAAGCAACACCGCAGCCCGACCCAGCCCTGAGCCGCTCCATCGTGGGCTTACCACCAAAGCCCAGAGGAGCGACGCCTCTTTGGGGTTCCTCTTGGTTCACCGTGGTTCCGGGCAATCACGGCTAGTAAGCCTCCCCGCCGCGACAAGGCGAGAACCCCGTTTGGGCGGGTTCGCGAACTCCTTATTTCAACCCCTTTAAGCCATGTTTTCGCAACAAAAGATAGCAGACAGACAGTTACTTTCGCATTTATAATATTAGTATAGATTTTGCCTGGATGTTTTTTACAAACATACAATTCACCTCAATGTCAGTGGTAACTTATCTTGAGGCAATGACTGTGTTTTCAAAGTACTGGCGAAAAAATGCTAAGAATACAACCAAGCAATTGCCGACAGTGTAGAAAAAACAGACAAGTGGAAAATAAAAAAGTTCGAGGAAGTAAGTGAGTCTTTGGAAACTATTCCACGCCAATATTCTATGACAGAATCCGGTCTATTCATGCATCCGATCATCCACCAAGAACCTCTACTATAAGCTCTATTATATATTTTGCCTGTCAGTCCTTTAGTAAAAGGTACCACGAAGGTACTGTAAGACTACATAATATAAGATATTTACTTTATTTAAACACACATCCTCTTTGTGTCGCTTAATTGTATGTTTGTTAAGTCCTCTTTTGTATCTCTCATATTTATGTAACGTAGGTACGATTTCATACTTGCGTTATTATAAGGAGAGACAATAGACTTCTTACTTTTATTACTAGCTTTCCGCGCCTCGGTTTCACCCAATTCTTTGCTTACTGCTCTGCTCCGGTCGCCAGTAGCGTGATGATACATAGCCTATAACCTTCCTCGTGAACTGGGCTATCATACGCAAAATGAATTTTTCAAATCCGAGTGGGAATTTCCAGAGATTAGCGTGTTCAAAAAAAATTTTTCCACTTTATATTATATATATTGTTTAGTTATAATTAATTTCATTGAAACTTTCTTCTTTGATACATAATTTATTTACATTTGATAGTAAAAACAATTTGACAATTCTGCACAAATACTTTTCGCACTAGAAGCTCTAAGAAAACACTTGACAGTAATATAATGAGCTCATAATTCATAATTGACTAGAATGTAGACATAAAACCTATACATTATTTATCACTCTATCATAATTAATTTCTGACAGCCACGAGTTGCCACTATTAGATTTAATAGCATATTTATGTCTTCACCGTTGTGTGTAATTTATAACTTACTTTACTTCAAGTTAGGTTACGTATAGATATTCTGTTTGTTTCTTAAATAAAATTTACAGCTACTCAAAATAAATATTACCTTATTAATAAATTAAGATTATAATATACAGAAATGATGTCCATTTACAAGATGAAAATGTATTTTGTCAACTGATGACATAATTCATTCTTAGAAAGACTTCCTTGAAGCGACATTCCAGTAGTATAGCATTAAAAAAAAACTGATAAAAACTATGCAAAATCTCGCAAATTGTCGTTGCCCTCCCGGTTAACTACAAATACGGTAGTAGATCCACGCTGATTTCAGCATGAATGGGCCGGATCGTCCGGGGAAGTACTACCCTCTCATAGAAGATCGACTTAAGAGTAGTAGTATCCGTACTACTGCGTTTCGTTCGGTGAGTGAGAGCGCCGGAGGCCCAATTTCCCCCCTTTCCTCTTTCCTCACCTCCCTCATTCCCTTCCTCTAACCCCATTCCCAGCCGCCATAGTGGAGGCCACCATACCAGCAGTTTAAGAGTATGGCTATTGGTATAGTGGCCACCACTTCTGGATTCCACTGACTGCTTACCATCAGGCGGGGTGGAGTCACTTTGGTAGGCTACAATATAAAAAAAAAAATACACGATAGGGTATGTTGTTCTAAAAATACGGTTGAATTGCTCTACGCCACGCAAAACCAGACATTATAATAATTTTTAACAAAAATACAACCGACTTTAAACAAGAAAGCAAAAAAAAGTAAAAAATAAATTTACCCTAGCACAAAGTAATCGTATTTTGATTTAGTTAATCCATCTTCAAAATTATAAAATACACTACTGTCTATGGTCACCTGTAATCGCACTTATAACCCATATGTATCATAATACTATAAAGTTCTCATCATTAAAAATGAATTAAGTCCAAACACCAAGTAATTGCTATAAATCGTTGAGCAGTTCCCTCGACTGTCTTTTTTCATCATCAAATCGACTCCAAACCTTCTCTAAATAGTAGTGCCTTTAAATACTTAGTGAAAAACATAACAAATGCACTAGTCGTCAGTACAATTTTCGAAAGATCCTCTCAATTTCTCTGGGATGCCATCATCAGATCCTGGTTTTCTTATAATGGTACCACCCTTGGTATATTTCCTTACCAACAAAAAAAGAATCATCAAAATCGGTTCATAAACGACGGAATTATTCGCGAACACATATATATATATACCTATGTATACGGTCCAATTGAGGAACCTCCTCCTTTTTTTGAAGTCGGTTAAAACGATTGTCGATCGCTGCAACATGATTGTTGGACATGTATTAAAATCGACTAACTAAGAAACAAAAAGGGCACTAAAAACAAACTAGCTATCAACTATTTGATGAGTACGAAAGTTATGAAGTATTTGTTCCATGTTCATACAGGATTCGGTAATCAATAAAGAACATCGTATGGATATAGTCGTCACGCACGCGAAGCTAATATCACCATATTACTACCACTATTACTCGTAATAACCTTACCCATCTTTTTACCCGATCCGTATCACGATTGATCAAAAACTCATGTGACCAAACTTATCAACATTTATAATCACAGCTGATAATTTTATGCGTACCCATACATTAAATGCCTAAAATAGCCACCTGAATTTCAGCCGTTTGGCTAGCAAGGTAGCAAGGCTCTACACGCAGATAGATTAATAAACTTCGACAAATGATACAGAATGATATTAAGTTGACGAAGGTTCTATGTAATTACCACTAACTAATATAATCTAATGGACATCATTCACTTATCCTATAACATCGATTGGTTTTGGAACAACGTAATGAAAATCTTTATTTAGCCCGTGGTAAAGTTATTATTGTACAACGTAAGAGAACAAGAAATGGCTCGTGTTCTGGAAACTAGTAACAATGTCTGATTGATTGTGAGGTTATGAAACTTTTTTCAAACGCATTAATATATTTTTCGATCTTTGTTTGCACATGAACACATAATGTAAATTTCAAAAATACAAAATTTTCCTACGACATGTAAATAGGAAGATCAGACATCGCCACCGGATTACCAACTTACCGAATAGTATAAGATGCAGCAAGCAAGCTGCAGCAAATTACTTGGCGTGGTTTTGTTAAAGAACACTAAACAAATGGATAATTTATATTGAAAAAAAAAAGGTATATATTTTCTTATTTTTAAATGTGTATTTTTTATTTTTCACATATATGTATTTAAAAATGTAAATAATAAGAAATTATATAAATATAGAGAAAATAAAATCACATAATATTATATCTTCCCTTTCCAATAGGTACCTATCAGAATAGTATTGAATGGTATTTGAACAAATAAAACAGCAATATCGCACAATATGGTCAACTTGTCGTCACGTGCTGTCAATGGTTCGATGATAATCCATATCCGTAAATAGAATATTATTGACAGGGTGGTATTAATTATAGTACCTATTTGTATTCCTAAGTATAACAATTTATTACACATTACTTATTTTGTCACTTAGGCATATTAACAGAGTAAACGTCCTAATACTCGTATATGACTTACGAAACCGCATTAAACTATGATAGGTACACATATTTTTAAATTGATAATAAATCAATTGTTAAGGTCAATCACTGTTGAAAACAGCTCGTATAGAGTTTCGAATGTTTGGAAAACGAAATTTAACACCATTAATCAAACTCGAAATGTTTGGATCCGTCAATAATTGGCAAGTACAATTTGTAGCACTATTATTTAAAAAGTGAGTTATGTAAATAACCCTTTCCAATTAAACGTGTGTGTTATAGTATTATTAGGGGTTCTTTAGATGGTATTTGCGGATATCGAACAGTGCATGACACAGTGCCATCGGTGTTTGTAAATCAAAACAGCGAGGGTGGTGCGCGCGGGGCCCGTTTCGTCTAGTCAGCCGCCCGCCTCCGGCCGACGCGCACCGCGTCGCGCGTGTAAAGTTATCGTGACGTGCGACCGAACTTAACATGGAACTGTAACGTGCTGTTTATTTGTTTAGGACCACTTGAATGAAGGTAAATACGAAGTATACTGTACGCTTCACATTTTATATTAATGATAAAACTGTTTTAAGAAGTCTTTTATATTTTTTATTTAGTGGTCTCTTGCAAAATATATTTGCATTTTTTGTGATAATAATAATTTTTTGATTAACGTTAAATTAATCGTTTTTATAAATAATATTAATACTTAATTAAATTTTTATTTAACTTTATTTATACCTATAATTTTTAATTTAGTATGTAGGTAATTTTACATAAAAATCTACTAACATAATTTAATATTAATATAAGTCCATATGTTTATTATTTTTTTGTCTCACCAAAGTTATCATTTGTTAATTCAAATAAGCTCATCATAGTATTGTTGACATATTTGCTTAGACTGTATAAATATTAATGGCACACGATCGTACCTTTAAAAGTAGGCTATATTTAGAGACGTGAGGATAATTCCATACCAAGCGATAAACAGTAGCTGCACTTAATATTCTGGCCGTTTCGGCTAATAAATTCCCGAATAAATCATAAATATCGTTATGATTTAATATACAATTTAGCATCAGGATTTTTTTTAAATCGATCACTTTAGCTCGATAGTACACATACATACCTACAAAAACGAACATGCCTACAAATAAAAAAAAGTAAAAGTTTAATTAATATCCAAAAATAATGACATTACATTTATTATGAAAAGTTTAAATAGTAATTTATGATATTTTGCCCAATAAATATTTTTCGGTGACAAAAATATTTGAAAATGCAGAATCTAATACAGCTTATTTGTATTGGGTACTTCTTATAAGAGGGATTAAGGCGTTGATTATAATCCTTCATTCGAGTTTGGGCCAATTGGCTCACGTTTCAAATTTCATGAGAATTTTAATTTAATTTTTTCCTAAATATTCATTTTTTCATTTTTCTGATTACAACTGCGATTATAGGGGATATTTAAGTGGCGTTTAACAAAGAAGTTAAGTAGCTTAAAGTTGAAACGTAAATTACATTATTATCGTAAAGCTGAAAATATTCTCAAGATTTTTATTACGATTCGAAATAACACTTAACGTATAATTGCTAGGGACGTGAGACATGATTTAAATGAATTAAATTCATCCTACCGCGAAATATTTCAACGAATCTAGGGAATTTTAATTGCATCTAAATTTCATCAAAAACGTGCTGTTGCTAATATAAGGCTCTTTTCGTTTCAGTTCATTATAAGCTACCCGCGATTTTTAAACTTAAGAAAAATAAGGTATTTCCATGCTGTCACCGAATTTTAATAACTGGATGTCTGCCAGAATTGTGCCCATATTTCAGATTTAAGACACACTATCAAAATTTAATAGACGATGTGCCAAAGACAAGACGTAATTTCCCGTAACAAAAAAATTCATTAATATAGAGAAATCGAAAATTAAAACTCATTCAAAGATATTACAATAAGGTAATCGCGATATCGATTACCAGGTATTACACCTATGTTTGCTTATCCAAATGAAAGCGAGGTAATGCTTCCCAAAATTATCTCATATCGGCTAATCATTTTGCAACTGTGGTTTCATTAGTAGTAATAATAAATGTTTAATTAGCTATACCACCAAAACGCGTCATATCGATATGCGACACATGGCAATCTCTTGTGGGTTATTTTTGAATTTTGCCGGGAGATGCAGTTGTTAATTTGTTAATACTTTTTAATATTGTATCATGCAATAAATTTAAAGCACGGACTGACGGACAAAATCAAAGTTCTTGCAACAGCCACAGAAAGTCAAAGTACATTGAAATACCTAACAATGATTTTTTTTTTTATTAAGTTTCTGCATTTTTTTAAACATGATTAGATGATGAGCCGGTTATAATAAGGCTTTCTGTTAACGGTCTAATAACGTTTACTTCTACTAACTGTGTAAGGAACTGCAAGATTCTTACCGTGCCAATACCACTTATCTTATAGGCTTTATTTATCTATACAATAAACTACGAGTACGTAGGTACACATATCACGAGTGCATGCGGCCTAGACGTAAAGCGTTTGTTTGACAAAGTAGCGTATGTTTATGATTTGACAAACTAAATATTATAACATTTGTTACTAAAACAATACTGTTTAACTAATACTTTATTTCTTAGTCAGTTATTACAAAATTACATTAATTTATAAACATACTTAAAGAATCATTTGTATACTATGTTCATCGATGTAGGTAATGTTTATAAACCTGTCAATTGCTGTTAGCTATCAGCATCGTCCCACTATTCACTTCTATTTAGACTTTAAACATACATATTACTTCTATTCATTATTCATACTAGATACTAATGCCCAGAAACTTAAACACCGGTTATTTTTTAGTTAGGCAGCCTTTCTGTTGCCGAAATTTATAATTAATATAGTGACAGAGAGCATGAGCGTCTTACAATTGAATTTGAATGAGTTTGCGTTCAGAACAATTTAAATATAAAGTTTGTTGTTGTAAGTTGCTTTGAATGCTAGAAAAAACTCAAAAATGGTCAACTGTTAGAAAGAAATAAAAGAAACTTAAACTACACTGGGCACCTAAATCTTATTTTTGATTGCAATCACAAGAATTGAAATATAAAAACAAACCTAAACGCCCATAGTTATAAAAATTTAGTTGCAAAATTAAATAATTCAAAAACAATAACATATCCAACATAACTATCGTCGTATGTAAACATAACTTAATAACTTATTCATATCATCCAAATAACCGCAGTAGTGTTAGGGCGATGTATGGAGTTGAATACCCGGAGGATATTTGAAAAGGTAACTGAGGAATTACCGGTCAAGTGTATCTACGTTCGCAGTATAATCTCTAAATACCTAGTATAAAGTTAAGTCTATATTTTTTCCTGTCTGAGGCCCTAGACAAGTGTCAACGATTTCTATTCTATTCATAGAATAGATTACAAAATGTATGAGATTGACATAAGCGTTGGCGTTAGCTTATGTCAATCCAATACTTTTTATTATCTATTCTATGAATAGAATAGAAATCTTTGACACTTGTCTAGGGCCTCAGATTCGCCGTTAACTTTTTCTATAACTCACATAGGGTTTTGATTCGGTCTTTACTATGAACCCTTGGAACATTTCCGAAAGGTTTAAAAGTAATAGAATAGATGCATAATTATGATAGAGAAAAGGCAAGAATTGAAAAGATTAGTAATAATGACACAAAAAGAATTAGTACCTACTTGCAAAATGGGGGGAATAGCTAACAAATGATAGGTAATAATAGATTTACCATTTTTCAAACAATAGTTACTTAATAAATAAAAATTGACCCGTGTTACTAATATAGCAGCTAGTGGTAACACGGAAAAAAATACCTCTGTTATAATGTAGTACAATGACATATATCTGTTTTTATGTTGTAGATAGCATTTATTTGTTTTAGCTATGCTTGACGTTTTTAAACTCTATTTAATATAATGTAGGTATCTTTACCGGTCTACAACGATCCTTGTCAATTCTTTCACTCATTTGTTTTCCATTTAACTAAGTTCTGCTTTTCTTCGCTCTCATTCAGCTAAAGTCACCTGATAAAGAAAATTCGAGTAAATTTTGGTAACATTTTGTTTGCTACTTGTACATGGTGCAAACATTTTTTAACAGTTTCTTCAGGCTATCTTGAAGTAATTTATACAAAATGTCTTGTCTACAAAAGTTTAAGTTGAAAAATTATGGTGATTCCGGACCAAAATTGTGTTTAACATTATAAAGGTATAAGTTCGATATTAATTTAGCATAATATATTATATATTTTATTTTACCACTTTTCTATCAATTTATGTTTTATAAATGTTTAGAATAACCAATTATTATATTGAAAAATACAAGATGCGTCACCAGATAATTTTATAAGTGCGTAAGTTAATATAATAACACTTCGTCAATCTTATTGTGTCTGAATCCTACTAGCACAGATCTACTGTGATACTAAATAAAAAATTCAATATGTATCGATGTTTGGTCCATTATTTTTGTTTGGCAGTCTAAAAATAAAACCACACTGAATTGTTTGGAGGTCACACTGAATCGTTCACAAGCCTGCGGCTCTATTTCATGTTTGTTACTGACCCTGTTTGATATCAAGTAATAGTTTAGGGGTCTGTACCCAAAAGGTAAAACGGGATCCTATTACTGAGACTCCGTTGTCCGTCTGTCTGTCCGTCCGTCACCAGGATTTATCTCATGAACAATAATACAGTTGAAATTTTCACAAATGTTGTATTTCTGTTGCCGCTGTAACAACAAACACTAAAAACAGAATGAAATAAATATTTATTTATAGGAAGCTTCCATACAAAAAACGCTTTCAAACGGCAACTGACTAATCTCATATGAAGATTATATGTTTTATTACTGCAACCAAGATTTAAGATGAAGACTATTTTTTAATTAATACCTACTGTTTTTTTTCATAATGGCCGCGACGGACTAGGGCATAATGTGTGAACACCCTGAATAATTCTTTATTCATTAGCTGACAAACAATTTAAAACTAACAACTGTTCCGTAAGAACGAATCTATATTTATAAATCTAATTTAACACAACGTAAGTATAAATAACTTACACAGAGGAACATAAATACATTCCCAACAAATTAATTCTGTTTGGATACATCGGGATACAACATAATTTACTTACCTACATGACATCGGGTCTAAGCATTTACTCAATGAGTAATATTGGCACGAACGTCGAGTGTATTTGTGTCATCTACAAATGACGGTATTAAGTTTCAATGTCACAACACGTGACAAATGTCATTATTGATACCAAAGCGCCAGCTTTATCATGAAATTATTCTAACATTTTTTGGCAAAACCGTGTCTAGCAGTGAGCATCTTTCAGCTGAAAATTATACGTCTTTATTTTTTTTATAAGGGACAACTCCCACAACAGTGCTATGTCTATATCGCAAATAGATCGCGTACTATGTCGCAAAACTACAATTAACGGTTACAAGGTACGCTCAGACCCGTAATAAAATGTGTAGAAATATAAACGTATAGGAATCGAAGTCGTACAAATTGCAACTGCACCAAGGTAGTATTTTTGTAATTGTTTATTAGCTACTGTCTTCTCATTCATCGTCATTTTCATTAAAATGCCAGTAACGTCCAAAAATGATTGAATGAATTATTAAATCAGCTTACCAATGTCCTACATAGTGACATAAGCTTATACCCTCGCATGATATGCTGAACCTTTTCACAACTAGATTGGTGTCCCTTTTTTGTTCACCGGCATTCGATACCAATATTTTACATAAAGCGGCCGTCATCTGTTCTTCACTGCCCAAGTGTCCAATAAATGGATAAGATCGACATTTCTTGTTGACCAGTTGTATACCTTCTCAGGCTACCTGTAATGACGATCATAAATATTTTTATGACAACGAGGACCTTCTTCTAAATGATGTTTAAAAACACATATTTCAGTTTTTAACATTATTACACATTAATATAAATTTGTACATTACATAATACTAAATACCAATACATAAGCAAATAAACATCAATTTTCTAACCTTTATGATATTACTTTAAATTAGGACTTCCACATTTCTAGAGAATTTTCATTCAGATTCTTTTAACATACAATTGAATAGGACACTTTTAACATAACAATTATGTTTAATTTTCATTACTCGTAACAAAACCGAATATCACTTTACATAACTAAACCGAATGCTGGCGCTTGAAAAAATAGCAAGTAAAAGTAACAACATCCAAAACAGGCGCCTGCCGCGTTGTCTGTAATCACCAAACCCCACTAAATTGTTTATAGAAAATCTCTATGCATAGCTTTATCCAGCAGAGTACATAGTTCAGCTTAATTATCTTAATATTAGCAAAGTTTTAATTACATTTATCCGCTCCAACCACTTAAATTTAATAATAAATACGCTCTTATAGTTCACAAACTGTTAAACTATATTTCAATGAGGTAGCATTTCAACTCACGAAATTTAAGTTCTGAAACCATGCTGGTCCGGTACAATACTTAAATCAAATATCACGGTTGCGAAGAGCAAATAAACAACAACACGATTGTTCCTGTACCAAAGGAAAATTATTAATAGTGAGTAAAGAAATATATGTATTTATTTTACGTATTTCCTTTAGTGGCCAGGTAAAACTTATTATAGGTATTTAGATTACTTGGCATGTCAATTTGCTTAAAATACTTTTGCCTACATTTACAATTTAAATCTTTATTTACTATGCATATATTTAATAATTAAAATAAAACAATTATCGGTTATATCCTCATTTCTACATCTTCTCAAGTTTTATTTCAATTTAAATTTATCAAATATCTGCAAGCTGTCGTTGAAATATTACAATAAATTCCCTTACATCTTCTTACTTGATAAATTAAAAGTAACGGGATTATTTATTTGTAAATATTTTATTATCATCATTCTTTAAAATATTATGGACAAATGATGTCGCTAAATCCAATCTAACAGACTAGTGAAAAGTTACAGCTAGTTTATAAATAAACGTCTTTCTATGTTTCAATTCATAATTCTCACGAGTCCACTGTAAGCTAGGCTTACATTCGTTGTGCAAGACAGTTCTAAATAGCTCTGACCCTATACCTGTCTCAAAGTTTTTAATAAATACAACTAGAGGCTTTGTGGATGACATCTGGTAACATACTACAGATATACAAAAACAGAACAACTATGGCTGGCAGTAAAACTACAGAAAACAGAATATTTATGTTCTGATTTTGGAAGGACGATAAGAAATATTTTCTATAAACCTTTATGACATTGAGGTTGTACAGATTTTTTCCCTTTTCTTTAGAAACTGAATTTTACGAAGACCTAGGTAACATTATTTTGAAGATGCTATAATAGTTTCACAAAATTTTCAAGAAAGCTCTTGTTTTATTCGTTTGCAATAAAAAGACTTTGTTTTTTATTTAGCTTTACAATAGACACAAAGCTAGTGTTCTACTTTTTCTAGAAAATTTTAACAACACGATAAAATTAAGGTTGTTAAGAATATGATAGCTATTTTGTTCCCGTCATAATATAATATATATTTCCATGTAATTCTATATTCGAGCCTTGACCACAGTCGGTGTAATAATACGAAAATGAGGTACAAACATCTCATTAAAAATACAACGTGCCACGCACCGGTGATTTTCTTTCGGATAAAGATTAAACTGAAAATTGTAATCAATACTTTAAAAATACAAATGATATTCTAAAGTCTAATTAACCGCTTGTATAATACTAGCGACCTCTCTTAGTTTTGCACGAGCTTACTACTATGTTTTTTTACAAATATTTCACATTCTTCGCTTTTATCTACGATTGTTATACATGGAATTAATTAATGGAATAGAAAGGTTTTTCCAAGTGTATAAGTTCTCGCCTTAATCCTCAAGTACATAAATTATGTGACATGTGTCCACCTGACTGACACCTAAGTACGTATGTAAGTTATTTTGATAACAGTTTCTTCACACAAATTTTCAACAGCTGAAAAACAGTGCATATAATACCTAATTGCGATATTTGGACATTATTAGAACATTATTTGGACTTATACGGTAGTAGATCCATGCTAGTTTCAGTATGAATGGGCCGGATCGTCCGGGGAAGTACTACCCTCTCATAGAAGATCGACGTAAGAGTACTTAGTAGTATCCGTACTACTGCCTTTCGTTCGGTGAGTGAGAGCGCTGGAGACCCATTTTCCCTCCTTTCCTCTTTCCTCACCTCCCTCATTCTCTTCCCCTAACCTCATTCCTAGCCGCCATAGTGGAGGCCACCATACCAGCAATTTAAGACGAAGGCTTTTGGTATGGTGGCCACCACTTCTGGGTTCCACTGACTGCTTACCATTAGGCAGGGTAGAGTCCCTTTGGTTGACTAAAATAAAAAAAATAAAAAAAATTCACAGTGCTGTGAACTTTGACATTGAAACTGTAAGCATATTAATTTAAGTGAAACTTATACGCAGGGATACCCAACATCACATTTGTTGTAATTTGATAGGGATATTATTTATGTGTAATAAATTTTTGTTTCTTAAAATTGCCATTGTATGTAAATACATAAAAAATAAAAGCCGATATAAGAATATGCTACATTTCGCAGCAGAGGTCATGATATCTGCTACGAAACGCTACGCTTAATTAAGGCTTAGGCTTTGACATACCTAAAAAAAATTTTCACTATAACGTTTGTAGTATTTTTTATTTTATTTATGCCTCTTAGCTTAATAGATAACCAAGAGACACGTTTCATAAAAAAAATAAAGAATGAATGGACAAAAAAGGAAGTCTCTTTGGCGCAGTGGAAGTACGTGTGACTACTGTGTGTGACAATTTTTGTGATTAAGAAATATTTTTTTGAAAATCCTGGATGTATTGTGTTCATGGCATTGAGTCAATTAATTGTGTGTTTGTAACTTCGTCACGAAGATAGAAAAGTTGTCGAAGCTGGAAAAATTGTATCTTATTTTTTTCTTTTTCCTGTTTGAATAAATAAACTACCAAATTATTTCATCGTATTTATCGATGCATAACATAATAACAAGATCATAAAATAATTCTGAAAAATCAAGTGTTTGAAGCATTTCTGAAATATTTTTTATTCAATATTTATAATGTTTTCAATAATTTCAAGAGATAAAATATAACATATATTCATTCACTTTTTAGTTCCACAATATACGACATTATTACTTTATACAGTTTAGCTTTGCATAGCTTCAGCAGACATAGAGAATTATATACTCGTACCTAGTAATAGAAATTCTTCATGTTCGCTACCCATTACGCACTACAAAATGACAGCATAAAATTTTTATAGCTTTATAGAATATGTTCTAAATATAAACGCATTTGTCATTCAAGTGGGTTCGTCGATTCCATAATAGGATAGGGAAGCCTTCGATCATTTCTTCGCACTTTCCCTGTGACGTATAATGTAGGGACGGATTTATTTATTACGCCTCCCACATTATAATATCTGGCAATACGTGCGTACCTTATTTGTTTGTTTTTTTTTTATATTTATTTTTATGGTAAGTATATGCTTGGTTAGTCACAAATCTGTTTATGTTTATAGGCATATTATTATTATATCAAAACAGAAACAATCTCTAAAACTACTTGACCAATCTTAAGTTCATACATAGATAGGCGACGATAGCTTACAAGTTTACAACGGATAAACTGAAAGATAGAATAGGTTTATCCAGACAAAAACCTAAAGCCGAACTGCTACCTAAGTTAAAATTAAAAAAAATATTTAGAAAAGGTTATTAAATTTTTACTTTCCGCAACATAAAACCAAGCCATGTGTCGCCATGATTTTACAAATCTACAGTTTCAAAAAAAGTTATCATCAGTCGACCACCTTAACTACCGTTTTATATGGGTCTTGAACAATTGTCATAATTTTATAGATATTGAACCGTGTAGTACCTGCACGCGGTATGTCTGCGACTCCACGGGCTCATAAATACAGCATTATATAAAAAATGCGCCAATATGAATACATAACGGTAAAGTTATATGCTCTTTAGCCTTCTTCAAACAAGGTTTATTTATAGCACAAACTTCCCGGTAGGCAACGGTATTGCTTCTCCTATATTACTACTTACCAGGTTGGTACGTCCGTCACCGGAAACATTATAACGTTTATTTCTGCTTGTCATCATGTTTAATTTGTCATAAACAAGTCAAATATTAAAAAAATAAATCTTTATGACGATAATCGTGTCAACAAACACGCAAAAACAAAATTAACTATTTATTTTTATATTCAGTAACATACATAATATATTTTGGGCAGTTTTGATAAATGAGGTGTTTATCGATTCGTATTAGATCCTCGCAAGGTATTAGGAACCGTAGAACATATATACAGCTAGCTTTGTTGTAAGTAATAATTATTACACAATGTAGAAGCTCAGGACAGAATGTATATATTATTATATTGTTCAACAGTAGTTAAACAACAAAGTTGATGAATCAATTCAAATAGTCATAATACCATCTAAATATTTAACTAGGAGATGAGACACGTTTGTACATAACAATCGGAATAATTGCCGTATGTTAATAATGTCTCTCTTAAATACGTATTAAATGTTACAATCTCTCAAAGAATCTTAGGTATAGTCGACCATAAAATTGTTTTATCATCCTAATAGTAAATGTCGCATATCACTAAACAATACTGTCTATTTTTGCTTGCAAGTTACCTCAGTCCCTCAGAGCAGGAACAGTTTTCACTGTCATAATGAGTCTTATTGAATTTATTTTTTGTTTAAAGTGTCAAAGCAAATATGTGGTGAGCTACTTATTCGTACCAATGTCAATATTTTCTCAGCTCAACAAAAATCATCATAGGCACACTGATGCGGAGTCAAAGCAACGCTAATTAATTTTATATGGCATCAAAAAGTCTTTACATCGAAAAGTGAGGACCCTAATACCGCCCACTAGCAAAGTTTGACACAACCTGTAGGTATGATTTCACTGATCCAGAAAAAAATATTGGTATTTTATGTTGAATGTGTGTCAATATTCCTTGAATAAAGCAAACATTTCAAAGCCCACTAGTAGGTAAGTAGATAAGTATCGTACTTTATTTACTCGCGAATTTGCAAAGTAAATATAGATCCGTTATTCGATATGTAATTATAAACAAATGTTTGCTTTATTAAACGGTGTTTACTACACACGTTTCTGTTAATTTAAGGAAATGTTCCGTTCGTTAATTTTACATGTGTATAGATTATTTGAAATTTAGAAGGCATCTACTAATTAATTTTAATAATCATATTACGGTTTGAATTAGACTTTGATTAAGTTTCGTACAAACTTGTACTTATGTGCCTAATAGTGTGAAAGAAGTTATCTTTTCCAAAAATAACTAACGATGTGATAATAGTTAAAAAACTGGGGTCAATATTAGCTTACTATAAAATTATCAAATAAAATTAAAAAAATATTCTTATTATTTTTTAAATAACAATAACAGCGAAATTATTTCCTTTATATAAATAATCGGGCCTCAGTAATCGGTGATACAGCAGTTATGTTAACTGGAATGGTACATGAATATACCATGAGGATTAATTGTATTAAGTTACCCTCTATCAACTTTGTACGCGTGATTAATCACCCAATGTTTCGGGTCAAGTATCAACAGACATTTTAGACAAACGGAATTTGGTCGCGCCCTTTTGATTAAGAGAGAAATACTAATACAATATTATATTAGTTAAATATAATTTTCTTTATCTTGAAATATAGACTTACCCCCAGTTTCTGATAGGCTGATCAACGAAAAATTAACTAATCACCTGTTAAATCTCATGTAAAGTACCTACCAATTGGGTTACTAAAAGCATGAATATTTAGTTTAATTTGATCTAATCAGTAAACATTCCCAAGTAGCATTCGGGGTTCTATATAAGACATCAAGTCGTTCACATGTACTCCACAAGCTGTGTAAATAAGCTGTATAAAAGCTGTATAGCTTGCTATAATGCTCTTATAGAACCAGTTTGGGCACAAATTAGACAGCCTTAAGTTCACTATGGCTGTACATTAGCAGTATAATAGCATTATAATAGCAGTTTAAGTAGTAACATCGGACTTAAGGCTGGCTTACGGGACTATATGGGACGCAGTGTGATCCATACAACGTACATGAGTGTAATAAAGAGTAACAAGTGGCTAAATACAAAGCCTTCGCAGTTATAAAATCCGACAAAAGTACTCCAGTGCTACCTAAAGTTCACTAGTGTCCTAAATTATTTCTTTATTTTATTAATTATCCTCATTAGTTTGGTTTTGTGTGTGCCATCAAGTAACACTATTAACTCCGGCGGATATCAATTGGATAAAAATTTATGATACACGCGGTTTTAAATACTTAACAATGTTAATGCCATGGGAATGAAACTTTATAGTGAAATGTATACATTTTTACAGCTAAAATATTCACGCGCCTCTGTAAAAACGCGATATTCATTTTAAAATATTTAAATCTGGCTGAGGGGAAATCTACAATTTTCAGTTTTTGATATTATATTGGCATTATAATTATACTACAGTAATTAATTATAACATGAAACCAAAACTCAATCGCTCTATTTGAGTATTTTGTGATAAATCTTAAGATAATTTTGTAAATATTTTAAGTTACGTAGAACAAAATGGTGGAAATGAAATACGGCTATGTGAACTGTTATAACTCCAATTTAATGCGGTAAGCGTATATAGGTTCACATGTGTTCTGTTAGAATGCTGTTATCTATATGAAGTCCCACATTTGTACCACTACAGAGCCAATGTCTATAAATTTATTCTAATGTGAACTTATGTGCAGCTTTAAGATGTAGTTCAGGTCAATTGTGTATCATCGTTTAATTCTTTCAATATACTGAAATTTTAGAGATCCGCAATAATAATTATTTTCCGTTAAATCGTCTAGCCCAGGTATTAAGTCAAGTATGAATGCCTAAAGTAAAAATTTTGTAACAAACTAACAAAAATCACTTTTTGTTTTCGTGTGAGACACACAGTTTGGTATCAGAGTGTTTACACTTACAAAAAACACTACTCTTTTCAAGGAGGTATTTAAAAAAATGTAAAGAAAATAGATAAAGAGGGACAACATAATGCCCTGCGACAGAAAAGGACAGAAAATAATAGTTGTCACTCAGCCATAAACAAACACTACAATACACCTGTCAGCACAGTAAGCGCTGAGTCAGCAAGTGTAATAGTGTAACCATATTTTGCAGAATTTATCAGATATATAACTGTTATTCCTGTTGTTTATGTGATAAATAACTGTTATTTGTGATATTTATCTGTTAAAATTTTAAACTAGGTAAAACGAAGTAATATTGCAACGTACGCCGAAGCGCAAACTGAACTACTTAATATGGAAAATTATACAGACACAGACAATGAAACAAGTGCATTGCGCCCTAGCCCAACACCTGTAAGATCAGTGGTAATACCTCCAGCAAACTGTTTTGAAAATATGGTGCAAAATTATTTATTAATAATAGCCGATGTTTTTATTTTTGTGCGAAAGATTAAATTATTGTACAAATCAAAATTGTATTTACTATTACTAGAACTGCAATCACCACACTCTGATATCTGTAAGGGAACTTTCAGGTTCAGCCACATTTTCCTCTGCATCATGTACAGAACCACCATGAACACCGGTTGAAGCCGTATCTACGGGCTCATTTTCGGGCGTTGTTGTCAATCGACTGTTTATTTTTACAGTCTGCGAATATTCTTTCGCAATTTTTCTTCTAATTCCAGCGGTTCTCGCTCTTATTTTCCAAGATTTTTTATTCATTTTCACAATTTTTTGCACGCGACGTATAAACACACAGCTTGTGGGATAAGTGTAATAGAATATCACATTCACATTCATGTTCAGCTTACAGCAAATAAGCGTAGTTCTTGTGGACAAATAAACTGCTATTGATGTTAACGGACAACACATATAGTCCTTTTAACAGCCTACTGTGCACATGCGAATCATTTAAACACTTCTGTACAGATAGTAAAAAAAGGTTATTTTAATCATCACAAACAAGTCCTACTACAGCTACTAGCTGTATAACAGTCTAAAACAAGTAAACATAACAGCCTTTGGCTTTATAAATGACCACGTGTGTTTTATTATAATTCTAGCTCTATAACATCGTACAAATAGGCCGTTAAACAGAGATTGCCGTATCTCTACCCTCCTATAATGCTCTTAGTCAGACCTCTGACTAAAGGATAGTTGTTAGAGTATTATAACACCAACAATCGTATAAAAGTATAACTCTACACTCCTATAAGTCCCTTAGACAGGTATAGGTGTTATTAATAGCAATAATTCAGCTTATACATCACGAGTGAACTGTAATAATGCTTCAAGTACACCTGGGAACTAAATGTGTACTCTTAAATGGAGTAAAATGCTATTTCGGTTTCCACTTATTATTTGGTCACAAGTTATACAAATAATATTTAAGTGTTTTTAGGCTTATGTTACACAAATGAAATAAAAGCCGGTAGACTGCTAGAATAATCCGTCCTCAAATATTACGTTTGTCGGTATTTTGCCATAATCACTACGCCTGGTGGACGGACTGCCGATTACAATGAATTCTTATCACAAGACGCTATAGCCTGTCCAGTGTTGTATAATTTTCCTGTCTTATCTTAAGTGATGTTTGAACGTCATTATTCGTTTGACTAATTGCGCTAGTGGAGTACAAGTATATACCAAGGCTGGCAACGCTAGGTTGTATATACCTAGCTATTAAGCTCTGAAGTTCTCACACAGAAGATGCCTCTACTAGGTACTACTAAAATACTCTAACAACAATTCACTGCACTACAATTCATTACCTACTAAATAGCCGTCAATCCTGCCTTACTAATACTGACATAAAGCCAGCGTGTTATACTCCCGTACATAGGTACAGGCAGTGTATTTGCAGTTTATAGTAGTTCCACCTCACGCGACCTGCCTGCCTGGCACGGCACACGATTCACAAATTTACGACTCTCCTTAAAAGCCTACATTATATACGAACGATTTTTTTATGTTTGTAGTTTGCCGTACTTTTTATATAAAAGTACGTGGTGTTATAAATATTATACACTCGATGTTTTGTTTCAGGTAGGCAAATTAAGTACCCTGTAAATCTAACACATCAAATAATAAGCAAACTTGCCTAAGCAGTGTTTTGTTTCTTTTCTATACCAATAATCTTCTTTCGTGTCAACGACTTGTAACTTTTATACACTGTTAGATTATGAACCTATCTATCTTATAGAGTGCTCTATTACCAACGTCATAATTTCAGTCATCATTTTAGCCGGCAGACCACTGCCAAACAAAAGCCTCCTTCCCTTAACATTACATTTGAAGATTTTTGACCTAATCCCTCATACTAAGTAGGTGGATTGGCGGTAACGTGCAGTGTTAGCAGCCTTACCACAATTCTTGTGCCCTACAGCTCTTCCTGTGTTGTATAATTTTCCTGTCACTGTCATGTGATAGTTTGGCAGCAAAAATGTATACAACAAAAAGTCTGATCTGTCACTTCGCTACGCCTAGTTATAGCCTAAGTTTTTAATAATTTGTCAAAGATGTTATATTTCTATGAAGATGAAATCTCTGTGTTGTTTTTATTTCTTATGATTCAATTTATAAACAAATAGAAAAATTATTCGGGTAATTTTGCTATTAAAGCGATCTTTAGCGGTTTGCCCTAATTCAAGCAAAGTCAAGATAAAAAAGGCAAACATAAATCTCGCTTTGCCGTACCTTTTGTTTTAAGTGAATTAGAAAGACGCAAAAGAGACGGTACACCCCAATTCTATATCCAAAGCGGAATAGTAATTAAAATCAACTAAATTACTTCATTTAATGAAACCTACACAGGCTAACCTTGTTTAATTTTAAATATAGTTTGCAAATATCACTTAATCATTCTCCGTATTAAATACTTCGGTACAATACAAGTTTCCTTTCTATTAAGTACATCATTACTAAAGTGCGTCGTCACCGCACCGAGCGGGTTCCATTCCGCTGTCACTCATGCGTACTATCGTGTATTGGGACAAAGCCCTCCATTTGTATATTAAAGTGAACTTATGGTAGTTTAATTTTCTTTCACTAAATAATTATTGATGATCGGCAGTTTTTAAATTGGCAGTATTCTGATCAATTTAATAAGGTACAGTTGCTTTGCGTTGCTTGGTCGTGACTAGACACACCTCGAGGAATTTAGTGCACTGTGAACTTATTTGGTAAAGTTACATTACGAACTAAAAATTTCAGGTTAGTTGAATATTTATGTTATTCGATATGAAAATTTAAATAGGTAAAGTTTAAAAAATATATAGGTAATAATACCACTTAAAACAGGAATAAATATTTTTTCCCAATATAGTTTCTTTTACGAACAATATTTGGTTGTTCGATTTTATAACAGGCCTTCTATACCAGATCTTCTATGTTGTTAAGTACCGTTTTCAGTATTTTTAGAAAATTATAGGTATGTTATATAAATATTTGCGACCATTTTCCTTCAAATATGTAATACGTTTTTATAGAAAATTATTTAAAAAGTACTTATAAATAAAAGTAAGCCTCATCATAGTATTCCACGTGGAATTTATATATTTATCATTTTACTGAAACAATTATTTATAGAGACTTAGTACATTACGTCATCGACTTTTCAATTACTCTCTGTGGTAAAGTTTTCCTTGTAACCTCATACGAAATTAGTTATGTCAGTAAGACATGGGTCGTGCGCACGCCTTTTGTCTAAATCGCCACCTCATCACTTGCCAAAGTAGTGTTTAATCAGAGGCAGCGGTCTGTAGCAAGTAAGTAATTATTCCAGTTATTGATTTCGAACAAGATATTGATCTAGATTCAACAAAATGGATTAATGTGTTTACGGTGCTTAATTATTTGCAATTTCATAAATTAATTAATAACATTTAAGTAGCGTAAATTAGAACGGCGGTTGTAACTATACGAAAAATTAAGTTTATTCCGTGAAAGAAATTGATCTAAGCGGGTTTCATAAATAGTAAAAAGGTATTTTTTTGTTATTTGTAATAGATAATAAACGAAATATAGATCTTTCTTAATTATCGTTTAGTTTAAAAGAGTTATCAAGTACAATTACTACTTGAAAACTGTTCAAAATATTGTGAATAGGACCTACTTTAATTATTGTATAAGATTGACAGAGTGGTGTCACTTTGGTAGGCTAATATAAAAAAGGCATTGTTTCAAGAAATAGCAGCACAAAGTGTATTACCTAGCTCCTAGCTATTGTTTGAGAACAAGTAATACACTTCAACCACAATCACCTGAGAACAAATCATACTATTAGTTTACGTTAACTACTAAGTCCAGATTAGCCGTTTCCATTTTAATAATTGTCTAGCGCAGACCTAAAGTTATACTAAATTGAAACGGGGCTTTGTACTGGGGTTCAAACAACCCACGTCTGTGATAGCGCAAACTTTACACAAATTAAAGTTAATGAATGGGTCTGATCGAACAGTTCTAGTGAAAGTAATTTATCACAATCACAACGGTCCTATCAATGTTACCACATGTTCAACCTAGATCGAATTTAAACAGTTTGAGTAACCTAGCTTAATAAGTTTTATTTCTTCCTCTTTCTCGAGATAAATAAGTTGATCCCCTGGGCAAAACAAAATTAATAAAAAATGTAAAAAATTGCTCCGTTTTCTGTATTAAAATTTTAAGTTGCGCAAAATTATTGAATTTGTCAGTTGCTTATTTATATTATATGAAATATAATATTTGTAATTTAAGGAAAAGTTCTTTGTTTACCTAAAAATTACGTTCAAAATAGACCCACGCAAAGGTTTATTTTTTTCTATAATCCTCTTCTCATCTTTCGTAACCACGGTTGTAAGAAATACGCATCGATAAAATTGAAATAAAAGATAAGCTATGACTTATCTATGTATCATACATTGCATTATATCTTTTGAAATTCAGAAAATATCTATTTGCAAATATAACGCTAATCTAACTTCGGTTAAATTTAAAAGTACCTAGCATATGCCAAAATCGTTAAATTACTTCGCTTTGCCCACAACAAAATTTGTTCCTCGTTTAAACTTTTTATACGTAAGCAGTTTAAGCAGCTAGGTACTGTATTACCTACGTGTATGTATAGGTATATATACAGCCTGCGGACTTTTAGTAAGCCAGAAAATATTAACTGCATTAATAAGCAATATAAATTATCTATTTGCTTCAATACGCAGACTTTTATCTAACTGTAGTCTTAGCTTAGAGGTATGTAGATCTCGAGTTAGGCTTATAATTTTCGCTACTCTCCAACTAATTTCGATGTATCAAAATGAACTAGAAACGTTTTACTTAGGACTGAAAGATAATCTCTGATAATAATAGAATATGATACCGTTAGAATGCATGACATATAGTAGACTTATTGAAATGAAATGATTTGTTTCTGTGTTTTGTTTGTACATTTATAAGTAATATCAGTGTTAATATGTCAAAATTTTGTGTGATCTACAAGTATTTTCCAAGTCTCAGTGTGCTTTGTGTCCGTTAATTGTATATTTGTAAAGTACATCGCGATACGATTTGTTTCGTTGTGGCCAAAACTTCCCTTCGAATGATTTGAATTGACTTATTTGGTAGCTTAATTTAAACAAATGAATACCTTTGTGTTCAAATAAGTAAAATAAAACAATCGATTTCCAATATTGATCATTATTTTCATTTCAAAACGTTAAGTTCGAAAATTATGTAAAGTTATTTGTGCCACATTAGTTGCAACCTCTAAGCTCTCAGCCGTATAACGCGATTTCGTTCTAAACATCGAAAATGTGTTACATAGTTTATTTTAACGTTAAGTTATTTGCGATAATGGAGATAGACTTTGTTCACGTTGTAACATTCACAAATTTTAAAGATATTCCGCTTTTGGAAAGTTGTGAATGTTACAATTTGAGAGAAATAGGTCCTAATGATTGCGGTTTTCTGAAGACACAATCATTAGAACAATACCTAGAGGCTATCAAAACAAAAATTTATGAATTACATATAACATTTCGAATTCCTCTCCCGTCACCAGTTCAGTGGGTTGAATCCAGGCAAGTACCAATGTGGTTTTTCAAATCATATGTACTTTCTAAGTTTATCTGGATATGACTGACTGACAGTGAAGGAAGACATTTGAAATTCTGAAGGTGTCTGAGTTCGCCAATCCACATAGAGCAAGCGTGGCTATCAATACTCATACCTTCTCTGTATGAGAAGAGGCCTTTATTTGCAGTGGGATAATAATGGGCCGATATGATATAGCATTTTCTTGTATTGGAATTGAATCCACAATCTTCTTCCAAGCAGCCACACTTTCGCAAGTGGTTAGTTTCTTGGTTGTGTAGTAATCTTTTGAGTTGAAGGTTTTATGTGATTAGTTATTGTGGCTACTGCTTATACAATTCTGATTTTGAGAAAGATTTATTTACCAAGATTCGGCACATTTTATTATCATGACTTCGGTTTGCCATATCTCTATGAACCACTATTAACCTACATTGAAACAAACAACGAGTTTTTAAGGAAACAAATACATATACTTATGATTACGCGTCTCAAACATACGAGCGGCGTAGTGGTTAAGTTAATCGCCAGTGTCGCTTGTTTTAAAAGATATCTCCACTTTGACCGCTCTTGAATAATCAATGACAATACGCTTTAGCAAGTGTAGTGATTAGATTCTTCTTCTCTATAAGAAGAGAATATAATGGACTGAAACCTGTACTAAACAATCTAAAAGATGTTCCAAACGTATGCCTAAATGCGACTTTAAATGATCATAATGCTATTTAGATTCACAATATCTCATCAGCTTATTTATATGCAACTACTGTTTGTCTTTATAAAACCAACATAGCATTATTCACATATCAACATACCTCTAAAATAAACTTAAAGTTCGTCCGCCTCTATTTGCATCAAACTATTCACAAGCAAATTTTCAATTACCTCCAGAAGCTTTTACTTACGTTTTGATTTTGGGAGCAATCGGTTCAGACTTCGACTATCAACAGAGGGCTTTTGTCATCCCTCTGTTGATAGTCGAAGTCTGAACTTCTGGCAATCAGCATAGATTGTCGTCAAATGCATTCAGATTTTAATGGTCAGTACACACGTCGGTAGGGATAGCGCACGGGGCAAAACACACAGCGTTTATTGTTACTTCTTCTCTATATCAATAGTACATTTACAAACGTTTACGTTGCTTTCGCGTCGCATTGGTTTACCGTCTCTGCGACTGTCTGTTCCAACCGTTACAGCGCGTTAGTAATCTTGACAAGATTGTCACACATGAGCTTTACGTCACTCAGCAATGGGCCAACTTGAAATACGTTTTTCCGTTCTCAACGTCGGTCGCTCGTATCTTTCGTGCGGATTGTAATCCAATCCACAGCAGTGTTTTGTCTTTATGATGGCGGTATTATATTCTTCACTCATGTAGTTTTTTCACATAAGTTCCATCACGTTGCTTTGTAGGGATTTTGTTCATGTCTAAGGCCCTTTACTTTTTATTTGTGTCAATATTGAAAACAAGGATAAAGATAACATGTCTTGATTAATTAATAAAAACAGTTGTAACTACAATCTTCTTAATATTGCTAAATAATGCTATTGACGATCGGGCAGTGAGCACAAATGTGCAGTAGTAAAAATATTTGTGTTTCATTGCCCTAAGAACGGTTCAATGGCTTTACTATAAACACGCATATAATAGCTTATATTAAAGTAAGATATTATGCTATGAATAACAATAAAAACTATTAAAAAGGCATATAGCTGGTCAAATTTAGTTTCATAATTTATGAACATATTTACTTATGTTTAATTTAATTAAGCATGCTGCTAACTACATATATATTTTGGCCGTATCCCAGCAGAGAAGTTTACAACTACAACCCTCTATAATTTCGCTCCATCCCCCTTTTTAACGGTACATTTAATGTTTGTAGTAACTTTGTCAAGTCCCTTCAAACGTATAATAGGTAGGACCACTTAGTTTATGTTGGTCCTACAAATACAGTTTGAAACTTTCAAAATCATTTAAATTTTTCTACGGTCGTAGTTCCTCTACGGTCCTTTAGCACAAATGAGACATCTAATGCGTGACTGGGAGTTCTGGAGACCCAGTCACCCCCACCGCCCTCTTCCTTTCCCCTTTTCATCCCCTTCTTCATACACAGTCACGCCTTTATATTTTTCATGTTTAGGGAACATAGCCATGTTCATTATTGTACACAGGTTATGGTTGCTATTAGGCCGCATTGTTGTCGGCCACCTAATCTGTATATACTAAAACTAGCCTTTCGCAGCGCAGTTTCATCCGCGTTAAGTTACATCTTTGGTCACTGTTCCACTTCCGTCACCAATAGCGTGATGTTATATAGCCTTAAACCTTCCTCAAGAATTGGGCTATCAAACGCAAAAATACAATCAAAAAATACAAAAAACGCAAACAAACAAACTCTTCCGCTTTATATAATAGTATATAAAACAGTGTTACAATAGTATGCGTTCTACTTCCCCCCCAACGGGGTTCTCGCCTTGTCGCGGCGGTGGGGCTTAGTAGCCGTGGTTACCAAGGACCACGGTGAACCAAGAGGAACCCCAAGGAGGCGCCGCTCCTCTGGGCTTTGCCAGTAAGCCCACGATGGAGCGGCTCTGGTGGGTTGCGGTGCTGTTGGGCGGCACCGCAACTGGGTCGGGCTGCAGTGTTGCTTCGGCGACACTGCGGCTGAGGAGTGGCGGGGCCGCGGCGGGAGAGGAGTGCCGGTATAACGGTGCGCCGCTCTCCCTACCTTCCGCGGCCTCGGCGGGGCCGCAACCGCCAGATTGCGGACGCGGTGGGGCCGCAGGGGAAGAGGAGTGTCGGTATTGCGATGCGCCGTTCTCCCTATCCTCTGCGGCCGAGTTGGCCTGCGGGCGGCGATCGGGCAGTCGCCGCCCGAACAGCACGGGCCCGAGACGGCAGTGCGCGTGTTCCGCACGCGCCTCTCGAAGGAGGGGGGGCTAGGCCCCTAAATCGGACGGGGCCCGCTCGCGGTGAGCGGGCCATGGCCCGTCGGGGTCGCGGATGAATGCGCAAGCGACTCCCGTGACCCCGACACTCTGGCAGTCTGGAGGAACACCGTGGGTTTTAGTCGGTATGCTGGCCGCGCTTTGAGTGCGGTCGGAGAGTCCGACATAACCCCCGCCTTGCCCGGGCGGGTGCGTATGCGTAATGCATTTCCCACGTATAAAAAAAAAAAAAAAAAAAAAGTATGCGTTCTACTTAAATCATGTTAAAAGCTGTTAAGTGTTTTTACATGTGCGAGTTGATGCAAAAGGGAATCTGTTTAGCGGGTCGATTAAAGAATCTGCAACATCATTTACACTTTTCTTGTACGATTTTGTTATGTAACTTGTTTAGGTTTTCTTTTTGACAGAATTAAGTAGAAGAGCAATGCTATTTAAACTTCATCTGGTCGAGATTATCTTAAGTATCTTGGAATGACTACAATTATAAAGCTCTAAAACATCGTAACTACTCTTGTTTAACAAGTCTCTAGGGTCATTCATAAATTAGGAAAGCTTGTTTTGTCTCTAAACGAATTGAAACTCATGATTAAGTTGTCGTCGCAGAACAATCTACGCTAAATGAACAAGATCTCTGAATACGATAAAAGGTGTGAATGCTGACGGTAGGCCATTGTCCCACTCCAACGATTCTGATGGATATTAGCAAGCCCGCTAGCCCGACGACATGAAAATATTGCCATCAAAAAATTCCGTGGGCTCCCATTAGAGTAGCTATAAAAATAACGACGTTCACAAGTGTCAAACCAAATTATATTAAAACTTTGATGTTCCAATTAAATTTCATTAGCAAAGTTTAAGTATTTAACAGAGATCTCGGAACGAAATCAGCAAAACTTGTCGTCGATGTTATTTAATAAATGAGTTTACCTCACATTTGACATGAAAAATATTTTGTTTGACACAATTTAGTGCTCAGAGTAAATAAAAGAGGCGCTGTATATTTTTCATTCAAATACAAACACACAATTAACTAATAGTAGAGCTACTGATATTAATTCACTGTTAAAGACCAATGATGAAAGACTCAATAACTATTTAGAATTTATTAATACAATTCAATAGCTCGCAGAACTGACGGCCGCTGGGCCAGAAAGGTTCTAGAGTGGCGACCACGAACCGGAAGACGCAGCGTGGGCAGACCCCTCACAAGGTGGACCGACGACCTTATAAGGGTGGCGGGCAACCGATGGATGAGGGCGGCGAACGAACGACAACGGTGGCTAAAATTGGGAGAGGCCTATGTCCAGCAGTGGACGTCTTGTGGCTGATATGATGAATACAATTCAATTCCTATTATTATTATTTTATTAGTTTAAGTAGATAATAAACAGGCACTTTCTATTTTATACATATCTACCGGTAGACCATGCGGTGTCAAAATTGCGTCCATTCAACTCTCTAAGTGCTTATTCATTACAAAACATTATTCGCGAGGCTGTATTTGAAGTAATTTCGTTATTTAAACTCATATTTGGCGAGTCTTTTGAACTAAACAAGCGGAAAGGCGGTCGCAGCTGATTAGGTTATATATAACTCACATAAAATCTTTGGCTTTAGTCCCGTGGGCAATTCACGTTGTCGAAGTGGAATTTATTACATAATCAATTTCAATGTTCACGAAGAATATTTTATCAATATCCCCTTTGTGCAACACAAGTATTTGCGTCTCGTCTGTGTGCATGCAAAAAAATTTTTTTAAAGTGAGTCATACTTAGATAGTTTGCAGATAGTATGAGTCAAAGCGAAATGATAGCAAATTCGTTGAGTTACTTGGTACTCGTTACCTTGCCATATTAAGAACATTTCCAAAACTATTGATTTATACAAGACTACGATCATAACCATCCCTTTGCCTCCAAAATCAAAACTTGTGTCAAAGCATCTGGACGTAATTGTAAATTTGCTTGCGAATAGTTTGATTCAAATAGTCAGGGGTGAGCCAAGTCTGTGTTTATTTTAGCAGTGTGTTGTCGTGGTTTGACCCTTGTTTATGTTATGAGGAGAGATGTTGATAATTGAATATTATTTATGTGGCGCTAATGAATAATATAAATAAAATTAAAAAAAATAATTAGATATCGGCAACCTGCCTCGAGCAAGCTTGACAATAATTTTTAAACATTTCTCTGTATGGTGAGAGCTCTTTATTCTACAGTGGGATAATAATAGACTAGTGTTACATATTATTATTATTTATCAACATATTATGGCAGTATTTATTAGTACCTCCTAGTGAATGTTTTTTTATAGAATAAAGCTGCATTTACCACCATGAGTTTGATTGGTAAAGGTAAGTTTAATAAAATCTAGAATTGGACCACCAAAAATATTATCAAACGAGTTTATACATAGCGACACAAATATTTTTGTGATTTTATTTCGGATAAAAGTTTTGAGTCAGGATGTAACTTGCGTGTTTCTTATCCACTACATCGCATGCTTGAAACACATTGTCATATTTACATATGTTCCTTTATAAGCTCTTTGATTGCCACAATCTAGGTTAATATGGTACAGTTCTTTGCTATTTTCACTTTTAAGGCAAGCCGTCAATAAAAACGGCTGACTTATTGCAACCCACAGCATTAAATTATATTGTTGCATTAAGTTCTTCTTTACAACTATCTTACAAGTGTAGCAGCTTTTGCCACTGTTCTCAACTAACAACTGTTCAATTTAACAGGAAACGAACTGAAAGCGTCATATGGTGCCTTAATTTTTCGTGTGTCAGTACAACCGCTACGCTAACGTAGGATACTAAAAGGTAGGATAATTACACCTTTTGACGTCCAGTCACTTTTGAGAGACAACTAAAAGAATTTGTAATAATTTTAAATCATATAGATTTAAAATTAATACAAATTAAATAACATTGGTCTACACGTACAACTTTTTAAGATAACATGTAATTATGAACTTTCATTTCGTCTTGTGATTCTACTCTGGATGCTTATGTGTATAAACATAATTTTGAGTTTGAGATTATCAATTATTTGCATTTGCGATTACAAGCTTTTGTTAGTAACATAAATGCATTAGTTAATATTGCTAATATTTTCGTATACACAAGTTAGTTTATAAACCCAACTTCCTATAATTTCGTTTCATCCAGCTTAATGGTACGTGTTATGTTTATAGTGACTTTGTTAAGTTCCTCCGAAGGGATAATAAACACCGCTATAATATATAACTGTTTAATTTGTGTTGAACCTTCTAATGAGTTTTGAAGCTTTAAAAATGAGTATTACATGCGTATTGTTGTTTATAGCGTAATAAAATAGTGCCCTATTTTCTTTTTTACGTACGAATAAAAAAACATTTTAGCTACGGAAGAGTGTGTGATAGGATCGTATCTGATGTTATTGTCGCTTTTTCGTATGTTTTTGTTTTGTTTTTGATTGGTTCAAGATTTTTCATTCTTTTTTAATTCGTTCTTGATTTCATTATTATACAACTGTAAAACTGTGTTAAAATATCTGGTATTTATAAAAATACGAGACTAATTAGTTTGACAGAGGTAGGTATTTCAAATTAATATAAGTTAAGATTTTTTTCAGCGATTTCTTTACTTCTGTTTGTTGGAATTGCCTTTTTTTATATTAGCCTACCAAAGTGACTCCACCCCGCCTGATGGTAAGCAGTCAGAGGAATCCAGAAGTGGTGGCAACCATACCATCATCTTAAACTGCTGGTATGGTGGCCTCCACTATGGCGGCTGGGATAGGGGTTAGGGGAAGGGAATGAGGGAGGTGAGGAAAGAGGAAAGGGGGAAATAAGGCCTCCGGCACTCTCACTCACCATACGAAACGCAGTAGTACGGATACTACTACTCTTACGTCGATCTTCTATGAGAGGGTAGTACTTCCCCGGAAGATCCGGCCCATTCATGCTGAAACCAGCGTGGATCTAAATATTCACAATATATTTTGAAGTATTTACAATAATTATAAAAACCTAAACGTCGTAACTACCCTCGGCATTCAACAGGTCTCTTGGGTCATCCATAAATTAGTTAAGCTGTTTGTTTGGCCCATTAAACGGATTAACCAAACCCACGATTAAATTGTCAGGTTCTACGCTAAATCAACAAGATTCACAATTATATAAATCAAATTTAATATCTAAGGAATATTACTTTGAAATACAGAGGCGTGAAGGCTTTGTAAGAGCATTGTTCCAGTCAAACGATTCTGACGGATATTGGTAAGCCTAGAGGCGATGTCCAACAAAAATATTTCTGTCGACAAATTCTCTGAATTCCCATTTAAGATCTTGAAAAATAATTGTTATAAAACTACTTACTAAATAAATTACATTTCGTTTGTAAACTTACAGTTTTTAAGACATGATAGATAAAAATTAGTTTATTAGGTTCTTAAAGTACCTCATGAACTTACAAAACAGCAATTCCAAAATGATAGAAGTCGCATAACTTTCTTTTTTTTTGTTACCTACTGTAAAATGCACTTTGAGTATGCGCTATTCTATTTTATAAAATAATATACATATACATTTATATAAGTTGTTAATGTTGTTCTATACTAGTATTAAGTGTAAAAAATTTTTTACATAAATTCGACTCTCTAAAACATTGTTTTTAAACATTTTCTATGTTTTTAATTTAGTAACATGAATTAAAACAAGTTACTTAAATAACTAATTTAATGATTTATTAACTTGACAAAATTTCCAAAATTTGAAAGCTATATCTATCTGAGAATATAAACAAATCAAAGTAGAACAATAGGCTTTGGAAATCAGATATAAAATAACTAGGATGTCTACACGATATTTTAAAACAGTTTCTTTAGGAGAGCAACGTAATAAAATAACGATTTCGTAGAAACTTGCATAACATAAAAAGATACCTATCTACCTATAATACTTATTATCCGTTCCATAATATTGCAGTGTATTGTCAATTCGTACCACAACAAATAAGGAAACTTCGTATACTCTATATCAAATTGATATCTCGTACAAAAGACAAAACATTCGCCATTTCCCTTCGGCTATACAAATGTACTGAACCTTCACAACTTTTCCAACTTTTACAAGTAACAATTTGATAAGGGACATGTCGTTTTCGAAGAACATTTTATTTGCGTATCTCTTTTTTGTATGATAATACTTGAAAAACTGTTTATACATAGTGACATCTTTATAATATTATATAGATATTATTAGACTGCCTCTCTGGTTCAGTGGTACTGTGTACGGATTACCACGCAGAGGTCTCGGGTTCGATCCCCGGATCGGGTAAAGTGATATTGGGTTCTTCTGGTGCAAATTCTCAGTATTAGTCCGGAGTCTAGAATTGAGCCTGATATATGGCTAACAGATTCGCCCTCTGTTACATGGGACCAATAATAAAAAAATAAAATAAAAAATGGCGTTAAGTGGGTGGTTAAAAACCTCTGCCTACCCCTTCGGGGATAAAAGGCGTGAAGCTATGTATGTAGATAATATAAAAGAAAGAACTCGTATTTGTACTCTGTAATAAGTAACCGATTAACTAGTAAAGTTTATCTTCTACACCGCCTCTTTCACAATTTTCGAATTGAAATTTAGTTCAGTAATTAGTGGATCAAGTAATTTAATGTGCGTCGTAGATATACTGCTTTGGACTGCCATCATTTAGTTGACTAATTGCTCTGTTGAAGCATACACCTAATATTGCCCTTACTACAATCGCTCATTCGAGCGAGAAGTGCAAATGCATTTCAACAAATGACGCGCGGGCTTATTTCGCAATTCTAACATCGTCACAGAGAAGTTTTAACGAAATCTCTGGGTAAGAACCACAATACTTATGATAAAGATATGCAATAGATATTAATATTTTTAATTACTGCACTTACAAGGCAACAGCTTGCCGTATTTGCATTGTTTGCATTCTTTAGAGGGTTTGTATACCCGACGGATATCGCTGTCATTCTCTGGATAAACGATGCTTGTTTACATATCAAAAGGGATCTTGGACCGTTATAGCAGGCTATATGCGGTAAACCTCTGCCCTAGTAAGCTGCTCAAAAGGTGCGGATTATCATCCGAACTACGAACTTAATGATAATAACACGGTTGGAACATCTAAGCTTACTAGCACTAACAAATTAAATCTCAAATTAGATGAATTCTCATTATGTTAAATCTTTGGATTATTTTAAAGGGAGATGAACACCTGAAGTAAGGCTGAAAGGTATGCAAAGTAACAACAAATTTTTTAATTGATTTATGTTACGGTTTCCCATATTACAAATATTTATTGACTATTTACTTACGTTTCATTTATTATATTTATTAGTACCTTTTATTAAACACCTATCTTCATAATTAAGCCAGCATGACTTACAAAATGATCAACAGATGTTTAACTGTAATGAGATTTCAAAATACGTTTGTTTACTATTCTTTAAAATAGGTAAAATCAGTTTCATTAAGATTCATAATTTTGATCAAAGAGAGAATACGAAAACGAGTAAAACTGCTATGTACCATTACCAGAAATACCTGATATTAAAGTGCAAAGCAACTTGTTGTTGTTAAATTCATTCAAGAGCAATTAAAGATACGGCCAGTAAAAGGTATCTACTATAAATAAATTTACAAGTTGCAGCTATTGTCTCAACAAAGGTATAAATTTTAACTCATCTGCCAATTATTCCTTTCAAAGGCATGCAAATGTCAAACAAATAAATATTTATTTGTTACTTAATAGCGGTAATCGTAAAGGTTCTCGATTAAAGTGTGTTTTTTAACATAAAGAAGATTGCGGTCGTTCGGAAAGTGAGCGCTGTATTAAAAAACATATCAAAGGTGGAAAAGCCAATTCTTTTTGGAACGTTTTAAAACCAGATTAAACTGTGCGTGAAAACAATGTAACAGGACCGCACGAGGGTTTTTGAAGCGGAAAACTCGATGTTTCACGGATCATTTTTCACAGTACGACTCCAAAAAACATATTACAAGTTGTGGGAAACGATGTATATTTTGTTAATTTACTTGGTACTTCAAACGAATGTAATACGAAACTGAGTTTACCTCTTTAAGACTCGTTACACGTACCTATGTTTTATTTCTTATCTTTCAAAAACAGTCATTTCATGAAACCGTCAAAATGATGTGTTATCAATATGCCATCATTGCTAATGAGTTGGTGTCAATCAGTCTTGAACCTTACTGACTGCCTGGTGATGACAGTGCCCAATGAATTAATTCCAACAATAATGGTGTGACTAACAATCTATCAACGCCAACGTACTAACTATTGATTTTTATTTTGAATGCTACTGTCATACGTGACAAAACTAGTCCATAACAAAATAATTATACAAATTTCAAAACAACTGCTCTAGCTTTTTACCTGAAATGATGTTACTTATTTAGTAAAATTAATCTTTATTTGTTTCAGATAAAACAGAAACTTTTGGCAGACTTAAATAAGACATAAGATGAAAATAGTAGCTGAGTTGGTAAGCGCAGAATGTGAGGGTAGTTAGTCAGTGACGTGATGCAACTAGTAATGCTAAACTTTCTAATCATGTTCGACGTGGTGTTCATATTCTTCTTGTTCCTCATCGCTGTGACATGCGTTATGAACTACATGCCGGGTCGAAAGCGGCAGGAGGCGATCGAAGATGAAGTGGACGATGACGTCATTCCACCACCGCCACTGTTCGCGGGTGATGACGACGATGGTCCAGCGATTAGCCGAGATACATACGTGGTGATATCACCACCGCTAGACAACGTTAGAGCAAAGGACGGCTGTCCGGTACATGTGGTGTAGTATAAACACTGATATAATATGTAAGTACTATCATTTATCAGGTTTAATATTTTTAGAAATTATATATCCTTTAATTATAATAATAATAATAATAATAATATTTCAACAACTACACACAACGCCATCTAGACCCAAAGTAAGCATATTATATGCTTGTGTTATGGGTTCTAGAATGCGGATATACATACTTAAATACTTTTTTCTTGTAAATACATACATATTATACATAGAAACACCCAGACCAATGCAAATAGACATGTTCATGCACACAAATATTTGCACTGAGCGGGAATCCAACCCGCGACCTCTGCGTGGCAGTCCATACATAGTACCACCGAACCACAGAGGCAGTCAATTACATAATAAGTACTCATTTACGTATAACATCCTAAAGTATGAGATTGCATGAGTATTTCAGGCCAAGACTTTTATCACAAATGTTGGATCTATAATAACTGTTTAGGATGAAAGTAAGTATCTGTGAGCTAGCGAGCGTCTAACTGGATTCTGCCAATAATGTGGTCGTGAAAATAAATTACTTCTATATAATTTGTTACTGCCCAACTCGCTATCATCGGCGGCAACGTAATAAATATAAATAATAAATAATAAATCTTTATTGGGTCATGAAAGTCATTTTAACAATATAGGTCTTAAATAATATCTTATAAATAGGTATACAGTGTTAGGATGCCTATACTAGGTAATAAAACCTGTGCCACAGGCGGTGTGAGTTCATGAAAACATGTGTAAACTCTCAGTCTGACTTAGGTATAATATGGAAAATAAACAAATAATTTTAAACTACATTTAGAATAAATTAGTTATGACTTACTTAAGTACAATAAACATTTGTTCAGTTTGTTCATAGGACAAATTTTGTATATAATTATAAATTAACATCTTACATTTATGATAGTTGTGGTCATATATAGATAAGGCTTTATTTAACTTATTATAAAGAAATGGACCTAAAAATGGGTAGAACTTATTCGAAACGTGTTCTTGGACAGCCGCCACAAAGTTGTAGTGACACCGTCGCAATCGCTTGCAAAGCTCCAATTCATTACCTCGATTCAAACTCACCAACTTTCCACAATGGACCTTTATATTAAAAATTAGGAGGAGAGAATTTAAATCGCTTCAAAACTCGTGAAATATTCTCAACTTCAGAACGATTTAGATCACGTTTCAACTTGGATATATACGCGTTGATGCTCCCACACCGAGATTATAAAATGTAATATAATGGTAAACTCTGAAATATTTTGTCGCCAATTGTTTTAAAACATTTTATATTTTTTGTGTGGGAGTACTGATGCCTACTAATTTGTTATAAATTTAACAAACGAGGTATTTTTAACATTTTATTTTTTGTGGGGGTTTTACTTACTGAACGTTTTCTTGTTTCAGATCAACGTAGGAGTTTATTACGAAGAAGCCTTATGAGAATGTAGGTGTCGAAATGTAGACATTTTTTACCAATTAGTCGAGTTTTAAATAAATTCTTGTTACGTAAAGACTAAGATGGTGAAAATATGGGACTCAAGTGGATGTAATTGAGTTGGTCTTTATCATGGGTACTAATAAACCTATTTCGATTGCACTTTATCGAAAAATAGTTATATACATAGAGCTGTAACGAATTCTATAATTATAAATGTATAGGAGCCGTGTCTATTTATTAAAATGTAACAGTTGCAGTGTTAGAAATGAGTAGTTGAGAGTATTTTTTATATTTTTACTTTGACGCTACAGCACCGTGCCGAGTTAAAGGCGGCAATGGAGGGATATACAGACATTAATGGTATTATTTATTTATAATCACGGCCTATCGGGACTTCAAAACAACATTAATATAATAAGAGATGTCATAGATGTGATTTGCGTTACTGTTGTTATTAGTTAGAAGCAAAAAATGACAATATAAAAGTATTGCAGACATGATTCAAATTTGATACTTTTTGGTAATAATTTTTAATTTTAATTTTATGTTATGTCAACAAACGTAGATGAATCACAATCAGCAATACGCCTTACGAAGTTCTCTTTGTGATTGCGTAAGTATAATAATTTGTTACGTGAAGTGTTCAATTTTCACAGTATATGGAAGTGCTTGTTTAAGATAAATGTGACTGAATTATAGATAAATGGTTAATAATATTAGAGTAAGTACGCGTTCATACTTTCGTTCACATCACGCGTATAGTCAGCCGCTAACTGTAGACGCAGTTTAAAAACATGAAATTAAAATTATACGCATATGTAACTTACTATAGGCCGGCTGACTGTATGACTTGTGTGATTGCGCTAATAATTAGTTATACAATTCGCTTGCTACGTTGACGTTTTGTATGAAATAATAATGTAAACGGTTAACATTTATTTTCTAATTTAGTCTGTCATTTATTTTACGATATAAGGTTTCCAATGGCTGCCTAGCATTTTAAATAATTAGTTACTCTTTGTACCTAAGTGTAAATGTATAAAAATATTGTTTGCTTTTCCATAATGCTAATTGTAGTTAGGTGTATCAACAACTAATATAAATCCTTGTTTAGAAACTCAATAATAGAAAGAAACTAAATTAAGTTTTGTCCTTAAATAAAGTTCTGTCTTCCTGATCCTATTTCATGCCTTTTTTCTTCGGACATATTTCTCTTAGGCGGAAGTGTGCTATCATACCTTATTTCGGCTCTCTTTGAGGAAATGTACCTTCGTGGTTTATCCTTTAAGCTTGTCTATTTCCGTATGTTAAGGGCGGGTTCAAATATTACTAGTGGAATTCTTTTATTTAGGATAACTTACTTCTGATAGAAATTTCATTATTATTAGAATTAACTTATAAAAAATTAAAGACAAAATCAGTACGACTTACTTTCACTCTTTTTGAACGTTCATTTTCATTCGCTTTCAAAAATGCAAATGTGTGCATCACAAGCCCAAATTACACAGTTTTAAATGCCATTTCTAAAACGTAATATTTTTAAAATAAAGTACATACTTACATATTACATTATCTATTAAAGACGCAAGAAAACTTTCGATGCGTAACCCTTATTTACTATAAACTTATAGAACATAATGTCCAGTATCATCTACCCACAAAATCTATTAAAATAATTAAATTACGTCGCCTCCAGGCTTCAGACAAAACGTCAAACACACTTTCCTGTAGCTTCGTGAAACCCGCCTTTAATCTATCTGTCCCTTGATAGGTCGTGAACCAGCCGAGCCTTACATCTCTTCTCTTAACCGTGCCCTCATCACCCCACGCCCCATTGCCTGCGAGAACATTGAATTATTCGTAATTAAGCAAACTAGAATTATTGAGTATTCAAACACAATATCAAACACAAACATTTAGTAATAGTTTATACATTAGTTATAAGATGTTATTATAATAAAAAACGACAATACAAGTTACGATTTTCTCATATCATTCGGTTTAATGTTCTTTGATTGTATATTGTATTAGTAAAATATAAGAATGAATGAAGACAATGAAGTGGGCGTGCAAGTCAGGCAAAGCATACATAATCCGCTAAGTATTTTCTTGACACATCTTTTTTAACTTTTTTTTGAATAACTTAAATGTTAGGAATAATATCAAAGAGAATAGTCATGATGATATTCTGAATCTGCAAATGTACCAATCTAAAGAATTCAAAATATAAGTATAACAATGTTTTGTAGGAGCATAAAGCGTGTAGACAAGCATTAAAATACGTTGCTCTCTTAGAAAAATACTAATGCAGTTTCACTGCGAAGAATGTTTCATAATATCTCCTTTGAAAGTAGCAATTCTGAGCAGTATTCTATATTAAATAGCATTTGTTTAAAGTATAGCATTGTTATCTTTAGATCACTTTGTACAGATTATGTTTGTATATTATACTGAAAATTTATTTTTCTCAAAAAGCCAAGAACATCTTACACGCTCACTGTTATTACCAACGTAGGTACCTTGTAATGAACTTTCTTTACAAAACGTCTTGGTCGTGACAGATTACGTCAAAAATGTGGCAAGTTTAATTATCATTCTAATAGCTTTACTTTTCGATATCTCTTTCAAGTACGAAGTATTAATGAAGACCTTTCCAATTCTCTCAAACTTCGACAACTGAGTTCATTAAGTATTTCAGACCCTTTAAGTCATTCTTAAGGCTTATTTACACCTTGACCGTTTTTGAAACAGGTTTTTTAAGGTTGATAAATATATACATAGCAAGCAACCATATCGAAGTGGTATCCCTGTGTAAATGAACCCCCAATCAATCAGGTGTTGGAAATTAAAAAGCATAAGCGAAGATTCTTGCCATATTCGTCAAAAGTCAAAATTTATTTCAAACTCAACTTTCTTTATAAACAAATAAAGTAGGTAACTGAACAAAATTAAAAAATATAACTATCGAGGTAAAAAATAAATTATTATGCAAATTCGAATAGTAAAAGAATATAAAAGCAAAAAAAATTACATACACTATGTGATATAAATATACACAATTTTTAAAATGTAGTTGTATAGAAAATTAAAGCATTGTTTTGAATTTATTGTTATACTCGTGTCATCTAAGAGACGCATAATAATGATATAACTAATAAATTGCACTAAGGCAGTGTCGTCATAACATTTCGTGGTGTTTTATTACCTAACAACTCTAACTCTCTCTCCAACATTTTTCATGGTTGATTTGGTTTAGATAAGAACAACTCACAGATAAGTAAATATGGTACGAGTAAGTACTCACTAAAAACTTAAGGAATGTAATCAACCAATACAATATAATTATGTTCCATTATTCCATCCTCTATGAAATTTTTAAGAGAAATTTGTCAGTAACCCGCTATACACTAAATAAATTAAAAGCTTGATACCTCCACGTGTTACTGAGAAAAAGGTCTTGACAGACAAGCAGACGGACAACATGTGCGTGCCTAACGTGCCTAACCTATAAGATTTTCATTTTTATATCTCTGGAGGTGCGTAACCCTAAGAATAGATTGATAAACTTAGCTTCTATAGCGCCAGTGTCACGCTGAAGTTTCCAAATACCAATAATCTCAACAATGGTCGAGAGTAGACTAAAATAACTTGCATTGTTTCAAACATAGTTCTTGCAGAAAGTGATTATACGGTAAGTTTGCTATTGTGTCGAACTCAGAAATGCTATGAAAATCGAACCATTGAGCCTACACAGCTGTGGTTTGAGTTACAAATTATTTCAGTCACGCGTAAGTAGTAGGAGATTAAGATGAAGGAGGGTAAGAAATTTTACGAATAATAAAAATAAGGTAAGGCAGATATTAGTCTTTTTTAAACAATGGAGTTGACATCGAAGAACACCGGCTTTAGTGGACAACATAGATGCGTAAAGTACCTTAAGCATTATTTTTGTTAATTTAGGTAAAAAAACTGACCTTTTGTACACATACATCGTACATAATTAGTGTTATTCTATAAGCCTCTGTTGCCATTCAATTAGAGACGCAAAATTATGCACCGCTACTCTCTTGGTATTAGAATACTGTTTCTTTAATGAATTTTAAATACTCATCATCAGCAAGCATGCTATAAAGGTGTAGCAAATGATCTGCTTATATTGCAAAAGATCGTTATCCTTAAATATGAAATGCCAGTCCCGCTCATAGATTGGCTTAGAATATAGATAAGCTTTAAATATTGTTACCTTTCGTGGGCCCATTATTAAAAGGTACAGCGCCCACAGATTGCTATTTCTAAATCTAATTACGTAATCTAACTAGCTATTCAACATGGCTTCAATTGTAGCCGTGGTCAATGAGGAACTATTAGATGCAGCCAGATTAACTAAGGTAAAGTAAGAATATTGTTTATTTTTAGCAGGATAATATTTTGTAACTTTTGTAACTACTCCGTAACCCCTTGACAAAAAGTGTCATCATTAGTCAAATAACGATGTAGAATATTACTCATTTTAATGTGTGTGTCCTGTATTCATTTTCAGTGCTTTTTTTTCTCGTTACCAGCAGAAAAGTATTTTACATCTAGTGACTGCTATCTGGCATCCCCACTATGATTAGGTGCTAGTAAATGGCAGGTGAGCCAACTGTACCACTCATAGGAAAGCTTTTAGCCCATGAGCCTATGTCTTTATATGTACCTGGACCAGGGCCAACGTATTACCGAGGTACAGACAGATCTCAAAATGTTTTTACCTTCACCTGGAGACCAACTATAATAAGTTAAGTTTAACATCCCAAAGTCATGAAAATGGCCTACATTACCTACATGTTTATGCCCACTATTTATAATAGGTGCGTCTACAGTCTAAGATTATTCTTTAAATAATATAGACTCTGATAAACAGTTTTGCAATAAACGAGTCTATATGAGACAAGTTTTCCTTTGTCGTAAATTATGTTTTCAAGAAACGCATTCAATTATTCATAACAATTGCTGTGGAAAACAAAAGATGACAAAACAAGGCTTAAAAGTAATCAAAGCGTAAAGACATTGTGCTCGAGTTTCTTATAAATTAATAATAAGTTTTGTATGTTTAACTAGATTATGTCTGTGTTTTGTTTAGCTCATATGACAACTACAGCAGCTGAAGATGGAATGGCAATCGAACAGTTTTTACTTCTACGATAGTATGATGCGTATTGAATTCAATTACCTAAGCGCATATCTATTCCTATAACGATGAGTTGATATTCGATGCTTATCGGCAATCCATGGCTTACAACCAATAAATATGGCTGAACATGAGCAGAAAGATTTATTGATTTTGTACCAAATTACATGCAACGGGCGGCCTACAACGATAATAAATCACCGACTAATATATTGAAATGTATGTAGTGGTCTTATTTATATTAGGTGAAAACCGACCTTACGGAATTTAAAGGGCCTATAAAATTATAGCAAATATTGATATCCTATGATATCAAAATTAGATATGACGAGTAAAAAGTATTAGGTAAAACACAAAGCCGTCATAGTGAAGGTTTCCTCCACTTCTGGACCCTGCTGACTGTTTACCATGAGGTGGATGAGGAAAAAAAAAGAGATTGGTGACTTTCAGAGCGTACAATTAATTAGGTGAGTAAGCATTCTATTAAAATAGGTACTCGTATTTATATGATAAAGTAATGAACTTGTTAGCTTCAGTAAGCTTGTTACGACACTTGCTACTTTGTTTTCTCATAGTGATCGCAACATTATGAGCCGTCGGAATAAAGTCATAACGAGGGATATGGGTAACGTACTTTTATTAGGATCAACATGTTGTAAAATCTACTAGGTGGCACAATGAAAATACATGCGATTGTTGTACAAAATACAAATAATTTTGAATTACGAAACATTTTTGTATTAATTTATCTTTCTTTTCTCTATCAATGTCGACCAAGCCCTGGTTGTATTTGAGTCAGGATGCTTCTTTGGCATCTGAGATATAGAATAGAATTAATGTATTATTAACATCGTGTAAAAATAGTAGGTACACACAATAAATTTGAGGTCATTATCTTTGTCTTTATGTCAAACGTGCAGTCCTCCCTTTTCATTTCTCAATAATATTTACGGTTTACAATTTCAAGAATTAAATTATATTAATGAAATATGGGGTTCAAAGTTATCCAAACACTGTGAAAGCATTTAATACAGAGCCTCCTCAAAACTTTAGTATGACGTAGCTAAATAAATTTCGTTAAAGCCAACCTCCTTCAAAAACTTTCCATGCAGCAATTCTTTGGCAAATCGCTATTGGTATCGTAATGGAAAATGTGCCGAAGACATTTTAATTAACAGAATCGATTCGGTGCCAATAAAATGTCAAGATAATTTTAGGTGTTCGTTGAAGCACCTGCGGCTCGGTTTGACGGCAAATCGATAGCACAACAAAATGTGCTGAGGCGACGAGCAGGCATAGAGAATAATAAATGGCATTCTCAACATGTCAATCATGATGCCGACTGTTTTGCTTTGTTCACAAAAACACCGCAACGCAATGAAACATTTCTGGGAAATACGTTTAAAGTTTAATAGCAAGAATCGTTTTGCTGTATCTTAGCACTTATATCTTTCTTTACTTAAAGTGAAGAATTATTATTGCAGTTTTGTATGAAAGTTATTTCCAAATAAACATAATATAAATTATTATTTTCTTTAATTATAGGAATTTTTCCCGTCCTTCTTTTGTTCCAAAAGACATATTACAGGAATCTATATAAATCTCTATTTAATATATATATTTAACAACTCAACGCATAATCGTTATCCTCTCGGAAATGAACTTTTTAATAAAGTCTGAAAAATACACATTATTCGCATACACATTGACGGATGAATTTTGGCTTGACAGAGCATTATAATAAAAAAGAACCTTGTTCCTAACGTTGAAAACACAATTTTGTTTCACCAGGTGCCAACGTAAACCCGATTAATTTAAATATCAATATATTGTCTTATAAACAGCGTGATTGATACATATTACTGGAATCAGGTATAGCTCACACCGTGGTTTTCTCTTTAATAGTTTACAGATTAAATTTCTGGCCCACTTGCAATTGAGGGAAGTGGATATTTTTAATTTGTGGCGGGGTCCTAGACAGTTCAGCAGTCCCCGGAACTCATGAGTGTTAAAGCTCAGTATTCATAAGGGTTCCTAACTTCATAACTACATCATCATCATCGTTATATCAGCTGAAAGACGTCCACTGCTGGACATTGGCCTCTCCCAATTTTCGAAGCCTTGACCGTTCGCAAGCCGCCCTCATATGGATAAGGATCCGGTTTCCCGACACCCTTATAAGATTCTCGGACCACCTTGTCTTAAAGGCTATTAGTGAAGCCAAATTATAATAGGCAGTAAATAATAAAAATGGTGAAATAAATGAAAACAGTTATCAGCTCATAATTTCTATTATAACGCTGACATGCCTGCAAAGTGGTCATGTGTTAGTAATTAACGCACAGCTAATGAGAAAGTAATTATGACAAATTAGTAGCTTATATAGATAGTATGAAGTGTTACAATTCACCTCGTTTACGGCATACTATAGCAAAATCTGAGCACTTCGCCAATGAGGCGTATGTAAAAATACATGTGCCTAATACACCCATTCCTATTTTGTGTTACACAACATATCTGCATATTTTATATAATTTTTGTGTCTTAGAATATACAAAACATCTTATTATTTAATAATCAATCGTAGTTACCCGACACCCACGGTTCGACGTGCCTCTTAAGCCGAGGAGTGGATCTACGCTATACTTAAACCGCGGAGATTAACTTCAGTTAGCCTCCGCTTTGTGTATAAACATAACAACCTAATTATAAAGATATTACTTTAGAAATTTACTATGAAAATATACTTTACGAAAAAGTAAGAAAGCGTATTAAAGATACGATAAAAAGATTGGGTTCAGAAACAAAACGTTTAACTTTGTCTGATTTTGAATATAAAGGTGCTCTCATTATATCTCGTTTAAAGATAAATAGCTAGTTATTTCGTATTTTATTTTTACGAAGTTAGATAGGCACCTACTTATATGGAATGTAGATACATGAGTCAATTTCCAAATACAAAGTTTGATTTATCCAGTGTATGTGTATTCATTAACAATTTTAAAAAGTATGAATTAATATTGACTCATAATAATATCACAAGGGAAAACTCGTAACATGAAAATCAGTTATTCATATCTTACCTATTGAAGCGGGAGGCACGTGCTTTATCACTCTCATATTTCTTCGTATACACCGACATATTCTCACTAAAGTGCTAATTGAAAACACATTTTACGGAAAACACGACAAAAAAGAAAAAGGTTTTGTTACGTTCGACCCGTGTTCTTCTTAGAACTTTAATGTTAAGGTAGATTTAGTTTTACACTACCTTTCGGCATTGAAACAGAAAACTGTCTGTATAACCCCCAATCGCACTTAAAGTGTATATTTATGTGGCTTGGTGCAAAACTCAATGAATTCTATAGCAAAATTGCCAAAAATATCGTTTGTAGAGGTAAACAAGCTTTATTTTTGTTGTACACTCAATCTATTTATACCTCAAGGTCTCTTTCATTTGGACGTTTACTAGCATTATTTTGTATTTATCTAGGAGCTTTGACTTATTAACTGACTTCAAAAAGGAAGAGGTTCTTAATTCGGGTCGTATTATTTTTTTTGTATGTGTGTTACCCCAGAACTCGACCGTTTACGTTTACGAAAACCGTTTTGGAATTTTTTTTTTGTTTGAAAGGTTATACTCTGAAATTGGTAACATATTTTTTTATCAAAAATGGTTCAGTAGTTAGTGTTTAGTTTTATATTTTGTAAAATATAATACAAGGAGTAAAGAGATGTAAAACAACGCGTTGATGTCTTTTTGCCCGACTGCCGCAGTCAAGGAGGGTAATGTTTTTGAACTAATGTATTTATGTATGTATATATGTATGTATGTATTTGAGTATGTACGACTATTTCTTTGGCAAGATCTACAGCCTATTTCTTGTAATGGAATTATAACTTATATAAGAGGTGTCATTAAATTCGTGTTAATTGTGGGAGTGATATAGGGTACATAATATTTCAATGTAGCGTCAGCACGATAAAAAAAATGGGTTTCTTTCTTATCACTTTGTTTTAGGCAAGCGGGTTTTTGTTTTTTAATAATATATATTGCTTGTTTATTGTTATTTTAGTGGGTTTGATTCCCACCCTGTGCAAATCCTTGTGTGCATGAATATGGTTGGTCTGTGTGTTTCTATTTATAATAATACGTATGTATTTACAACAAAAAAAGTACATAAGTATGTTTATCCGCATTCTAGAACCCATATCACAATCTATTAATATTATGCTTACTTTTGGTCTAGATGCCTTTGAGGGGTTGTTGTGGTATTGTGGTATTATTATTATTATTGATATTGTCAATAATTAATATTATCTTTATTCTTATCTCAGATTTTTGTAAATTAGATAAGCTTTTAGTATCTAATTTTCACTCACGTTTATGAAATAGCCAACCATAATAAGACTTTGCCACTTAATAACAGTAATACTAATAATTTTATCAACACCGTATTGTAGCTTGGCCAAATAATAAATGAAAAGTTATTAGGTAAGTACAAATACGTGTGTTCATTGGTGTTGCACAAGAGATTGCATTCATCCTCCATACATCGGCCAAATTGTTGCTAACATTATCAATTTACGACCAAAATATGTGCGAATCATTTAAACAGAAACGACGTACAAGGGTTAAAGTTCGTGATACTGACATAAAACGTTATAGAAACATAAAAGTAACAGTGTTTCTCTAGATGTCGCTAAAGTGGCCATTAATGCTTCCATTAATGTATCTACTACCGTTACCATGGTGATTGTAAATCGTCTCACATAAAAGTTCCTTATAGAAACGGGCTATCTATACATGTAATAAAGCTGTTAAGGTCGATTATGCTTCGGGAATATTTCTGGAAAACATTTATGGTTAGCGATAATATTAGGTACTACAGTCTACAACTTTCAGCGATCGCTAACCCGCTTGTAACGCGCTAAAAGGTATGAACATTTTTATTGTATGCCAATAACCATAGAATTTAATAATAATGTTATCAAATTCTATGGTTAATCATAAAAGAGTCAATATCAATAAAGTAAAACAAATCTAAAAGATCTCAACTTAATTTCTATCTCAATGCTCCATTTCAACGACTTCATTAAAGGGAGGGCTACAAAAACCGAACATTTTCTCACATTTTAACTCAACCGTTATCAAGTGGTCTGTTTTTAGTAGACATTCTGAAGGCGGACCTCGGTGCGACGCGGTAAGCCGGCAAACCGCAAGCCTCACTGTTTATTAAAGAAAGATCTAAAACCGCAAATACGCCAGATTATCAAAGTGAACATAGTTTAACAGACTTTTAATATAGGCACCATAATCTTTTGTTCACCAAGAATTTGCTGTAGAAAATTTTAATGTAGAACGCATTAAGGGAAAATGATCCGACCTCAGGGATTAATCGTCCTAATTATTTTTTAATGCGAGTCCTTGGAACCGAATACTATTGAATGCCCTCGAAGTATGTCAATGAGGAATGCTGATGAAAGGAAAGTTAGAATTGTTTTGTTTGAATTGGTGCTGAAATGTGAAGGTAAAACGATTTTAAATACCTACCATATCGAGGCAAGAGCCATGACATGAGCCAAACATTTTTATAGTCATGAAAATCTTCTAAATGTTGTTTCTGAAAATACTATATTATTATACTATGTAATTCATATTCACAAGTGACATCTCTTTTCATATAACCTTTTCACTATCTTTTGTAATTATTTTGATCAAGTACCAATGTGATTTTTCAAATCATATGTACTTTCTAAGTTTATCTTGGACATTTCTGACTGACGGTGAAGGAAAACATCGTGAGGAAACCTGGGCTTAAAAGTCTGAAATTGCCAATCCGCTATGAGCAAACGTGGTGATTAATGCTCATGCCTTCTCTATATGAGAAGAGGCCTTTGCCCTGCAGTGGGACAGTAAACAGGCTGGTATTATTATTTTGTTATAAAGTTACATGATTACAATTACGAACATGGATGTAGGAAATTTATTGGACGTAAGTAATATGTTTTATTATACCCCTTAACCAACTTAAATCGAATGCATCCTAAGCTCCTACGTAATAAGTGTTTCAGTATTAAGTAAAATATTTGAACATGATACACGAACATTTTTATTTTATCCATTATTACTAACTTTAGTTTGACGTTTATTTTCAAAACTATGAAAAAGCGTACTACGCAATGCCAGTGTAAAAGCTTTAGTAAGAAAAGGCTTAGTACAATAGTTCCAAGCAGGTCACAGTGATACAGCCTTCATGAGTCCTATGTCGTAGAATACAATACGCGTAAGTTCTTTTGTTATACTTGTGTTCAGATGATGGATTAGCTAACTGTTTGTGAGTATTATTTTCGGAAATATGTTTGGACACTTTATTATTTAACAGGAGTATGGAGTAGAGATACAATAAAATTTTAGTTAAACGATCTTATGAGATCATATCTTAATATTAGCACCAGCAAGAAATCTCTTTTTAACCTTATTTACACAATTATTGTCTGAAAAAACTAATATATATCTTAGGCGACCTAATAGCTAAAAGCAATCACGTCCAGCAAACTTTAGATGAACAGTAATGGTAATTGGTAATGTGACATATTTTACTCAATTACTTATTATAATACTCACTCAAACACAAAGCGTGAATATTTTTGTCACATTGATTTTCTTTACATTATCGTACCAAGTGACATCACTTTGCCTGATAGCACGCAATAAGTGGGTTCCAGGAGTGGTGAATACTTTTCCAAAAGTCACTGTGTCAAACTGTATGCCATTGTAGCCAATGGTGGATCTATGAGATGCTTTTTCACGCATAAACATGTAACAATAATAGATAAAAACTGAACTAATCGTATAATGTAATTAAAATATTTATAGTGTAATTGTGATTGCGTAAACAAAGAGATGGCGCATGACTGGCGAGGGTTTTTTGTTCGTCCGTCCAACACCTGCACGTAACAGGCCGAACGTGGCCTGAATTACTGAACGAATGTCTAACCTTTTCATTTTGTGTGCGAATATTTAAAAAATATTTTTATCATTGTGGAATAATATCGTGAAAATGGTATTGTCATTAACGTTTATAGAACCCGTAATATTTGAGAAAGGACTTTATCAGGGTTTATTTCTGACATGTACTATGGTCTGAAATAGAGTACACGCTGAGTACTGAGTGTGTAAGAAATTAACACAAAGATAAGTGCTAGCACTTTTTCTAAGTGAAATTGATTGATCTACTTACACGTATATATTACATCGAACTAATATAATATGTGCCAAATATTATCTATTTTATTTAAAAAAAACATTTATTATTTATCCAATTAATTTGTTTTTCGGATCAAGCGTTTTAGAGTAGAGTTTCAAGACTTCATTATTATTTATAACAATTGTACACTGTTCACTTGTTCACAGAAAAACCTAATACCAGTTCCTCAAAACATTATTAACGTCTATGAAATAAATAAGTAGACAGACATTAAGTCTAAAGCACGTATGTTACAGGTCTTACACGTACTGTACTGTATGTGTGTCTTACACCGTATGTTATCTACTAACAAATATACTTACAGAAAAGACCTTCGTTCTTCCGTTAAAATATACTTGAAACTTCGCAGCATTAGTCCGTTCAAATCTCAAGCTCAGCAGATATGAATGCAAGCCTAAATTGCGGCTGAAATGCCATGATAAGGCTCGGTTTAACGTAACGTTGCTATTTTATAGGCGGCGTTCAATTCAGGCGGAAAAGCCTTCAATGGAATGATAAAAGAAACTACTACTTCACCACCACTGTCAACTATGATAAATGCATTTTCTGAAAGTGGTACATGTCAGCAAACTCTAAACGTGTCGTATGTAGGGTAAAGGGTACCTGCGTTAAAAAAACGAAATAGTAAAAAGTAAATCCACGTTAAGTAGATCCACGCTGGTTTCAGCATGAATGGGCCGGATCGTCCGGGGAAGTACTACCCTCTCATAGAAGATCGACTTAAGAGTAGTAGTATCCATACTACTGCGTTTCGTTCGGTGAGTGAGAGAGCCGGAGGCCCAATTTCCCCCCTTTCCTCTTTCCTCACCTCCCTCATTCCCTTCCTCTAACCCCATTCCCAGCCGCCATAGTGGAGGCCACCATACCAGCAGTTTAAGACGATAGCTTTTGGTATGGTAGCCACCACTTCTGGATTCCACTGACTGCTTACCATCAGGCGGGGTGGAGTCACTTTGGTAGGCAAATAAATATAAAAAAAAAAAAAAAAAAAAGTAAAATAACAATTACGATTTAGATATTATAAACACTGAGGCAATGAGCAAAAGATTTAGATTATTGAACCGGTATAGTCTCGTTTTAAGATCTTCTTTTATTAAAGGCACGTAAAATAATCATGCGACGTATACGATGATCGAAAATATTAATTAGCATATAAATTCAAACTACAATAATAAACAATCAAACCTCATAACTTAGCCGAAGAATTAACAGAATAGTAAATCTTCCTTGCTGACACACCTAGCTCTCATTTTCAACAAGAACAATAAGCTGGTCGGCATTATGCCAAATTGCGTCAAGCAACGATTTACAGATGGTGGTATGCAACGGACCCAATATTTGTGTGGACAATGCTTCGCTTACCGCCCGCCGAAAACTCATACATTATGTAAAATGGTAATGGTAAAATACGATAAGAAAATTTACTGTATGAGGAGAGTTCGTTTCCTGCAGTGGGATAATAATGAACCGGTACGGTGATGATTATAAGGAACTAGAAATTGAGTTATCCAGTTAAAATTTTCTACTGAACGAAACGCAACTTTATGTTGCTGTTTTGTACAAAAATTGTCGCTTATGACCTAGTATAACAATTCAACAAAATGTTATTTTAATAGTTAACGTAGCACAGATTACAAATAGACGAAAAATAACAGCACAGTAAAAATGTAAAATGTAGTACGAGGACGTGATGGCATTGCTAAAATTACTTATATAAATAAAATTTTAGGATAAGGTTATATACATTTCATCTGTATGATTAATTACATTTACAGAGCTTTAAGCCTTTTTTGGAATGGCAGAAGTGATTATTTACTTCATTGTTTGTAAAATAGCACGCTCCGTTTCTTCATTACTAAATAATACAAAATTACCTATACATGTAATTAAATTCGGTTATGAGTGTATTTTATACAACACTAGCTATTGCCCGCAGCTCTGCCTGCGTGAATGTCGGTTATTGCCTTTTTATACAAACTTTCATTACCTATTTGGTGTTCTATCTCATACCAAGTTTTATCAAAATTAAAATCGGTTCGGTGGTTTAGGCGTGAACGTGTGACAGACAGACAGACAGGGCTACTTTTGCATTTAAAATATAAGTATAGGTTCATTCCACTATTCATATTCATTTAAACAATATAAGATAGTTTAATACCCACACATATTTTTTGCTCGAGTAAGACTGATCAAGTAGAAGACTGGTTATTATGTCACAGAGTCAAATCCAAAAATATTTCTAACAAATACCTACGTGAGAAGGAATTTAATATTGCTCTGTGAAACGATAGCAAGGTACAAAAATTGTGAGAAAACTCGACCAGTAAATATTTAATTTACTGGTCAAGTTATCTCACAATTTTTGTAGCTTTTAAGATATATATTTTTCTTTGGCTTAACGTAAAGCTAGCTTTAGAATAGTCGGTGCAAATTAAACGGGTTGAATTATGTGTTTTTCATTAACATTACTTGAGGCTAAAAGAAGTATTAACTCGCTTTTCTTCAGTGTCTTTGAGGTGATGGGTACGAATTAAAAATGTGTCAGACGTTTTTATATGTAACTTTAATATTCATTTAAAAAACGATACATTTTCTTGCATTTAATTAAATACTTAACAGGGAAATGTAAAACATTTATATTTTAAAATTCATATTGTTTTTAGTACAAAATTGACGTCGCCTGAAAGGTCAGAGTTTTTTGTAAAGATGAACTGAACTTTGAACTATGCGCTAATTTATCTTGTATAAGACAATATACTACATATCCCCACACTTTCATTATAGGAACTACATCACCATAACAGCTGAAAGACGTCCACTGCTGGACACAGAAACTGTATCATTTGATATTAATTTTAAAATGATCTTTATTTACTTATGCTGATTATTTAAATATTATATAGTACTAAAATAAAACTATAATCAAGTTATACATTAGTTTACATTACTAGACATACTCTACAAATTTATTACATTCCTAGCTTCTCGCGATGCGGCTTCACCCGCGTCTTTGGTTACTGCTCTGCTGCCGTCACCAGTAGCGTAATGTTACATAGCCTATAACCTTCCTCAAGAACTGGGCTATTATACGTAAAGAGAATTAATTAAATCCGACCGGTAGTTCCAGAGATTAGAGCGTTCAAACAAACAAACTCTTCTGTTTTATATAATAGTATAGATGAGAACTATTTTTGATAGGTATACGAGTATGAGTCTACACATATATTGTTTTTTTTGTTATTTTTTTAATTGTAAGTATGATTGAAAATCTTAGCAGTGTTACCTACAGGCTGTATCGTAAATTTATATCTCAAATAGATAATTGTAAAAAATCAATCTGACAATCTCAACTTTACACCAAAACTGAAGGACAAACCCTACCTTGTAATCACGTCATAGCCCATTAATACCTGGTCCCTTTTCTCACAAACAATAACAACGCATCATCACGATCAACCTCATAATGGATATCGGACGAAATTATAAGGCAATTTATCATTTTCACAGGGCATTTGGCAAAACGTCATTATTCATTTCGATTCTTGAAAGCGTAAAATGCTTCCATTGTATATTTTTTTATGAATTACTACCACTAGCGACGAATTTAAAGCTAATGTTTGTAAGGACTTTTATTTTAGTCCTTACAAACATTAGCTTGAAATGGAATGCTGTCATTAACAATTTTGTACAAAAGAAACTTAGAACTTTATTTTAAAACTAATCGTAAAGTTAAATAAATTAAACCAGCGAGATTACTATAGCAAGAACCTTACCTTATGTTGGTGAGTAACGGTTTCAGTAAGAGGAGCTTTTAACGTGGAGGGAATGCTTTATGAATACCTATCGCCATGGGGTTGGGGAGTTGGTTATGTCGGCCTGCCACAGGTCGAGGACCGAAACGCAGCAGTATGAACACTAGTGACACGTAAAGATCTACTATAATTAAAATAAACTGTTTTGTTAACCATACTTAGCATAGTAAACAATTAGAGTATACAACAAGAAAATAATATCTTCTAATAACAAACAAAAGATATTCTATAGACCGATATAGACACGATTAAAGTAAAGCTTATTGTAAACTAGCTTGCCGCGGTGCGATTTCACCCGCGTCTTTGCTTACTACTCTGCTCTCGTCGCCAGTAGCGTGAAGTTACATAGTCTGTAACTATAACCTTCCTTAAGAACTTGGGCTATTATACGCTAAAAGAATTATTCAAATACGACTGGTAGGTGTAGAGATTAAAACAAACAAACTCTTTCGCTATAATAATAGTAGAGATAATTATATAAGAACTTTTAATCAAACTCAAAAGTTTTTACACTTTGCAAATAGACGTAGACAGAGATATTTAAGTGACGAGAAAATGTTTATAGCTCTTAAAAGCAGCTTATTAGCAAAGCAAAAATTACGGTAGTAGATCCACGATTTCAGCATGAATGGGCCGGACCGTCCGGGGAAGTACTACCCTCTCATAGAAGATCGACTTAAGAGTAGTAGTATCCGTACTACTGCGTTTCGTTCGGTGAGTGAGAGCGCCGGAGGCCCAATTTCCCCCCTTTCCTCTTTCCTCACGTCCCTCATTTCCTTCCCCTAACCCCATTCCCAGCCGCCATAGTGGAGGCCACCATACCAGCAGTTTAAAACTATAGCTTTTGGTATAGTGGCCGCCACTTCTGGATTCCACTGACTGCTTACCATCAGGCGGGGTGGAGTCACTTTTGTAGGTTATACTATAAAAAAAAAAATATGTATAACTGAAAAAGTTGTGGATCGCTTGCAACTGCAAATTTACACGCTAAAGAAAAATTCGTTTACATTTTCCTAAATAGACTAAATAATCTGTGAATGCAATGTTTAGTAGTAGAGTAGCATAGCTGTGAATAGATTTTATACATTCAAAGTTGGGTGGAGCACGGTTTACAACGTTCTAACTACCTTGTTTTATTTTTTAGAGATTTAATAGCATTCATAAATACTACAACCATACCTACTTATAATTATATTACCTTAACCTTCGATATAATTAAGTTAAAAAAAAAATGGATTTTATATCACCTTGCTTACTTGTTAGGTAATTTTGTTCATTATACCAATGACGTCATCTATTTATCAGTCTAAAGACACTCAGTCTAAAGTCAGTCTTAACATAATTATGCCAATTCCAAAAGGAAAAATTGTCTTCACCACTGTCGTCAATACCTTCTTATGAGAGAGTTAGTTGTTTGTTATGTGTTCTGCTTCAGAACCTTAGGCTAATTATGATGATGTAATAAAGTGAAAAAGTATACATTGTGCCTTTGTGCCAACCCTATATTACTTCAACAACAAAAAAGTATTTGAATATTTTATACCTAATCCGTCTATTCACAGAACTAACTTGATCGTGGCAAAAATCGTTAGTAAATTTTCGAGAACGGTCCGACGTCGACAACTTTAATATCAATTTATTCGGTTGCATAATCTCAATTTAGTTGAACCTAGCTCGTAACTAGCTGACCAAGGAGTAGTGATAGGACATCGATCTGCAGGGCTAATAGAATTTCTGCTTAGCTAGACGATTTGATAACGTTTGCTCTACTTACTTTTCTAATTTAGGTACCCATCGTGTAGAATATTTGCCACGTACCTATTATGTCAACTTGAAATAGTGTACCCTAATTTTGTTTCCATTATCAAAATTATCTTTTTTATTTTTGTATTTTGGAATTTATTTCCTCAAATTAAACGTCTTAAGTAAAACATTAAAACCCAATAATAAAATATTAAAACCCGATAATAAAATATTAATTGTTAACAAAATGGGCAAATCGTTAATTCTCTTCTGATGAATGCACTTAAGCATTATAACTGTTAGACAATGTTTAGCTCTAATATGTTAGTATAAAACTTTTTCCCTTTGTTTGAAATTCTTTCTATAAAAGTACAATAATGCAACCATTATTTATTTAAGAAAATAAGAACTTTCCAAGTATTTTCTTTGCAAAGGAATTTTAACTTTTAATTTTAGTGTTGATTTTTACTTATTGTATACAAATTAAAGCAAGTAATATTTCAAAAATTTGTACCTAGGGTTTTTACTATCATTACGACTTACTGATATGACTTTAGAAACAAAATAAAAAGGTAGAAATAATATTGAATCTTAAAAGAATATACACGCGGTCTTCGTATTTAGTAGTGTAGTATTTGATAGTAGGGCCACAAAAATACCACAACACTCTTCTCCCAGACACAACACTACCACTAAGGTATTGTGTTCTTGCTGGTTAGTAGTTGTTACCAATGACTCCAATAAACCATTAGCATGAGAAGAAATGTACCATTATTTACAACTACAAGTTGTGACAGCAATAAGCGAAGGCGCCTGGGATATAACCAACAGTGATTTTTAACAAATTTTAAAGCGATTATATTTGATACTCAATAAACATTGCGAAAAAAATATTTTGTTTATCATTTCTCGTATAACTTGAAAATTGATTCCAGCCGTCAATTGTTTTTCATATCAAATTCCTCAAATTCCAATCTGGTTCAAATCATTCTTGAAAAAGAATTTACTTTTAATCGGTTACTGTGCTTTTGTATACTAATTCTATAGATAAATTACTTATATTCACATCAATGTTCTGGATCATTAAATATGTATAGAGCCTCTATCAATGTACGAAGTATTTTTAGAGGGTAGGATTATATTACAAGCGCCATTAGTTAATGGTTTTCATCGAATTTCCGTACGCGAAGGCCGTAGGTAAAGAGAGTTTTGTCAACATGAATGATTTGTGTAACACTCATTGAGGTACTCGTCAGTGAAGTAGTCTATGCTTACAGTTCACCATAAAAAAAATCATTTTTTTTTTAATCGAAGCTATGTCTTATCTTATTTTACAAATTTATTTTACGGGACACGCTGTGCAGTCACACAAGCGTAAAAACATTTTAGTAGCTATATTTTTAATTCTTAAGCATTATTGAAAAAATATCTTGTAAACATCAATATAAAAACGTTTCAATAAATTGAATCATTGCTGAAACATTACACTCACTTCAGCGGCACGAGTTCACCGTTAAAATTCTTGAATAAAGCGTTATTTCATATGTTGTAAGTAAAGTCGTTCAGAGTTCGTTTAGCATTTTAGTTTTCAGTTGCTAAAACAAATTACTTTCTTTTAAAACAAGATGTGACAAATGATTGCACCCCTAGTCTAGCTTTCAATGAGGCATTAAAGGCATTAAAGGCAACACATTGTGATACACTCTAGCAATTATATGTTTTAAGAATTTACAAGTACATTAGGCATGTACAAACGGTATGTTTGTAAAGAACCTCTGCGTGGTCCACGAATTCAGAGCTAATAAGCTCTAAGGAATACTCTGGTGTACCCACACTGGGCCACCCACACCACTTTAACAAAGAAGGAAATGAACAAATATCCTAAAAAACTCTGGCAGAATAGGAATTTATTTTCATTGTTTGAAATTATGTAACGACTTCCTCGCAGGTCCAACATGATATTATTAATTAAATGAAAACGTAGGGACTAGTCACAGATCTCCATTAGTAGCAATATGATTGATGATTATTAGGGAGTATTTAAATAGTAATTAATGTTAGATATCAAATAGGCTTCCAATAGATAGCTACATATCTAACCCGGTTTTATTCCCATTCCGTGATGAAGAAAACCGCAAGTTCTAATTAATGTAATGGACATTGGTTTAGTATGTAGATCGAAGGTAAGGTTTTCATCAATCTTACTGATTTATAAAAAATATAGATCATAATAAAACAATATGTGCTGTAAGGCGATTGAAGTTTAGAAAATTATTCCGATCAATTAGAGTTCACAAGAAAATTCGTTTTAGAAAAATATAAAAAAGTTTTTAAGCACAACAAACTCTCTGTTTTCAATAAATTGTGCTAGTATATCATTATTTTTTTCTGTTTCCTTCCTTCGTTGTACCTCTATCAACTCTAATTAATTCATATTTTTCGCTTGGCAAACTTTGAAGATAAGAAGCGGGGCGGTATTTTTTTGACATTTTTGATCGTAAGTAAAGATTTTTGCGTCATAAAAGAATACGGTTTTAGAATGAGTAAATAAAAACCGTTCATATAATCTCCCATTCAATCTACAAAAAAGTATAAGTAGATTTTTATCGTTTTAAAAACGCAAATGTTCGCACATAAAGAATCTAAGTGCTGTTTACGAAAGCACTCATTAGTAAATCTATCCACAAAGTTACGTGCTATTAATAGCACATTTTATTTATAGCTAAGTGATAATTTTGATACCTTCTGTTATTTTAATCTACTACCGGTACCTACCACATATAGTTGTAGTAGTTGCTTTTCTTTGAAATTTTGTTAAATTACTGCGTTTTGTGCGTTAATTTCCGAAATAAATAAGTTTTCTCGTTCATTAGTTCCTTTACTTATGAAAGTAGTATTCAACTATAAAATTAACTTACCACCCTTATCGTAAATTAAATGTCGTTTGCATTTTACGAAACAATAATGTCTATTTTTGATTGCAAGTACCCCAGTATAGTTACAGTTGTCACTGTCTTACTGAGTCTTATTGAATTTTAATTTTGATGATTTTTTTTGTCAAATGTGGTAAAGCAAATATGTGGTCGACTATATAACAAAACGATAGAATATATCAAATGAGCTACAATATCTTCAAGGCTACGTTCTATATCCGTGCAAGTCTTGTAAACAAGAGAGCTAAAGTGTCATCCAATAAAGTCAACATTGAGAGACCCACATTGTTAAGATTAAAAGAGTTTCTATGTCAGCCTTTTTTGTTCATTTCAAAATAAATTTAGTAGCAGTAGGTATTTATATTTTGTTTTCGCAATTGTTTTGTTTTTTGTTTTAATTTGATTGACGTTCAATCTTTGAACGAAATGTATATTGGGGACAAAGCGTCGTGGGATTTGTTTTAATTGAGATAATGACATACAGCAAAGTTAAAACATAAAATCTCTCGCAATAACGAAGGTGGTTGGTAGTGAAATTGTGATATTGCGTCCAACTCTCTGAAGTCCATTGCATTGACATGTTATTAGGTTGTGTTGTAAATTGTATTACTTTTTGACGATATCGTAATATTAACTTTTGTTTATTTTAGGTCACACATCACAGTATCAGCGTGAAGGCGTCCGCTGTTGGATGCATACCTCTTCCAAGGAGGTAGGCTTCCACTCAGTGAACTGGATGAATATCGTACTACAGGCATTTGATGACTAGATGACAATGATGTCCGTACTCATTATTATATATTATATTATATATATATATATATATAATCTAATCATCCTATCGCTAAATCAGTATTGATACAAAGTTTATACAATCAATGTAGAGTTGAAACGTGGGTTGCCTAAGTTTGGGTAGTCGGAACTTCGCTCCTTTATCGAAGCTTGATTCAAAATCTCATCTCAGAACCTTGTGTTTAATGCTAGCCGTGGTAACAAAGGACTATTAAGTTTGATCTATTAATGTTTAGCTGTAGGTATTCCTGATTAGGTAATTTATTGTTTAGAGAACATTCTCCTAAAATTAATTGATGACTGATAAAGATTGTGGGAGACCGATAGATGCGGGCTGCTCATGATTAGCCAAATTGGGGAGAGACTATAGTAAAGTATATCCACCAAAAATGTCTTTCTTGTGCAAGAGATCATAATATTATGATACTTACATAGTTTTATTGCCGTGGCTCTAAAGCTAACTGAAAATTCAAAAATCGACTATTTGGTCGATTTTATTCACATACCAATATACTTTATCATATACGTATCGCCAGACGATTGCTGTGGAACTATTCAATTAAAACAGATTGATGTGCCTTTTTTTATTTTTGTCCAACTATTGAGTTAATAGGTAGTACCTATGTAAATATGTTATGCATTCCTATTCAATTTCTTATTTGCATTTCATAAACGTATATTAAGGTGGTCTTTACGTTATATTAGAGCACAGCTAATGTAATAGAAAGAATAAAATAACAATAAATTTACAATGCATGTAAAGTTAAATATTGTCTGTACCTAATGAATTGAATGAGTGACCGAACACACAAACTAATGGGATACAACTTTTTTAAGAAATCGTATGTTTCACTCTCACACTTATTCTGTGGACTAACTATTCCTATGGCGCAATGAACGACCTATGAAAAATTCTTTGTGCAATTTAATTTCTATCTTCAATGATTTTTGTATTCAAGAAATGAAGTCCAATGTATAGAATGATTCACATAGGAATAAATAATACAGTAACAAAAACATTGTATGGGCTCCAAAGAATTCCTTCTCATACCAATCAATACCACGCGTAACCTATTCTTTGACCCCGAACCCGTACAAATTCCGGACACAAATCTCTAATCAGCTTTACAAACTCCTACTGAACTGAATTGTAAAAGTACATTTACCCACACATTGTATACTTCAAAACCTTGATCCTAAAATAAATGAAAGACCGAATCAGAGTGAATAACTCAATTTTGTTATAGATACAAAAACTTGCGTAAGCTTCTTCTATAGAAGAAATATAACAATAAACCTGATTGCTTTGTAAAGACCTACGTCTCAACAAACGTCGAAAATATACATATACGTTGCATAATATGAAGTTGAAAAATTGTTTCATTTCCTTTAGTATTTTTGTAGGAAACTCATAGAGTGCAATATTGTCTAGGTCTGTACCGCAAACAGCTAGGGTTACCTGTGTTTTTAATGTAAATTGAATAAATGTTTTCATACAATATTTACACAAATTTCCTCTCTACTTACTAAATTGTTGATTGTTTGTTATTGTAGTCTAAATTCCCAAGCCAAGCGATAATCAAAACATTCAACGCTATTATTGCTTATTATCCATAGATATTTAAGCATTTAATATGGCTAATTAGGTAAGTACGGGCCTATCGTACGCATTGTTTCGTAGGTCTATCACTTTGACTCTTGTAAGCCAGGATGAACGGGTAAAAATTGTTAGGTACCAAGATATGATTTTTTAAGTTATTGTCTACATAATCAATATGATTCTGGTATCACGGATTAATTATACAGAAGGAGATGATAGTTTACACATACCTGTACCAAGTTAAGAAAGAGTATCAATATAGGATGTGGGTATAATTTCATTTTTAAACAGTTTACCTAATTAATTATACTCGTAAACATGTGCGCTACGTTAAACAAAAATAAAACAACAAACACAGTAAGCTAGTATCAACATTATTTTATGTTGAAATAAAAAAACCGCGCGCAATATTATTTTTCAGTACTGTAGCCCTGTTGCAAGGCAATATCATACAAATATTTACTGGTCTACCTGCGTCCGGTCGTAGGTAGCGAATATAAACACAAGTATTTTATACACATACGTGAATATGTCTGAATATTTGTAATGTGTGGACAAACGGACTTGTGATTTGTAAATTAATGTAAGCTTAAATTTTGGCATAAATAGATAAAAATATTGTTACGTTAAATATCAACTAGCGACTTACTTCTGCTTCGTAATTAGTTACTATATAATAAGACATGATTACAAATTGCTGAAATTTTGTGAGTTTTTTTACTATATACAGAATAAATTCTCCAAATGAAAGTGAAAACCAGATCAAAATCTGTTGCGTGAGTGAGAAAAAGTTAGCTGAAAAACAGATGGGGAAAAACACCGACTTTATACTGTTTAGAGATAAATTATTTGCGTGAGTGACTTTGTAAAAAAACTGTAATTAAAAATGCTCTAATAAATATCTGTACACCAATGGTGCTAGTATCGATGACATTCAGCAGTGATCTCTACTGAAATTACTTAATAGGTAACCCCCTATACGCTGTTGTCAGGAGTGTTTCTATTAGCCGAAAAGAAACATACTGCTTACGTAACAAAAAGTTACTTTTGCTGTCTCATATAAAGTCCGACCCTATTAAATTGTCGAATTACACTCACATATACCTACAATGAATTTAATGTTCACCGACACAGTGGTTTTAAAAAAGGAATTTATTGCGAGAACGAGGCGTACCCCAGATCAACGTTATTTCCCCTTCGGGAGTCTATTTGTCTCCGTCTTACTGACAGAGAGCTATTGTTTCAGCTAGCCACAATATTGGTTTATTTTGTCCGGCGACGACTAATATTAATAGGCTTAAAAAACAATGTTCGTTTCGTCTAATTTCACTAATTGCTTCACAGTAGGCTTGCCATTTATTTGTTGCTGTTTGAATGTTTCGAGTTTTTTAATAATGTTAGTTACTATTTTGTTTATTACTTTTTTGTAATTCTATTCTCTTCCGTTTTTTGAAAAGATAAACTTGGCAATTTTTATTAAATTTGATATATTTCTAAAAAATATATTATCTACGCTGATTTTAAAATGGCTAAAATTCTCTGAGGTTTTGATATCTTTCAAGTTTTGACTCAAAAAAACAACATGCTTAACAGTTAGTATAACTAGTAAGAATTTGACAAAATTTCAGCAATTATTTATTTTAAACACCATTCCATTCTCATCTTAATTAAACACTTTTCGTACTTATCAATTCTAACTTTTTCAATCGCGTCGGCGTTGGATTATGACTACTCACTGCTAAGCAGTTATTATTAATTAAATCTGCATAATGGGTATTTATTGTGCAATTTAATTACCCAAAGTATACGGTATACCAATTTAATTAGGAAAAAAAAGAAGAAAAATTACGTCATAACATCTGTCAAAGTAAAATGTGGACCATACAAATATATTTATTTTATGTTAAAATTTAATAATGTATTTTCAGGGAAGGGCTTTGATTAGCATCCTTACGTTTCGTATAGACTAAATCCAATTACGTCAATTTTCTACATATGTCTGAATCTCAGTTTAACTTAGAATGTAGTATTTCTACTTCTACGGTCATCTGTAGCTTGCAGTTGAATAAGAAACATATTTAATCTTTTCTGATTTTCTATAATTTACAAGCTAAAGAATAATTGCGCTTAAGATAAGATCCAACAGACATTAACTCCCAACAATACCTAATAAGGCCGTGAACAAAAGATGGGTCTATTTAGACAAAATATCCACTTTTGTAAGCCGCCATGTTTTAATCCGACATTATTTTCAAACATTTGAGTTACTTTTATTAATTAAAATAAATATTGGTTTAATTCTTTGATTTAATAAAACTGCTAACCCTCTGGCGCTTGGTTGGCATTATATTGTATCAAAATTATTCTTTGAATATACCGTAATTACTATTGAGAAAAATGCGGCTCAGCGAGAGGTTACTTAAAATTGAGGCATCCAGTCTGGTAACTGAGAAGCAATATTCTTTTGATTCTAGAGCTACTGATGTTATAAAAGTTCAAAGGTTAAGGTATCTACTTACCAATTGATATGTCGCCTTAATTGTATTAATACAAAAAAATATTTCAGTTAAGTTTCATGTAATTTTAGCAAATAGGCCCTGTATTACGAGGTGCACGGTTAGGTGGCTAAAAAGTATGCCGTCTGGATAATAACAAGCAAAGGTACCCTACATTGCTGTGTTCTCCTAATATTTTATTGCATATTCAGTGCTAAAATATTTTTTAAGGGGAAGAGGGTTTAAACATACTCTAAACTACAAAGTATACTGCTCTACACTAACAAAACTCCAACGTATCTTTTGAATCTCAAGTTAAACACGTCATTTAAGATAATTACATTTATTTAAATACAATCTTTTTTTAAATAGGTACAATCCCTTTATCGGATCTGACGAGATACTCCTATTATCGGATAAATTGTCATTGATGGAATGTAGGTTACATATGTGACTCGCATTATTGAAACAATTTAAAAATGAAAATTTATTTCTTAATATTAGGTATTGAAAATAAATGAAATTTTTAAAGAAAATTACACATAGAAAACATTTGTCACATTTCTGATTTGCGGTCTTCTCAAAATTCTTCTAAAGTTATTTCTTTACAATATGATAACTTGATCTGAGAACTATAATATGAACGAGAAATCGTTATAAAATAAATGGTGATAAATTAAGTACCTACCTATCATACATATTCAATTAATTATAAACTTCTGATGTTGATAATATCGGAAAAGCGTTAAGCCTTTTTTAATATTTGCTATCGCATTGAAAGCTTTTGTCGGATAACTCTACCATTGCAGGCTGAAAACAGGTACTTAAAAAATATCGCAGAGACTAGCAATAAAAAAACATATGAAGACTCTTTTTCCGCTAACTTTTTCTAAACGCAACCGATTTTTATTTTGACTATCGTCCAGAAATTTCATTACGGAATGTTTACATTTTCAATACGTACAAGGGATATATATAGAGAATTGGGATATCATATTCAAATGCGATTGGTAGTTCTAGAGATTAGCGCGTTTAAACAAAAAATCAAATAAATTCGTCCGCTTTATATAATTGTATAGATATAATAAAATTTTATTAAAACACACAAAGAACCTCATAAAAAGCAAAGGCAAACTTTGAGTAACACTTTAATTATACGTTACATTTGTTTTAGTTTATACATTTCATTTTCAATGAGCATATTTTTGTTCAGTTTTTATTTCATTTCTCTAAAACTTATATTTACATAATTAAAAATCGTGTATGTTGAGCATCGATACACCAAAAATATCGATAAATCATTTTGATTAGTTATTCGGTCAACTAACTGTCAAATGAAAAAATAGCCATTGTGCTTTAGCAGATAGAATTTAAATGAAACAGTCAAAACGAAGAACCTGAATGAGCGTAGAAATTTATATTAAAAGCCAAGCTAAGAGACGCTGACCTATAGGCGAAATCGGACTGTGACGACGACGATGATGATTTTAATTCAGATTAGTCAGTAACAAAAATCTGACTATGTAATTATAAGGGTAGTCTGAGGAGAATAAAAAATTTAGAATTATTCCATATTATCCAAAGGGCACTTGGTAACGTTAATTAATTGTGCCCAACTCGAGAAAGGCAGCTCCAATTAAAGTCTACCCTTTAGTTTAATTTCAATTTCGTACCTTTTACTGCTTATGTCATAGTTAGTATGTTACACCCCGGTCACGGAAGATTTTACTGATGTAGGTTTAAATAACTAATGACTCGACCCCATTTCGCACATGACCATGCCATAGACTGGTAGACTGGTAGACTGGTAGAGGATGCTTAAGGCATTAAGTCCATTTATCTCTATTGTATGAAGTTTTAAATAAATAAATAAACCTTCCGAGACAAATTCTCTAAATCATAATGAAAACCGTATCAAATTCTGTTTCGAACCAAATAAATTAGCTAAGAAACAAACAGAAGAACTGAAAATAGTCTTTGCTTTATACAATTTAGACACAAAACAAAATTTCAAAACAAAATATATTGTTATTTTTGTATGTATATCCTCCAACAGATTGTAATATATGTCTTTAATGTACATTAATAATTTAATTAGAACAAAGAAAGGGTCTGGTGAGTGCCTGGTGATCTGAGCTAGAGGCTCATGCCTAATTCAGTGCTCTCACAAGTACTGTTTTAATTTATGAAAATTGTTGATGTAACTTGTAATTGATTTGTGATTAATAATAATAATACCAGCCTATTTACTGTCCCACTGCAGGGCAAAGGGCTCTTCTCATATAGAGAAGGTATGAGCATTAATCACCACGCTTGCTCAAGGCGGATTGGCAATTTCAGACATTTAAGTCCAGGTTTCCTCACGATGTTTTCCTTCACCGTTAGTCAGAAATGTCACATTGGTACTTGCCCGGATTCGAACCCACTACCTCGTGTTTACGAAGATATTCACTGGACTATTTCGACGTTTTTTTGGACCATTTCAACTTTGTTTTTTTTTTTGATTGTGAGAAGATAATAAAGTATTATTATTATATACTAATACAATAACTTAAGCAACATATAATGCATTAGCAACAAGGACAGAAAGAATGCTCCAATTCACTATTTAAAAGCTATCTCCAACTCTTTGTAACGAAAACTAGTATTAAAGAAAAACCAAGACCCGTATCATAACTTCAGATAACTGTAGTTAAAAAGATTTTGTTGAATAAAGCGTACATTCAGCTCGTTCCTAATATCAATGTACTTCAACTGGAAGTACATTGATATTAGGAATTATAATACTTGTATATAAGACGCTGAATGTAGTAAAGCACTACATTCAGCGTCTCAGATTTACTCACTGATTTTATATAATCGTATTTAACCTTTCATGGACACTACTTTAGACACAATAGATGTTTTATTGTCATCACGGCCATATACGTTTACTGTCACTGAAAGTTAAATATATTATTTGATTTCGTTTTTAATCTGTTAGGTATAAATCCCACATTCCCATAAACTCAATTTTTTGTGCTTCATTTTGATAGAAATAATAATTTGGTAGCACGATGTTCCAACCGACCTTAGCTGACTTTTCAATAAATAATGATTACCACAAAGTTTATCACAGGTCATTTACTTAATATCACTTACAATACTACATATTTACGTAAATTGTTCCGCAAAAATACCTATATTTTTCCTTAAACAAATAGGTACCGTTTACTGTGTTCATTCAGCTGCATGAGATTATAAGAAATATGGCCAAGATATTTTGCAGAAGAAGCACAGTACAGGTTTTTCATTCATTCGTAAGAAGATTACAGATGTTTCAATACACGACGGCGGCTTTGGAGCACTAGTTTTCATTTCCTTTACAAATAAAGGTTTTTTTAAACTAGAAAAATCTTTGAAAAACGGTCTTAAAACATTAGATTTATACATCTACTGAATAACTAAACATAAAATATTATTAACCCATTTATAGGTAAAGAGGCCAACAAAAAAAGCCAAGAAAAACAGTCGGAGGAAGATTTCATAGATACAATATCAAAGCTTTCTTGCGTGAATGTTCACTTTATCAAATCAAGATTGAATACCGTCAGACGTGTGAAACTTTTGTTATAAAGAGATAGTGTATCTAGAGCCCCTAAGAGTATACTCGTATTACGTCAACAAATAAACACTATGTCCACGCCGACAGAGATGTGAAACTGACGAGGGTTCCATTCAATCAAGTGGTCATTCAATGCGAGCCGAATGGTTCAATTATTTCATACTCCATTGTTTTATATCTACGACAATTAATACGTAAAATACTGATAACACAATTAAAAGCAAACTTAATTTATTGAAAACTGACGCTTTATTTTATTTGAGCGGCTTTTAGAATGAAGTAGATACTCGCATACGAATGGTGAGTTATTATGAATTATACTCTATGTATGGTTAAAGATATTCTAAGTATATAATACTTTTCGTATTTATTGTGTTGTTTTTGACTCTCTAAATATCTCAAAGTCAATCCAAAAAAGTCATTAAAATCTAATCTCATGCCTATTCGTATATACAAATAAAGGCGACAGTTACTCAGCCCTTAATGTTTGGGCCTATTATGTAAAAGAATGAAAATGGTTTCAATTAATAACTAGTGTATTAAAAATCATTCTTTGAAAATACAGAACATTTTGGCAATTTGAATTAGATAAAAGATATTTCATAAATTTATATTTTTATTACGTAATTACGTAAGGTAAAGCCACCAAATATCGTCGCTCTCAACATTTTTGCCATTTAACTTTAGGATTTTTGATATTTCTGGTTGGGCTATTATATGTAATTGGGATATTTTTAGGCAACGCATTAATTGATTATTTTTATTTCGGTTTAATTTGTTTATTATTTTCATAATTTACTATCACTATAGTAAATATATTATATTTTATTGCAAAAAGCGTTAAAATATATGACCGCTACAAGGGCAGTTTACGCATACTGTCATGTGTCAACACAGTATTAAAATAGAGATACAGACCTTCAATAAATAAATCAATTGTTGGGGTAATCGATGGTCACTTTATATTTTATTACGTGAATATTTTGTTGACTTGTGAAAGTGTATTATTACTAGCAAATTTAAACATTTAGAATGGCCTTTTTTATATTTTATAACGGAATTTAGCATATCTTGGTGATCGATATTTGTAATCTATACTTCAGAATTGATACGTTGACCTTAAATTGGTCGACACACAAGACATGTTGACTAATTTGATTTTAAGATATCTTAATTTCTAGATTGCATATTGAGCTGATTTTTGGAGATATTATGTAGAAAAATATAACCATTTTTTAAGCCATATTTTATTTAATTACATTTGAGCCAATAAATCCCCGTCTCCATAATACTGCTCCCAATAAAACACCGTAGGTGTTATCAGAAAAGTAAGTGAAATTGAATAAAAGCTTGTAATCGAAACAGAGAACTCCATTAGTGTTGAGGCGTAGTACGTAACAAACCTGAGGAGGCTTTCTTGTAAGTAAACCGGGGTTAATAAGTCGGTCGTTTCCTTCACTCATTCTGCTTAATCAAACCCCACCGCTTTCGCTTTGCGGCTAATAGAATCGGAAAACCATCAACGGATGCTACTCTCTCTAGATTAAAGGTTGTGCTAACTAAGTTATTGCCGATTTATGTTAAAAAGGAGCCAATAACTTTGTACTAAAATTGTACCAAAGTATCTTGGTAGCGCCTAATTTGGCCAGCTTTGTCGGTTTCAACAAATTGGCGAAAACAATTTTCTTGTGCTTTAAACCCTTTGTGACTGTTAATACAGATGCCAACTGTGCTGCAAAATATATTAGCGATGTAACACATAGTGAAAATAAAGTGAAGTGTGTTATTATTAAATATCTTAAAAAGACGGTATTTGAAAGAGGTAGATACTTACATATATTACGTAATACTTAAATTGTAACTCTATTAAATCTAGTCTAGTATTTATATAATTGCGAATATTATATTTATTTACTCTTCCCTAAAACAAATTACTACAGCTTGTATCGAACCCTTCGGACCACAAGTCCTCAACAAACACGTAATGCAAAATAGATTTCCCCATCGGTTATCTAAATAAACACGTTCGATATACAATGCCTACTCGGTCCCAGCCCGAAGCATTGCCAACTGTCAACGACACCAGCTTCTCATAACTCAGTCGCTTTGTGCACCAGATTACAGACGCGAACGTACGTGCTTCCCAAATTTACTTATAGTTTAGGAAATAAAGTTATTTTTGATCAGGATATATAATGCGAGTAAAATTTATTGTATTTTATTTAGAGGTACAGGGTAGTTCACAAACGGTCAATGTGACAAGGTACGCCTATATGCACTAGTGATCCATGTCAACTCCATTAGACCTAAAATGATTATGATGACGATGATATGTTAAAGGAATCAACTAAAGGATATACATTTTTTAATTTTTGTCTACACGCAGTGCGTAATGTAGTTTAATGCAAATTAATTATATCACTTAGGCCCCATAATGTAGGCCATACCAGTAGTTTGGTTCTTGGAATGGTGAAGCTACCATTTATGGATTCCCCTTACTGATTATCATCAGACAAAGTGGAGTCACATTGGCAGGCTAATATAAAAAAAAACATTGAGCATTGCTACTACTTTCTAGGTAGGATAGGACACAATGAGGACTTCGTAAACGAAAATTCTAAATAAAAGAAAGTTGTGTACGAGCCTTATAGGTACAGACTCGATCTTACGGCGTTGCCTGATTAAAATAGTTGGATCGCTTAAATAGTTTTCAATATAATTTAAAAACTTATACTGGCCTTAATTTCATAACGCAGCATAGTTTAATGTTGACGATGCTACCTCTTAGTCCGAAATTTTTCTTGTACCTCAAAATAAAAAGACAGAATATTACAAAGAAAAGAATTTTCATTATCAAAAAGAGTATAAGAATGCTTGTGATGAACAAGGGTCGTTATATTGTGCTAACATCGTCGTCATATTACCTATACTGTATTTCCTCATTGTTTGCTTATGAACGACTACTTACTGCTATGGATTCACGATTCTGATTGATTTTAGTTTAAGAGGCTCGACGGATTGCTTAGGAGTTTTTACACATTGTTTCCAATTTTATTGTTGCATATTTAAATTTAGAGCTTAGGTGTAGCACTAATTACGTCATCTATAATCGCTTGGTCCGCTCATACATGTATGTATAGCTGACAACATTTATATAACAATGTACAAGTAGGTGTATACAAATGTATTTGATTTCACCAAATATAAACATAATCATTGCAAAAACTCTTACAAGCATTATTTTATTAGAATACGCACTATACCAAATGACGATAAAAGATAGCTATCATATTTTTCTTACGGCTAAAAACACCCGCCACATTTGTATACCTGCATCCTTCTATTTTTAGCTGCACATAAATTTAGTTGCCCCACCCTCTTAGATTTATAGGGTAAAACTACACAATTTTCCGGCAGGACCAACACCACTCTTTCTGTTTATGAATCCATTTATCACAGGTGTATGCCAGCTAAGAGTTTCAAATTGTTTCACATACACCGATAAATGACCCGCATACCTTACGAACCAAGTTGTTGAATTATTATGTACTTTATTTTTATAGGTATTTAAAAATAATGCTCTACGTTACATGTGTTGATTTTTGAACTTCAAAAAAAAAGTTCAAAACCAAATTAAATAAGTAGTTAATTTTGGGAAATATTGTAGATTTTATAATAAAAATTGTGTGCCTACCTATTTTTTATACTCTATTGAAACAATGGGCCGCGTACAACAAGTATTTATTTGTAGAATGCGTGAATAATGTTACTTAAAAAAAAAAAAAAAAAAACATACGACCCGAATTGATAACCTCCTCTTTTTTGAAGTCGGTTAAAAATAGAAATAATTTACAGAAATTACTTTTTATCACGAAAATTTCAAATAATGTATCTAACGAAGAGTAAATTTTCTCTTTAAATATTTCTATATAAAATGCTCTGATTTCTGTTAAACAGACACATCCTTGTAAAATGTAAATAGATTTTTTAAATAATGAATTATTATTCAACGGTAGCTTACCTTTTGGTTATTAAAAACGATTAATCAATCTCGCAAGCACATGCTAATGATGTGGATGTTATCAAACAAAACCTTTTACTGGCTTAATTACTGTGCACTTTATTTTTCATGAATTGAACTTGCATTTTTACGTCACGCGTTTTTGTACGCATATAAAACTAATATTATTTGTTCAAGCATTAGATTTAATGTGCTCATCTCTAAAATAGAATCCAATTTCCCAGAAAAAACAATACAAAATTAAAAGCTAAAAAACCAATATTCGAACAAAAACAAATAAATTAATTTTAAACGCAAATTTACCGCCTATTTCCTACAAACACCTGGATTCAAATCGTTATTAATTATTAAACAATCGTTTATTAATGCGCCGTTTGGCTGTCAACAAAACGGCTCGGTATTTTTTATTGATAAATGGCGGTCAGTCGGGTCCATACCAATTTATTATGCGTACACAAAACATTAAGTCACGGGTGCAAAGTCCGCTAACAGGGGAAATCAAATGGTGTGAATGTTTGCCGCGATTGATTTTACATGAATAATAAACGTATCCCTACAAATGTTTTGGTATAAATCGTTGAACACCGCCACCGTTTTTGTAACCTGTACATATACATAATAATATAACATAGATATAAGTTGTATTACTTTTATACTAGGCACCTACATTAGGTAACCTGACACTGTTAGTAAATATTATTATACCATAGGCGTTTAGTTACATATTTCATAAACGAAAGTGCTATCCGATAGATTTTTTAAAGTTATAGATTCTTACGGTAAGATGGTATTACCGTAAGAATATACATATCGTAATTAACCTAATCAATATTAAAAACGATCCGTAACTTTAAAAATCCGAATTCGTTCGAAAATTTAAAGTACTGACTCGCAATAAAGTTTATCAGGGAGAACGCATAAGTGTCGCAATAGCACTGAATACTAGAAACCACTACTAAAATTGCCTTCTAGAAATTCCATTTATGATTTACTTGTATTGATTACCGAAGACTGAAAATTATTTAATATCAAGAATCATTGCAGCCTCGTTTAAAGTACGCATCCAAAAATATATAACTTACTTGGATCCAAATATAGAACTATCCCTCTTGGGTGTCGTAAACGGTGACTAAGTAAATACCACGAAAAAGGCAGTAGCGCTACATAAATATCAACTTACTGCGAGTATAAACCAGCCCATGAACCACGTTGATCACGCTCTTCTCTTCGGAACGGTGTCCATTCACCGGATGTCTTGAGGCTGAAGATGATGAAGAAATTTCATCAGTTTACTCCAGTTTTTATTGAAGTTATACTTCTTTTGGCGCGATTGGGAAAAATGATGAGAGTGAATTTTTACGATGCGCGCGCACACCGACAGAAAAAGCAACATACTGAAGTTTGTTGCGAACCTTTGACACCCTGAAGTTGGTTGCGAACCTTTGTGTGTCGTATGAGTACAAATAATCAGTGTGAATAAATAAAAAATATATTGGCGTTTATATCAATTCAATTATATTTATGACGGTGATAGATATTTTTTATTGATCATTTATCAGTAAAAATATTTATTTTGAATATTAGTGGTAAAAGTGGTTTTAATATACAGTTTTAAGTGCATTTATAGATTTGAGGTTAACTGTTATGTATGTATGTGTTGTGTTATTATTTGGTATTTTTGGATTGTTACGCTAAAGAAGTATAACTTCTTACGTGCGTACATGAGTACACACACTCTTTTTTACTTTCTCTTGGTCACGACCGGCTAAGGTGGCGAAAATTGAGGAAGAACTATATCCGGCAGTGGTCTTACGACTGATGTATGATGATGATGATGCCTTAAGAAAATTTTAAAAATTGTACTCAATTTACCTCTTGTGCATCAAAATAACGAGTGCTTGCTTTCCAATTTACAAATAACGTAAAAGAACGGCGAGATTGTTATGAAAATTTTAAACGAAATGTTTTCATATTGAATAATTTTAATAGCGTTGTACGTTAAATACCAACAAAATTACGTGATTAAACTTTAATGTTTTAGTCACAAATTAGGTCTTTTGTACAACTTACGCGTACAAAAAAAGACATATTAATATATTTTAATTATAATGAAAATTCTGCTCACATTTTTATTTTATTTACATATTTGCAATAAAACAAAGGCACATTTATTTCTTTGGTATAGCTAGGCCATTACCACTTATTATAATGTGTCTGCCTCAAATGGTAATTAAAGAAACACACCTTGTAAACGTGATCTTAACCATTGAATAGGTCATGTCATAACTGTGATATGAAAATGTCTTAAGCTTTTTAATCTTCTCACACACTGAACACAATCTTTGTCACAAAAATGTCTGTTGCGGCTAGCTGTATGCCTACAAGTTTCGGTCTCGCAGCAAAACAATTTTTAAACAATTAACACTTTGATATTTTTGTCCTTTTGTCAGCCCAGTGGCTGATGAATGTGAGGTATTTGTCCAGTGTCAAGTGGTATTTGTCTAGTTGCTTTACCTTTGTTTACAACGATTAGGCAATAGAAAAAGTTGGTGAAATTAAATGTCTAATTTTGTTTCTCAACAAAAATGAAATCATTGTAATGTATGTATGTGTAAATATATAATATGTAAATGTATATGTGTAAATGTATCAAAATATCTACATAGGTACATAAACTATGTAGATGATACATTGCACTAGTACTATCGATATGGATATGTTCGTACTCGACAGGATAAAATACGAACGTCCGTTACGCCAACGTCAAACTAAATTAAGGCCGTCTTTTTCGATGAGTGATGCCGTTTTTCAGCGACAGTTATTGACAGGAATTGGTCGATAGCAGCATGCAGTTATATCTCTATGTTTTTAATTTTTATTCGTTGATCGAAAAAGCAATGAGTAATAATAAAATCCTATGACACGGAATTTATAACTTATTGTAATACCTACTCTTTACCGCTGATAACGCGAGAGTGGGGTCGCTAGAATGACAACTATTTAACGCGTTGTTTGCTCGTTTATCTCCCCTTCTGTCAGTTTAAAAAAGAAAAATAAAGACATTATGACCCTGCTCTTGGTCGTAAGCTCTTTTACCCTTACTTCAATTATAGAGCTTTATCACAAGACCTTGGACATTCCCCGAGTCGTTTCGTACGTGCAAAAGTTAAAAGAAAAACGTCTTCGAGAGCCTCTCGTAGACAATTACTGTGAACAAATAACTAAGAGAATATTTTGAAACAATCTTAATAAAAAGACTTTTATAGAAATAAAAAAAGTTGTTTATTTTAATGTTTTGTTCATATTTTGTTTGAGAAGATACTTAATATCAGTTGTACTTGAATAATGAACAATTGTACAATATTTAGTAAATGGTATAAACGTTAGGCGTAGAAGTATTCTTTTACTAACAGTCATTAAATTTAACCTTTTTTTTAATTAGTATTACCTACTCTAGCCTTAACAAACGTGATATTTGCTGCTTGCAATTATGGCAGTCTCGTTGAGCAAGATTAAGATCCACACATTAGCTCTACACGGTACCTAAATAGTACATTAATTTAATGATTATTCCGAAGCCTGTAAGTTGATACAATATAACAGTTTTCACGACAGATTTAGCTGGGGCGCAATCACGCATTATGAATACCTACCTGATAAATCATCACATGAACAAATATATATTGTTATTATCTTATGTACACCATTGTTCTGCTAATTTTGTCATTCAATCCTAAATACAAAGCCTTGCATCTCTATTTCAAATAAATTCCAACGTTTTAACACCTAAATCATGAATAGTCTACCTACACGCTTCGTTTAGAAACAAAGCTCTTTTAAAGTGAACCGCCCAATATTACACAGTTAGGACCAACAAAAGTGCAATACGGCGTCAACACGAACACAGCAAGATATTGAAACCTCGTACAAACCTCTATCGCTTTTATATTGACAGAAGCCTGTCATGGCCGGACCGAGGACTCGGTAGGTATTTAACTCTAGAAGTGATAGGTTCATCGAGATGTCTGATCTAGGAGGTTATTATGTCAATTAATTTACTTTTTCTTAATACAGCGACCAAGCTTGCCAATTACATGGTAAGTTACAGAATTGAATTATACACAAATTGCCGACTCTGAACCATTCCTTATTAATATTATTATATCTTAGTTGTTAGTAGAAGTTCAGATAACAATTTTCCACTTACATCCTTAGAAATGTATTGAATATTTGGTATAGAAATCATATTGGAAACTTACACCTGATTAAATCTTTCTTAAGTTCCATAACATTAGAATTTAATAAGAAAAGGAAACTTTGAAGGCGATCTTATCAAAATAATAATTTTATTGGAGACGCCTATGAGCACCCAGGTGATTATATTCGAGAGTGATCAAAGGACACTAAAGAGTCGCTTATGAACACCCAGGCGATATCACCTAGGTGATCAAAGTGGAATAGAGCAAAATAAATAAGCAATTAAGTATAAACCTTGCAAAGGGCTTTATTGTCCTTAGGTAATGAAGCTGCTATTATGAGGACAACTTTTTCGAGCGAGTACTTAGCAACCCCTCTGGCTACGGCGATATATTTATGAGGGTAGTTACCAGGTGTGTGTACCCGAAATAATCCTTTGGCTCGAATTTCTAATTAAACATCCATTAGAAGACGTAATTGAGTGCCTTAGCTTGTCGCTAAAAGTAGGTATACAGAGTAAGAGGTGTCACTCAATATACTTTAAGCAAGTAGCAACTGTACCAAAATTGCATCGATATGTTTAGCCAGTATGGTCCATGAATGGTAGTCTAGTAACTAGTCACTTTCATAATCATGGCTACCGCAACTGCAGTATTTCATGTAGATGCGAAATTGTGTCTTATTTACTATCAAATACACAAGGTTTTAGAATAGTAACAATTCAAATAGCACCGACAGCAGGTATCATTGTACAAATACACAATGTTAGATACCCATGTATGTGTGTGTATGTGTGTGTGTGTGTGTGTGTGTGTGTGTGTGTGTGTGTGTGTGTGTGTGTGTGTGTGTGTGTGTGTGTGTGTGTGTGTGTGTGTGTGTGTGTGTGTGTGTGTGTGTGTGTGTGTGTGTGTGTGTGTGTGTGTGTGTGTCTTTGTTACCACTCAGCGCATAAACGGCTGAACCGATTTCGATGAAAATTGGTATGTAGATAGATCGTTGCTGGAGACGGACATAGACTATTTTTATCCCGAAAATCAGTTTGGTTCCCAAAAGAATATTTCTTTTCATTTCATTTCATTTCATTTACAATTTTGTCGCATGATTATACAAATTAACCTCGACAATTTTCGATTGAGACCCAGTCTTTCATTGATGATGACACAAGCGTTATTTTAAATGTTGACATTCGAATGAAAATGTTAAAGTAATTAATTAAAGATTTCGTTAATTTCCAGCTTAATAACTGCACAATTCTATGTGCAATCAGATTTTGACACGTAGATTCTCCAGGTTACCTGCACGTTGTGCACTTTCATCTGTGATTTTTATTTCATCAACTTGCTATATTTTAGTAGTAGATAGTTTACCTAATCTACTGAATGCTGCAATCTGCTGCCTATTACTGCAGGTGTCACAGGGAAGGAACGAATATTAGAAGCTTTATTTTTTTGAGCAATGTACAATATATTGTAGATACATTTTGATTGAGTCAAAGAAACTCTTACCATTATTGACACATAACTTTACCGTGCAATGTGAAAATGTTTATTTCTGTAAACATAGATAGTTATAATCCAAATAACTAGCATGCTTATCGCGGCGTCAGCCAAGTCTCTCCTAAAACCTTAAGTATCACTTTAAAAATGACTGCTTAACTGTTGCATCTGACCTGAAAAAATGCCTTTTAAAGAAAGTAACTCAACCGTTAGTATTCATTCTCGCTTTGGTATTAAAAAGGTTGGCTAAATCCTTATGAGGCTTATCTGTTTCTTCGTTGATCCACAACGACCCTCGACCGCCGGGAATTCGATTAAAACACAACCAGTTTTACTTTTAAAACCTTTCCGACATTTCGCACCCACGGGTACACGTACTCATACATACATACACGGTAAATGTAATGGGAAACCAACGACTATGGAATCAAAAGGTGTATTTCGCATGAAGTATAACATTTGTGTAGTGTCAGGTGTTATGCATGTATGAATGAGGCCCGGTTGACTGGAAAATTAAATGTTTTGAAAAGGAAATTGTGAATAGGTCAATTTGTATGCTTGAATGTTGTTTCGATTGGGATGTAGGAAGTGAACTAAGATGAAAGAAAAATAATTGAAAAGGCTAGGTTAATTTTACAATATCAAATAATCCAAAAAAAGGTTAAACTTCATTTAACCTTTTTTTGGATTATTTGATGAGAAACACAAAAATGACTGCAGTGCTATCTCAATAAAGAAATAATATGAAACTTAATTGCTTATATCGGTATAACTATTGCAAACGAAAGTAAAAAAAAATGGAGACAGTACTTAGATACTGCTGCAGAATATGTGAAAGGCAGTATCAAATTCTCTTGAGAGACGCTGGAATGGATGAAATGAGAAATGTATGAATAGTAAAAACTTAATAAGATTGAAACCATCTTAAGTGTGTATGAAACAGATAAAATAAAAGATATGCTACTCGTAATTTGTAAACTATTATGTATTAATTTGAAGTCAAATAATTTGTTAAGAATATTGTCAGTTTTGTACCTATCAGGTTGGTGACGTCTACTTTTGGACAGAAGCTTCTGTAAAAGGAAAACGATTGCTGCATTCGTTTTATTTTGGGTTTATTTAGATTATTGATTATTGATTAACTGTTTGACAAACTTATGAAAAGTAACGTAGCACTTACATTAGCTTAACTTACTGGACAAACAAAAATAAAGTCGACAATTTAATATCCAACAAATAATATTATCTTCGCCTTGACGCGACGATTCAAGTTGTACAATCACATTTAGTTTCGTTGAAAATTAAATTTAAAATAAAATACCATCACTATAACTTATTCTATGTCTTACATGTGCTTATTCTATGTCTATCCGTGAAAATCTGTAATTGGCTTTATGTTTCTTATCCTATATATTTGTTAAATTTGTACAGCTGTTGGTTTTCCAATAATAAATAAATAAATAACGTATTTTCTTTTACCACAAATCGGTTCGAGCGATTGCTCGGGCGAGGGATTAATCACCGAGTAGAGCAAAATGTGGTTATGGGTAAGCAAGAAAAATGTTCAGCATTGAACCGGAGCCTGCAATAGTTTATTTATTTATTTATTAAGGAAAAAACAATACTACCCACTACATTTTCCACAGATTACTCGAAGTTATTACATTCAATTTGTTAGCAGATATTATCTGTTGTCACTGCGCGGCTACTTCAATTACAAACATTCTTCTTCTTCTTGAACTAGTCGATGGTACTATATATGCATTGTGTATTGATTAACTTTTCACTAGAATCTGGGCAGTTCCCAGCACTGTGGCGCAAGGCGTTTATTATTCCTTTACCTAAAATCCCTAATCCTACAGTTCCCAACCACTTTAGACCCATATCCATTCTTCCATTCTTATCGAAAGTTGTCGAGGCCTGTGTGCAGAGGCAGTTAGCTCGGTATGTCTTTTACAACAACTTATTGAGCCCTCTGCAATCTGGCTTCAGACCAGGACACAGCACAACTTCTGCTCTCCTTAAAGTGACTGGCGATATTAGGGCGGGCATGCAGGATACCAAGGTCACAGTACTCACTTTGGTCGAATTCTCAAATGCCTTCAATACCGTCAGTCACGATATCCTACTGTCTATCCTCACCCATCTCATGGTTTCTCCTGATGCACTGGAATGGTTCTCAACTTATCTTCAGGAGCGTCAACAGGCAGTCCGTTCAGATGATTTATCATCCACGTGGCTTGGCCTTGAGGCGGTATACTTTCCCCCCTATTGTTTTCTATCTTTATTAATTTTCTAACTCCAAATCTTCATTGTTCGTATCATCTTTATGCTGATGACTTGCAACTGTATTCTACAACAAGTGTGGATGATGTGTCGGTGGCCATTAGCGATATCAATCGTGATCTAGACGCTATAAAGTGTTGGTCTGATAGATTTGGCCGTTATGTGAATCCCACTAAGTGCCAGATCATTGTCATAGGTAGTCAGCGCTTAATAAATAAACTGGATATCCGATATGTACCACCGGTTGTTTTTGATGGATCGACTATTCCATTTAGTCATGTTGTAAAAAATCTTGGACTGCTCATTGACTCCAATCTCAATTGGCAAGCTCAGGTCACCAGTGTAAGTCAAAGAGTAACAGGTACCCTACGTGCCTTATACCGCTTGAAAAACTTCCTTCCGACTAAAACCAATGCAATGGTTGTGCAGACTTAAATTTTTCCTTTAATCGACTATGGTGATGTATGTTATTTTGACCTGAATGCAGATCTGCTCAATAAGTATGACCGACTTCTCAATAACTGCATTCGACTCATTTTTGGTCTTCGTAAATATGATCATATCTCTTCCTCTCGTTCTGACCTAAAATGGTTACCCATACGGCAGCGCCGAAATCAGCGCGCTCTTACTACCTTATTTTCTTTTTTACACTCTCCCACACTACCCAGTTATTTATCTCCACACTTCCAACCTTTGTGCTCATTTCATGACAGAAATCTTCGCTCTTCTAATAATCTTCTTCTAGCATGCCCCTCTCATACTTCTGATTTCGTACATTCTTCCTTTTTTATTCAATCTATCTTACTCTGGAATGCGCTCCCTCTTGAAGTCAGGACGGTTACGGACCGCTATAAATTCAAACTAAAGGTACGGGATATACTCTTCGACAGATTGGCAGAGAGCGATAGGAAGAAATATGATCATATTTACGAAGATTAAAAATGAATCGAATGCAGTTATTGAGAAGTCGGTCATACTTATTGAGCAGATCTGCATTCAGGTCAAAATAAAATACATCACCATAGTCAATTAAAGGAAAAATTAAAGTCTGCACAATCATTGCCTTGGTCTTAGTCGGAAGAAAGTTCTTAAGGCGGTATAAGGCACGTAGGGTACCTGTTACTCTTTGACTCACACTGGTGACTTGAGCTTGCCAATTGAGGTTGGAGTCAATGAGCAACCCCAGATCCTTCACTACATGACTAAATGGAATAGTCGATCCATCAAAAACAACCGGTGGTAGGTTTCGGATATTCAATCTACTTATTAAGCGCTGACTTCCTATAACTATGGTCTGGCACTTACTGGGATTTACATATAGGCCAAATCTTCCTGACCAGCACTTTATAGCGTCTAGGTCACGATTTATATCGCTTATGGCCATAGACACATCCTCCACTCTAGTTGTTGAATACAGCTGCAAGTCATCGGCATATAGATGATACGAACAATGAAGATCTGGTGTCAGGAAATTAATAAAGATAGAAAATAATAGGGGTGAAAGTATACCGCCTTGAGGGACGCCAGATTTGCGATCAAGCCACGTAGATGAGCAATCATCTGAACGGACTGCCTGTTGGCGTCCCTGAAGATAAGTTGAAAACCATTCCAGTGCATCAGGAGAAACCATGAGATGGGTAAGGATAGACAGTAGGATTTCGTGACTGACGGTATTAAAGGCATTCGAGAAATCAGCCAAAGTGAGTACTGTGATCTTGGTTTCCTCCATACCCGCCCTAATATCGCCAGTCACTTTAAGAAGAGCAGAAGCAGTACTGTGTCCTGGTCTGAAACCAGATTGCAGAGGGCTCAATAAGTTGTTAGGAAACACATACTGAGCCAACTGCTTCTGCACACAGGCCTCGACTACTTTTGATAGGAATGGAAGAATGGATATAGGTCTAAAATGGTTGGGAGCTAATGGATTGGGGATTTTTGGTAAAGGAATAATAAACGCCTTGCGCCACAGCGCTGGGAACTGCCCAGATTCTAGTGAAAAGTTAATCAAATGTGTAACTGCAGGCAACAGGTAGTCTAGAATCTGGACAATCATGCGGCGGCTAATGCCGTCACATCCCACTGCGTTGGACTTGATGGACAGGATAATCTTCTTGATTTCACCCGGTGCAACTGGAGAAAATTTAAAAGGACAATCTAAGTTGGGTTTAGGTAAGGAAGCGACGTAATTCAAAGTACAACACTTGGTCTGATGATCGAAAGGAACTGAAGAGGTAAAATGTTTATTAATTTCATCAAGACCAACCGTCGACTGAGAATCCGTGGATCGCTGTTTACCGATACCTAGCGTTCCTAGAAACCGCCAGATATCAGCGGGAGTAGAGGTGTTAAGATTATTGAGAATATGTCGGCGTTTTTCGTTACGTATTATCTGATTACACCGATTCCTTGCAACTTTAAATAGATTCCAGTTGCCTTCCGAGCGTTCCCGTTTATACCTGCAGAAAGCCTTATTCCTGACCCGCATCACCATCTGAACACCCTTCGACATCCAAGGGGCAGGAGGCCGCTTAATTTTGACTTTCCTGATCGGTGCATGTCTGTTATACAAGGTTAGGATTACACCGTTAAATATGTCCACCTTTTCATCCATAGTGATGGCCGCATCCAAAGGCTTCCAATCAACATTGGAGGCATCTTTGCATAAGGTTTCCATGTTCATTCGACCAAAGCAACGAATGTACAGACCTTTAGGACGTGGTTAAAATTGATTGGTGGTTTAAGATTGTAGGAAAGAAAAAGAAGATCGTGATGGGAAAAACCAGGAGCAGGAGTTTGCCCATGTGAGCGCACTAAGGAGGGAGAGGATGTTAGAATCAAGTCTAACCACGTATCAGGCCCCGCAGTGTTGTGGTGGGTGCTTGAAGAGGTAGAGTGTTTAGACCAACGGAATCGATGATTTGAAGGAGTTTACTGGATCGATAGGACTGTTGAGTAAGGAGATCAGTGTTGAAATCGCCCATGATGATGTGATGCATGTATTCAGATCCTAAAGATTCCAGAATCGATTCGAGACTGGAGAAGTAGTCAACAGAAGGTGGACAATAGACAACCCCTAGAATTGTTTTAGCTCCACTGACACAAACTTCAAGAAAAAGAAATTCCGCAGTTGTAGAAGTATTAGATGAAGAAGAGGCAAGAATTTTGTAGGGAAAGTTGCTGCGGAGATAAATTGCCACTCTACCCCCTCTCCGGCCAACGCGATCATTCCTGATCAGTATGAAGCCAGGTAGAGGATTGGTAGTGGAAAGGAGATGTGGTTTGAGCCAACTCTCAGAAATCAGGACGGCATGAACATTGGAAGCCGAAAAAGCCTCAAGAAAGTCACTATAGTGGCTAGGAATACTTTGAGCATTAATGTGACAAACGTTTAACAAACAACCAGGTTGGTTAAAATTATTTTTAGAAAAAAAATGAAAACCGACTTCAAACAACACCTACATGTTCAATCCTTAACTAAAAAGTAGAAAATAATATTTTAATTACTTCATAGCAAAGAACATTAAAGGGGAATCAACGCAATCCTTGATACCTATAATACTTTACTATTTATAGTTTTTAATCAGTTATTTTGGAGTCGGTGCCAGCCAAGAAGGATCTTTAATTCTGTCTTTGCAACCAACTTTTGTAGTGCACGGGGCGGTAATTGCACGCGTGGGGGATATGCCTGAGTGCACTACCCGAACGCGGTCATACTCGTGAACGCAGACGTCATTGATAGTTGTGTTCAGATATACATAAAAAATTTGACGCGCACTTATCAGATTCCGTTCGATTTCTTGTATTAAATCTATATTTTTCATTCATGTATTAATAGATTAATCAGGAAGGTTTTTTTTGCTAGTAGGTAGGTTATTTTTATGAAGGTCATTATGAACCTTCTTGGCTGGCACCGACTCCAAAATAACTGATTAAAAACTATAAATAGTAAAGTATTATAGGTATCTAGGATTGCGTTGATTCCCCTTTAATGTTCTTTGCTATGAAGTAATTAAAATATTATTTTCTACTTTTTAGTTAAGGATTGAACATGTAGGTGTTGTTTGAAGTCGGTTTTCATTTTTTTTCTAAAAATAATTTTATTTTTAAACTTTTAGTGGGAATTAATTGTGTATAAATATATTCAATATGGGTAGACCTACTAAACGTGCTGCGCAAATGAGACAGCACCGCGCCGTTTGAAAGAAAGTAGAGACGAGAGGTAAGATTGTAAATAGAAATATAAGGTCCTTGTCAACACTTTCTCGATCGCTAAACCCTGAATCCCAGAAACCACAAATCAAAACAAAAAAGTGATGATCTACCAACAATAAAGAATCATCAAAAATCATAATTTAACTGACCGAGCAATCGCTCAGATATACAAAAAATGCATATGGTCACTCATCCAGGGCTACTTCGTTTCTAACAAAAAATGAATTTTGATAATCACTTCGCACTTGTAGCATGGACATGTCAATGTCAGATAATTCGTCGCAAAAGACATCGACGTGTTGCTTTACACGTCTTCACTTCTTGCAAACGATTTGTTACAAAATATTAAATTATTCTTTATAAAAAAAACATGGGACCCCATTTCGGAGTATACCCTTTCAAATAAAAGAAGAATTTTCCAAATTGGTTTATAAATGACGGAGTTAAGTTGTAACAAACATACAACCACTGAACCATTTCTTATAATAAAAAAATGGGACCAATTTCAGAGTATACCCTCTCAAATAAAAAAAAAAAATTTCAAATCGGTTCATAAATGACCGAGATATGAGGTAACAAACATACAAAAAAAAAAAAAAAAAACATACGACCCGAATTGATAACCTCCTCCTTTTTGAAGTCGGTTAAAAAGTCCGCCGCACAAAGTCACCCAGCGTCTCAGTCACAGAACAAAAGCTATCGTCATTCGACAGACAAACAGAACCATTGGCAGAGTGATAAGAATCATCATCAGAGAATACCATAAATTATAATAATAATATATACCTATAATTAATAATATAATATACCTATAAAACTATAAGAAGGCAATGCGATTGTCTCTGCACCACCCGCCAGCTTAACACATTTTACTTACAACGACACACAAAAATATTTAAAAAGATAAAAGAAAACCCACAAAAAAAAAAAGATAAAAGAAAAGATTTTCGGAGTTACAATGACAGAAGTACAGATTACTGTGTGATTATGTTTGCAACGACCAACCTGGGATCGCAATCGATTAAGCGATTTCCATGTAGCCCATGGCAGACCGAATCCAGGAGCTAGATGTTCTCGAGTTTCCACATAATTTGGTGGTGGTGGTGGAAACTTTTCCTGAAAAATAAAAATATTCACCGTGATGATCGATGCACTTTTGCATTCGGTAAAACCAGTTTTCATAGCACTTTTCCAATTGGAAGGCATCTCTAAAACATGATTTTTGAATGTAACGACCACGTAATTTATTCTTCACAGTTGGCAATAAAAAGAAGTCGTTGGGTGCCAAATCAGGACTATATGGCGAATGACCCGTTAATTCCACCGTTTCACCTTCCAAATATGTTGTCGTCTTTCACTTGAAGTGTGACAGCTTGCATTGTCGTGATGAAGAATGATTCTGCGTTGCGGATTGTTCTTCCTAATTTTAGCAAAGACTTCTGGCAAACAAATGGTTGTGTACCACTCCAAATTAACAGATAAACGATTTTATAGTGGTACAGTAGCCACGTATCCACCATACCAAATAAAAGACGACCAATTGCTTCAAGGTGCTTTTCGCACGAACAACTTTTATTGGGTTCGGCTCATGTTGGAACACCCAAACTGCTTATTGTCGCTTAGTTTCGGGATCATATGCATAAATCTAAAACTCATCACCTGTGTAGATATTATAAACAGCTTTAATAAACCACGATTGTATTTTTTTATCATTTTTTTGCACCAAATGACACGAGCCTGATTTTGATCTAGTGTCAAGTTGTGCGGTATCCAACGCGAACAAACTTTTTAACAGACAAGTGTTCGTGTAATATCTTATGTATACTCATCATAGTAATGCCCAAAGACGCCTCTATCTCTTGATATGTAACTTGCATTATTAGTTTACACACAACTGATTTAGGCCGATCATCTTTAATTTCGTCCGTGAGCATACAACGTCCACGATTAAACTCACTAAACCAGTGATACACAGTGGTCTTCGATGGTGCTTGATCCCCAAAAGTTGAACTGAGTTGATCGATGCACTGCTGTCAAGTTAGAACACATCGAAAATCGTAATAAAACATCGCACGAAAATTTTCTCGAGTTAAATCCATTGTGATAATTATACGCAATTTTTTGAGTTATTCCGGTCTTATCCCCCAGATTTGATCCCCTGGGATCCCTTTTATTTTTATTTTATTTTCTTTTAATCGCACCACACCATGAATACAATTGACAGTCGGATGAAACAAACTGCCTTAAGCATAACTTCAATATTTTTTATAGATTTTCTACTAATGTCTGAGGCTCATCCCATGTTACATGAGATCTAAAATTACCAGTGTAAAAACGTTATACCTATCGTTTTGTAGAACACGCGATTATTTTTTTAGTTTCATTCGAACTGTAGGTATTGAAACTAATGACGAAGTAATAGGTTACAAACTGCCCAAAAGCTTGGATCCTGTCTATTACATTATTAGCAAGAAAAGTTTGCAGTATAGTATCTTTGGTACAAAATTTAAAAGCGCGGTCCTTAAAAGGTTTATTATGTTATAGAATGCAGTACAAAAATGTTTTTATATAATTAAACTGTGTTCGTAATTTACGGTTTCATACTTTAAAGCATTACAGTTATAATTTTATATTGATGAACAACCATAGTCAATGTGTTTTCGTTAATTTAAAAAAAAATTGCACGAATATTTTATAGGTATGTTATTGACATGCTAACTCATGATAAAACTACATTAATTTTCTAGTATCACAGATATACGAATATTTTTAAACTTAGCTGTAACAAAACAATTTTATTTAGACTGATAAAACATTTCTGGACACACATTTAATATAAGCCAAGGCAAAATCAATCGTTGTTCAAACAGTCGAATTTATTGATTTTCCTTTTCATTTTGGGTTTATGACTTATTTGTTTTCCTAACGCAAACGTGTGACCCAGACAGTTCCATATTTATTGAATTTTGAAGCCTTTTATTGTGAGCAATAAACAATTTATTGACCTCATTCACAAACGATTTTAAATAGCCTTGGTTTCATTTTTCTCGATTCCTATTTTTGAAAGGTATTTATGGAACAATCACCAAAGGTATGTAATATTATAGGAATGGACTCTTATTACCATTAGTTAATACAATTATTAAATTTAAAAAACGAATTTGCGTTGTGTCATTTAGGTAATTCATAATGCTCATAGCGACAATGACTTATCTTTTAAACGCAAAAAAAATAATACCTGCCTATTATCATTCAAACGATAAAGACTTTACTTAAGAAAGTTCAGGCTCAAGCTGTTTTGACATGTCATGATTATAAATATTCAATGTAGATGTGGGTTAACAGCGCCTCTAGTATTTAATCCAAGAAACAAATTTGAAAGAAACATTCACGTAAATTCATGGTAAAGTATGTTTACTTTACCATAAGTTTCTTCTTAACTTTATTCACTTTATGTAATGCTAAAAATATAAGACAATAATATGTTTGAATCGTAGCAAATGGCGTCCTATAGTCTCTGCTTACCCTATTCATGGGAGACAGACTTGAAGTTATGTATTTATGTAATTTTAAAGAATACAAAATAATATTATTGGTTTAAGAACATCTTTGATTATGTTGAAACCTACAGCATGTTACGGACACGATATACCTTTTACAGACCAATGACGTTTTTCTGTTAGATTCATTATCAATTTTGTACGAAAGATCTCATAAGTTGCAAACTTTTCTTTCTAATAATGTAAAAGATAGGACCCTAATTATTGGACAACTTGTAACCTTCTTTTGGGGAACTCAATCGATTGTTCTAATATTACTTTGTTATTGGTTTGATTATCTAGATTTCGATAAGGGTTAATGAAACTTTATTATTCGTTGGGTAACAAGAAGATGAATGTACTAAGTCTCTTATTAATATAACTATACTGAGTAGTTAAGAGATGGCATTAAAAATTAAAATAAAAGCGTAGGCAGTCTTACGATAGCTATCGTATACTATTGCTAGGTTTTCGGCAGCAGCCGAGTACCTACCGAGAGAGAGAGATAGAGAGGGGGGGGGGAAGAGAGTGAGTGTGTGTGTGTGTGTGTGACTGAGAGAGAGAGAGAGAGAGAGAGAGAGAGAGAGAGAGAGAGAGAGAGAGTAATGCAAACAACAATCAAGTCTACGCGCCATTGAGCTGGTACGGCGCCTGCCACGTGCCTTAATAGCACCCTAGCTTTGAACCCTCACGCACAGAAGGTTACCAGATTCCAATAGCATTAAATTTTACAGATATTCTATAACATATTATACTAACAGTAAATAACATGACTAGAGAATCAAATCACTGCATTCACAGAATAGCAACATTAATAGCATCCAATTCCGCTATTAATTAAAACAAGGCTCCAAAGGGGTTTACTTCGGTCGGGTAGCAATTAATTGGGACTTCAATTTATTCCTAGTTCTAGAAAATAGTACAATATTAAAATTCAGTCACAAATAGTTCAGTCACAGTAACTTTGAAGTTTGATAAAATAGGACAAGAGTCTATTGAAATTATATTTTAGTGTCTTTTGGTTAATTAATTAGTAAAATAGTAAAAAAATACTTTAGTATGAGGTAATTGTTTGAACGTAAATTACGGTTTATTTCCCATTCATCCAGATAAGTTTACAAAAATTCGTACCTTTAGGAAATTGTCATTATGAAATGAAACTCATCCGAATGAATGGGGAATAAACCTAAATTACTAGTCAACTATTAAAATAGTTGTTTAATTTTTTTTTTTTTTTAAATTAGGTCATATAACAATTGCACACGACAATCGCCATCACAGCTATGTAGTGAATGATGAAATACGAGTAATTAACAAAGTGAACATTATCCGAGATTTAGGGATTTAGGGATCTTAGATATTAAGCTAATCTATGACTTACATACATATCAACAACATAGGCCTTAAGAGTCATACTGTGAGCGACTGACTGTTTTCGTTCTTTAAAGCCAGTCAAAATACCATCCGTGCACAATCACTTGGAATATGCATCCACTACTGCTGGACAAACCACAAAGGGATCAACGACGTTCACTGTTGGACAAAAACATTTCTTAACTTATTGGAAGCAGTTCGCAGTGGCGGCAGACTACAGAACACTGTTGTCCTTCCTGTTTATGATGAATTTCCTGCCACTTATTTATGTCATGTCTACCTTTTCCGACATCATTCAGTTAGTTGATTACGGTAATGAAGTAAATAGTATACATCTACTAGGTTTTTAAAAATACTTTAGATGCCTTAGATATTTTTACTCCTGTAATATGCACCTACGCTTACCAACCTTGTTGTTACCAACTTCTATGACAAAGACTCTTTGCTCTCGCACTTGTTTCCATTAATAGAAACATTGCACATAGTGCTATGTCTCTTGGATTTGTTGCAAATTATTTCGTTTCATCGATTGAAGCGAGAACCTTTCTGTGCTCCAGGCTATATTCGCTTTGGTTGAATCTCGGTGTGAAACAAATACGGACGATAACATCTATTGAAGGCATACTTGTATACCTAGCAGAGCACACAAATATTATTACCTTCCATACAACACTGCGTAACGGTAGTGGCAAGAAGGTACAACCATAATCTTTTTTTTTTTTCACACAGCACCATCTAGCCCCAAATTAGGCATTTATATTTGCTTGTGTTATAGGTACTAAACAACTGATATACTACATAGATACATTTTTTTTGTAGATATTATAGATAAATAAAATATGGGTGTAATACCCAGACACAGAACAAACAAAGCTCATCACACAAAGATTTGTCCTGGGTGGGAATCGAACCCGAACGACCTCCGGCTTAGCAGTCAGGGTCACTAACCACTAGATCAACAGGCCAGTCAAAAGAATCTTAGCAGACCACACGCTTTCTGCCTATCATCGTTCTTTTAATGGTTGAAATAAAGTTGTGTTTATTGCGATTTTGAATAGTATCTTCCTCATCATAATTATCATTATATTTAATAGGGAAACGAGTGGTGCTAAGTGATCATTGTTTTGCATACCCTGGGCCGTGGCTTAGAAATCACGACATGTTTTAATAACTAGCGGTTTACGCCGGCTTTGCACGAATATACTATTTATAAGACATCATTACAAATCCTCTAAATTCAAGAGTTTTCCTACTACTTTGTATTATACATACATATAAACCTTCTGTGAACAATACTGTCAACCCCTTGTGTGTGTGTGTGTGTGTGTGTGTGTGTGTTTCACAGTTTCACAGTTTTTTTACATATTTATTTTTAATTTTTTTAAATATTAAAATAAGTTTATTCTCATTCTAATTATAATTGCAAAAATGTAGTATTTGTAGTTTTTTAGAAGTATGCCATTTACTAAATAGAATTATGCAGCAGTAGGAGTTAAACTAAACCGTGTTAACGATAGTGAACCATTGTTTCTAATGACAATAGCCAAAATGTATATGTGGAAATGGATAGGTACACCGCCATTATTGTCCAAATTACGGACGTTTTATACTATTTTTGATCCCCGACGCAAAAACGTAATTATTTTAGTATAGTTTATTATTAAGTTTCCTTAAACAATACAAAATTTATATTTTCTATATTGTAGATTTAACCCTGCAACCGGCGATTAATTAATAACAAACAAAATAGAATACCTACGTTTGATTGGTGGAATATACGATTCAATGTAGATGTCTCGAATACCACGAATACCATACGACATAATTATATACCCAAATAAGATTTTTAATAGCAACTATGCTATTATAAAGTCCTTTAGACCTTAGTCCATATAAAGTACTTTAGATATTAACAAGAATATTATCATACGCTCCATCGTTCAAATTTAATAAAGATTACTACTTACTTTATATAGATGTGTTGAAAGAGTAATTGATGCTAATTCCCTGAACATTCTTAGAGGCGAACGAAAAGATCTTTCTAAGAAAATATATATTGTTAAAGTAACACATTTTATTAAATATTTTAACATAATTTGAAATGAGTTTTTTTTCTGACTGTACTGTTTGCCTTTTAAAATTGAGAAAAAAAACACAATGAGGTGCGTATGGGCTCTAAAATAAATAATAATTTAATTTTTTTGGATTCGTACCTAAAATAGGTACGAATGGGCTCTCCAAAAAGGGTTGAATCTACAACTTTTAATGCAGGGTCGAATGGGCTCGTAGCCCACATACATTTAAGCAAGTTATGTATCGCTAAATAGCTCTTCCTATCTGTTTCTATGTACCATTTAAAACGAAGTATATACAATAGGATCAATTTCCTTTCAGCCGTCAAATGAAACAGAACAGCCGAAAAATGTCCAATGCAACACCTTGAAATTCAATCGAGTAGCGTGCCGAAGGCGATGCCGATCGATGTTGGAAAGAGCACACTGTAAATTTCGTCTAAAATATACGAAGCAAAAATCTATGTAGTAAGTATAATTCGAATAGACTTGTTTTAACCCACACGTAGAAAAAGAGGTTTTATCACTTTGAAGCACCAATTGGTTAGTACATAGGTATCCAGTATAGTTAATAAATGGACCGTATTTAACGCTGGTTTTGTTAGAAATCTTACTTTGGGTTAATTAGGTGTATAAAACTTGAAAAGTCAGAATTCTTAAAACCAATCATCGTAATACCTAATAAGTAATAACAATAATTTTATAAACGCGGTGATACCAAAGCCGTTATGTAGGTAAAATGATGGCTTTAGTATTTAATTACTAAAAACCATAATCTAAGCTCTTGCCAACCAATCGTTAAAAATTACTACATACGTAGGTCAACTTAAAAAATACGAATGACATGGCGATCCATCTTATAAGGTTTAAACATTTAACATAATTTTATTTTATCAACATAATCTCTCAAATCAGCAATATATCGGATTAAAAACATTAATAAAATATTGATGTTGAATTATTTTTTCGAGTTCTAGCTAATACTATTATACGCGAGCCCCGACCCTTCGAACATAAGTCCCTCGGTATGCAAACTACCCAGCTGTGTATAAGAGCACTGCTTAGTAGAAAGGATAGATTGCCGATAAACACTGCAGTAACCTATTTCCTATGATCGATCGATGCGGGTAGTAAACATACCCATCATTTTCATTTACCAATCACGCCTCTATTCTTCTATTTGTCTACGGTTTTCATTTTAATATGTAAAAGGAGGTTTTATTTGTATAAATGTAGTGTTTTGTTGTCTTGTTGTATAAGTATTGTAATTTAGATCTTTTTAATACTTTAACCGTATACTGAATGCAAATTACTTAGGAATCGTCATTATTTTAGTCGAAAAATATTCACTGCTGGAGGAAAACCCAAATTTTTGGCAGAGACATTGCTGATCGCATTGATAGCTATTTAATCATTGCTACCCGTCGTAAAAAAAATAAGTTGTATGATTTACTCGCCATAAATGATTTAGCCGAAATTATATGGACTTAATAGTACTTCTTAAAAAATATTCCATAGAAATCGGTTCCATTTTTAAGTATTTTATTATGTTATTATTTGGAATGTATCACTCGCTGGCAGCTACAATTACCTCTGTACAAAAAAAATGTGTTGTTGTCCTAGTGGTGTTTTTACGTAAAATAATTTTATCTAATAAATAACGAAAACCTATCTCAACCTAAAATAAAGGAGCATCATATACATAGAGGCAAAATTTGAAGATAGAACATGCCAATTAATTTTCTAGAAGGTTAGTTACAACCAGCTTACGTACGATTCCTATCTACGGTTGGAGTAGCATTCTCACTTGCAAGCTGTATAAAATAAAGCTTTATTGAATTCGGCTGCTTAACAGTAAAAACTAGAACTAAATAAATGTTTAATTATCTGCCTAATAGCAGTAATTAGAAAACTCACAATAAAGAAAATCGTAGCAAATTATTAGTCATGCATGTGTGTGTTATAAACACATTAACCGCTCCTTCAACTAAGCTAAAATAATTTTATTGTGAGAGTTATATGGCAGTAGGTCAACCGGGTGGTATTTGAACTCACAACCTTTTAGTTTTAGATCGTTGTAGTCTTGAATGATTGTATAACAAATTAGGACTGTACCATGTGATTGCTTTGAAATTATTTCTTTTGAAACAAGCTGTGATTGCACTTTTCCAGCTAAAGTAAACGATTTGTGCTACGTTAAGGAATAGTATGTTGTAATATTCGCATATAGGCTACTTTTGTGTCAATAAAATATCCATTTCTATTTACAATATCCTTATACGAATTTGCACTCTATACTTTTGGTCATGCAGCTTATTGTGGAATATAAATCCGTTAAGGAACACCTATTATTTTGAACAACGACTTCAGTATTCCATCACTCTTGCACTAAGCACATCCGGACTAGGAATAAATGTTTAGGTATGAACCACATTTTTTTTTTCATGAAAATCGAGTCTATATCCTGTACAGCAATCACATGCACTTCCAATGCGTCATCGAGGCAGCGATAAATCATCATTTTTTAGCCGCTGTGACTCTTTTGCAACGAAGTATAAAAATAAATACTTTGACGCATTGGTATCAGTTTATAGATGCGCAACATGATAAAATCAGGTCATGATTTTCCTACTTAAAATCGCCATTATTTTAGATGCAAGTATAGGGTTTTAAACTGATTCCACTCTGCCTGATGGTAAGCAGTCAGTGAGGTCCAGAGTGGTGGCCATTGCAAAAACTATTGTCTAAAACAGCTGACACGGTGGTCGGACTTTGTGATATCCTTTTTCATGCCTCGCTGTAAAGACTCTGTATCAAAATCAAAAGAAAGTTTTAGCACATACTCGTACCTAATGTTATACATATTATAGCGATGGTATTATAATAAATCATTAAACACTTAAGTTGTCTTAGATACATAACTAATTCAGTGACTCCTCTATTCCATCACACTAAGCATTAAGCAAGTAGGTACCTTGATAAGTCTGAACATGATTTATAGCTCTTTAGTCTTAAGTCATAATTAATGCTTTTCAAGTAACACCGCAAAATGATTTAAGCTGCAATTAATCAAGTTCTTCAAAGAATGTATTAGTAATGTAATAAGTGTAACTTAACTTCAACTTAATATATTGCAAAGCATAAGTCATGATTCGCTAAATCTGATTCAATTTCTACAAAGTTAAAGTAGTTTTGTAAAGTTTAGAGTTAAAGTTAGTTAAAGTTAAGTATACTTAGATTATGTTTGGTAGAAATTATTTTTGTATGAGCATGAACTTTTGTCTGGTCTTTGTGTACATAGATCTACATCTTTTTTATCTAAGTTTTTACCTTACTAAGTTCTTTTGTGCCCTCTAGTTAAAACATTTTTTAGATTCGTTAAGACGTAAACTTTTTGACTTAATCGTAGCAGCTTGACTGGGCAAGTACTTTCTAGCTATAAAAAGCCGCAGTTGTAGTACCTACACCTACCTTCCTAGGTGATGCTAAGTTTCTGTTGCTGAACAGTGGCAGTGGTTTAGGTCTCGTATAAGCTGACAGTATTTCTTTTTGCTCATCAGTGCGTTTTTGAAGCGATAATAAGCTACGGTAACCTCTTACGCTTGCTCATATTCCACCATACGCAATAAAACAGCGCAGGGAATACTACTTCAAGTGATGAACCACTAGACCCATAACAGGAGTAATCTATTAGGTATATTAGCTTCGTTTACATTGCGAATAAATTAACCGAAGCCATTAACCAATTGGTTACTTGATATCCAATCACTTATCAAAAACGTTTTAACCAATACGTGTTGTACTAAAAATGGAAAAAAGGTTAACTTTTATAGCTCTTTGGATGAGGCAGGTATAAAATATTAATGAGCTATTATTTTTTATATAAACTGGGATTTTTGTTAAAATAGAGGCTTTATAAGGACGAATGAATTGGTCGAAAAATATTGTACTTAATTTTTATAATAATTAGATTGGAAGTTTTTGAACTGTGATGTTGGTCAAAGATGAAAAGAATTATAGTTAGACCGAAACCACGTATAACCGTGCCGAAACTGACAGCTATTATAACTTGTAGAGAATAGATTACGCAAAATGATAGGTATGATAAATACACCACGTATTTGAATTAATCTTAAATATTATAATTATAATAAACAAATAAAATAAATATTAAAATACCGAATTAGAAATATTAAATTCATAAAATATGTATTAGTTTTGTATTGATGTTTGTATTAATGCTATCTATATTTAAAATAACACTTTGCGCCTGAAAAGGTCGCTAAGTCATGTTCTAATTATAAGATCTTTATATACACTTAGCTTGTAAATAAATATTTGAATTTGAATTTTTGAAATTGGTTATATAGATTTTAAGTTTATCCATAACAAACAAACATACGAAAAATTTAATTATTTCTCTCTATAATACTAGTTTGGAAGTTTAGATGACAAACACCACTTGTAGTTCAGTTAAAATACGTCTGCGTGCCATTCAACAAAAGATAAATAAGAACATAATTTAAAGATGGTTCATTAGTAATTTAATAAACACAAGTTTATTAGGTAGTTGTTATTTATTTATAAATTAATCATAGTTTACAGAAGCGGTGTCTGCAGTTTCAATTATTATTCTCTGTGGTATAAAATTCTATTTATTTGCTCTTTTTTGCTAAACGTTCTAAGTAATTCGTGTAGAAATGTTTTCAAATGCTAAAAGACCGAAAACAATACTTAGTATCTAAATCTAGTAATGTAGCTATTATATTCCCACTGCCAGATAAAAGCCTCGTCTCATACAGATAAGAAAAGGGCATTGATTACAACGCTTGCTCAAAGTGGATTAGCAATCTAATATTTTCATATAAGTGCAGATTTATGCATGCTATTTTATCGTTGTATGACATTAGATAATATCTAAAATAAAGTTGGAAACTCCGTGTCGTGCGTGGTCGGTGAATATTAGTTGGGGTAGAGGAAGGTTTATTGACTCAAGTAAGGAAATAGACTGCGATGTCCATCTGCTATATTTAAAAAATATATATACGGTCGAATTGAGAAATCTCCTCTTTTTTTGAAGTCAGTTAAAAAAGGAACGTTATTCCTGCAAATTTACACACAATAGCAATGTATTACTTAGAGACATAATAGTAAAACTGTATTATTCAAAGGAAATTCTCCTTTTTGTTTACTTACTTTAAAATAGTTAAAAATTACATTCAATGACATAAATAACTTGATTGGTACTTGGCTAGGCCGAATAAATTTCGCTACTGCACTTTTACACTGTTGTCGCACTGTTGTCATGGTAACAAACGTCTAAACATTTCACGTATCTGGGTCGCAATGGGCGCAGGTCGGACACTACTATTCGCAAAATTTCGTCCATCTTACCCAGCTCAACTGAACCATTTTCCGCCTAGTTAGTACTAAATGGAAGTTGAGCCAAGACAAGTCAAGTTTTGTAGTAGCTACGGAATATTGAAGCGCCTTGATAGTAGGTCAATAATAAGTGTATTGTAAATGGCTTTGAATTCTTTAGTCTTTGTGTCAAAGTCAATCTAAACTAATATTATAAAGAAAAATATGATTTTTGTATGTTTGTTTGTTTCCAATGACTTAACTATAAATCTACGTTACCGATTTGAAAAAATCATTCACCTTTAGAAATAAAAAAATAAAGCGGGTAACATATGCTTTGTTTTATTATGTTTACCAACTTTTTTAGACATTTTTAGAATTTCAATATTATAAGCGCCTTCGTAAGTATGAAATAATCTAAATGATGCTATACGCCACTATTGCTATAATATTTTCCGTAGGAGTTTGTTGTGAGATCGAATGAAACTTTGATATCGAAGCGGAGCGCGGACCTCTAGTCATATATTGTATTCTAGCACGCAGTTTAACTTTATGGTAAACGGTAACTGTTTTCTTTCGCTTTAAGAATGCAGTGAGTCATTATTGTCTCCCGGTGTGGCCCCGCCCCTTAACCAATCAAATCTTTTCAAATTAAATTAAAACGGTAGTAGATCCACGCTGATTTCAGCATGAATGGGCCGAATTGTCCGGGGAAGTACTACCCTCTCATAGAAGATCGACTTAAGAGTAGTAAGTATCCGTACTACTGCGTTTCGTTCGGTGAGTGAGAGCGCCGGAGGCCCAATTTCCCCCCTTTCCTCTTTCCTCAGCTCCCTCATTCCCTTCCTCTAACCCCATTCCCAGTCGCCATAGTGGAGACCACCATACCAGCAGTTTAAGACGATGGCTTTTAGTATAGTAGCCGCCACTTCTGGATTCCACTGACTGCTTACAATCAGGCGGGGTGGAGTATAATATATTTGGTAGACTATAATATAAAAAAATAACAAATAAAATACACTACATTAATAAATAAATAATAATTAAAGAATAATTATTAATTAATTTAATACATCTTTACCCTGCAGTTGCACTGATGACTCACTGTATTCTTAACGCGAACGAACTATAGTGTCGGCTCACCAGATGATCAGGTTCACCTCGTTGAGGCTGACTTACGCTATATCTAACAGCTCATGGGCATCATCTAAAGCCCTATAATATTGATATTGTGATTGAATACTTACGATTTATTCAGTAGTGGATACTAAAACCTAAATTTCGCGTCAATAAGCTGCAATATTTCAACAATTATGTGTAAAAGTACCTATGTATTTTCCTTCTATATAATTATATTACCTACACGTTTCTTATCATAACAACAATGAAATACTATACAAAACCAAATTGTATATATTATATATATTATTATCTTTAGATAGCATGGTAATGTGGGATCTTTTTGTACTGAGTGAGGTAGACATTTGGATATATGTGTAGCATTTACCATAATAATGCGACTACGAACGAAAACCTACGAAATAACATTTTAGAGGTTAAACAAAAGCAGAAATACTAAATATTTAGCGATCTCTTCAGCCGCTACAAAACTGTAATACAATGTGATAAGGGTCCAATATAACATACTTAGAACTAATGTAAAATACCATCGTGAAAGAACTTTTGGAAACGAAGAAAACTATGGAAGTCAGTTACTAAGTCAAAATAGTGAAAATAATCCTACATGTACTAATAAAATGTTATTGTATTTTCATATACTTCCAAAATACGCCCTTTTCTGAATAAAGGCCTTCGTCAAATAATATCACGCTTAGCAGGATTGACGATCGCCTAAATTGATAATTTATCTGATAAATTAATAATATTACATAGTTCTATGATGTTATCAAAATACCTATATTTTTTTTGGAAACGTCAACTACTTACTGTACATAAGTAGACGCTAATCCATAAGCTTCATTTAGAGCTGAATCTCGGTTGTTTCTAACAGTTTATTCTGTTTTTAATCGACTTCAAAAAAAGAAGGAAATTTCTCTATTGGACCGTATATATTTAATGTGTGTACGCTTCTACTTCGTCGTTTATGAACGTTTTTGTTGGAAAGTAGATATCCCAAGTGTGTCAAGCAAATACTATAAGAACCTTACTTACAATAGAAAATTAAGATTGATAATATCTATAGGTACCTAGTTATTGTTTTATTTGGCACCAACTTCAAAATTATAAAATCATTATTTAATCATTTCTGATTAACTAAATCAAAATACGAATTACTTTCTGCTAAGTATGCATATATTTAACTTTTTAGTTTCCTTTCCGTTTGAAGTCAGTTTTTTTTGTTTAAAATTATATAAAACTAAAACTAGGCAACTGTCTATGTATGCAACTAGATAGGTACGTAGAGTTCACGTAAGTCAGTAATGTACTTGTAAATTATTATCCCTTTATTGTTTTATCCTGTCCTTATTACCGACCGTAACCATAGTGCTAATACAACTCCACTCTGTCAACAAATCGAACGTATATAGCCATTGATGGTTCCTTTGTAATCCTTTCGTATACGTCGTACACGGAAAATCCATCGCGTATTCATTATACCGAAAAATAGGTACAAATCTACCGACAATACCTTTATCAATATTTGATAAATCTATCCATTAAGGGATTTCATCTGGCAGATGACTCAGCACTTTTATTACAATGAAATTGAATGTGTTAATAGATAAGTGCTTCTAAACTTGAATGAACCAAAGGGTTTTTGTAAAAAGCTTTTAATGATGTAGGCGTTTTAATTGTTTTAAAAAGATTTGATGCTACGTTTTCTGTTTCTGTTCAGAACAATACGTGCAGGATTGAAATGCTACCAGTTTCACTGTGAACTAATAAACATGGTTTTGAAACTATATTAATTAGTTTTCATTTCATATATTATGACATTCAATCAAATCCTGCAATTCCTTACAAGTTCATGTGATTCAGTCTAATTTTGATCCTTTTTATATCAGGTCGTAAAAAAAACATTTTAGGCCTTCGTTGTGATAGCTTTACTATCACAACGAAGGCCCATCATCATCACACCAGCCAAAAGACGTCTACTGCTGCACATAGGGCTCCCCCAACTTTCGCTACCTTGACCAGTTGCGAGCCGCCCTCATCCATCCAGTCTCCCGCCACCCTTAACAGGTCGTCGGTCCATCTTGTGAAAGGACAGCCTACGCTGCACATTTCATACTATAGCAAGTAGTACACTGCTCAACATTTCTGATCTCCAATGGCTGTTTATTATCAGAATAGCGTAAGTACAGTACTTATTTTAATGCGTAGTTGCAACAGTAATATCAATTGTATTTATATGTGGTTTTGGACATTTGTGTGATTTGATAAAGGCTGTATAGCGGCTAACAGGTAGTCATTAGTATATATATCGTAAATTCGTGAGTTGTCGTTCAAAGCCGTCGGTGACAGTTATAATAGCTTTCAGTTTGGACATCAGCCAAACGTCTGCTATAACATTATGCGAATATTCAAACTTTACTTCCAAACAAACACTTATGTAGTAGGTTAAATATCTAAATTTAAAATTTATTCACCCACTTCAATACACTGAAAACTTACAACGGATCTGTGCTAATATACCTAGTTCAGTAAATTTCTGCGAGCTGTGCTGTGCGCCGCGCCGTCCTGCTTAGGCACTTTACTAATATATAAGTACCTATATATTTTTAATTGTAAAAACCTGGCCTGTGACTTTTACAGTTAAAGACGCAAGTAGTTATATTTCCAATCCATTATATTGCCGGTCTATCCTTTAAAATAATAGTTGGTTTTAGATGGTGTAAACATAATAAATACCGCTTTTAAGCAAATTGTTACAAATAAAATAAGCGGCTGTATTTCACGGACGAACACTTCTCATCCATAAACAACGACTTTAAGCCTTAAAACACCCTCAACTGATGAATGAAAGTAATAAAAGCGGCCTTTTACTTTCTTTAGAGAAGCTTTTGTAAGCAGGTGAGAAATTAAAACCTTTTAAACCTTCAATTTTTTACATAATTGGTTCCAATAAAAGCATTTAATTAAAATTAATTATTATATAGGTATATATATATATTTATTTGCTATGTGTTTCCTTTTATCAGCGAAAGTATTTTTAAAATCACTTCTATTCTCGAATTTACTCTTTACAAGGCAACAGCTCAGTCATACTTAATGAGTAATCATCATTCTCATTATATCAGCCGAAATACATCTACTGCTGGACATAGGCCTCTCCTAATTTTTCGCCACCTCATATTAAATTTAGTAATTTAAATAATTAACATAACGCACTTATTAATAGAATATCAAGTATATCAGTTAGCATTTCACAGAGACATTATGTTAGACTATCACGATTTTATAACAATGTAGCATTGGTAGATGTAACGTATACTACATACAGGCATAGTCAAGTGATTTCTCCTAACGATGTGGGTCGCTCTATTGTATACACATTAATTTACATAATATCTTCTGGTTCAACTTGGACCGCTTGTCTATATGACATGTATACTTGACAACATCTTTAGTTAATGTGTTTATGGTAGATTCGAGAGGAAATATCGAATGCCTCGATAGCACAATGGGTGTGACTAACTGTGTAAGATGTTGTGGTTACAATTATCACTCGTTGATGAACTAGGTGCCCTACTATATATGGCTATTCGCTATTTAAATATAGGAATACCACTACTAAACAATTAGATCTCCACCGGTTTTCCAAATGCAAATGCATCGGCAGGCAAATGCGAGTGTGAGTGGCTGAAAGATGTGGCAAGATGCCGAAAGACGCAAGCTTGACAGCCGAGCTTCTTATTAGTGGCTACACAACAACAACATGTTACAATAGTCATTATACCGCATCTAAAACAACGCATCACATTATAAAGAGTGCTCTATTTGTCCTATTCGGAAGTATTTATTGTCAGATAAGCGACGCCATTGTACCAGCACATAATCACTATATTCGCGCCTCCTGATCTTAGTACATAAAATATACTTAAAAAAAAAACCTTAGTACATAATATTATACTTAAATATTATTGTAGGGTTATAGTCACTATTCAGTATGTCATCAAATATCCGTCGATATGCTCTCCTTTTGAAAGGTTTGAACTCCCTCGACAAATCATTGCCGCAAATCTTATCAATTCCCACAAATCATCATGATAGAAATTTAAGAAATGAAATTTCTATTATTCGTTTCAGTTTGTTTTTCAATATTTAATTAATATAATAGATAGAGTTGCTGTCGTCCTCCGCACGAGATTGCTCCATTACGCATTAGTAAGTAAACACAAAATAGTCTTAATAATTTTCTATTTTTATTCACCGCTCCCATTTGGCGAACAACAACATTGAATTATTACCTAAAGTATTTTGACTACCACAACATGAAATGTATGAAAAATTTCGCTTCCGACTCGACCTCGAGATATTTTGGCATCCACTAACAACATCTCAGCGCTCATTACAATTAGACTCATTGCCTTCACTGTCAATTACATTAAAATGAATTACCGATATTATTAACGTTAAATGACTTATCTCATAGTAAGATAGATGAGTTGTGTCTTGTAGGTATATTACTATCGATAAGAAAATACAACCGGCAAATGCTCGACAGATATTTTGCAAACGCTTATGCGCGGGTTTTTTTCTTGCTGGCATGCACACCTGACATAGAAATGCAATGTTGATTTACGCAACAGTTGTTTTCGGTATAGAAATGGCTTCATCAAAATGTCAATCAGAAACTTCAATTTATAAAACGTCTTGGTCATCGTATCACTTAGGTTAGATTAGTGCCCGAAGCTTCTTGCATATCGACGCCGAATTAATCCAAGTGAATATCACAGCGCTATCAGGATTAAACTGAAGAGTTGTCGGAATTGCTGTTACATCTTTGTTCGACGTGTAGGCGTTAGGTTATTATTATATTTGTCGTTAATTTGGGTAAAGGGTCAGCTCGTCCGAGTTGAACCGCTGAGAAATGAGAACTTAATTTTGTCAGATTGATTCTGACAATTTACATCTTACACTTCTGTTAATAATTTAATTATTTTAACTTGGCCCTTAGCTTTGTCAACGGTCCCTTGCATATAAATGGCGCAAATATAAAGTTTTGAATTACTCTGGTCTGATCTCCAACTTTTAATACACTTTTTATTAATGATTTTAGTACACGATTTACCTTCAATCTAATATGTATACTAAATCGTAACCGCACTCAGAGTTCTACAAATATTAGACAAAGCAGGCGTCTACCATTAAGTTTATGCTTTCTATAAACCTCGGTTGAAGAAGATCGAACTGATATTTGTGCGTCCTTCTCTAAAGATTAAAGAAGTACTTATTTCAAATATAATTATCTAATTAATACTCGTATATAACGGAGTATTATGCGCTTATGACTTTCACGCCAGAATAATATATAGCAGCTTACTAGAAATAATAATAATAATAATAATAATAATAATCTTATTATCTTTGACCTTTTTATCTACAAAGAAAAAGAGAAATCAACAATGTTCCCAGTTGACAGGTGTCAACTAAAAATATCAAGATTTAATAATATGAAAAACCGTGATATAGAGTGATGCTGACCAGATCGAGGACAAAGGCACAACAAAATACACCTCCGGATTCGTCGCTCAGCTCCGCCTCGCAGCAGCCAGACTCCGTGTCAACAACACCGGCTCCTGTTGAGGCGTCGAGCTCCTCGTCGAGCGACGAGTTTTACTCCCCTCCGACGTCGCCAACACCTGTACGTCGGCGGGGGAGAGGCCGGCCACCGGCATGCTTGGGGTCCCGAGGCCTATCGACCTCGAATAGGGCCCTCGCTACCGGTGGTAATGTGCGCCGCATGAGATGGACACAGTCAATAAATGAAAATGTCATGCGGGCATATTTTGCGGCAACAGAGGGAGGAACCAACCTCACAGTGTACCGTGATCGCATGCTGCCTTTGTTTCAGACCCTTGAGCCATCTATCAACGTTTCGGCACAACGACTCTCGGATCAAGTGAGAGTTATTCAGCGTGCACACATGCTGGACGACGTTACACTTGAAAGGCTACGTTCAGACGCACGTCGTAGCCTTGCTGTGTCTCCTTCAATGCAAGCTGTGACGCCAGTGGCAGTAATTAATGTGCCCCAGTCACAATCCGCACACGTAGTTGAGGAGGAACATTGTGACGCTATTGACGTGAGTACCCAGTATAATGATTACCTGAGGAGTGCTTTGGAATGTGCCATTCGCGAGTATCGGTTCGAACCCTCTGGTGACAGGCCTCGTCTTCCACGATTGCCCACGCACAAAAAGAATCTTGCTTTGATGAGTGCCCTGGACTCACTGCTACGTAATTATTTAGACAGCAGTGAAAACATAGCTGATACACATTCAGTCCTGTACTGTGGGGCAGTTGCAGTGTGTCGAATAGCTGGTGTAAAGTTTTTTAATAATAACACAGTTACTCGTCCCAAATTAACTAAGCCTGCCTGGCAGTGTAGGATTGAGCGTCGTATCACGGAGGCTAGGGCACTCATTGGTAAGCTGCTCTGCTTCAGGTCGGGTAATACCCGCCCTCGAGTGATGCGCTTTGTGAATCGGGCCTTTTCGGGGACGGATGTTAGTCCCAATGACTATGCTACACGAGTCACAGAGCGCATCGACTTCCTGAAGCAGAAAGTGTGTGCATGGGCAAGCCGTATTCGTCGCTACAAACGAAGGGTGGATCGATACCATCAGAATGTAACTTTTCAAAGAGATGAGAGGTGGGTGTATCGGCGATGGGAGCGACCTGATTCCGACGTGGGTGATGGGCACCGTCCGGATGAAGATGCAACTATTGAGTTCTGGCGCAACCTTTGGTCGGTGCCCGTCAATCACAAAGAGGATGAGTGGATTGATGGCGTCGAGCGATTATGTGAGCCAATTAACAACATGGAGCCATTGTCTATATCAACAGAAGACGTAGCCAATGCAGTCCGTTCGTTACCAAATTGGAAGTCAGCCGGTCCGGATGGATTGCACAATTTTTGGCTAAAATGGTTCCACAGCTCACATGCTCGCTTGGCGTCGCAATTCCAGGCGTCTTTGGAGTCAGGCTCTATTCCCGAGTTTATGACAACCGGTGTTACCCACCTTCTCTACAAGTCTGGCAGCACCGCGGATCCCAAGAATTATAGACCGATAACTTGCCTACCTACGGTCTATAAACTTCTTACATCTATTTTGAGAGCAAAAATTTCAAAACACATTACTGAAAACAACATCATATCTGTCTCTCAAAATGGATGTAGGAATGGGGCCCGTGGTACGAAAGAGCTCCTGATCATTGACATGACCATTAACCAACAGGTGCACCGTAACCGAAAGAATTTGTCGACATGCTGGATAGACTATAAGAAGGCGTATGACTCGGTGCCGCATACATGGCTCTTGAGAGTGCTGGAGTTGTATAAAATTGATGCAACTCTATGCACCTTCTTGAAGACGTGTATGCGGCAATGGAAGACCGTCCTCCGCTATCCTGGGTGTCGACGGTTTTTGGGCAACGGTCTACCAGTAACGATCAAGCGTATATTAGCAAGCGCATATTTCAGGGTGACAGCCTGAGTCCTTTATGGTTTTGTCTGGCACTGAACCCTCTCAGTACTATACTGGAGAGTTCAGGGCTAGGCTATCGGTTGAGGAGAGAAGGTCAGGTCTTGTCCCATCTGCTTTACATGGATGATTTAAAATTGTTTGCTTCTACTGATCGCCAATTAATAGGGTTACTTAGGGTCACTGAAACCTTTAGTAATTCTATTAAGATGGAGTTTGGTATAGATAAATGTGCAGTCATGCATGTAAAGCGGGGTGGGATTGTGGAATCTGACGGGATACAACTGTCTGATTCTACACGACTTAGACCTCTATCTGCAACCGAAACATATAAATATCTGGGTATGTCACAGGCGTTGGGTACATCTGACAGAGACATGAAACAGGTGTTACAGGAACGTTTCTTTGGCCGCCTGAAAAAAGTTCTTAAAAGTCTTTTATCGGGTGGTAACAAGGTGCGGGCCTTTAACAGCTGGGTCATGCCCGTTCTAACCTATTCCTTTGGCATAGTCAGATGGACTCAGACTGAACTGGACGCTCTTGATAGGAGAGTCCGTACACAGTTGACGACATTCCGTATGCATCATCCACGATCATCGGTGATGAGGTTGTACATCCCACGGAAGTGTGGAGGTCGTGGCTTTCTATCTGTCAAGACTCTCCACAACCGTGAGGTGTGCAACCTCAGAGAATATTTTATAAAATCAAATTCATATATGCATAGGAATGTTGTCGTTGTAGATAACGGCCTCACCCCGCTGGGTCTGGCTAAAGAGAACTGGCGCAAACCTGTTGTGCTTAGTATAGCGGAGCGCAAGGAAGTATGGAAAAGCAAGGAATTACATGGACGCTTTTATCGGGCCTTAAACGGGCCCGATGTCGACTCATTAACATCTGTATCCTGGCTACGATTCGGTGATCTCTTTGGAGAAACCGAAGGTTTTGTCTGTGCAATTATGGACGAGGTTCTAATGACGAACAACTACCGGAGGTTTATCTTAAAGGATGGGACGGTAGACATTTGTCGGGCATATCACTACCCCGGAGAATCCATAAGACATATTGTCTCTGGTTGTTCTCGTCTTGCGAACGGCGAGTATTTGCATAGACATAACCAAGTAGCTAGGATCGTCCACCAGCAACTTGCTCTGAAGTACAACCTTGTAGTCTCTGAGGTACCGTACTACAGATATGTGCCCGACCCAGTTCTCGCAAATGGTCGTGCCACAATATACTGGGATCGATCTATCATCACTGATAGGACTGTTGTTGCCAATAAACCTGATATAGTGGTGATCGATCGATTAGAGCGCCTTGCAATGATCATCGATATCACCATTCCACATGATGACAATCTCGTGAAAGCAGAAAAAGATAAACAGATAAAGTATTTGGATTTGGCTCGCGAGGTTGTCGACATGTGGGATGTGGATTCGGCGATCATTGTTCCGATAGTCATATCAGTTAATGGACTGATTCCTAAGAGCCTCCATCATCACCTCGCGAGGCTCACGTTAGGTAGCTGGATCGTGGGCCTGATGCAAAAGGCTGTGCTCCTTGATACGGCCCGCATTGTGAGGCGGTTCCTATCTCTGGAGCCCTAACCACCGGTAGCTTGGTCCCTGTACCCGATATCGGTGGGTCTCCATATTTTTATATTTTTAAATGTATATTTCTATTATTTTTTATATATATTTAAAAATGTAATTTTGTGTGTATATAGTTAAATAATAATAATATGTGGACACTATCACACATCGTCATCTAGTCCCAAGCTAAGCAGAGCTTGTGTTATGGGTACTAGATAATTGAAATATAATACATATACGTACTTTTTTTTTTTGTAAATACATACTTAATATACATAGAAAACACCCAAACTGAAGACAAATACAAATGTTCATCACATAAATATTTGCCTTCCGCGGGAATCGAACCCACGACACCCGGCGTCGCAGTCAGTTACACTAACCACTAGACCAACGGTGCAGTCCGTTCCGTTCAATAGTTGCGTTCATACAGAATTATTTGTATATATAAAAATGAACCACTATTTCCCTTGGTCACGACATCACGCGTGAACGGCTGGACCGATTTTACAAATTCTTTTTTTATAATATTACTTAAAGTACGAGGATGGTTTTTACAGAGAAAAAAAATTAAAAAATTGCCTGAAAAGAAAACACTTTTCTATATTCCCATACAAAAGTATCTTTATTTATCCCAAAATGTTTAAAAAAATGTCCACCCGTGCGAAGCTGGGGCGGGCCGCTAGTACCCAATAAAGTCGTCTATACTATGAGGTTTCCGGCCTATAATGAAGAGCCAACTCATGTCTTTTCGTGGTTTTCGTGGTCTAACCGCAAGTGGGTTGCCCGCAGGTGATATTTGCAGTTGATATTTGCGGATATTTGCGGTCAGGCAAAATTACTTAACGGGTCACTGAAAAATTATATCGACGGTGGAAGGGTAAAACTTATATAGTGTATTTTGGCCAAAATGAGTTATATAATCGTTGGATAGGGATTTTTTCTGCGTCGACTGGTACAACTTTCGTAGCGATCGGAGCATATTTTAGGCGTTTTAGAAGTTTTCCTTACCATCGCCATTACGGGTAGCATCTAATTCCCAGCCTCTTAAATGACATATTTCTGGTGGTTTTTAGAAGTCGGTTTTAGAGTCTGTTTTTTTAACCATATTTTTCAGTATTGATTTTAAGAATTTTTAATAAAACAAATATATCTTCTAAATACATGAACATTTTTTTTTTCTTCATCTGGATGTTATTTTGGACATTTGGAGGTTTTATAAAAATATCGTATAAGATATTTTTATCAATAAATTATTATTATTATTCTTAGGAAATTTAGTCCGAAGACAGCATAAGACAGACACATTAAAAGTATTTCTTCTGAACTGTATTGTAAACATTATGATTTTTTAAAACAATTATTTTTTACAAGGTTTTTATATAAAAATCTATTCAGCATTTTTACTTTCCCAATACGACTTAATAGTTTTAGAATATTCCTTTTATTATTTTACATGACTTACAGGAGATAAGAATTTTTTGCTGATTAACTTTTAAGTTACGTTTTCTTAAACGCTTTTCTTAATCTTGCGAATGATAATTTGGATGATATTTTAAACATATTATCCACCAAAGACACCAGCAACTTCAAATCAATAATAAAAAAGTTACGTATCTCATTTTCCACACTTTGGCATTTGGCGGTTTAGAAATTTTTCTTTTACACTATCGATATATACTCACTGAGTTCATATTTTTCAGTGACACAACGTACATAATTATATTTTTTAGTGATATAACGTACATATATTAAATTTTTCAGTGACACTAATTATTTTACACAAAAATACTACTAGTGGTCCATATTTAATTTTTTTATGCATAATTTAAAAAAAATATCAGCAATCTGCGATTCTTCTCTATATAAACTATAGATATGCAAAATTTTCCTCCAGTCGCGCAATTTTCTTAAAAAGAATACATAGTTTTTGCTTTAGGTACCTACGTATTCATTATATAGGTAGATTACATATAAACATATATTGTATGTCACAAACAAAAGGGTATCAACTGCAAAAATAGTGTTTTGAGATATACACCTACGTTACAGTTGGCAACAATTTGGTTATAATATTATTCAGACTATGAATTTTACAATATTCATAATATTTACAGCGAAATTCCCCTTTCATTAAAATGACCAAGTCTAAACAGATTATTTAATTACACCCTAAGAGCAATTATATACAAAGTACTAATAGGTAGAAGAGTCAAATACTACTTCATTCATTTTAGACATAAATAAGTTAGAGATGCACATTATCTATACCTAGTCTCCGATATCTGTAATTATAGCAACTATTAAGACGTTGTATGTAACTACCGTCAAAGTTCATTAATAACAGATTCATTAGAATACTTTACGTAATGGTGGTAGATACACTAGGGAAAAGTCAGATTTATCATCTAATAAAATACTATTTCTGTACGATAATAAAATTCTCGATATCTGGCACATTTTATTGGATGACCTATTTACGAAATCTTTTACATTTCGGTATCCAATAAGGTTTAAGTGAATTCATGATTAAATTCAAACCATGGTTGTATTTAAATATAAAGTTAAAAACCCAAAATACTATTCAAATATAGCATTGAGGCTATATATATTTTAAGCATTTTGTATACACAATAATGCGATAAAAAGGCCGTGATAATATCACTTTAGGGCTTCTATGACATTTGGGATGCGATTTATTTTCACACCTGCCATGTGAAATCATCGTCGAAAGCAAATATGTATTATAAAGATAGGTAAATGGCCCGCCCGAAACTTGCACTCATATGGTATTCCGATAGTATGCAAATATTTTCTCGCACCCTAACATTAATGCAACGCAATAATAAATTCCAGCTCACTTTTCAATATTCGGCGATCGTTTGGAAATAATATTGCTACAAGAAGCATTTAGCACATCATTACACCTACGGAAGTCAAAAAACACAGTTGTAAAATGTGCAAAGGACATAACTATAATATATGTACTTATGTATATTTCACGCTCACAAATGACATATTTAAAAATAAAATTGGCACAAAACGCACGTTCTATCGTTACAAGATCATAACATTATGATATACCTAACTACACACAAATGCACATTATCACAATTGCGCAACATCATTGTGATGTACAATTACATCAAGAGCCATAACTATTACACATATTTTCACACAAGTAAATATCTCTGAATGCAAAGAAACGTAACATGACGTTATATAAAAGGCCATCTGCTCTACAATTAGTCACGAATGCATATGGTCGCGCCGGCTGGTCAAATGGGAAACTGTGTCAGTGCGAACATTTGTTAGGTGCACACACGTCACAGATTACGTTGTCCGATACAAACACTCGTAATACTAGGTTCAAGGAGAGCCGGCCAGAGCGCCGTCTCGTTCGTTCTCTATTTATAGTTCCTCGACTATTCAGACATTTGCGCTCAGTGCAGAAATGTCCGGAGTCGCGAACGACCATAAACCCGCGCGGCGACCCTCCCAGAGTGCTTCTCGCAGGAAAAGCGCTCGGGAGAGGAAATTGCGCGCTCGCAACGCTGTAACACTCGACCCCACTGAAAATCGATGCTACGATCTATCTGCAACACGGACAAATTAAAACCATCGCCGTCAAACTCATTAGACGGTGCAATTCCGAGCAATCGACACACGTAAACTTATGCAATCGTTTTCAACATCAGTGCCTGCTTACAGTGTGATGTTCAGTAATCGTTTTACAGTGCGTGGAAGTAACCGGTGTCCGCGTGTGTCTCATAATTATGTTTAAACTTACTCGATTTACCGTATTACATTATTTATTTCTAGTCGGAAAACAAATTTGACATTGATGCTATTTTCAAGTGAATGCCGGATTGTTTCGATTGGCAACGCGCCAGTGTGTATAAGAACAGCTGACTGTAAACAAACAAATTAGCGAGTATGGGACAATAGTTTGAGATATTAAACATAAGATAACTAAGTTACGTTATACTTATGAGTACAAACATAAAATATGGCTGGCAAGGATGCGTCTAGTGACAGTGACGGTCCTATAGTAGATGATAACGTAATTCGGATACAATTAAGAAAACCGAGCCAAAAGAAATGGGAATTGAGGACGCGTAATCTTTCCCCAGGGATAAGTTTTCCAACTATACAACTTTTTGATTGTGAAGGTAATCTTCTCGTCGAAACAAACGATGAAAACGTATCTATTAAGAGCTCTGATTTTGATGATTTTTCTCTCAAGACAAGCCAGTCACTAAAAGAGAAAGATTTTCGTCACATGATCTTTAAGAAACCGATTAGAAAGAATAACTCGATTTCTGGTGATAAAGTATATACGCGCATTTATAAGGCGCCGACTATTATAAATGATATCAGTATGAAAAATAGTAAATGTTACATCATTCGAGACAGTAACAGTGTAACAAACATTCCAAGTAAACTCATACTAAACAACTTTACTAATTTGCAAACAAATAGCCATGAGACTACCCCTTTTCAGTCTGAAGGTCTGAGTGAAATAAGTAGTTACAAAAGTTCTGACAATGATACTTGCGTCATTATAAATCAAACGTTTAAAACAGATACCGAGAATTTCGAAAAATATTGTGAAAACTTAATTAATACTCCAAATAGTTCGTTATCTTCTCTTTCTTCACTAAGTGATATTAACAAGGTAATTGACGACATCTCGTCAAATAAGGAAAACGAACCAGATTTGGCCCTTCATAAATCCAAATCATTCAATGACACAGATTTAAGGAAATGTGTCAAAGGATTTTGTAATGATATACTGCCGCGTTCCAAATCTGGTGTTGTGTACAATCCGCCACACAATAAAATATCATTCCTGAACACTTACTTAAAAAGTTTACAGGCTCGAGTGAGTTCTAATCCGGATTGGTTTGCCTTACATCGGCGTCGAACAATCGCGTGTACCCCAAATATGCGCACAGCTGTAAAGCGTCAAGAATTTTCAAAATTCGTTACGGGAAAAAAGTGTCGCACCTGCAAATCGGAAGATATAACGTCAGACAATGAATTCATTAATATTCCAACTGACGATGCCGCCAATTGTGAAATGAAAAAGCGTCTAAAAATGTATAGGCGTGGTTTATCAGAAATAGCGCCTAAACATAGAAACATAAGTGTATTTACGAAAAAGAGACGGCATTCCGTGAGTGGCACGTTTCAAGTTGTTCATACTTCCTCCTCGGAGAGTGTGGATGAAGCTGACGTGGTACTTAACCGCTTGAAGAGGAGGATACTCAGAAATAAGTTGAGAGAGAAAAGACGGAGCCTCGGCGCAAAGTTTCAATTCAGTAAGTGCGTGCTTTTAACTTACTTAGGTAATGTTTTGGAAAAAATTATATTATCTTACAGAAAAGTATTTAGTAAAAAGATTTATAAAGTATGTTATAGGTATTTGCAAGACAAAACATTATATATTATTATTATATAAACATTGTATATAACATATTTGTTATATACGGGAACATTATGAATTTTATTACTTTAGCTTCTTACGTCAGCATTCCATTCTATGTTATCGTGAAAATAGATTATACTCTTTCAGTTCCAAAATACAGCATATTTTATTCCGGCACATTCTTTTTTCATTCAGCAAGAGTATTTATGCGCGACATTGGAAACGTAAAAATTGTTCTTGGCCCGTAGTCACGAGACACATCAATGAAAAATGTCAATTGATTAATTTTATTATCACATAAAAATAGTAGGTAATAAATTTTTGTATAAGACTAGGTAAGAAAATTATGCTCCTTAAGGTGCTAAGAAAATATTATATGCCTTCGGAAACACAGCAGGGATATGAGAGAGCATCCTATGGTTATCTAAGATAGTTGAGAATTTGCACCCAAATGATAGGCAGAATCTGCTTACCTCCTTATTTCTGGCACCAGAGGGCGCCGTATGTATCTTACCGCCAAATAAGTTGTCAAACGTCATTGCATTCTTATGGTTTTTACGATTCGCATCGAAACTTTGTGTTTCTTTAAATAAAAGTGAATTTTAACTAAGTTAACGAAGTTAAACGTTTTAAAAGTGTTGTTAAGTGTGATTTTCGTTTTTGTATAACACAGCAGCGTAGTTACCAGGAAGAATGGAGCCGGTAAGTGGTGAACCGAAAGAAGCCGGTATTGTTGCTCCGGATGGGGAACAAAATTCGGCTTCAAGTTATAGGGAGTCTGATAGCAGTTCGTCCTCATCTTCGGAATTTGAGGAGGGCATGGCATCGCCCCTACCTAATAAACGTTCTCGTAACCGTAGGTTCAAGTTGAAACATGTTCAATCTGATCCGCGCGTTGATACTTTAATGTCACAGATGTCTTATATTTCTAACTATTTGAGTCAATGTCAATATTATAGCGCCGAACCACGAAATAATAAAGATGTATTACCTAGTACTAGTAAGAATATTAGTCCGCAGGGGGTAGATGAGAACGACTTTGTTCGTACCTCAGATCCTTTTATTACATTGCCTACTCAACCAGAGTCACTTGCTCTGAAATGGGGTTCACTAAGCATGGATATTGATGACAAAAAGATCATTCCAGCTAGTGATAAAGATAGGCTGGTTGAGTTATGTAAACTACAGCAGTTTGGTACTCAGGCATGGAAAGGTATTAGGTATAAGCAAGTCCTGCAGGGTTGCTTGGCAACCCCTGGTTTTACAGGCCTTAAGATTAATGATGAATTGTGTCATTTCAACAAGTATAAGGATTATTTAGCTTCAACAGAGTCATTATTGGCAGGTTTATCTAACATGGTTTTAGAGCAAAGACAGTTACTACGATCAGAGCTACAGTCTATAGTAAATTGGGCTAGTGCCAATCCGCAGGGCTTAAACCCAAATACATTGTGTGAAAAAATCTCTACTACTTTTGGCCCAGGATCTGCATGCCATAAAAACTCTGAGACCACAATGCAAATAATATGTGGTAAGCGTTCAGAGTGTGTTGAAGTACGCCGGGATCGTATTTTGAAAGAAATTTCAAATCAAAATCTTAGGGCAACATTAAGGAATGTTCCACCTAGCGCAGAATACTTGTTCAGCCGGGAAGCTCTGCAGCCTATTATACAGTCCCTCGGAGGGTCTCAGGTCTGGTTGAGTACTCCATCATATTTAAAAGATAAAAGAGCTTCAGCAGGTGGAGATAATTCATTTCAAACTAGAAGGACTCACAGCAATAAAAATAAGGTTAGGATATCTAACAAAAAATTCAAGCGTACAATTCGAAAGACTCAGCCCTTTCGTCAACGTCATACCAATACAGATAAGTCCAACTCCAAGTCAAAAGACAATTGACTCACAGCGGGTTTTCAGAGGGGGCTGCCTGAAGTTTGCCATAGAGAAATGGGCCAAATTAGGAGCAAACAATTTTATTTTAAAAACAATAGCAAATTACCATTTGCCCTTCAGGAAGAGGCCACCTCTGAAATACCCAACCAACCAGTTTTTGCAATGCCTTTCTACCAAAATTTCCCCAGAGATGACACAGATGGTCGAGCAATTAAAGAGCAAGGGCATTTTAGAACGACCGACAGCTCACGACCCAGGCTTTTTCTCGAAGATGTTCCTCGTAAAGAAGTCGGAGGGGGGATTGCGCCCCATTTTCGACCTCAGAGCCTTAAACCAGTATGTAGTTACAAAACATTTTTATTTAATATCACAAATAGAGGTGATAAACTTTCTTCAGGCAGACGACTGGCTGGTGAAGATAGACCTTCATCAAGCGTATTTTCACCTGAGTGTCGCGGAGACGCACAGACGATTTTTACGCGTAGTCTACAATGGAGAAATCCTTCAACTAACAGCATTGCCTTTCGGCCTGTCCTCGGCGCCACGCACCTTTGCAGCAGTTTCAAACTGGGTGTGCGAGCTGCTTCGCCAACGGGGTATCCGCCTCTTAGTATACCTAGACGATTATCTTCTGGCTTGTCAAGACAGATTCAAGCTTATGGCACAGGTTGCGGAAACGCTGTCCACCTTGGAGTCTCTAGGTTGGCATATAAACTACCAGAAGTCAATAACCGAGCCCACACACAAATTAGAGTACCTAGGTCTGGTCTGGGACACCCAGCACCAGACGATAACCTTACCAACTCGGAAAATTGTTGGCATAAAGAGCTCTTTATCAAAAATTTTGAACCGCGGAAGCTGCTCCTTAAAAAAACTTCAGAGTGTATTAGGCATGTTGAACTTCGCCAACCATGCGGTGCCTCGAGGACGACTTCACTGTCGCAGGGCACAACTCTTTCTGAGGAAATTTACCCAGAGCGGCCAGAAAAGAGCTCTGTGCCCAAAAGTACGAGAGGACTTACAGTGGTGGTTAGATGCGATAGAGAGCAGTCCAACCCCGCTTTACAAAAAGGAGATCACTCACTTTTTGACCACAGACGCAGCGGATGCGGGCTGGGGAGCTCATTTGAACAATCAATACCTCTCAGGCAGATGGGCTGCAAATCAAGAAAATTGGCACTCCAACATGAAGGAGATGTATGCCGTCTTTGCTGTCATCAAAGCCCAGGGTACACTGTTAAGAAACGCCCATGTCCTAGTTCAGTCAGACAACAGGACTCTAGTGGCATATATCCGGAACCAAGGTGGAACACGGTCACTAAGGCTACTGGGGCTAACAACCAGGTTGATGGAATTGACATACCAATTCAACATAACAATGACAGCATTTCACTTACCCGGGAACCTGAACGGCATCGCAGATTGCCTGTCAAGGGGACGACCAGTACCCGAATGGCATCTGCTACCAGCAGCCACGGAGGCTATTTTCGAGAGGTGGGGTCGGCCGCTAGTAGACCTCTTCGCCTCAAAAGAAACCGCCGTCGTCCCAGAATATGTTTCACTGGACTCAAGAGATGGCTGCGCGCTTTTTTGCGACGCGTTCAGCCAAAATTGGGATTTTCAAACGGCGTGGATATTCCCGCCTCCCAGCATGATACCCAGGGTGCTGGGTCATCTGAACAACGCAAGGGGAACATATTACCTGATAGCGCCGCGTTGGACCCAGTGTTTCTGGTTTCCGGACCTACAGGCGCGTGCGCTAACCGCCCCTCTACCGATAGACAACTTGAGCAAAGTCCTGGTAGACTGGACGACAGGCTTAAGCCCACCTCAAGTTCACAAGCTCACGCTTCAGGCTTGGAAAGTTGGGGGTGGGAAGAACATTTATCAGGTTGGAACAGAGAGGAGCGGGAGCTACTAAAAACAAGCTGGCGAGCCTCTACCTTAAGCACATATAGTGCCCCATTAAAGAGATGGTTGCAATGGTGTAAATCTTGTAATATTAATAGTAAAAGCCCAGAGGGTAGGGATGTAGCAAGATTTTTAGCTAATCTTTATTTACAAAATAAATTTGCTTATAGTACAATTCTACTTCATAAATCTGCAATATCAACTTATTGTGCAGCATCAGTAGAAAATTTGTCTAAGAACTTTTTTATACAACAAGTTTTAAAAGCCATATCTCTTTCTAAACCACTCTCACCTAAGTCACCTGTGTGGGATGTAGATATATTATTTAATTGGCTTAAATCTTCTACTTGTTCGAACTCACTATTTGATCAAAGTAGGAGAACAGCATTAATTTTGTTATTAGCCTCAGGCAGAAGACTACATGATCTTACCCTCTTGGAATTAAGTAAAGATAGTTTTGCTCAAACTGAAGATACTGTGACTTTTTGGCCAAAGTTTGGCTCAAAGACTGACACGGGCTCCCACAGACAATCGGGTTGGCTTCTTATACGGCACCAAGATCAGAAGATTTGCCCTGTGACTCATGTTAAAGAGCTCATTAAAAGCACTGAAGCTAGACGCTGTCAGGGTAGCCAGGTGAACTCTCTGTTCATCTCTATTACAGGAGTTGTAAAACCTGCTTCCAAAACAATGATTGCAGGTTGGGTAAGATCAGCATTTAAGTTGGCTAAAATTGATGCCTCCCCAGGCAGTATCAGATCAGCTGTAGCCTCTCGGGGTTGGCTGGATAATAGACCAATACAGGAAATATTAGATAGAGGAAATTGGAAGTGTGTCGAAACTTTCACAAAGTTTTACTGTAAAGAAGTAAACAGATCTATGAGTAATGAGGCAGAAGCAAATTACTTATATAAAAATTTTGAAACTGTTTAAAGGATCAGTAGTTCCTAGATGTGATCTCAATGATTATAGAAATTATTTAATTGTTATTAATTAACACAGAACCCTTGTTTATTGTGTTATTTATTTTTTAACTTGAGTTTTAAGCGATTTTTAATAGAGATGTGATCTCAGTGATTATTAATAATTATTTAATTGTTATTAAGTTAACACATATGTGTTTTTTGTGTTATTCACTTTTGAGTTAAGTTTTATGTTATTTTTATTATGTTGATTTTGTTTATTATAGCAGATGTGTCTGCACATGCTATAAAAAATTATTTATGAAAAGATGTAGGTTATAAACTGCATTTGTAAGCATTGAGTGCCTTCTTTTGTTTTATTTTGGTTTTAATTATAGACAGAGTCTGTCTGAAGTGAATCACTAGCAAATGCGATTTTTCAGTTTTCTATTTATACCTAAATTGCTCTTTTTAATTTTTAAAAAAGATTAATAAAAGATTTAAATTAATAATAACTTTGATTTTAATTTAAATACTAACAGATTTAGTACTTATTCACATTGCATTCTTATGTTTGCTTATTTCTGATCACCAGCAGATATCAAACAGGTCTTCTCATATCCCTGCTGTGTTTCCGAAGGCATATAATATGACTGTTTTGCACTAAAACAAAACAGGTATTATATGTTGAAGGAAACACAGCAGGGAGTCAAGGAGCTTGCTGATGATGAAGACTGCAATGACGTTTGACAACTTATTTGGCGGTAAGATACATACGGCGCCCTCTGGTGCCAGAAATAAGGAGGTAAGCAGATTCTGCCTATCATTTGGGTGCAAATTCTCAACTATCTTAGATAACCATAGGATGCTCTCTCATATCCCTGCTGTGTTTCCTTCAACATATAATACCTGTTTTGTTTTAGTGCAAAACAGTCATATTTTATTTAAAAGATGAATATTTAAATTTAATTTTCTCATAGATTCGATCTTTAGAATTGTACTGCTTCTCTTCTAGATTTTATAAATAAAAATGGTTTATTATTCTTTTATATTTATTTGTTTCTTAATCAGAAAGTCGTGACATATTAGAAATAATAATATATTAATAATATATAATATAATATATAATAATATTCTACCACATTCACACAACGCCATCTAGCCCCAAATTAAGCAATTATATTTGCTTGTGTTATGGGTACTAAACAAGCGATATACTACTTATATACTTGTTTTTTATTTGTAAATACATACATATTATAGATAAATTACACCCAGACACATAACAAACAATCATGCTCATCACACAAAGATGTGTCCTGGGTAGGAATCGAACCCACGACCTCTGGCTTAGCAGTCAGGGTCACTAACCACTAGACCAACAGGCCAGCCAAATAATAGATAGATACTTATTTATGAAAGTTAACTGATTTTTTTTAACTTACCTACTTACTTAATACCTTGTGTCTTACATGTCTACGTTTAAGCTGAATATAAAAACGAGTTCGTATATTATACTTAGTTGAATATAAAATCCGTTCAAAAACAGCAATCTTTACGGATACAGATTACAATAATATTATTACATTGGCCATGTTGTCTAAATCTTTTTCAATGTCATCTAGTGCGAAAAATATGCAAAAATAAACATAAAAACTATTTTAAAAGATCTACAATGAAACGATTCTTCCGTAATTTTTGTCGACTAGAATCAAAGAAACTGATCATATGACCGTGAACCGTATTTAACAAATTAAAAGTATTTAAGGTTTAAACTTACTCGTAGGTACCTAAATATGGGTTTATTAAGACGGTATGGGTTTTATTACGTACTAGCTATTGCCCACAACTCAGATCGCGTGAATGTCGGATATTGCGTTTTTCATACAAATTTTCATTCCCTATTCAATCCCTTCAAGCAATTTTTTCGAGAGAAATGATGTGTTGTGTTGTTGTAATGTTCCCTAAGGTCAATTCTGTCTATACCAAATTTCATTAAAATCGGTTCAGTGGTTTAGGCATGAAAGCATATCAGACAGAGTTACTTACGCATTTATAATATTGGTATGGAAGTGTAATAGGTAAGTGTCAAAAATAGGTTTTCACAGCTATACTGTAGTATGACTTGGTTTGCTTGACCGTAATCTCATTTATCGAAATAGGATGTTGATTGATAATGGTACTAGGTAGTCCACGAAGATTATGAGAGAGTAGAGTAGATGCATCTCCAGTCGATCCAACCAACTCCTGCTGCAACCAGCAAGGATTTAGTACCGTAACGAAATCTTATCAATTTTCACTTTTAAATTAAAAAGAAAAATACTAAAAAGGACTAAAATGTAATACATAAGAATAACCAAGTACCCACTTAAATCGGACTTTATAATCACACTCACACGGAATATTAATAAAATATCTAAATACTTATCGTGAAACTCGGCTACTTTCAAAGATATAACATTTGTTCCTTTGAGATAGGAGGTCTGGACAAAGAGCTCAGTATGTTAATATTACCTACATTCCATTAACAATGATTTATGTTATACTGTAAGTATCGCTACCTGCTTTGTAAATAAACTACTTTTGTAGTCACTAGATTGTTATTAATAACATATTAAAGAATCTTACTTTCTTCAAACAGGTAGACACGTGTACAGCCATATTGTATTAACTAGCTTTTCACCCGCATTTCTGCCTACTGCTCGGCTCCCGTCGCCTGTAGCGTGATGTTATATTTTTATAACCTTCCTCAAGAACTGGGCTATCAAACGCAAAAAGAATTTTTCAAAACCGGGTTGCAGTTCCAGCGATAAGTGCGTTCAAAGAAACAAACAAATTTTTCCGTCTTTTAAAATAGTATAGATATATTTAAATAAAGTAAAGTAGGATTAACCAAACAAATAGTTTACATTTCTCCGCACAAAACATTAGATACATGTATACTCGTATCAATCATTAGTCAAATCAGAAAAACAAACCCTTTCACTTTTCATTAGTAATAAAATTAATCAATTATAGCTATTGAAGATGCCAAGGTCTACAGGTTTAATATAATTCATTAACATCCTATTAACCTATACTTGTACTCATATTAATCATTTTCTCATCTTATAAGGTGTAAATTTTAATTAACTCTGTCTCCTTAGTGAAAAGTAATACAACCCGTGTTTATAATTTTTACACTTTTAGCGTAATACAGTTTTATTTAAATCGCGACTATATTTATACAATTAATTTTATTATAATGTTATTTACATTATAATAAAATTAATTGTATAAATATCACTTCTTTTACTTTGATTCTCATTATGCTCTTTGCGTACACGCTCTTACGTCTCCTGAAAATAATTTATTTTTCATAAATATTAAAAATAACACAAAGTTTTAAGAACAATCAAAGAAATGATTTTTGCCACCAAGATGTCTACTATGTTTTGTTTAAAGTCAAACTGCGCCATCTTTAGATTGCTATGATAAACTACTGCAACCAAAGCTCTATTGGTTTACAAAGCAAATAGGGATCGAGTGCGCCATCTAGCGGATATATTTCAACTCTCTTAGCTGATGTACCTTCATATCTTTGAACAGTTTATGACCTATGAACAGAGATGTATCTACATTATAGTATATATTAAAAGGCTATTCTCATTCGGCAACAAAGCTTTTAGAATTTATCATTAGTACTGTGAAGTATGAAGTTAATAAGCGATTTTGCACACCGAGCTAGTAAAATTATATTTACTTTTTATTTGAAACTTACTACTTACCTATTTGAAACTATGTACCTACTTAATAAAATTTATGAGCAGCCTTTCTAATAAAACAAAATAGTTAAGAAATCACATGCAAGATTTAATTGTCGCTTATTAGGTAATGAATAATCAAACTTAAATACCTACTAAACTAAATTGATACGTACCTGTTATTGAATTCGATCCAATAAAAAACATTATGATCGATATAAGAGGTGGGTAGTTGAAAAATGCACCTAAAACACAACAAAACTGTAAAATATACCCAGTAATGATATAGATTGACTATCATGAAGCGATGATGATGCTAAGTCCGATAGCGTTGCATTGCTGTAATGTAAACTCACATACGTATTTTATTCACACCCTACGTTTATGTAGAAAGGCTTTATGGTTGTCTGAACGATTACAAGAACATTAATAAATCTGACCTACATTTTTTGCAACATTTCTATCACTGTTGTTGTGCTCTCAAAATCTACTTACTAATAGTTGTAAAAGACAGGAGTAATCACACGTTATGAAATTTATCTGTATCATAGCATTAACCTACGGCTTCAGCATTTTCCGAATTCCATAACCATAACTTGGTATTCGCAAGGTTTGCTCAATATTGATCCAGACTTTATGGGCCACTTACGGTTCATAATTCTCGGGAATTCTTCAAACCCCAATCTTCTTAACCTAGACTTCACAACAAATATAATCAAAGTTTGGGTTTAGAAAGAAAAGTAGGTAGGTATTACATCTAATCAGTGTCAAAGTCAACAATCAATGAGAATTTGATAAGCCAAAATCTCATTTACCTAGAGAAAGAAGGCAACATTAACTGGTTAAATTACTTTACGAGCCTAAATCGGATACTAAACATTATGGTATTGATATAAGCCAGGCGTAAAAGAAATATAAAATTGTTTAAACCAAGAAAGAAAAACTTCCGAACATTGGCCTAAATCATAAACGTTTTATATTGGAAAAACAGTTTGAAGAAAAACCCCAACCGCTACAGCGACTTTTTGCTTTAGATTCCATAAATCTAAGTAATTGCTTCCTTTCTTCTCCTGGCTTGGCGTCGGTCTTAGTGGGCGAAAACCGACGAAAAAATGACTTTCGCACGAAAACTCCGGAATGTTGGCACTAAGCCAACACTTAGCGATGTCTGCATCTTGAAGCTCTGCACTTCTTGATTTCTTACACATAACTTGAAGAAAGTATCATAAAAACAACATTATTTTCTTATGCTTCCTGAATTCAATAGTTCATAAACAATCAGAATCTAGTCCGAATACAGTAATGTTTTTAACTGTTATAAATAAGCTGCAAACTGTAACATTTAATTACGCGGGAGGTCAAGGCTACTCGGTGTGAGTTGTAACCTGTCGAGACTCTCAAGACTAAAAGCACAAAACAAAAATAAGTAAACAAAAGCAACATCGTTAAGTCGAGGCGACTGTATTTAAAGATTTTGTTGTTGGAGTGGTTATTAGTGATAATTTTCTAATATAGTGTTTGTACAGCTTAAAAACAGAAACACATGATTCAGTACATGCGCATTGGTGGCGCCGCGAGTCAATATTCTCCCCTCCAGCTACGACGCGCCGCCATCGCGGTCCTATTTGAGGCTCGAGCGCGTAGGTGGATATCTCCAAATTCGTCAGTTTGTCATTATATACACACCTATTGATACACTACATTTATAGAAACTTGGCAGAACTGGTGTAGTTATGTTGTTTTTCCTTTTACTTAGCCGCCTTTATGGAAATTAATGATGTCATGTTGATTATCACATTATTCAACATGCAAAACAGATTATTTATATTTGGCAATAGCTTATCTGTTATGTTTTCTAGTTTAGAATATAAAACCATAGGTACTATGTTTTCCTATTGGTGTCTTGGGAGGAAACTGAAGTAACACCAGGTAATAGGCAGAAACGTTACCCCAGATACCGGATATTAAATATCACCTAACTACGGGCTCCAAATTGCTTGCCAAACATGGTGACTTTGACAAACTCTTCTCGTTGCCCGAGGCTTAAGTCCTGCATTTAGTCAGATGATAATAATAATGACAGTGATAATAAGCTAACAGAAATTGCGACAAAAACTTATTGCAGATAATAAGGCTATAATTATGTAACTTAAATCTATTAATAGTAATAGTTACTCATTTAGTTTTTTAGCACTTACATCAAGTCCTACTAGATGATAATAGTTTAAATGGTGAAACAACGTTAGTTGGGTTGTGCCGTTTCACTTAAAGGCTCTTGTTAGTTGTGAGTTCGTCCGCTAGAGTGTTGGAGATTTCTGACCAGCTGGCTCGTTTGACAGTACTCCGCTCACGTCGACGGAACTGGCCGGCCGGCGACCGGCGCGTTCTTTACTCACGTGTTACCAATATAATGATTCAGTTTTTAACCTCCGCGACTCACATCCGCAACTTTTACACAACTTGCGAAAGTTAGGCGCGACAGTGAACAATGACCATGCTGATACAAATCCCTTTTTGTAATCATTTTGTTTGTGTTTGGTTTTAATAAATAGTTCGATTGCGTTGTGTTGGTTGTGTGAAAAGTAATAGCCGTATTGTGTGCATGAGAGACGGTTCTGTGGTATTTTTGTTTCGTTTCGGTTTTGGACCACTGTGTACAGGATAAAAGCAGTCAAAAGAATAAAGTAAGTAATTAATAAATAAACGTTGGTTGATGTAGGTAGTTTATTTAACTAATACCACGCATATATTTTACACGTGTAGTTATTTTTTATTCAATTGGAATTAAATTACATGGTATTTTCCCTAAAACAGTAGAGAATTCTTGACTATAAAAGGTAGCTACAAATTTATTTATTTATAATTTAGACCTATTTATTATCCCCAGTAGCTTTTACAGCACAAATCCATTTAAATAGAGTGTAAGTAATCGAGCTTGTAACATGACTAGATTGGCTATACAACATTGTAGTAAGTAAGTACCTATTTTAGTTTACATACACTTAGGTATCTAGTTCAACCTTATTAAGTTCCTGTAATGTGCATCAATAATATTATTTAGTCTGCAGTAGAACATAAACAACTATCAACTGCATAGACTTTTTTATGTCTACACAGCTGTATTTCTCGATAAATTAGCAGTTCTAACAGTACCTCAACATACATTTTATAATAAAGACTTTTACTGCTATGTTATACCTAACAATTTATATAAAACATTAGGTACAAAATAATAGGTAGGTAAGTATAACGAGCTGGCAATTTATCAAGTTAGCATTTTATTTTGTGCCTACTTTATTAAACAAATGTTATTTAGTAGGTACCTAACAATACTCCTATCGATTCCTTTCTTCTTTTGAACCGCCATTTGACCTTTGACGTAATTTTAAGGCTTTAGAATTCTCGAATGTTTTTAACCATTATTACTTTACATTCTATCAGCGTCCGTCCATTGCTTGACATACCTAAGACATGGCCTTTCCCGAAAGAAGCTTGTCATTAGTCACTACCTACATTTGGCAGACGGATTGAAGATTGTAGTAAAGAGATATTTCGTAAGTACCTAACTCTGCTACTCATTACCTGATCGTCTCTTACGATACCCGCGGAAAGATATAAAATAGTCCCATACTAAACTGAAGACCACTATGGTTGTAATCTGTAATTTTATTAGTCATCATTCGTAAATTATAAATACCTACTTACTAAATTGAAATTACATGACCATAAAAAATAGAACAGCGATTTATTTAATCTCCTGAGTGCTCTGCTTAATAAAATTATTTGAACATAATTTATTGCCTACTCAATTATATTCAAGCATGTACAAGTAGTAATTATTTTTTAAATGGAATTAGATTTCAGGACAATACCTAAGTGGACACGGTAAATCGGTTGTTGTGTTAAGTTCAATAGATAGCTATAGCTATAAATAAGGTTTGCAAAGATATCAAATCATTATCTAAGGTAAATAGTCCATTTTTTACACAAATGGCTGTAATACCTTAGCAGGTCAAGTCTGAGGAGGCGGTTCCATGACCTGATAATTTTCCTACCCGCTTACCGTTTATCATCCCCACGTTGTTCATTCAACCGTACCTTTGAGCACAAAGAAACTTTAAGTAGACACTATACAAAAACATCTCATAGTATGTAAATAGTAAGAAAACAAAAACGTCCAAGCGAAGGTTGTTTAATGGCATCAATATGTATGAAAACGTCACATTGACTTACGTCGATTCTGCTCAAATGCTTATTGAACAACAGCATGAAATATATATAAGCTTTAAACAGGAAATATATTAGTACTCGCAGATTAACCGTATGCGCGGTAACTTTAACAATAATTAACACCAATGGCGATATATCAGACGTATTTAAAGGTCACAAGGTTGCATTTTTTTTATTGCCGACAATACTAGACTTGCAAAACAGCCCAAGTAATGGTAAGTGGTACCTATCTGTAGCTCATGGTCGACTCAAGAGTCCCTAGCATTGCTCCGCTGCCTACCGTGAAGGGAGTGGGAGTAGATGAAGGGATAGAGGGAGGTGAGAAAAAAGGAAAGGGAGAAATTGGGCCTCCGGCACTCTTACTCACCGAACGAAACGCGATAGTATGGATTTTATTACTCTGAAAATCGCTTCATATGCTATGGGAACCTCAAATTTGGGACAAAATATGAACGGGATCAAGAACCAAACAAACTACCTAATAATATAATATGCTTAGTTTAGGTCTAGATGGCGTTGTGTGTAGTTGTTTTGATATGGTGACCATTTCCGTCCTTTATAATTCTAAGTACGGCACATATAAATCTATTTAGAGATTGATTAAAGGCTTAATTCGGATCAAACATTCTGATTAGAAATGTTATTTGATAAATTCTTTGAATTTTCTAGAATCCAATGGATTTACAATTCTGTTTTGACCGTATTTTCATCTTGACTTGGTTTATTTCTGATTCTGAAATAGCCACAGGGCAATCCGTTCATTCGGAAGAAAGACAGTTGATGAATTTGAAGGTATCTAAGGAATATAAGACATTGGTCATTAGAATTACACTTATACATATTCATTCACATTTAGCATATAATAGCAAATTATTAAATATAAAGATGTATCTTAAATTTGCGATATTCTATATTGGAAACTTGCGAAGAAACAAGAATGTCGACGTTTCACTTAGAAGTGTCTACAGCATTCTGTGAGTGTCCATAGTCTGTGGGTGGGCAGTGGTTATTGGGATCCCTAAATAATACATTCTAATGATGCTGAAACTTGTTTTCTGCTGCAAATGCAAAGTCTTCTTTTACGTTGTCTTCATCTTCTTCGCCAAATAAACGTAAATTAAAAGTATTTTAATTACATAAATGCCTATCCTTAAAAGGAAAAAGCGATCTTTTATTCTTGGGAGATATTCTGTAATCGCTTAATTAACCTCAGCATATAATTTTTATTTCCTCAAGAAATTTTAAACTCAATCCAATTAAGAACCTTTTAAACCGATGGATTAGGGTGGTTTAGGATCACTTAAAGTGCAGATGCTTTGGTAAGGCTTATGTCTAGCAGTAAACCTCTAGATAAAATCACTAAATTCTAAAACCTTTACGAGTTCAATTACAAAGTGCATGTAGTACCTATATGTTACATATTATATATTCGTGCAATACGTTATTTTTTAATATGTGGTGAACTTAATCTAACATTATTATTATTGAATGTTTATTATTGATATTTTGTAAAGGCTAAGCTAAGCTATTTTACACAAAGAACAAGATTTATAAATGCCGACTGAACTTTAACGATATCAAATGGAAAATTGTACTTTGATATTTCTTCAATGTTCCAAAGCATGCGAATAAAACATTAGAAAGGAAACAATACTTTTACTATATTAAATTTATGTACTTACTGACGATATTTTAGATCCGTTCGTTTTCGCGACACTCATTTTAAACAGTTAGTTTTTAATATCTTGCCTACCCGTCATTCATTTGCTGTAAATGATGACCATTTGAGGTCATCAATATCACGTCTACAGAATAGTTGAATGATACAACAACCTCAAAGATTGAAAATAGTAGCACTGACAATAGAAACAGTTAAGTGGATTAATTATCTTTCAGTGTTATTTTCGGAATTCCAAATACAAAACAAGTGAGTTAAAAAGAACTCTGTTGTTTTCCCGAATTGGGAATTACTGCCGTCCGAAAATAAAATCAGTCCTTTGATTCATAGAATTCTTACATTCAATTAACGGTATTCTGTTTCTTAGTAAAGAATGTACCGGTAATAATGTAAATCTATAAATGAATAAGGCACGAGCAAGTTTTGCATCAGCAAAACTTGCTCGTGCCTTATTCATTACACATTTCACTTTGAATTTTTTGAACTAATTATGTGCTTCTACTTAATTATAAACTGATTGATTACTATGCCAATTAAAAACACATTTTATTGTGTCTATTAATAGTTTTTAATATTTCATTCTCGTGATTTTCACTAACAAAAACAATGTAAATTTGTATTAAAGAGTAAAATGTGCGTTCCAGGCTTTCAGAGTAACACGAATTTGCATTTGGGTTGTGACTGTCGTGAAAATGACGGCGAATTGTTATCGAAGATGGGTCCTTTGTTCAAGTTTTGATGTATTTTGTGAGTGACATTCAAATTCAAGACCGTATAACTGAATTTCGGCAGTTATTTTGCTTTGAGTTTTGCTTATCAAAGAGTACTACCAACTTTGTAGTTTGTTTGTATCAAGAATCAGATGCTGTATAATAACTGAGTAAAATAAGTATTCTCAACAGATTTTATAGAATTAGTATAAGTAAGTACAAATTTGGCCCGGAGGTAACATCATAACTATTATTGCCCGACAAGTAAAATACAAGCAGACACTTAGCTGTCACTGAGTTTGTTAGTCAAGCAATTTCTTGTCGTAATGCCTATGGTGTAGTTGTTTAGACAACTCAGCCGTTTCTCCAGTTTCTCATTAAAATAGCTAATTTCAAAAATCCAATAATAACTTTAGCTTGCCACAAACAGTTCATACCATAATTTTCTAACAATGTGCATAAATTTAGGCACTCAAAACTTAGGCGGACTACTAGTAGCTTCTAAAAGTTCTTCTTGTGAAGAATAACACATACATGCATAAAGCTTTTTAAAGTGCCGAACCACAGACTGCCGGCGGCACTTGCTTTTTCAAAGTACTTACACTGGCACTTTTAGAATTTTTATGACTTTACTCTTGTATCAAAAACCAATAAATCTATAATGATTTTAGTTGTATCTACTTTAGTGCTACGTACGTTTGAATTGTATTGAATAAAGTAACTAATTTTAATGAAATTATAAAACATCTCACTCAGGCTACTAAAGAAGCAAAATATAGACGTGTTAATTTATTAAGTACTAGCTTTACGCGGAGCGGTTTCACCCGCGTCTTTGCTTGCTGCTATGCTCCCATCGCCAGTAGCGTGATATTACATAGCCTATAACCTTCCTCGAGAACTGGACTATCATACGCAAAAAGAATTTTTCGAATCTGACAGGTAGTTCCAGAGATTAGCGCGTTCAAACAAACAAACAAACTTCCGATTTACGTAATAGTATAGTTAAAATATTTGAGATGAAATTAAGCCAAAGTATTAACTGTTCAAATCAAAAACTCGTACCTAATTCTTTATTATCCTATACATCAATATCGCCAATCCTCATAAACCGAATTTTATTCCCAATTCATCTAATATTTTGTATCTCGGATTTCTATAGAGGAAACCTGTCACACTAAGTCATAAAAATACTCAATTTGCAACCATCAAACTTATAATTTATACGTCCTTCGGGACTTGACCGTCTATTCTGTATTCCGCCTATATTTTTGTTGGAATATCGGTTACTTCGATATTCCAACAAAAATATAAGTTGTAGAAATTTTTCTGTTTATTTTAAAGTATTGATAAAGTATGGAAAAGATTGATTGGCCGTAGGCTCACTGTATATTACTAATTTATCATCCTAAAAATATTGGTATCTTTTGGTTTCATGATAGTATACTAGCTGTGCCCTGCGCCTTCACGGTATGTGATTAACTTGGGAACCAAACCGATTTTCGGAATAAAAAGTATCCTATCTCCGGCACTGTATCTAGATATACATACCAATTTTCATCGAAATCGGTTTAGCCGTTTAGGCGCTGAGTGGTAACAAACACACACACACACATACACACACACAAACTTTTGAATTTATAATATTAGTAGGATGGCATGGACTGCCAATTTTAACACTATTAAGCGTAATACGTCTACTCACGAATCACGAACGTTTCAGTTTTCTTTTAATTCTAGAAAATAAGAAATTTGATTACATTTTGACAAAATTTCTAAAAATTACACATGAACGCGGAGCTGACCCCACACCTTACCAGTTTTACGGATGTACCAAGGTCCACTGGATAATATGCTGTCACATCTAATTCTATTTCATCAACAGACTTTAAACTGTTGACGTCTATTACATAACTAGTAAATATATTCAGACAATGTCGTCCTGTTATTCACTAAAACTCTGGGAATTTCCACTGTTTCATCATTGTCGAGGTATGCCAGCATTTTGTTAGTCTTACTTTTTATCTACTTCGTGTAGGTGTGTTGTAATTTAAATAATATTAAAGGATGTGTGCTGTTTTATAGATATAATAATTAAGGATTATAAATATAGCGATTATGTAATACATAGTTATATAATTCCCTTTCACATTTTTACTACTTAATTAATTTTTACTACCATTTAGATTTATGAGAGAAAATAATATCTTTTAAACAGAAAATATTACTTGATTTAAAAGTTGTATAAATTTCTTTTTGTAATTATAAAATTAGGCAGAATGTTACGTAATATTAAATTGCAGAAAGCGAAAGAAATAAAACATATTCTGGTAAACACTGAATTTTATTTTTATACTAGCTGACCCGGCGAACTTCGTTCCGGCTAACAGTCGATCAACATTACTTTATTTTTCTAAAATAGAAGAATTTTTCTAAAATAAACGTAGCCTAAGTTACTTCTTATTACATCAGCTACTTGCCAATAAAAGTCCCATCAAAAACGGTCCAGCCATTTCAGAGATTAGCCGGAACAAACAGACAGACAGACAGACAAAAATTGAAAAAAATTTTATTTTGGTGTATGTACCGTATTATATTCATATACATGTAGTAAAAAATGGTTATTTCAATATTACAAACAGACACTCCAATTTTATTATATGTATAGATTTAATTAAGTATTAAGTATGCAATAATATTGAAATAGCCTTTTTGCTATAATGGAGCTTTTTCTAATCAAACTAATATTTTTTTAATTAGGTTCTTTAATTATACAAACTCTTCAAATTACAATATAACTAGAGACTTTGCAGTTTACATATTTTTAAAATTCACGTTTACTCTAATCTCTTTCTTTCCATCCAAAAAAAAAATCTTTGAACATCCGATGCTATCTAATGCGTGTGTCGAAAAAGTTTGTGGAAAATTAGACAAAATAAAGCAGCGAGTTTTCATTATATTATTTAAAGGTGTAGTAAATTTGCGTAACCTTACAATCAAATCAATGTCAAATAAACACTATCTGTTAAATACAACAGTCGAATTAGGGTTGACATTTAATTTCGTCTACATTTTTTCTATTTTATCATTGTAATATACCATTAATATCATCAACAAGAATATTATTCTACACTTGACGCTGGCAGAAATAGCTGACACAATCGTCGGCTCTGTTGCCAAAAAAAATGAGAAGAAGAAGAAGAAATACAACAGTCAGAAATCTTTCAGTTCTGTCAAGCAACGCGTTACAAGTGCAAAACTGTATATATTTGAGCTATCACAATAAAATAACATAATAATTCCATTCATACAAAGCAGAATTCAAAAGATATAAGAAATCCGATTGTCGGATCTGTCAGAAGCACTACGAACAAAGAAATGTTTTAAGGCTAACAAACCAGGGGCATCAGAAAACCATTGTGTTATTTGCAAAGAAAAGGGAATTATAAAACAGTTTACCGAAAATTTTCTTGCGTTTACTTGCTTTATTATTGTTTAAATCTAAGTCTTTGATGTTTCCTACCGAGTTTCCTTCCCTACTATGTGTACTTATGAGTTTAATATCATTATTCCCAAAATTATAACACAATTTCTCTTTTGGCTTTTGTAACGTTCTATATTAAACAATAAGCATATCGCCTGTATTAATATAGTCTAAGAGAAATCTCTACACAGTATATATTTCTTTTTTATTTGTAACAGTTTGATTTTCACTTCTATGAAATCACTAAATTATCTTTATTATCATTGTGTTAAGCATTACATTATTTATAACATTTACACTAAAATGTAGATATATATTACAGAGTTTTCTATCTATCTATTTTTAGTAGACTTGTTACATAATAACATCGATTCACAAAAGACAACATAAAACTCGCTCAATCGTCAAGTCCTCCAACGCTTTTATATCTATCATTTCCATTGTACGGAATACTAATTTAGTAAAAGTGTCTGACTAAATCTGTTCTGTCTCTTGTGAACATAAGCAAGTTATTTAAACCGCACTAATATGGGTGTTGTTACTCTCACGCAAAAACTACTAAATGGATTTTAATGAAACTTTACAATAATATAACTGATACATCAGAATAATTCACATTGGCACATTTATAAAAATATTGTGTACATTTTTAATTGACACAAGTGAAGTTTTGGGCGACAGCTAGTAAAATAATAGTTTTCATTTGTTTAGACTAGTGTTCGTTCTACGTTACGCTGGCATTGACAGTTAGGTTTCTGCTGCCAATATTTGATTGACGTTAGCCAATAGGTATTTATTGTATATCAGATGCCGGATGCCATGCGATTTTGATAAGTGGATGTTGGTGATGTGCTTGCACAGAGACCTATTTTCATAGTGAACAATACGCCTACTACAAACATGTCAAAATTAGAGAACCAAATTCTTCGTTCAAATGTAAAGAAAACTGTAGAGTATTTAAAAACTACAGTCAATCAATAAGATTTCTAGTCTATTGTAGAATCTTGTCGCAATTAATCATCGCTGTCCACAAGAGAAGTTCGTGATTTGATGAATGTGTCAAAAGCAGCAATTCGCAGTAATACACTTATTATATACTAGCTGTTGCCCGCGACTTCTTCGCGTGAAAATTCAGATGGGTGCCTCTATGAGAATATTGCGTGCCTGATTTTATGGCAATCGTACATTGCATCAGTATTATCCGTTTCTATGGCGAATCCAGTTTAAACCCGCTACCGCTAAAACTGACAAACCACTTTCACACAAACTTGCGACTCTTATTTGCCCATTTAATAAGGGTGGTTTCTGAATATTAAAAAAAGAGTATTTTCTAGTAATTTGGTAATCCTACTATAAAAACTATAGAAGTTTCATACAAACTTTGCCACCCCTTTATACCCCCTTAGGGGATAGATTTCGCAAAATTCCGTCTAAGTGAGCACCTATATTCTAATAGGGATGACAATGCAAAGTTTGAGATTCCTAGCACTTGTTGTTTCTGAGATTTCTTGATAAGTGAGTGAGTGACCTTTTGGGCTTCGCTCGCGTGAATGTCGTTTTTTCCAATAGACATTTTTATATTGTTTAAATACTGTTTTTCATACTATTTTTTATCTCCCCGTCACTCCCCCTCACTTCCCCCTCACTTCCCTCTCACTTCCCCCTCACTTCCCCTCACTTCCCCGTTACTTCTCCGTCACTTTCCTCTCACTTCCCCTCACTTTCCCCTCACTTCTCCCTCACTTCTCCCTGGCTTTCCCCTTACTTCCATCTGACTTCTCCCTGACTTTCCCTTCACTTCTCCCGCATTTCCTCTTCACGTTCCCCTCACTTCCCCATCACTTTCCTCTCACTTCCCCATCACTTCCCTCTCACTTTCCCCTCCCTCACTCCTTCTCATCAGCCTCATCACCTCCTTTTCCTCCCTCCTTTCCCTCCCTCCCCCTCCCTGTAAATTTCGAGTCGCTAGCTTCAGAAGCTAAAGATATTTGTATAGAATATTTCATCCCTAATTTCACCCCTCTAAATCCACCCCTGTTAAAATAAAATTATAAGGATATTTTTTATTTAAATAGAAGTATTCCAAAATAAAATTTCAAAACTGTAAGTTAAAAAATGAAGAAGATTCATATAATCGATTTCATCCCTTTTCACACACTTAGGAATTAAATTTAAAAAAACCCTTTTTTTAGTACAACCTCTAGACATTTAGACAAACACACCCTCCAAATTTCAAGTCGCTACGACCAGCAGTTTAGGCTGTGCGTTGTCTGTTAGTCAGTCAGTCAGTCAGGACAAAGCCTTATATAATATGTATGGGTGTATGGATGTATGGATTAGACGTATAGCCATCGAGGATCAAAGCATACAGGCTGCTAGGAATGCTAACACGTGATGAGCCACATAAAGCTGACCGTGCGAAAAACAGCTAATACTTAGATCCACGCCCACAACTTTAGTTGTGTCTGACCTTGGACTTTATTAATTGTCATCGCGAAACATAGGCTCACTGGAAACTGGACTCATTTAAAACTAAACGGAAGATTGTTTAGAATGAGCGGAATCCGAAAAATAAAAACACTATCAGCTAATTCCGTAACCTGTTAAAGTCTCTGTTTCTATCAGATTTCGTAGTAAATTAACAAATGTTCGACGTGGTTCTTTAAATTGGCATAACTTTTTTATTTATGAACCGATTGACATGAAACAAACACTAAATGTTAAGTGAAGCTTACCACAATGTATTAGTGAAAACCATATCTAAATCGAATAAGCCGTTTCTGAGATTAGCGTGAACAAACGCACAGACAAACAGACAAACAGACTAACAGACAAACAGACAAACAGACAAAAATTGTAACAATCATTGTTTTGGGTTCTATTTGCGTTGATAAAGGCCCCAATAATTTTTTTTCTCATATATCTTCCATGTACAGACAGCGATCGGTTACATTTTTATTATATGTATAGATAGATTTACTATGAAAAGGTTCTACATTGGTCTACGCATAAATTATTACAATTGTTTGATTTTTCCTACATACATGATTCATATCATTATTTACTTTGATGCTCAGTATTATTTTAAAGACCCTAATCGAGGCAAAACCCAGGCGACAAAAATCCTATGCTAAAAGGGTCAGCAATAACATGCTAATTTTAAGATACTGTAGCAAAGGAAATTAAACGTTAAGGTTTATAAATATACGAATGTTATTCACCTTTTACCCCACTTTTGAACATCTGTAATAATGTTTGTTTTTCATAGTCTGTGAACTATTAAGTATGTTTTCTTTGTATAAGTCTTTCTTAGAAGACAGATATTACGGGTACGGTATTGACGTGATGAATATTATTAAATTTGAATAAATAACCCGAAGGGTCAAAATTTCGGAATAATTTTCATGACATTTAATTTTTAAAATTCAAAGAATGACAAAGTGTCCGTGATTACCGAAACTCGTTTTGCCGTACGGAAACCATTTTTTATCGGGGTCGTGACGTTCCGGTATAAAAAGTATAGTCTATTTTTAATTAAAAAAATTAATTTGACAATTATTTTTTACTATTTTTAAGTTCTTGAATTAACTTGTTAAACTAATTACAGGCGAATGACGCCTAAACTAAAAGTAAATTATTGGTTTCACGATTCTGAGACCCAATTCGAACTGGTGTCCTCCAGCTCGAACAAAGTTTTGTACAATGTGCGCTGCTTTATAATTGAGTGGTGTAAATAATAAATGTGTGAGAATGAAGAAGTATAGTGTAAGTGAAAGTGAGTTACTACGTTGTGAGAAGTGATGGTTAATTATGTATGAATGAATTGAATACTCGTACAAGTGGTGACTAAAAATCCACTTCTTATTTGAATAGTTACAAAGAATTTAATAGAACTAATGAGAGAAGTGAAAGAAAATATGGTAAAATATAGAAACAGGATTACGTCTTTTTTCTCCGTAGATGAATTTCAGGTTAGAAGAACAGCTAATGGTTATGTAGATAAAGAATTAGCGACCATTTAGTTTTTTATTAGTAGTAATGGTACTGCCGAAAAACGATGATACCATTAGAGGCTTGTACGGGCTGCGTCACTTGAATAATAAAAGATCTGAATTGTGCGCCGCCCCAGCTGGTTTTTCAATATATGATTAATGATTGACTGAATTCAAAATGGCTGTTTTACATAGAGCCTACATCCACTAGCGCTTTAGCGCCTTGAAAATGTAAATAATTTCGCGAAGTTTTATCGTTAAAGTTGTGTGTTAAGGTACATGATGATATGTACTCGTATGGTTGTAAGCTCAAGAAACCTTCAATTACTACGAGATTTTGGCAGTGCTGACTGCCTTAAAGCGGTTATATGAACATGTATCTCTATTAATAGCTGAGAAGCATCAGTGTGCCGTAATGGTGTGAGAGTGAGTCGAGTGTAATATGACTTAGTGTGTAATGAGTTTTATAGTATTTAGGCTGAGCTATTTTGAAAGAGTCTCTAAGGCATCTTTTAATATATTTGTATGCCTTGTAAATAGTAGATGTGCTGAACTTATACTATTGTTATTAACATTGTTGTATCCACATTTAAACAAATTAATTAATTTCATAATACGTTCCTGCGTAAATTTGTAAGCCTCAGCATTTATTTTATTTAAATGATTGAATTATTAAAACTGCGTAATTTGCGTACGTAATTTATTAGCGTTATGCAGTATGAGCACTTAGAGTTAGTTAATATAAATTAACAAACGATTTGGAGCAATTATGATGCCCTGTGGAACTCCCATGAGTGATGGTTTTTCTGAACGTACCTACGTACTTAGTTATTTATTTTAATTTTCTATGGGTGATCGCTTAAATAGTTTCCGTCTAGATTCAGTTCCACATCTCTAATTTCTATTTGTTCTAGTTTTCTATAATGAGAACAAAGAAGATATGGAAGGCTTTCCCTAGGTCTAAAAAAGCTGATCATTACTTGTCGCCTCTTTTCAAGATTTGTAACAATCTCGTAAAGTATTACTGACTTGTTGACTGGAATTGTTTAAAACAATATTTATGAATTCACCTAAACTACTATTTTTATTATAGAACGTATAATGATATTTTTTGTGTTTGATTTGCTAAGAAACCTCGTAAGATGATTAAAAAACGAGTTTATGATGTCTTCATGATTTATTTCTGAGTATTACAGGTTAATTAACTTTACAATAGTTTAATTACGATCTGTTTCTGGGCATTATTCCTACACTTGATATTGTATTTCGTAAGTCTTTAAAGCTTTCTTTCAAAAAACCGAACAAGTGCGAGTGGGATTCAACCACCAAGAGTTTCGTACAATATAACTTGAACTATCATTATATGTTTTGATTGCGTTGACATAGATCTCACAGCTTTGATTGGTTACAGACAATAGTGTTAGATATAAATTTCAACTTGATATCTCCAAGCGTTACTTAGAAAAAGGTTTTGACAGACGTACAGACGGACAACAAAATGATTCTATAATGGTTCAATTTTGCCCCTTTACTTAGGCACGGAACCCTAAAAAATGATAAGTAAGTAACATGAAGTACAGTTTCTATCAAAATTAAAACAACTGTCTACTTATTAAACTTTAAATTTTTTATCAATAACTTTGCGTTATAAGTAGATAGCTGTATACACAAGTTTCTTAAATGCTTTAGACTGGAAAGTTAGTAAATATCGTGCCAGGGTGTGTCGTCCCGGGGGTGTGTCAAGCTGTACTGGTACGGAGCCGTACGCCTTGGAGTCAATAACGTAAGACTATAAGTCGCTACACGAACAAGAATAACAAACGATGTTCCTTTGAGACTAGGTAAAACTTGTCAAAGAAGGGTCGTTACAACTATGTTAGTATGAAGGACCTATTAGAGTGTCATAGTATAGGGGCCCTACCACAACCTCTTAAAGCAATCTTGTAATAAGCTTACTATGTCCCCATCCTTGTTTTTAATGGTACAAAAGAAAAAGACAAGACTCATAGTAACATTAAAATAATACTGCTACAAGGGATGGTGTTAGGCCCCCAGGTCACTACGAGAGCAGTTTGGCACATTGGCTTTTGGAATGGTGTCTAATAGGTACTTTTGGGACCATATTGCTTACAATCAGACAGGGCGAAGTCACTTTAGTATGCTAATATAAAAAAAGAACTATAAATTAGTCCAGGTAAATAATGAAAAAGTACCAAAGAATTTTGAGTGTCAATTCAGCATGTCATAACTTTCATTAAAATGACGTAATATGTAGTGAAATCATTATATTTTCTAAATAACATATTTTTCTTTAAGATAATAATAATTAATAGTGCATTGAATAATAAAATATGTATTTCTGGCAAATATTTTGCTACGAAACATAATGCATTTTTAATTATACGTAGTCAGAGGCACAAGATACTTTATGTGTAGGTAAGAGCTTAGCTCATTCTAATGGAATTCGTGTCAATATGAATCGGTATACATAATTTTGTGACAAAAATGAACAGCAAACCAGATTATGAGATATGTTTATTTTTATTGTTTCATACTACCTACTCTTTTGACTTCTCATTAGGTATTACACATTCATTGGTGCAAGCTATTATGCCTTTTAAGATACTTATTAAAATAAATAGAATTTAAATTGTCATAATCTACATTTTAACCGATTAAAGGCAACCACTGTCGGATACAGGCCACTCCTAAGCAATAATACTATGGAATACATATTTATATCTAAAAAACCTAACCACGGTAAATTAGAGATACAGGTTCTTTAAAAAATTAAATGTAATAAAGAATTCCTTTTTATTTGCTGTGAGGTAAACAATTTTTAGAAATGTTTTTACTAATCGCGCAAAAATATGAAACATGCCAGGTGTTCACTGTCACAGACAAATTCAAAAATTGAATAAGGCAATACGATTGTAATAAACTCTGATGTTTATGTTTTATGTTGTCTTTATATTCTTTAAGTAACTTGCTCTGCGCCTTATTTAGAAAGTATATTTTACTTAAAAATATTTCCATAGAATTAAATTACAGTCAGTGTACTCCAAAAACGTCAAAAGTTACAAAGTTTTTCTAATTAGAAATGGTGTAGGCGTACAAGAATGGACCTACATTCATATTAGATGACAATAAATAATTAAAACTCAAGTAAGTATTTGCTGTAGTGTAGTGCAACAGTACTGTCAAATCAAAACTAAATATTTTTGCGACATAAAAACTGCAGTTTTCTTTTTATTTAGTAGGTAAACTGCCGTTAGGGAATAAGGTCTAAATCTTGGGAGAAATATCTAACATACAACCACAGAATATAGAACTGAACCTAAATACAACTAACACATACAAAGTATTTGAATCTGGACCCTCCAAACAAATATCTATTTCTAAAACACACAAATGAGGGTGTTTAGGCAAATTTTAGCCACCAGTTGGCGCCACTTTGGTAAAAGGTCTTCCATTTTGACAGCGCTATCAAAACAAATATTTTTCAATGTTCATTTCGTAAATTTAAATGTTTAATTTACACAATGGACAATTCACGTGCATATCGGCAAAGGAAAATTGCTAAGAAGGTTTTCTAATAAGGCGCCCACGAGGTGGCAGCACCGACGAATGATATCTAGCTGTCGAGCGCTTTTTGAAAGTTAACCCCTGATTGGCCCAATATGAAAGTTGAGCTGGCGTCAACTAATGGCGAAAATTTTTCTAAACACCCTCATTGCATAGGAAACAAACAACACTCTCAACGTAACAATACCTAGTGGCGGGCCACTGATATATATTAGAACACACGTGTAGCAAAAATTGTGACATTTTTACGTGCTGTCTTGTACCACATATAAATTGTTTATTTACGCGCAGAAAGGGAAACCACTGCTTGACGTTTGTTTCAGCGCTTGAATGGAAAGAGTTGATAGCAAAGACTCTCACATCACGTTCATTTATACAGAATATAGACATGAATGAACGATAGCTACGTGTCTTCGTATAGTGAATACTATGCATGCGTATAATTATTATACACATGTGCACTACAGGTGAAAAGACTGTAAATATCATCATATCAGCCCGTTAATTTGCTACTACAGGGAAAGGCCTCTTCTCATACAGAGAAGGCATGAGCATTGCTCACCACGCTTGCTCAATGCGAATTGACGATTTATTGTAAATTCATTGTAAATATACATATATACCTACCTAGAACATATTCTTGTTACTTTTCGTAGCCAATCATAAACTTGGTCCACTGCCGGACAAATGGTACCTCAAAGACCAATTGGCAGAGTCTTCACACTTAGCATACGAATTGGTAACCGCAACACCCATTATGTAGTATTTTATTTATCGTCTTTTACGCCCTCGGTAAGCAACAGGATAATGGCATTTTTTAGATTAGTGTTGATTTTCTAGGTCAGAGGCAACACAGTTTAATATAATATATATATTCGGATGTATATTCGGAGTATAGTATTTATTCATTTATATAGGAAATTATAAGAAATAGGTCATAACCAATACAACAATCTAAAGTCAGCAGTGCAGCACTATTTAATCGAATAAATCTTGTAAAGTTTCTACTATCGCTAGAATTCAGCCACTGTACTGTAACAAACATGGCGCTAAGCTCTTGTTTTGTTATTGGTCTTATCATTCTATCTAAATCAATAAAGGTTTTGTAGGGTTTGGGCAGCACCGGGCAATAACGTGACTACAATACCCAATAAAGCGACAACTGACTTGACGATGAGTTGAAGCAAAATAACTTTTTTTAAAAATCTCATTTTTTGTAGAGTCCATGAAATGTCAAGATTAATTTTAGACAGGTAAGTATGTATAGTGAGCGACCTAATTTGAAAGAAAATTAATTCGAAAAGTAGATTTTTACAAAATCTGATCACAATAACTTTTTCTTTTGCAAGTCTATAGTCTCGTAGTCAGGTAAAAGTACTTACTATGTATGGACTCGATGCGTATAAAGATCATTTGAAAATTTTACTTATTAGCAGCATCCCAGATAGTGATGACAAAAAACTACATATTATTATTATTATTATTTATTACTTCATATACAGAGTATATAGGCGGACTTAATGCCAAAGGCATTCTCTACCAGTCAACCTCACAGGGTGATGCAGAGATAAAACAAAGTAGTAGCATTTGAAGTAGCAATCAAACTGAAAATATTAATACTTGATACATATAAGTATAAGATATACATAATATCTACAGAAAATATATAAATACATAACCCTAACAACAAATAAATATCTATCAATATATACATACATAAATAAATACTAAGCTATTGTGATGATTCTGCCAAATTTTTTGCAAGGAGCTGTTTCACCCTCATCTATACATATATAGGTACTTAAAATATGAAATATTGGTATTATTTTATTTTCATTTAGTAAGTACCTACTCGTTTTTATGTAAAGAAAATAAGGTTTGCCATGTTTGGACTAGCACAAATGATACATTATTTTGTAATCTACGAGTATACTCTCATATAAAGCGAAAGAGTTTATTTGTTTGTTTGTTTAAACGCGCCAATCTCTGGAACTACCTGTCGGGTTTGAATAATTCTTTTGCCTAAATAATAATTGCTTATGATAGCCCAGTTCTTGAGGAAGGTTAGGCTATGTATCACGCTACTGACGACGGGAGCAGAGCAGTAAGCAAAGACGCGGAAAGTCAGCGTATTATAAAACATTAGGCACCGACTTTTAAGTATTTATAACTTAACAGCGTCTGAACGAAGACTGAAGGGGTTACCAAATCGTCTTTACTAAATTTTAAAATTCATGACTACGACGCTTGATCCGGATACAAATTCGGTTTTATCTGAAGATCCTGCTTACAAATGCAATACTTCACTAAAACTATTTTACTTAAAAACAATTACTTAAATTTCTAATTGCTGCGTACAATTATTTATTAAACGAATTTACCTTTTTAATACCATCGTTCTAACTAATCGAACTGCCGGTGTATTACGTCATAGTATTTTTACCAATCGTAATTCCTTTTGTTAGATACAAGAGCAAGAGGAATTACGATTGGTATTACCACGTAACGTATCAATAGCTCTAAAAATAGCAAAGTTTTTTCTCTCAGGATAACCGTACATTCAAACATTAACGCGGCGTACTTAAATGTTACGCTCGTATAATCCCGCACGTGAAATACAGTTACCCACCTAAACATCAATACCACAATATTATTCTAAACGCAGCGCAGACACGCACGCTTCACGTCGGCTTCGAGGAATTTGTCTCGTCTCTAAACGGGAGGAAATGACTCACTCCACTGTCAACGCAAGTAATACAGGAGATAACACACGCTATAATTAGGACAAAGATAATAAGGAGGGCTCAAAAGCTCTTACATCGAACGGCATGAGTGAGTAATGAACTTGACAGTGGCGTTATTATTGCTAGCTGTAGGTGGGCGATGTGCATTCCTCTGGTGCCGGCTGCGCTATAAATACCTATCACGGAGATGGGTAGGGCTGCCAGATAGTTTTTAAAAATGGAACGTGTATCAAACGATTTTTTCCCCTCGTAATGGTAAACCCGCATGTTTCGCGCAAATCACCTTTTTGCTTTCAGAATGAAAACAGTGTTGGGTATGAATGTTTCACGGATTCAGCCTTAAAACTTTCCGGAATAATGCAGTTTCGTTGTGTCTGTTACTTCTTGTATACACAATATTTGCACTTGTTTTTTTTTCATTTTAACTTTGAACTAAGTAGTTCAAAGTTAAAATGAAAAAAAACTGTAGGTAGAACATCGATCATTCGGGATAAATAAGGGACACCTGACAACCCTCTTGGCGACCCACTTCGCGCTCCCGCACCTCACCTCACCCCGTCTGCGACGTCTGGCCTTAACTTAAGAACAACATCTATCCTTATCGAAATGTGTCGATAAAAAAATATATGACGGGACTCTTGCTTGCCTTCTCTGAAATAGGCTACGATGACGCAAGGAGCTCAATCCGCTGCGGCAAAGTTTCTGGCTTAGGTAGTTGGATTATGATGAAAAATTGAGACCCTTAATAAGACTGACGTGTTTGATGTGGGATCCTGTCCCATAACAACATTTAATAATTAAAAAAAATTAATATAAGTAAGACTAAAGGCCTTGAAAATAGCCAGTATATTCGAAGCACTCTACCATAAAATCTGTTTAGAGTAGCTATTTTGATAGGCGCGTAAATGCGTAAGATTCTGAGATAAAGGAACTGTTTTATACGGACATAAGGAACTGTTTTATACGTATCGTAAAAAGTGTGAATATATTTTTCACAGCGTTGTTTTTATTAGACCATTATTACAATGCTTATATAAATTTAATTAGTTTAAAATTATTATTATTTTGAATATTCATAAGGTTCTAAATGGCCAATTGGTGTATTTTCCTCTTTGTATATAACTTTTTTGTTAGCTCTCATCTACTGCATCCCGGGTATTATGTTTCTATATAATTACAGGAAAACATTAAAAGCTAATACTGTAGACAAATTATTTTTCTTTTGAATATAAATTACTAATAATAAGTTCAAGATTGTTAATGAAGAAATATGACGACATCAAATATTTGATTCTGTTTTGTTGCTTTGCTATTTGTATTATTTATAAGAACATAATTTAACTAATTTCAACAATATCCCAACGATTACATTATTAACAAAATATTAAACTCGTAAGTTCATGGTTCTTACTTTGTAGGTTAATTAATGAAATACGTTGTCGTGGTATACACATATTATAAGACCGAAAAAAAGTTATCGCAGGCTCTTAAATCAGTACAGAAGCATTTACATATTCTCATGGAAGATCAAAATCACGTCCAAAAGCCAATTAACTGAAGGTTCCATGTAAACTACTCGTAGTATCTAGTTATGCTGGACCTGACTGGACCACTAGTTTAAATATTTTTCTGAGTTGTCAATTATGGCGCACGAATTTCTTATACGTAGCTAGCTATACTGTTTACCCTAGTCAGGGAATATTGTAATGTTTTAGAGTGAACATCACACGTAGCACAGATACTACAGTTAGTGAAAGATCATTATCATTTTTATCAGTGAATGTTTTATTGTCGCAAGTATATGACGAATGCACTCAAAGTACACTATAATTGCATAGCAGAGGCATACATGCATTATCTTTACAACTACTGATAATTAAGTGTGAACTAGGTTTTAATCTTTATTTACCTGTTTTGTAAGAACGAGGACTTGTCTGTAGTTAAGAACACTAAGTGGCTTATATTAGACCAACATTATACATTATACCAGAGATAGCTGTCAACCGACATATGTAAGCTGCTTGGAATTAGTCAAAGTAGTTATGCGGAACTCAGGATAGGACGGGGCCAGCATGAGCGAAAAATGAAGTCCAAAATCCAATTTTTTAAAAGAAAAATAATGAGTACCTACAAATTCTTCCTCTAGACTAGTCGCTATTCACACCTTGTGCGTTGTATTTTAAAATGTGCTAAAACACCTGCTGAGCTTCGCTATTAGTCGTTTCTCTGTTGCATACTATTTGAAAATGCATAACGCAACAATAAGTATTGATAAATAACTAAAATAACTTGGTACACTAAAATTTTGACTAGTAGCCATCTCCTGGTCAATAACGAAAAGTCAAAAGAAGATTCAACGCCCCACGGAATACTTTTTTGCTAGTAAGACAGTGGTTTTCTATAAGTCTAGTTATCTACATACATCAAGGATTGAGTCATCAATTCACTTAAAGCAAATTATCATTCTGACCTTGACCGACAAAACATAAAGCCACAAATCAACCTCTTTTATTTATCGTACCATTATTTCTCCTTCAATCACATCCAATATTACTACTTTTATAATAATGTTTCTTTATACTTTTTGTCTTATCATGGTTCCATAAATCAGGATTATTTTATTTACCTTCTTTAGACAAAAAACCGTTATTACTATTTCTTCTTAACTAATCCCATAGGTCTTGCCCGGGTATGAAATGGAGTTGCTCGAGTCTGTATAAAATATGTGAGGTCCCATTCGCTTTCTTTGTTATTTATACCTCGATTTATTACTTCCAATAAATCTACCATTAATTTATTGTTTCTGTAGTACATGCGTCTTATAGTTTTTTTGGACAAAGATTTATTAGTTTTAACGGTAATATGGATTCCCATATTACCGTTAAAAGTAATAAATCTTTAAAAATATTCATATTTCTACACATTCGTGTAGAAGTAGAAGTAAGTATAAATATTTTTTGATTTGATCCGAGAGCATTGCTTCAACAGATTATGCGAAAACAACAACAAGTATATCTGCTTAACATACTTAACACTAAACTACAGTTTAATTATTTCTATCCACTCGTGTTGTTTTTAAATTGTCTCATCGCTAACAATACAGTGTTTATTATTAATCTTGTGTTGCAGATTATTACTTCTGGATGTTTCAAATTATAATCATAACTAAATGAGGGAGGGTCGAAAGTTGACCGTAATTTATATTTTATATTTATTATTTATTGTTAGTGCCATGAAATAATAAAGTAAACATTTTTTTTTATTAATTAATTTAATATTTTAGTAAGTGCGGCAGACCAAAAAAAACTTGATATGACTGAGGTAAACAATTTCTTGTCATTCATGTTTTGACATCAGCGTTTGTATAGTCGACCATAAAATTACTTTACCACTCTTAGTGTGTAACTCAAAACAATTGTCTATTTTTGCTTGTCAGTGTCCTCAGTACAGTGACAGTTGTCACTGTCATATTGAATCTTATTGAATTTTAATGGTTTTTTTTTCCTAAAAGTGGTAAAGCAAATAATTATGTAGTCGACTATACAAAGTATGACATTTTAATAAATCTATGGTAAAAAATAAATTTTGTTTTTCTGCATTCTTTCTTCATATATAATTTCAACTATACCAAATATCACATTCTTGCGTGCTTGGAATGAGTTTAAAAAGACGTATATTTGTTTTAAATGTAAAATTATAACTGCGAAGAGCATTACATAAAGATACATACATAATAGATACATTAAATAAAATAACAAAACAGAATACATTCAATAACCTTAGAACATGAATATGATAGATAATTAATTATGATATAGCTCTTCCACCTTTTTTTACCAAGAAGGATTTATTCTAAATAGCTATGAGAGGGAAGACTCATGTAGAAAAATGAAACAAGTCATATTATTCCGGGTACAATTATTGTAAACTAGCTTTCCGCGGCGCAGTTTCACCCGCCTCTGCTTAATGCTCTGCGCCCGTAGCCAGTAGCGTGATGCTACATAGCCGATAACCTTCCTTGAGAACTGGGCTATCATACGCAAAGCCGACTGGTAGTTCCAGAGGTTAGCGCGTTCAAACAAACAAACAAGCTAATTCTTCCGCTTTAATATAGGTGCAGGCAGAAATGAGCATTTTAAACAAAGGAAAATTGCTAGACTCAAGTAGGCGTTTGAATTTTTATTCAGGTTTTATTTAAGTAATACAGACAGACACTGATGAAGTCTTTTAGTCATTAAAATTCATATTAAAGTGTCAGGGATAGTATTAAACAAGAGTCACATCTTAGTTTTGCTAGAAATAAGAATATTTCTTAACTTCAAACTCGATACTCATTGAAGGCGGAAACATACTTTTAAAACGCGACGCAACGTGCCGACACATCGATCTGGCCAATCACCAGTCTGGATCGTCGCTGTGGATGTTCATAGTGTGATTCTTTCTATAGAATATAACACCATTTGATTTGATTCAACACGTGTCGCATTTTAAATGTGTGTCACCGCTTTTAATTATTTAGTTCCCTTAGAGACTTCAAGACACAAAAAATTCCTTACAAGATAACGAAAAATTTGTTTTCTTGTATTGTAGAAATTTTTTTTTATTATTATTATTATCGATTCAGCCTAAAAACATTCACGGCTGCAATACAACTAATGCAGCTAATCGAGGGTAGTGCCATGAGAAGATTCATGAAAACGTTCATCACTTCTAAACTTGAAAACGTTTTCACCAAAAAGGTAGCCATAACAGTCACGGAAGGAGTCCGTAAAACCTTTTCTCGCACTGAGCAGCAATAAATCCCTCAGACAGCCTACCACAGAGCCACTCTATTTACTTTATTATGACGTAATATAATTCCGTTTTAATCACACTAAAGTTAAACAAAACAGCTTAGATGTTAAACCTCTGTGGAAAATTAAAGCGTTTTTGTGCCACTAATGTTTCATAGTTGGAACGTATACAAAAGAGGCTTTTTATAACTATTTTCCACTCTACCTACCGAACCTTATGTTCGGTAAAAAGATATGTTCTTCCCTCAGATAATAACGCTATAATAATAACGCGTAAAAGATATTGGTTATGTAAAAATATAAGTGAAATCTTTTCTCCGACGTAAAAGTAGCTTAAATCTAATACCCGTTTTACTATACTCTATATAAAAGTATGTAGTAGTTTTATCTCATTTGAATTCAATAACAATTTTGTTTGGATATAGGTTTTTATTTACGTGAACTAGGTACAAACTTAACCAGGAAACTGATAAGCATCAGCAAATTTAACTGTCGGAACCAAAATACTATTAAAATAACATTAAATTAGACGTCGTCCAACATTGGCTTGTTTTAAAGCTATAGTTACAAAATTTCTATTTAACTCTTAATTTATTATTTGCTTGTTCATTTCCTAAATTGCAATATCATCATAAAACATTACATATTATATTGTAAGTAGGTATTCATTTTATTGTGGTATATATGTATCCGCAGGTATCTTTATATATTATCCCATAATATATTTAAATATATTTTAAAAATACTTATGCGCCATTAGCTACCGATTAACTTCCTAACTTTATGTCCATCCAAAGGTTGTCTGGAAGAGATCGCTTGTAGCGATAACATCGCCCATTGTCACTATTTATTGTTATATAATTTTAATATTGAATGCAGTACGTATAGTGTCCACTAAAGAATTTTCTATTCTATTATATTCTGTTAAAGTTTAATCGTTTTCCAATGGAAGCAGGTTGCAAGCGTTAAAATTTTTAATTATTCTATACCTAATTAATCTATTATTAGTTAATCCAGGATATAGTATTTGTACACCGTTACATTCAAATTCATTCAACGTGTTATATCATGTTAATTTATAACAAAATATCTAAATTTTCATATTTAAGAATATCAGATTAACATTTGAAAGAAATCTATGAATCTTTCGTAAATGTGAATACATTAAACAGTTAATCTTTAAGGCACTATGCTATTCTAAAATCATTACAGAACAGGCCAAGTACTTTTTCAATAAGTCACAACACATTTTTAAATTTTACGAAAATGAAAGCTACAAGAACTACAGTAAGATTAATCTCTCAATTCTGTTTATTTTTAAACCGTAATACATACAGTATTTTGCTCCATGCTGAGGTCAGTAAATCCTAACAATTCTCTAGGGAAGTTATCACAATTACTTCGTAGCAAGCTGTAAAATAGAACACAATTCTCTCTCGGTCTTAGTGACTACAAAGACAGACAAATAGAGGTTTATTTTTCTTTGTTATGTACATAAAACGAGTTGCTTCATTATCTTTGAATATGATAGGAAGGCGAAGTGATAAGTACAGGTATTATTCTTAAAATAAAATAATATTTAGTCGTTATTATCTCAGCCGAAAGACATAGGCCTATCCCATTTATCGTCATTTAATTATTGGATTGCACTGAAATGTTCAATGCCGACGAACCCACGGTTCACCGTCTCACTGTCGGTAAGTGGTTACCATTACCAAAACGTTTATTACACAGTACGCGTCACGAATACCACAAATACCTTTGCCAAAGGCTAAGATGAGATAACATACGAAAAAAAATAATTTAATTAAGAATATTTCATGAAATACTCGTCCCGAAAATTAATACCTACCTTTAACCAATTTGTAGGCTCCTAAAGTACTGAGAATGTGTCCCAAATTGTTTTAAGTGGGTGCTTAAGCCCCGCCCTATTGAGTGAGTCCGTTACTTTAGATATTCATTTATTCCTTTACCGTGCTTGGGTTACATGATCTTAAGTGAAGCAGTATCCGTCCTAAGTGCGCAGATTCTATACAGCCATCTCTAATGTATCGATTAGGTTTACGTAAGTTGAGATGAATATAGTTCCTAAATCTGGCACGTCATAAGTGAAATTCACATAAAGAAGAAAATTGCCATCTAGCTACCGCCTTTTCTTTAAACAGTATAAAACAAAAACGCTGTTCTGCCTGAAAACTTTTGCCGAAAGGTTTATTAATCTGAAGTTTTTAATTATTTATAATCATATAGGTACTTAATTAAAACATATCAGTACCCACGTGTGATACAGGGACGGGTCGCTAGTATTTAACACTTCACACTGATCAAACGACAAACTATTTTAATTCTTACAATTATTAAAAGCTTAATACATCTAGAGACCAAATGTATGATAATGATAACATAATAATTATATCTCTGTCAAAGTACAGAAGATCCTCAAACGTTGTCTGTTGCGCATTTATTATTTGCAATATGATTCCCATTAAAAGATTGGTGTGAAATATATCATAAGACAGATTCTGCATATTATTACATATCAAGATTCAGATTGCAATTACTGCTAAACTGCGATAAAGATTTGATAGAAGATTAACGGCTATTAATTATTCTATTTTACATCGCTTCTGAATATGACTAGATTAGATCAAATTCTCTTTAGACATGTATATATAATCTGTATAAAACAAAACAACATAACGTGGGATAGAATTTACTTAAGGATGAACTCGAAAATAGAAAGATATTTATCACAGAACAAAACAGCGTCTTTATTTTGTTTCTTGTTTTTAGTTAAATTTATCCTTAATCGAACAAATATTTCCTTACTTTCCACCGTAATAAAGTGACATACGAATCTGTTTGCAATTCTGACACCTTTTCTGCTCCAAAATTTATTTAACTAACATTCACTCACAAAATGGCCAAAAACAACGGTTATGTTGCAATATCGTAAAGCTGAAGCGAAATGTCGCACGCAGTCTGTGGCGAGTCATTGTGAGGGTTCATTGTCTACGCGAGATTACATTGTGTCTTAAATCTAGAGCTCGACTTTGTCACACTTTGCCCCCTTCAATCCACTTTTGAACAGATGTTTTAACGAATTCTATGTAATATTTAACCTTGTATCACCTCATCTTCTTTATTTCTTATATGCCTTACATTTATATCTATAGTATTTACTGCATCAACTAACAAAAGCTTTTTTTTCAAGCTCATTTAAAGGTTGTCTCGAACAGATCGCTTACTGATAAGACTATTCTCTTTATTATCATATTGTTTTATTTTTTCTAGCATGTAAATATAAAGAACTCTATATTATACGCATATCTTTAGAAAGTTTGTAAACAAAATGTAATTTTAATAACTTCATTATTTTAAATGATCAGCATTGTTTTAATTGTTGGTCGTAACATGAGAACTAAACACTTTTACTTTTGTCTTTAAACTTGACAAGTATATCATTTTTATAAAAGTTACGTAATTGAACAGTTAGGCAGCATAATAATTTAAAAGAAATTCTTTGAACTAAAGAATGATAACTTCTTTGAAAAATGCCGATTACTAAACCCAAATTGCTGAATGCGGTAGTAATCTATTCAATAAACAATAATATCGTCACAAATCATCTAAATATGAAACAAACAATCGTGAAGACATCGTTGTTGCATGAGACAAGGTCATTGTTACGCATCATTACTCAATAAATGACGTCCCTCGTTCACTCGACCGAGACCAAAGCATCTGAAAATAAAAGATTTTAACTGGACTATTAATCAAGATAAACACCAATTCAAGGAACGCTCGACCTGTTTTATTCACCAATTGAAACCAATGAAGTAATTATGGCAAATACTTTAGACATACTTTTAAGTATTATTTCATTTCATTTAATAAAAGATTATAGCTATTTGAAATTGAGAGCTGTAATTTAGATGTTGCTGTAGATTGAGAGTACCTAAGTGATTTTTTTCTGTTATGTGGTCATGTCTTTGCATCTTTATAGACATCCAAAGGGATTGGAAGTATTTAAAGTCTTTAGATTTTAAAATACTGGATGGTGTTAATTACTATACTATACCTTTACTTATCATCAGGGTAGGTTATCTGTTCGCTTTACTACTTGCCAGTTTTACACTTACATATATAGAACAAGCTCTCCGGCACCAAATCTACCTACTTACATACCTATTTTCATCAAAATCGGTTCAGCCGTTTAAGTGCTGAATGGTAACAAACACACATAGGTACTCACAAACTTTCGCATTTATATAAATAGGATAGATAATATCCTTTGTGATGAGCAACAAAGAATATTTTGCAAAAAAAAAAGTAGAATCGCACAAAATTAAGAGATTTGTTAATTTTAGCAAAAAAAAGTGAGAAAAGGGCTGATGAAAATGTTTCTCAGACATTTGTTACCCTTACTTTAACCGCGTAAATCTTAAATCTCACCGTCAACAAATTATTCCCACAAAAACATCACGTCCAAAATAAAAAACTTCATTGTTATGCTTAACTAGCCATAATTTTTTGTAGAACCACAATGTCCCACGTGTACCTGTTCTATTTGTTTTGTTGCAAGATGAACATCTCCGTGGCGGAAGCTTTATTGTGTCGTTTTTGTTGCATTATATTGACGTTGTTTAATGCAATACGTGTAGCAACAATGTACCTACGTATAGACTTTGTTGCTATTGTAGGATTTGTAGTACAAACGCAACATTTTGTTTGCAGGTTTTCGAAATATTAATTTCTAATAAAGCTTCATTAATGTACGGATGTATTTAAATATGTTAAATTCTAACGTTTTCGTAAAGAATACGTGAAAGTAATTTTATTGGCTGATTATAAGTGTGACCGGTGTTGTCCTTGCTGACATCGACTGCTACTACAACAAAAGAGGAACTGTAAGTACTTGCAGTCGACACAATCACTATTATTGTCACAGAGCGCTTCTCGTAAAATTCACAATTTAAATCAATTTCACTAATTCACTTGAAGATAAAAAAAATATGCTAGAAAGTACTTTAGCTTGTATGGTGTTAACTTAGCAGCTTTGTAACTTTGTAAGTAGTACACAACGTTCTCGTTCTAGCTTTATGTGCAGCATATCATATTACGAGAACTAGTTTATTCAATAGCACAAAATGTCAAGGGTAGGCAAGGGTATGTAGGGTATAAATAGGATGTGCTGAACTTTTGTTATCCAAAGCTCGAAAGGAAAGTTTGGTAGGTATAGGTAGGCTAAAGATGGTTTGCCCAAAGTGATCTTAATTCTTAAGTCTCTGCGACAAGGATCGTTTTGTTTTTATGTTTGACCAACCATTAGATTCCAAATCTTTAGCCCGGATCTTAAACATATACAAGTATTTTTTTTTTCTATCAATAAAATAATTGTGCATCTCAGTATTGCGATAGCATGATCCTACGCCAAATTCTTCTTCGGTCTGAATATCGTCTCATCGGACTATACGCTAAAGTATTGCACCTATTTAAAATTAAGCAAACACGTATGCACACAATTGAATAGTCTCTACCGGACACAATTGCAGACTATACAACAATAAATCTAACCTAATGCTACTTTGTCCAATTGCTGGATAGATTTACTGCGCCGCAAAGTGTAACTTGCTTCTGAGACATATTGAACTCGTTATAATAAGTATACTCAATTTTCTCTGAGAACTAAATTTCCATACAAATCATAGTCAACAGTGAGACAAACGCGAGCTATCAAAGTCAAATTTGACAGCACGTGTGGTCTGGCGATTAAGATAATCGCATTATTGTCGGGGCGATTACCTTACCTACCCGAGTAACCAACTACTTGTATGACATGTAGAGTGATTTAAGTGTACATACATATGGAGCATTATAATTTTATGCCTTTGTTATCCGTAGTACACCCAGTAGTACCACCAGTGGTACTACGGTTAGTTTTTCATAACCGTGGTACAACCCGTGCACTGGTGGTACTAAGGTTATAACTGTGGTACTACTGTCCACAATGGTATCACGGTTATGAAGAAACTACTGTGGTACCACTTAACACTAGAGGAACAACTCGTACGTGTGCGTTACCCTAGCAGGAAAGTGTCTCCTAGAGTGATATAAGTAGCACGATTATTTAGCCAGGGGTACCAAGGTTATGAAAAACTAACTGTAGTACCACTGGTGGTACTACTGGGTGTACTACGGATAACAAAGGATTTTTTGTAGGTGTGTGTTCGTAAAGCTTTCCGCTACACATGATTTGATTAAAACCATTTAATTTTACCAAAAAACTAAAATCCTTGTCTATACTTTTACACTCTGTCTATTTGAAAGAAACTTCCACTGAAAATTGCAGAAAAAAACAAAATCTACATAATCTGCTCTAAATACCAGCTAAAAAATTGTCACGTACGATATCATAAAACTGAATGCATTTATAAAACGTATTTTCCTCCATTTTGCGGAGTGGAACCGATCGTCTTTTATCTTAGAACGTTGCTAAATATAGCTTAGTAAAATATCGATACAATTCTCTTTGTATACCGTCTTTATATTGCTATAATAGCTATCTAAATCGAAGCTAGACGGCATAATAATACAGAACAATAACACACTGTTTTAAAAGAGCTTGGTCGAATGGGCGCACTTAAACCATTCGCTGGAGGGGAAACGCTCCAGCTCGGCGTGCTATCTTACTTAAAATATTTTAAGTTTTCATCGTTGAGTCAAGACTGTATTAATAACTACTTCTATTTGCTACCCTACAATTATCTATCTCTTTTATTTACTTGTTCAGCCAAGTTGTTTTAATTTAAAACCTATGAGCAAAAGATTTTATCAAAAATGTTTAAGTATATTTACCTGTCTCTTACGTAGGAGTTTGTAAATTCGAAACCATGAAAGTATCAATGTGACCTTTTCAAAGCCATATAATGTAGTACTTTGTAAAATTTACTCACGAACGGTTTACAGTACAAGAATACATCGTGAGGAAATCTGGACCATTCAAATCATCACTGTGTCATCATATTGGCTCATTATTATTCCACTACAGTGCAAGACCTCTTCTTAAACAGAGAAGGAATAAGCATGATCGCCACACTTGCTCAAGGCGGATTGGCGATTTCAGACTTCCTCAGAAATCCAGGTTTCCTCACGATGTTTTCCTTCACCGTCAGTCAGTAATGTCCAGATAAACTTAGAAAGTACCTATATTATATGACTCGAAAAACCACATTGGTACCTGCCCGGATTCGAATCTTTGACCTCGTATTTACGAATTAGATACAAATCTACGTCTTGAGCAAATGTAAAGAAGTAATGAGGTACTGGCAGATGTCTTCTTCAACAGTGGACACGTTTTGGCCGTAAGGATGTTAATGATAAAGATAATGTTTAGCGATTTCCTAAATGACACAAAATACCCGTAGCTATGCATTATTCATTTTTTTAGTGCAAAAAAAATAGTTGAAAAATGTCGACTGAATATTTCATCTCTATTTATTTGCCGATTATAACAGAATATTCGAAAACACGAAAACAATATGACAATGTGTAAGGTTTTATTCCGAATCTACCTTTTCAAAACCGAAATGAATTATGTAGATTGTATCAGCTGCGAGTGCACGAATTCGAACTGGTTTTTTATTTAAAATAGCTTGCTGTTTTTAAATTGAAAATAATATTTTAATTGAAATACCGAACACAATTAAATTGTGCTCATATTAGCAAAAAGTATGAGTCTTATTGATCACTACTAACGTATAGAGTACAGTACACACATTTATTATTATATTTGTAGACTACCAGTCTTACTAATAAAGTTTTTTAACTTAAAAGCAATGAATAGATATTCCGTGCTACTCTGAGCACGGAATATCTATTCATTGCTTTTAAGTTAAAAAACTACAAAAAGAAAGAGAGACAGAGACAAAACATGGAGTAACTAATTCTATTTCACGTAAGGTAGGGCTGGATTTAAAAAATAGTGTAATACATTAGTAATAGTAATTAATAAAATCGAAACAAAATTTTACTGTGAGTGAAGCACTTGTACGAACTTTACTATGTATTCAACAGTTTTACTATAGTTAGTAAACATAGATACAATTATAAAATATTGTTATAGGTAACTGTTTAGCACAAAATTGTAACAGAATTTCTAACTAATAATAAACTGATACAGATCAACTTACATATTCACTATCATTAATTATTACGTAACGATATGTAAATTAATCATTGAAAACAAATAAGGTTGTATTTGCAATAACAGTAATATCTAGAGTCCAATATTTATCTAGATTTGCCGCCGCCAGTTTACCCTTCCTGAATATTACTAGTTGGAACGGAACCGATCTCCGGTGGATATACTGAGTTTTGCTATTGCAGAAACTTATTTGGTTTAATGTATTTCTATGATTTGTCATTGGATTTTTAATTGGTTTCACACAAGACATGTCTTTATATCTAAATTGCAGTAAGGTATTACTTAGTGAACACGTAACTATTTTGCTTTTATATATAAAAAAATATACTTGAAGTTAAATTATATTAACAATTTTTTCTTTTATAAAGTTTATTACTTAGATTAATATTATTTTGTAAATCCAGCACTTAAATGCTTGTTAATCCTAAAGTATAAAGAATATATTCTTGATACAAATACACGCAAAAGCCTTAAGTTGAATTTGCTCAAATTCTAAACCCAGCATCTAATAGCTTTCAGTGCATGCATAGTCCTGTTTGTCAAAGGCATATTCAACACAGACTGACGGCGCGGTATGGGTCTGTAATTAAACACGTTTATTTGTGTAGCTAGCGAGCATATAAAGCCTCGACACGACGCATGTATGGTTCAAAGGCTCAAATCGTTCCGCATCGTTATTCATATTTTATGCCCTACATAAGCAGTATATGCGTGTTGGCATTTGTGGTCTGGCCGTTAATGAACTCACGCCAGGCGGGTGAAAGATTCATTAAATCTTCGGAAGTAGGCACGTCACAGGCCATCGCACAACGCTCTCATTAAATATTCCCGATATTTTTGTGAACTGCGAATATTTCAAGCAATTATGGAAATTATCAAACCGCCGAGAAAATGAATTCTACAATTTTAGTTTGGACATCTCAACCCTTTCGGTCGCGGAGTTTCGTCTGCAATCTTTGAGTTTATCACAACATTATTCATAGTCAGATTTAAATAATTCAATTTATCATCATGAATAATGGTGATAAAATGGACGTTGCTTTTCGTGTTTCTGCTTATCGTTATGAAATATTCTCCGAAGACACCATATTTATTTAAAGAAATATTTGAAAACGCAAAGTCTCTAAATAAATTGACAATGCACCAAAATTTTGGATCTACATAGAAATTTATTTGAAAAAATTATCGAAGGGTTACTGTAGCAAACAAGTTAAACGAAGATCAAGCACTTACCATGTTCCGAAAGACAACATAAAGTTAATTGATTAGCTCTCAAACATCTTGTTCTTTTGAGTCGCTAAAAGCAACATCAACTATTTAATTTGATCATCTTGACAGTTAACAGATCTGCTAAATTTGTATTCTGACGTTGTTTAATCTAATTGTTATTTTCTATCTAATGTTTTTCAAGAACATTTCAAAATTCAAATTTTAAATTTTAACATACTTGAATATTATTTTGTCGAATCTTTCAATAACAAGTTTTTTTTCGTTTTTTTTGTTTAATAAATAACAACGTGCTCTGTAAGTAGTCGCCGGTTTAGAACCTATAAGTACACTTTCGTTTCCAGTTATTCCTTATTTATTGTGAGCGAGGCAATAGTTACTCCTTAAATAGTGCTATGTCCAGCAATGAAATTTTAGATTAAAAATTTACATAATAGGTTTAGTATGGAATTACAAGAAACGACAGATGCCACGGTTTAAAGTATTTGACGTAGTACCTAAACACACATTAAAAAAACAACCATGATATGACGAAAATATCATTGCGTAATTGCTGACGTACTTACAAATTCACATGATTGTGATAATGCAAATTAACGTGAGAAGAGAATAAACAAATTAGCTACAAATTAAAAAGAACATCTGTATGTGTATGCTTGAAATTAATGCTGAGATACAAATACTTATAATTATTAAGGTAACAATTAATCATTTCGCTAACGCTATCTCATGTTTCAGCATATTTTTAACAAATGAATATCATCTTAGCGCAAGAATTCAGGTCAGCAGTTACAAGTTCTCCTTGCGTTATTATATACTGAAATGTTCCGTTGTAGTTGCAGTATTTTCAGTAACAAATAAAATATTTATCTGTGTTTTTATACCCGACTAGCTTTCCGCAGCACGGTTTCACCTGTGTCTTTGCTTACTGCTATGCTCCCGTCGTCGCCAGCATTTATATTATTATCGATCAAACCTTTATGGTTTTAACTTTTGTTCTATCTAGGTATTTACTAAACAAGTAGAAGTACAGTATAGAAAGAGAATCTAGAACTACCACAGTAATAATTTATGATAACAATAATAGTAAAAACAGATCAAATGTAAAGCGCTAAATTTTATCTTATTTTTTAAATTTATGTATGTACAACAATTTACCGTTTAGGTGCAGAATGTCCAAGTTGCAAAATGTCCAGGTTGGCATTTCATTTCAGTGTCAACCAATGTTTGAGTGATACTTAGGCCGGTATTACATTATCATATAAATGATTTCGTATCTGTCAAATTCTATGATCATAGTTCGACGACCCTCAAACTATGATCATAGAGAATCACATGTAATTATTATACCGTCATATGGTTCTTCATTTAAAAATGACTTACACATCTTTGATCATATTTCTATGATAGTCTAATAGCCGCCTTAGTGATAGTGATGTTATAACGTTTTATCTATCGTCAGTGTATCATAAAGTGTCATAAACTATTTCATTCAGGCTAACTATACTGAATTTCTCACTAAAAAAACAGTAAATTAATTATCAGTCAGAAACAGACAGAATTCAATAAATTTGATAGTTTTATTCACCACAGTAATAACTTAATATTACTGGGTTTGCAAAAATAGATGGTAAGCAAATTATCGTTGCCTGTAAGGCAACTTCAAATTATACAATACAAGTGCTGCAGGGTAGTCATTCAGAGCCGGAGAATCTTAACACCGCGATTCAGCCAGACGGCACAACGCCATCTATCGAGCGAGTGAACAACTTTGTGTTAAGTACTTAGGCATTGTACTTAAAATCATCAGTCATCGTCTTAGTTGCGAAAAAATGTATGGTAGGTGTATTAGAAAAGTTGTTAACATTGTACATTATTTCAATACCCGAAGGAAAGTCAAAAAGTATTTTTTAATTTTTGATAAATTTTTTCATGAATAAAAAATTTTTAAAAAAACCTGTGGCACTCGGGGACTGCCGCGCTAAAGCTATTGCATAGCATTTTTATCAACTTATGCAATTATAATTATTTATTTATTTTTTATTTATGCAGTTTTTTTTCTTTGATATTAATTCAAGTTTTTTCTTTGATATTAATTCAAGTTACACTTTTTGACCGTGGTGACCGATAAGAAAACATTTTTTTTTTCTTTTATTGAATAAATGAGAAGTTAATATCGTTTAAAATATTTTTATTATCTTACAATACCTGTAGGTTATTCAGGAATTTTTATCATCCTACAAAGTATTTTTACTCCGAAAAAGAATAAAACTGGGACATTACATTACATTGATGTTGATGCATTATTATTACACGTTATTAAAATCTTAGTTTCATCTCTATAGTTTTACCATAAAATTTATCGCAAATGTGACAAAATATTTGATTTATGTGTGCTAAAAATTAGCGCCACTAGTGTTTATCCTGAAAAATAAATTTTATGGTAGGCGGAGTGGGAGGTGTTAGGTTTTATTATCGTTACGGAATTTCTTGATTTGGTCGCCGCGCTCAAAGCCCGCGATAAAAGCTATGCAATAGCTTAAAAACGGAAAGATCGTTATACATTATAGGTTTATTTCATACGTATTTCATTACCTTTTAATTATTTTATTTTTCAATTGAACTGAATCAAAAAATATAATATGTAAGTACTTATTTTATTATTAATTATAATATTAATAATAAATATATTTTAATAATATTTAAAAATAATGTTTAAATTTCGAATATAAATAAAAAGAAAAATACCAGTATATTTGTTAATAGTATTAAATAATCAAGAGTGTAAGGATTAGCGATTTATCCAATACAAACGTTTTAATGTTTGTGCCGGACGGGCGGTAATCGAACCCAACACGAATGTGTTGTGTAGATCTGTGAACGACCCGCTGTCGTCCTACACCTATAGGTTCCGGATACAGGGGCATACTGAAGTAATACAAACGGTCTTGGTTCAATGCTTGAGGTGTTCTGCTTGGGCCATTAGGTGTTGAGGCTTGAAGAGTCTTCTATGGGTTACTGATTAACAGTGAACGTCCGTTTTTTTTTTTTTTTTTCTCTTTTGTTTTGTTTGTTTGACTATAGCTATTGGCCTCCGATGGCCTTGATAGCTTTACGCGGGCAGTTGGTGAGGGCTGATGGCCCTCGACCGGTTTAAACCTAAAAACTAGCAACGTTGACCCAAGGGCACCCGCTAGGGTACGACCTCGGCTTGGGGCGTTGCGACTACTACATCTACGGCCCTACCTAAGGATGGAGAGAGATTCTGAGCGACCCTAACGTTATGTGCCTGCGTGCGCGCATTTATATACCATTTGCCTCGATTGGTGCCGTGTGCAAAACACCTCGTACAAACTTTATTTTTACTATCAAAACATTACATTTTTGGCTATAACTACATCATTTTTAACAATACAGTAATTATCTAGGTACCGTTAGATAGATAGGTATCGATGATACCTAAACATGAAATGTCTATACTATAAATCTAAACTTTACGATTACCTAGATATCGTAGTATAAACCTAGAATTTTAGTGCCTCCTAGACGTACTTTGAACTTTGTCTGCCTATACTATCTAAACTAATGAACCTATTTTGATAAGATTTCACGTACATCTAGGGGACACTATTCTCTAAAATAAAACACCAAAGTAACTATTCTTTATTGAATAAAACCTAAGTTATAGACCAAACTGTGACCTAAACAAAAAATAATTTTGTTTCTGCTATATCTTATAAACTATTTGTTTTATCAAAAAGGTAAATACATATTCGTGATTAGAACACTAAGGAGCACAGTAAAAAGTGATTCTAAGCATTATAAATCTAGATTTTAGATTAGCACTAAATAATTTCACTATAAGGTAAACAAAAAATAGTTCGCTACGTACGACACTAACTTTTAGTAGTGGCGGTAGACGAACGACGTTTTCGTTCTCGCTCACATATAAAAACGAGTGGCACTTAAAATCACTGTCATTAAATGTTATGCTAGCACACGCGCACAATGTTTTCTAGGTTTTAAATCTATCTAGGTTCTGTCTATCACTGTATGCACTATTTTAAAACACTATTTATTACTGTTTTCACAGCTGTCGCGAACAATGTTCGTACGTTAAAAAAATATGAACTGTTATTTATATTTAGAATAAACATTTTTTTTTTCATTAAAGACAAACATTTTTAAATTCAATGGAATGTCACAGTTAATGTTACCCCTGCCATCGAAAGTAACCCCTAGACGCCGAACCGCATAGCATTTCAAATCATTGAATGTGTAGATGAGCTCCGCGCCACATGCTCGCATATAAACCAAGGGAAATAATTTGTCACGTATCATGAGTACGGCTTCATTGTTTTTTAATAACATGCAAGATGATTGATTACCACAAACACGTCACGTAACCCGTTACGAGTTTAATAGAAATGTACATAAATAAAAAATGTTATCAGCTTCTTTGATGTAGACTACAAGCTAATAAATTAACCGATTTCTCAGTAAACAGACAGATATACATAGCTCTAAAATCTTAATATCTTAATTGAAGTTATGAAATCTGCATAATTTGTATTTCAATGGCTTCATTAACTTTGTTAATGAACAGCATCATTGGTAAACCAGATATGGTAAATGTGTCCAGTATGCAATTTATATAACTTGAATAATATAAGTATTTAGATTAAAATTTCTCTGCTACGGATATCTGTTAGAAATTTAATTCGCAACTATTTTAAAATTTTATACTTTCTCCAAATGTGTGAGACAAACTAGCGAGAGCTATTGATGTAGTCAAAATTATCTACGACTATCATCAGTCATCACTATCACCGATAATATTTAATGGTATAATTAAATATAACTGCGCTTTGGCAATATATTGTTTACATACCTACAATGACAAACCCCACGTAAGGATTAGTGGAAATCGCTGTATACAGACTGCAGAAGAAGAAAAAAATCATCTAAAACTACATTTGAAAAATACGCGTAATCAGGATTTGAACTAAATTAGGTATTTATGGCCCGTTCAAAAATCCACTTTGGCTACTAATAAAAAGCTAATGAAGTATCTAACGAGTGCCGAGCGTAACTATAGGAGACAAGATTATTTGTACTAGGTACAAATGTATTCCTAAACGAAATAACATCATACCAGTTGAAATAAGTCCACAGCTGAACATGACCCTGCCCCAATTTACGCCACCTTAGTCGGTTGTGAGCCGTGGTCATATCGTTATGCATCGTCTAACTCAATCAAATTTATTCAATTGAAATGCACTTAACAATGCAAACAAATAACTTTCAACTGTCAGACAGCACATCAACGATACAGACAGGGAAACAAAATAAATTGTAATCTATGTAACCAGTACTATCGATAGTAATGAATGATTTTAATTTCACTACCGCAATCCAACGGCTCATACTACTAACATATTAAGTGGTAAACATAGGAATATAAGCGTGCACATCGTTACAATTTATGTTTGGTGTTACCAAATTTCAATTCACTTTATGAATTACTTACTAGCTGCAAATCTATTTAAGTACATACCAATTAAATATTTTAAACTCACACGATTTGTACACATAACTTTATTGTTGAACGGGTCTAATCGTGTCGACGTTTTGAAACGTCGCGTCGGCTAACAAGGTACTTAATAATTTTTACCTCTTCACCATATAATAATTTCTAGGATGATTCTTGATACCTACATATTATATAAATATACTGTTAATTCTCATAATATCGAAAAATTTGCTTTATCCCAGTACTACGAGCATTACATTCAGATTTTTAGAAACAACCAAACCACATATTTTGGCTAAGGTGTAGAGTTTGTGAAGTCAGGGCTTGTAGAGTTAGAAGCTTGGCTCTCACATGAGATCTAATAACTTTTTGTCATACTTAATTATAGTCTCATCTTGGCAACATTTTACATGCAAATGTTTTGGTGGGATATAATAATTTAGATGAATATCATCGTCTATATTCATTATTTTGTAACACGAAACTGTAATTACGAAAAACATTAAACAGATTACTTACATAGTTTATTGTTTTACAGGTGAGAGCAATAGCAGAGGGAGCGATCAGTGTGGCGAGTGGCGACATGCGGGCGGCGGGGCCCCCGTGAGGTCCCGCCACGCTATGGGCTCCAACATCAGCCAGCACTCCGCCAAGGGCCTCAAGGGGCGGCGAGCTCGGTCAAGCGGCGACCTTTGCAATGGCGACACAAAATCACAAACCGAATCATCCGTATGCGGCTCAGTTGTCGGCGATGTCATGGGTTGGAACAGATCGTTACCCAACCATTTAGACGGAAACAGACATTTAGCAGACTACAGCCGTGTAAACAACAATTACGGAGAGTTCGGGACCTATAACCGCTGCCATCCTAAAGGCGGGCGCGGTCTGCGGTACCGAGTTAGCAAGTCCGGTGAGTGATTTGTTAAATGTTTCAATTGTACCTGTAACTTTATACCAGTGTTATCTGTTTATCAGCGGTTAAATTTCTAATGAAAAAAAGACTTCTTTTCAATCAATACTAAACAACAAAAAATATGAACCAAAATTATACTGATGCTATGTTATTCGCAGCCTAGTTATTCCCTAACTTTACTGATTACCAACCACTGAATGTTACCACTGATATTGTAAATTTATTGATTATTTTAATATTTTGATTTCTCAAAATATTTGTCTTAAACTATTATTATATTACATGCTTACGACATTATTGTGAACGACTAATTGACGGAACGGAGTATCTCATTTTTCAGTTTAATTTCTAGAAATAATTAGCTCTGAAATTTTCTGTCTTTAAGGTTACTATCAAAATTTTGAACATTTTCCAAAATGGAAATCCGACAGCTGTTTAATGCCCCTATACATAGCCATTATTAGAGATTATGGTATCTTTTAAGGTTTTAACCTATTTTCGTTGAGAAATTACAGCTTTCAATGGAAATGATTTTAAAAAGAATTTAATGTTTGTAACAAAAGGGAATTTTTCGAAACCCTTTGTCCCTTTATTCGAAACTAAACAATTCAACGAAGAATTACATAACTCGACGCCGTCATTTTGCGATAATAGAACGGAGGTTTATACTTATTTCAAATATTGCCTGACGTTGTACCGACCCTTGCTGAAATGGGAAACACTTTGTAGCACTTTGTTCTAAGTTTTCAACTGAAAACTGTGCTATTTATCGTAACTGCAATGTAATAAAATTTAAAAAAAAGTTATCGAGCTAATCAGAGCTAATCTCAGAAGAGCTTAACGTTATAAAAATAACAGATACTTAAATGTATTATGAGAGACATCATCTGTACCACACTGTTTTCTAATAGAAAGTTGACAAGAAATCTGATAATACCATAGCTAAATACCTATCCCTCGTAATATAGCAATGCACTTTTGTTGCACTGCAGCGGTATCTAATGAAAAGAATTTAAGATAAACTATAAACATAGTCTCTCAAAATATATAAATACTAGCTGCGCCTCGCGACTTCGCCCACGCGTAAAATGAATCTTGTCTCCCTCGGAATCCAACCCGATTTTCGGGATAAAAAGTAGCCTATGCCCATTGCCGGCACCCAATATATCTACATAGGTACCAGTTTTTATCAAAATCGGTATAGCGGTTTAGGCACTGAGTGGTAACAAACACACACACACTTACTTTCGCATTTATAATATTAGTAGGATGTCGCAGACAAATTTTATGAATCCGCCTTTTACATACTGCCTCGGCATATTACATAATGCCGAATACGTTATCAGCAATTTATAAAGGTACCTAATTACGAGTTTGAACTAGTTTGACATAAAAAAAAAATCGTTTATAGTATCCCAGTTTAAAATATCGCAAGAGGTCACAGTTCTAACCTAACCTAACCCAATCTGCCTTCGGCATATTACTTATCGCCAATGACTCCGAGCGTTTATAGAATGCCGAGGCCGTATGTAAACGGCGGGCTTATACAATTTACCTGTGACATACGAACCTATATACGAACTTATAAATATGATTATTTGTTGCTCCGAGTTTAACCTACAAACTCGCATTTTAAAAGGTCTTATCACGACTTTAATATCAACTAATATAGACAAAAATTAAATGCACAATGAACATGTCTCAATAGTCCCAGGCCGTTGCCATAAAAAAGTCGTGTTTCTCATTGATATCAGACTCATGATCAGCGATCGCGCACGATAAGCCACTTCGAGGCAGGAGCGTGACGGTTATATATTTTTATTATATAAACTCTTTACATTCTAAGAATAAGTAATAAGATTTATATTTTTTTGACACTTCACCTTCCTATACCGCTAACTCTATGTTAACTGCTAATTAGTTAAAACATTATATTTAAAATACGCCTTTATTATCTCAGCAAAAGAAGTCATTATTACTATGAATAATGTTTAGTTTATAACGTTAACTTATATTACACCTGTAATTTAAATTAAGTTGAAATTATTATTTTCTAACCAACATGAAGACTCTTATGTTCGTTTACAACATAATACATAGAGGTATCGTTCACCACTAGTTCCCAAACATAGCAAAAGACGTCCATAACAGTTCATTCAATCGTTCATTGTTGGAGGCTGCTGGAAAATGCAGATGCCATAAAATACGAACATTAGTCAAAACCACACACGGAGATAATTGTCTTTTATTCTCCAGATTTTTTCTCTTATTCGTACCAAATGTAAAGAGAATTTCAATTTAAATTTTATACACTACGAAATCTAGATAGGCTTCTTAAGAGCGAAGGCTAAGATAAGAAAAAGATAAAAATACTTAGTGGTGTGAGGCAGATGGATCATTACCCCTCGTAAGCTTATACGACAATAAGGCTTATAAGATACCGGTAAAATATCAAAAATGAACACTCGTGGAAGTAATATAAAGATTTTAAAACAAAGATTTCTTGGTTTACATACACGGTTACATACAAGAAAACATCTAGTGAGATGTTAGTCTGAAATTGCTAATTCGCTTTAAGCAAGCGAAGTGATTAATGCTCACGCATTCTCTGTATAAGAAGGCCATTGCACTACAGTGGAAGTAATGGACTACTACTATTAAACAGGAACTATATTGTGTATATAGTACGCACAAACACGCACACGCCAGTGCATTCACGCGTCACTAATTTGAGACATTTGTACTAATGTACAGAAATCTGCTATATAAATGAAACTCTACTATGGCCTAATGTACCATTTTATTACAAACATAGTGTACATGGTAGAATAACAAATATAGTAACAACAGACAACATCTAAAAAAGCTCTACAAAATTTGCGGGTATAGACTGGGATGGAGGCGAGTGATATGGCGTAAATTGGGAGAGACCTAGGTCCAGCAGTGATTGAGATTGAGAGACAAGACTGATTGAGATTGAGAGACAAAACCTATTTAATGCGTTATATCTTTTTATGTATTTATTTTTTAAACTTATACCTACTACCATTACACAATAAAAATGAGACAGTACAGCCAATAAGATATTATAATCTTTTTATTGTCTTTATTTTAACAGTCTAGGTTTAGAAAATTGAAACGAAAAGAGAAGAAAAAGAATAATATTATAATATTTTGTCGATGTAGGTAATGGCAGGTATAAAAGATGGAATAAAATGTCCCGAGGAAGCATGACGCTTGTAAGACCTTGATAAAACTTTCGAAGGTTTGTTAGGTCTATCAAGTATTAAGCCTCAGCTTACTTGAATAGTAAAATTATGTCTTTGTTCTTTTGTATACAATGAAAAGACATTTATTGTTTTTTAAATGCAAAATTATAATTATACTATGTAGCGCATAATTTAATTTAAACAGTTAATGCATCTAGATTTACAGACGAACACTGCAGCTATAATTACAATAAATTCTCTCTCGGTACTGCAGTGTTCGCGCGTGACAAGTTCTCAGGACCTGGCGAGCGACGTCATGCCGAAATACTCGGAATAACTTCGGGCCAGTTCGGGTCAAGGACGGAGGAAGGGGTGGCCAATAGCGTGCAGCCTAAAACCAACGATAACTCTAATAAAGGACCTACGCTTTGTGTTCCTACACTCTATAGGTTGTATTTGATTTTGTATAATGTGATAACATTGTCACGAACTGTTGAAAGACGAAATATTACGGTAAAACATTTTCAGAAATTGGAATAAGCTTGGCAAGATACGATCAAATTTTATCCCTAGCTAGCTGTTAATATTGCAAACCTTGAGACTAATCATTTTGCCGGACCTCTAATCGCCAGCAATTTTGAGTGAAGATTTCTTCCATGATTTATTATTAATAATCTCAATGTTCGAATTTCGCCAAAATATCACAAGATTATTGCTTGACTTAAAATAGACCTATAGTTACTAAACGATGAAAACAAAGGTTTTTGCGCTGATATTATTTTTTTAAGGGGGTTAGACGTTACAAATTAATTAGTTACACTACTCGTACATAATAATACCAATACTAAAATATCATTTAATTTCGGTCACAAGCTGTCTGTGACTTGAATAATAATCTACTGTTAGCGTAAAGTTGACGGATATATAGGGTGGCGCAAAAGTAAAGACCCTATTTGGTTCAGCTATAACATTTTTTCTAAATTAGAAAACTAGATTTAGATTTTTTTAAATGTATATTTGTGCCATTAAATTTCGTACCATTAGGATTTAAAGATGATGTCTTTTAAATGGTGACCTCCAGAGTTGATACACATTTGAGCCCTATTTATGAGATTTTCCTTCAAAATTGGTTATGAGTGACGAAGCGCATTTCCATCTCTCAGGGCATGTCAATAAGCAGAATACTCGGTTCTGGGGCACTGATAATCCGCGCATTATTCAAGAAACACCTCTACACCCACTAAAAGTTACTGTATGGTGTGGCATCTGTGTTGACAGAGTGATCGGACCCTATTTTTTCGAAGACGCTGGAGGCAATGCGATTACTGTCACTGGAGAACGCTACAGAACCATGTTACGTGAGTTTTTGATACCCAGTTTGGACGAATTGGGGCTGGAGCACATCTGGTTTCAACAAGACGGCGCTACGGCACACACAGCGCGCGACACTATGGACTTAGTGAGGGACGCTTTTCCAGGCCGAGTTATCTCTCGTTTTGGCGATTTGCCTTGGCCTGCAAGATCACCCGATCTGACCAGTCCAGACTTCTTTCTTTGGGGTTTTTTGAAATCTCGGGTGTATGTGAACAAGCCACAGACTCTCGCAGCTCTAAAAGAAAACATTCGTCAAGAAATAACGAACATATCGCAGGAAGTGTTACGGCAAGTTATGCAAAATGTCATAAATAGGGCTCAAATGTGTATCAACTCTGGAGGTCACCATTTAAAAGACATCATCTTTAAATCCTAATGGTACGAAATTTAATGGCACAAATATACATTTAAAAAAATCTAAATCTAGTTTTCTAATTTAGAAAAAATGTTATAGCTGAACCAAATAGGGTCTTTACTTTTGCGCCACCCAGTATTTCAAGACTTTGACTTATGAAAGTTATGAAATTGAAACATATTTTAAAATATTCACATACAAAATTAATGAGATAACCCGCCAGTTTTAAATACATTTTTTTTCGATCGTTTATTTACTTACTTACTTACTTTGTTCTGTGTATATTGTGAACTCTTGATAGCTTAGTCATAAACCTCATTGTTTTTCATATGCTATCACTTATGTTATACTAATGTAAAAAACATTTATACAGTAAAAAGAAAAAATAATAACTTACGTGACTTTCAATTCAAAATTATCAAAAGGCCGTATATCAGCATCACATAAATCACCTAAAAGGTTCCGTATTGTGCAGATTCATGCAAATACCTAGCCACTTTAGATCAGATTGCAGAATAAGCCTCTTGTCGAATTTTCTCTAGGTTCGCACTATATCTTACGTTGTTCAAGCAACAAAGGAGTTACAAGGTTTTAGGTATATGCACGGTCGGCGGTGCGTGAATGACATCTCTGATGTTGGCGCTCATGGACTACTAACTGTACTGTACCTATTGTACGCTTATTTGCATCCTTTCTAGTATCAAAAAAATGTTCCAGTAATAGAAAGACTCGTATATCTACGCAATGAATGTAACGCGTTCGTCTAATATATGTTTCACATTTTTTATAATAAAATTAAATGATATTATGTTAAACAGCGAGCAACAATATTTATTATGCCGCGATAACGTATGAGACAAGTTGACTCTTAAGCCTTATCTATATAATTACTGATGAGATAAGATATACAAAGTGACAAGCATAATAAATACTTCACAAGATCAACATTTCGCGGACGTTACTCTCTCATAAAGTTTATTAATAATGGGCCTAAAACTGATACTATTGTAACTACAAATCATTAAAGTACCCACTAACTGCGCCCTGCGCCTTCGCCCGCGCGTAAAATGGTATGTGTTCAATTAATGTAACTCGAGAATATGTTCGTCTCCGGCACCAAATCTATTATATACCAATTTTCATCGAAATCGGTTCCGCCGTTTAGGCGCTGAGTGGTAACAAACGCACACACGCACAATCTATCGCATCTATAATATTAGTAGGCTATTAGTAAGATTGGCGACACAAAGGGGATAGAAATGAAAGTCCTTACACAGAAGATCATCCCTTGTTTTCGCATCACCCGATTTGTCTTGCCACCTAATCAGTAAAAGAAAATGTGGAGGAATTCTTTCTTAGACCGTTATTAATCCCAATTTGCTGGCGTCCAAATCAGACTGTTCGTCTGACATTGATATATAGCTAATGGCTACAGTATTGTTAAAACTTTTAGCGAGTTCACCTCAGAATATAAACGTGATTAATATGCTAAACGGAAGCTGACTCTTGAAAAGAATATTATGAAAGGATATCTATTCATTATTATAGCTTTTTATTAAAAAGCGAACTGTTTTATATACTTACAATATTATAGATTGCCATAAACGAGTTTTATTACATTCCCTTATTGCGTTTTTAACTTACATACAAATAGCCAGTAAATTTTTACTTAGAGTTTTGCACCTTATACCCCTATAAATTGAAGTTATGCTAACTTCAATTTATAGAGATCGACGAGTATAATATCAAAACTAAACGTGAGAAGAATAGACACGTTCAAAAGGAATTTGTATAAAATATCCATCATTCATAGATATTGCTATAGAAATCTAGTTATTCAGTTTTCTTCAGAAGGAACTTGCGAAAAGCGCCGGCTCGGTGGTGCGGTAGCCAGGAATATATTATCCTATAGATCCCATCGCACCTGAGTCTCAATAAAGGCTTACTTAAAAGATAACTAAACAACCCCTTAATCGTTATTTAATGAGCAATATGATTAGTAACGCTATTATCCGCTCAAAGTATGTGGAAATAAGACTCTCTGCAAAATTAAGGCTATCGAATTTGTAATATGGTTTTGGCTTAAAATCACATAAACCAGGCAGTGTTATTTTTAATTATGGTTAAGCATTTCATCATTTCATATTGCATTTTTATTTTATACTTGCTTTCTGCGGCACTGTTTCACCCGCGCGTTTGCTTACTGCTCTGCTCCCATCGCCAGTAGAGTGATGTTACATAACCTATAACGTTCCTCAGGAACTGGGCTATCACACACAAAAACCATTATCTATTCAAATCCGACTCTTTGTTCCAGAGATTAGCGCGTCCAAACAAAAAAAAAACTCTTCCGCTCTATAATAGTATAAGATCTAATATCAATCTTATAAAAACTTTTTTAATGATTCGGCAAAATGTCCTCTACAAAATTTATAATTTTATAAGTTCTACTTCCAGCTCAAAACATGTCACATCGTTTTGCTTTTTTGTCCATATTTAATACAAAAATAACCACGCAAAATCCACAAACGCATAGTAATTGACTAATAATGGACAAAATAACTAGGTATATAAACAATTATGTATAATTTACTCAACATAATATTAAAATATCGTAGATTTCACACGCGATGCGAAAAAATGCAATATAAATACACTTTTACTATCAATAATAACCGGCTAGCTCATGTATTTTGATTTGATGATAAGCGGGGAAGCAAACGATGAAGTTTTAAAGCGTAAACTCAGCGAGTTTGTTCTGTGTAATCTGAAAGAGTATTTGTTACTTGCGAAATTCGGGCAGCCTTAACAAATACACATAAGCAAAACTTTCATCAATAACTTTATCACGATAAGTAAGTATATTTTATTCAAACGATATGTTGTTATGAATAAATTCAAGGTTTTACCTGAAGCAAAGACAATATCAACAAATAAGTTTTCATATTAATGTTATATGCACTTCACTCTAAGCTAATGTTGAATGTCAGTCAAACTTAATAATAATGTGACGTCCCTGACTTTCAAGTCTCCAAACAAAGAAATGGAACTATTGCTAGATTGTATTAACATTACTGCCACTGACGTTTCACTTAACTATAAGCGCTCTTACAAACGAGTGACATGTCACCAACGGCACCCGTCGACACGGGTCAGCGGCAGACGTCGACAGAGGTAGACGGCATGCAGTCGGCGGCAGCCGTCACCTCTGCCATTGACATATCGTGCAGTTCGTTTGTAAGAGGTTTTACACACTTAATTCACCACTTGTCTCTAAGGAGACACTTGGCCATAAGGAAACGGAATAAGAAATAGATTGTGCAAAGGGAAACGCTTTCACCCTCCTACTGCGTAATATACTTATTTCCATATTTTCCTGCGTAGAACGATGTAAGAGAGGTAAGACATGGCATCATTTTTCGCCCAAATTGAAACAGTCTAGGGATGTGCTTTACCTTACAGAAGACTGCAATAATAATACTACTTAAGCTACTAATATACTTACATAATTAGAGACTTACAGTGTTCGTAAAGATTGTGGCTATGTTAGTCATCATCATTTATCAGCCGAAAGACTTTTATTGCTAAATATCGATCCCCCTAATATCTTCTACTAAACCAGTCCTGAATCGCCCTCATCAATCAGTTGCCCTTTACTTGTTGTCGGGTCATCGATCCACTCTGTCCATGCTGCGTCTTTTTTGGTCGCTACTCTAGAACATTTCTAACCACTTAGTTTAGCTAATAAATGCGTGCCTGTGACTTACTTGATTTTACGTCAAACTAAAAACTTGTAAACACGACATTTTACGCATGCACGATAGATCTTTCCTAATTTTAGCGTAACCGTTCTGGATGAATTATGGCAGTACATACTCTTTCGTAGAATAGACAATAATCAACATTACATCTAACAATATCTAAACAAAATCTAATTGAAATTCAAACTAACTAAAATCAATTGTTGATTCTTTTTACAAAGAAATCTTCATCTTTAGAGATTAAACATTACATACGTCTACAGTGGAGTCAATTATCTTGGAAGCAGTGCCTAGCTCAAAGGCAGACAGGGAGGCGTCACAGCCATTGTGACTCTTATCACAATGTGAGATTCGGGACCGCCTTTATACTTCGATCTATTGAATATAACAGTAACTGTACCACCCCAGTTTATCCACCCATTACCAGTTGGATGTTAAATAAACCTTGCCAAGAATAGTTCGTATCGTCTCTAATTAGATAAGTTTCGGAATATATTTCATTTCTTCATTATGTGTTGCTTGCGACTAGCGATACAATTGAAGTTTGAAATAATAGATGTTGTCGGTACCTTTGGGCTGTTCAATTTAACTTTATCTAGATTTCGTGAAGAAAAATATAAATTGCTGTACCGACAAGTGTTGAGCGCTTACGTTTTGGAGGAAATTTGTAACAATAGCCACAAAAGGTCACAGATTACATCAATAACTTTTTTAAATCTAATCTCAGCGCGGTTCATACGGAATTGTTGGATCCAAGGAAAACAAATGAAACAATTGTGATCTACAGATAGTTTTTTTCATCAGGAAATACAACTAAACTGTGAATAATATGGATAAGGAAAACGTAGAGGACCGAAAGGTTGATTCTGCCTCCGGTAGTCACGTTAACGAAACGAACCGCAAAAACACTAATATTACACTTTATGTCGATTCTATGAGAGGATATAGACTGCCACAGTCACACGGCCGCGAACAAAAATCTACTACTTTAGAAATTATTTTATCGATGAATAACAAATAGGTACCTTTAATATTATAATATTCCTATCTTAAAGAAAGAGAGACGTAAGAATCATTTGAAATTCTATGGAAAGTGACTGTAAGGTAAGCCATGTAAGGTTCAGGTGTAAACACAATAAATCAGAACGCAAGCCAGGGCCGTTACGATAAGCCGACGCATCTTATATTGAGGGTTGTTCATTACATATTTCAGTAAACAGCGAAATATGAAATGTGAAATACGGTAACAGTGGTAGAGAGGAAACGTTTTCCTAATTAGACTAGCAAAACAAGAAAAATGCGGCGATAAATTACTTGTAAAGTGTAAAGTGGAACTCAAACAAATATCGTATGGAAGGAAACTTAGAAGCAGTACTTGAAAGAAAAATAGCAATATTTTTTATTTTGGGTTTTTTAAATAGCGACAACTTAATCAAGTTCTTTAAAATTTTGAATAGAATGGATAAAACTATGAAATTTGTAAAATATTGATAAAAAAATATACGTAGATCCATCATCCACAGCCTATATGTACCCACTGCTGGGTATACACATATAGGCTGTTTTTTTTTGTTTGTATGCAAATTTCGTCGACCCACTGTGCCATCGACGGCCACGACTTCTTTTGCCAATCCTCGGTAAATATTCGGTCAAAGCTTACCTAATATCAAACCTTTAAAGTCTGCAATATAAATAAATAATACCTCTTTTTAAGTACATTACAAGCACGTTGAATTTAACATTGTTACAAATTCATAAATGGATAAAAAGTGAAAATAACAATAATAAAATATATAGGTAGATAACAAAATAAAAATGATATAAAGGCAGGGTTACCTACTCTCTCACAATAGAACCTTTATAACGTTCAAACTCAAAAAATAATGATTCATCCGCTCAGAGTATATCAACCCTCTTAATTTTTTGTACTTTATGTATTTTTGTATAGGACTTTACATGTTTACGTTTGCGTAGCGTGAAAGTAACTTTAAATTAAAAAAGCGAAGAACTTGACGCTGAGCTCGACCAGATCTTATATCATATTTCTAATTGCTGTGTGTTAGAACTTCATCGAGTTCAATGCCAAGAAAACACAGGTGTGCGCGTTTTCTTGCGAAAAATCTCCGTTTCCTCCCCCTCCTTCTCTTTAGAACAAAGCGTTACCACTACAGGATAGCCTTAGTATCCTGAGTATGGACGTCAGCCGAGATCTCAACCCCAAAAATTATATCGAGTGCATCATTAATACCGCCTCCTGTAAACTCAGAATCCTGAACAGGGTGAGGCGGTACTTCACGCCCAAGCAGCTCTGTCTTCTTTATAAGACACAGATTCGTTCCTGCGCGGAGTACTGCTTTCATCTTTGGGATGGCTCCGCACAGTACTTACTAGAAGCACTCGATAGGTTGCAGCTGCGAGCAGTCTGTATCATTGGAAGACCAGAGGCCACTAAGACCCTTAAGCCTTTACAGCTGCGTAGAGATATCGCCGCAATGGCTATGTTCTATTGCCTTTACCACGAAGAGTGTTTCGAAGAGCTCTGAATTAATTCAGAGCTCTTCGAAACACCCACCTCCCACGATTAACCCACCCTCTCTCTTCTTATCCCGATTGACACGTGCTGGACTGAAGTGCTACCCTTTCACAGTGTAATCTAAATTGTCTCGAACCAAACGGTTCAGCACTTTATACTTTTGTCGGTCAATTAAAACCTGGAACTCTTTACCAGCGTATGTGTCCCATCTAATTATGATCCTGGGTCTTTTAAGCGGAGCATAAAAAGCATTCACTAAGCCGCCATAGTGAAGGCGACCATACCAGTAGTTTGGCTTTTGGAATGGTGTCCACCACTTCTGGATTCTACTGACTGCTTACCATCAGGCAGAGTGGAGTCAGTTTGGTAGGCTTATAAGAAAAAACGAAATCAAGTTGGAACTTGGTCGGCTTGAAAAACATGAACCTTCGTACCTAACGGGTAGATACTAATAAGATACCAAATAAGTATACAACACGTCATCACAACATCAGTCGAAAAATGTTCACTGCAGAACTGTCCGATTGGGAAATGATTGTTGAAGTCAGTAGTGAAGTAATAACTACAGTTAGAGTTTAGTAGATATAAAACCTTTAGTCATCACGGGAAGAGATAGGCTGGTTTCATATCCTAGACCGTAGACCACACCGTATCGACCGTAGACAAATACCGAGTCATATTATCAACATATGTTACATTAAATATCTACATAAAAACTTTTGAAAGTAAATAAATACAGTTTAAATAAATAGCATTGACATTTATTGAGTAAGCTATTTAATACATAATAATATAAAAATATCAATAACTTTGATCAAACAGTTTCAAAGGTCAGGTTAATATAAAAGTAAAACCAACTTATTTTAGTAATTGAATTGGAAACGTTTTTCTGACACTAAGTTTTTTAATTTCGACTGAAAAGCAGAAGAATTAAGATAATGCATCGACTAGACAATAGACTGACTTTTCAATGCATTATCATTGCCTATTGCCTACCCAAGTGAGCTCGACTCTCTTGTCATAAGTTTCCATCGACTTGTTACGTCATAATTTCGTTCTTTAGTTTCTCAAACTCTTTGCACAGAAAGTTAACTATATGAATGCTGAGGTTATTCGTAACATTTGGGGAAACAACATTATTGAAAAGAACAAACAACATTTTGTGTAGTGGTTTGGTGGACGAATTAGTTTAAGCATAGCAAAATGTAGTGTTTAGTAGTTTCATTTGAAATAAATAGCATTTTGAATATCGTCATCCCATAAAATGTACTAGTAATATTTTTAGTATTGAACTTAGTATTGCCTTAGTAATGTAAATTAGGCTACTTAATTTCCCTAATATCCTTTTCAAGGAAAATCTAAATTAAAACATATATATACTATGGAATTTATGAATACTAACCAACGTAAACAATATACATTTTGATTAAACTATTTTAAATTTATAACACTAGAGTTCACTTCGCCGTCGAGTTCACTTTTATTAATATGTTTTTGTATTGAACTGTTAGTAAGGAAAATATTCGATATCGCAAGTTTTTCCGTAATTGGAACAGTCCGTTGATTTATTTTGCTGAAAGCTATATTCGAAGTGAAATGTATGTAGATGAGAACTTCTCCAGACAAAATTCGTCTTTAAGTTTACGAAGTTAATACTCTAAATTGAATACGGAAGTTGAACGTTCTCAAGACTGACTACAAACCTTGGACAAATTTACCGAAGGGAGTCCGTCTGATAAATCAAAGTAATGTTGTGAAAAAGCCGCGATTCACATCACGGTCGAGACGAAATTTTCGAATTTGTCTCCGTAATGCTCGCTAAGCTAAAACGGACTACATAACCACGATTTGAGTAAAATAGGCTCTATCACGGTGGGGTATCTGGTACTTTGTTAAGGGATTTTATTGCTATTTAGTATACCGTATCAGTTGCGAAAGCGGATTACCTACTTAATTAATTAAGCTCATGTGGTTGAGCTTTTACATTATTTGCAATTTATTTTGTGGCCTGCTTAATTTAATTTGTAAGGATTAATATAGCATTGGATTCATGATTATATAATTTTTTCAATTTTTTAAAAAGCTACTAACAATGTTACAAATCTACAAGTACCTAAACACATATGTCTATGTAGACTAATGAAAAGTAAAGCATTTCTCAATAACGTTTTGCTTTCAAGTCGTGATTTCATTGAGCGAGCGAGTTTTATTGAAACAGTTCAATATTTATTTTTAAAATTGATACATTATATATTATATATACAACCTAAGTATTGATTTTATGATGCCTAAAAAATATGCCTAAAAGGAGTGCTTCAATTGACCAATTGTAAAGTATAGTTTAAGTTTTTAATAAATAAACGATTATTTATTTATGATGTGAAAGATATAAAATAAAAACTAATAGTACTTAGTGCTTTTTAATAATGCCGTTTTATTTTCCTTGAAGCTAAACAGCACATTACATTTATTTTTGGCTTTTTACTGTACAAAATGAGTAATTTATTATAGTGCCTATATCGATACTAATAACGCTTCCAAAGGGTAGAGCAGCGCTATAATACTCAGTATGAGAGGTAAATATTCAGAGCGGGTGTTTTAGTGATTGAGATGGTTATCCATATCGTATACTAAATGCATATCATCGAGTGACTACCCCTTCCTACCTCCACCGCCTACTTTTTGTATATCCAGACACATTTATGTACTTATTTGATAGTTAAAGTTGTATATAAAGGGTAGGCTACTTTGTGGGTGTCTTTATAATAACATAATGTTAGTTTTGATAAAGTTTTCCTCTTTCATTTTATCGTAGATGTTATTTAAATGCTTGTACCGTACTTAAATTAGAACATATTTTGTATAGTCTTACAGCCGGCTTCTAAAATTAGTTATCTAAAAAGTTTAAATTATCTTATACTTTTAATTCCTTATCTGAAGTTTCTTATAGAGCCTACCTGAAGGGGTGGCTATCCAATTACATTAAGTCTCATGAAAGAAGATCTCATTAAAATAAGCCATGTTAAATTCTATGGTGTCAACTGATTCTATGAATAGTAGGACATGAAAGCCTTATGTCTCTGAATATCTCTTAGCATAGACATAAAAGCATATTAATAAGGTTAGAGTCTTATGCCATTGAATTTTCAGACTTCCTCTATTACTAGTTAATTAATGTCGATTAATCATCCCCGTAGTCGTTGATTAGCCGATTATCGCGTATTCAATTAGTATTTTACCGTACAATTAATAGTAACAATTAGGTACGTCAAATAATTAATAATCTTGCATGTCAACATAACCGATTTGCATGTTATGAAACATTATATTTAAACGTGTTTATTAATATTGCTGATTATCAATATTATAATCGTTAAAGCTTGTTATATTATGCTGTTAAAATAAGTGGGTGGTGACCGAGCAACCACCCTGTATGGCGTAAATCAACGTTCGCTCGCCATCCTAACTAATCCGAGGCACGCAAAGCGATATTTCACTCGTTCCTTCATACATTATACATTTCCAACTACGAATATATTTGAAACTAAACATACATACGTAATCTTCAAACCTTTAACGTATTTTAAACTAAAATCAACCTTATCTGTATTTATTTAAGTCTAAAGTCTAAACATATTTTTTATAAGGTTATTATGTTGTAAAAAGAGGAATGTTACTAAGTAATGTAGGTCGTTCACTATGACCACATAAAATATTACGTTCAATAAACATCTTAGTATCATCATTCGTAATTTCATCACTCTCACGTTTTAAATGTATTTATTGTATGTAGAAACTCGGGCAGTACCTATACATCACGTTCATATACTGTAATAAGCAAAATATATTTTTAAAAACAAAAAGCCCTCCTGTCTAAAACAAACTGAAAAGAAACAAACTCATTTTTTCGTGGCGACGCGGCGGCACTACATTGCATTATTATATACCCTACCTATGTCATTCCTACAATTAATACGAATCTAATGACACCTAGGCTGTAGAGCGTGCCAAAGAAATAGACATACCTACATACATACATACTATCGAAAAACATTACCCTCCTTACTTCGGCAGTCGGGCAAAAAGTTAATGCAAACCTATATTAGAAAGACAGACTTGTAAAAAACTTGGCTGAATAAAGATTATTATTATTATTATTCTCTTTATTTAATTATGTACACATAAAATTACATTTTTAAATATATATATTATTATTATTATTATTATAGATATACATTGTGTCTCTTTCGAAAATATGAACTACGGCAATTAAAAAAAGAGGGTGAACATCAGAATTTAAAACTGAATAAGTATAAGTATTGAATCTGAATAATTTAAATATGATCCTCGTTGCAATGAATGAATAAAAACTACACGTGTAGTCGAGCCTTTAAGGTCCTGTCCACATATCATATCTGTGTGCACTTTTAAGAATTATTATTATGTGACATATTATTTATTATCGATTCTGGGTGTACATTGTGTCCATTTATTTTGTTTGAAAAGTCACGCGTCACACGGAGCTTCTTACCTTTGCATTTTGGTCTAAGACAAAAATCTTTATTATTTTCTACTTAGCTATAAGTTACTTAAGGAACAATCACACTCACATGCTCATTACTGTGACGCCTGTAAGCCAGGATTAACAAACAAGAACCGTTGCGAACACATACAGAAGTCCCACTGCGGAAACTGCTATCTTCAATCCCGCCTTTGATCAAAGTAAAATGGAGGAGTTATAAATAAACAATTTCAGTCACCTATCAAACATTTAAAATAAACGAATTATTAAAGTTAAAGTAAGAAAATGAACCTTAAAGTTTCTTAATAAACGAAACAAAATAAACACCAATCAACAGTCATGGAAACAAAAGAAAATTACGGCAATTTCCTTACATATTAATGAAACATTGCTACTTTATACTGTTGTTTCCATAACGAAATGTAGGTATACTTGACTTTATCCCTTAACCCTTGGCAATAAAGTCTAATTTCATTTAAGTTTCACAAACAAAGAGTACAAATTCTTACTGTTTGCCAAAACATATTCCCTGGAGTCGCATACATATGTACATTATACATAATATGTATTTATAATACGTTCACCATAAGATGTAAAATGCTCCTGGGATAAACATCAATGATTTCGTGATTTTCTGCTGGGAAAATTCTCAAAGGAATTTAAATCGAATATTGGGTTTTTATAATACAATACTTTAAAGTCATAGTAACTGCGCATGAATGTCAAGCCGCCAATTTTTGCTAAGGTTAGAGTTCATGAAGTTAGGGTGTGTTGAGTTAATGAGATTTGATAACTTTGACAGTCATCTTGCCATCATTTTACATGAAAATGTTTTTGGTGGAATTTCACTTCTTATTTATTTGGGCCTAACTAACAATTGACACATTGTGGCTTATAAATTAGCTTAAAAATAATAATAATAATAATAATATTCTACCACATTCACAAAATAAAGTAACACAATTATGTAACTCACGTCGTTGTCCACCTTATTTTTGTTCTTTTTATAAGTTTTATAAGACAACATTGTTTTACTTCGTTATTTTTCTACAGCAGGGGACACATTAAGCGTTTTGCGCGCGCAAATTCCATCTCCTAATTAATAATAATAATAACCACAGGAGTTATCCCTAATATTTGCATCATAGCCTCAAAATACTTGATTTGTCGCCAAATACTTACATTAACATACAAAAAGCTGCCATATTAAACACATGCAGAACAGTTAGGAAATTCATACAAATCATGACAAAATAACACAAATAACTACAGACAATACTTAATCATTACACACTACACGCTGCTTTTACTTGGTAACAACCCGTAAATGTAGTTTTTTCAGCCCAGCTGAGAAAAGCAACATGTTTAAAATAATAATATTAATTATTATTATTTTAGAATTTAAAGTAAAATTCTGAAATATGTACCTATCTTATTATTATTTATAACAAGGAATATAATATCAATTTTCTGCGCTCTATTATCTGCGAAAGTCTTATAGGAACTTACATTACCTAGTTGAACTTACATCGCTTATTTCAAAAGAAAAGCTTCTACTTAGTTCTCTTTTACATCTCACAAATTTCTTTGATCTCATACAAATTTATGCTGAACCATTATTTCGGAATTTACTTGTTATTCAGACTTGCGGTATGTAAGTATAAAGAGTTATTAATATCAGACTCCTTAAGGTGCCTGCTTTTTATTTTGTATCTGTAATAATGTAATCGAAAATATATGTATGTAAATGAAACTTAAAGTATTTACTTTGAATTTCATTTGATTCAAAACCACTATCGTATTTTGAACGTATGCAACAAGACAATAAAAATCTATTGTTTAGGTTTAGCCGTGACCGTAGCATGAAGACTTGCTGAGGTGTGTGGCAAAAATGATCTTTTACATAGAACTACATAATGTGTGTCCACTTATGCTAGACCCTACCGACTACTTACGATTAAAATCAGGCAGACAGGTGTTATGATACTATATAAAAAATCTTATCAAAAACTAAAAACTTAATGCTCCACATAATCTGCTGAAGATTTTAATGATTTTGACCACTTCCAATCTACATTAAAACTGGTCAAAGGACCACAGATAATGGTTAAACCTGTGCACAGTAATATTTGTGATGTGATTAACATGTCATTTAACCAATGATTGGGATTAGTGACACGTCACTATCTAACTAAACACAGTTTCCAATAATTATCATTACAGGCTTGACATGAAATTAAAAAGGTCATTATATAGTTTCATTAAACTACAAACATTATGGTTAACGTAGACTGGTTAGTGCTTTTAAAATATAAATGTTTATAAACTATAATGTTAATTTAAATTAGGATGAACAGAATAAGTAATAGTATAAATACAGAGAGTGCACTTCTACTGACAAAGACATTAGCTTGACACAATGTCGTATGTCGTATACATGTAGTCAATTATACGATGAGCACGTGACTGCTAGTATGACACGTAACAATAAGCCCACACGAAATATTCGCGACTATGAATTTATTACATATATGCACTTCAAAGCTAACATAAGAAGTTTCATGCATGAATATGTTTAATCAGACTATATACTTACGCACGCTCTTGACACTCCTGTCCTATCTTAAACCAATATCATATGAACGACGACGGCTCTTTCTCTTAACTTTATACAGAGGTAATTTATCAAAACACTAACCATATAAATTTCCTAGGTTCTGACGCCGAGCCGGTATGGAAGCTTCAAGACCCGGGCTTTGATCAAGGCTACGGATCTGAACGTTCGCCAGAAGACGACTACGTGCCTCCAATCGCGCCGGCTATATCTATTGAAGCTTACGAAGCAGAGCTGCGATCGATCTACCCATTCATCAACGACGGTAAGTTTTAACATCACTATTTGTTGCTAGAAGTTTACTCGTTTAATTAGAATAAAGAAGTACCTATTTAGATACATGTGTAACATAATTATATTTATGTACCTAAGCTTATTTTCTAAAATGAACTCCCAACCGTGGTGTTGATGACACGTCCTTTTTCGGTATAAAACAACTATACCAAATTACCACTCTATCGGTTACTGTTTGTCTACGTCTGGTCTTCCACTGTTATACAATTAAAAAAAGTATCAAAATAACTCATAACAAGGTACTGTTACGTATTTAACTATATTTTAATTTGACTGCCGCAGGCCCAATATCCTCCTTTTTATTTTGCCTCACCTCCCTCAAGCCATTCACCTACCCCACTCCCTTCACGGTAGGCAGCGGCTTTGTAGATTGCAGGAGCAATGTTAAGGACTCAGTCGTCCATGACTGACAGTTAGCACTTACCATCACGTGTGCTGTTTGCTCGTTTGCCACAGGCGGTAATAAAAAAAAATCTATAAACATTAGATATTTTCAAAATTCTCTTTTTAAAATGGTAACGTCAAGATTACCTTAAGTACCTCGATTAACTCATTTAAGATATTCCATGGCACATTTACGTCACAATATTGCCACGAGTAGGGACACTGAAAACTACTTATACGAAAGTTTCAGAAACTTGTTCTTGTTAATGTGTGAACATCTTTCCTTATTACGCGTGAATAAGCCTATAACACGCTTGGGTAGGTATGTAACGAATTCATTCTCACTTCTAAGTTAATACAAAACAACATCAATCTTCAAACATTATATACTTTCATGCACTATAAAATAAAGTAGACAGTATAGTATATAATAATATTGTCTGATAAACAATTGCGTCCTTTGCATTTCGAGCATAAATTTACTCCCTAAATGGATAAAAATGTATTGTGTCTATATCATCCAAAAACACACCCACTGATATCAATACACCCTTGTGGTTGCCGGTAACAAAACCTCCAACCCTTTCTATGTGTGAATGTTTTATAAGGCGAATAAGGATAATTATGTTTGTAAAATAAATGAATCCTTTTAAATTGCGGCAATCGGTTCGTCCATCTAAAGCTAACAAAACTAATGTACAACATATCTACCTAACCATTTAGAGTAAACGGCGTAAAGTTATGTAATGTAACAATATGATGATCATGACTTTATCAAATAAAATACTTTGAAATACACAACAATAAACACAAATTTATAGTTTTTAATCCCGTAGATTTTATTCCATGAACTAACACGGCATTCGTGTTTATTGCTAAGGCATTTGACCTGTGGGATTAAAACAAGTACTGTATAACGTTAGCAACACCATCGAAAGCTCAATACGAGTGTTTGCTTGTGACACACGCGAGAGGTCGTTGCTATTTGACTATGAGTAAACACCATTTTAAATGGAACTGGTAATATACGAGTGAACTGTTTTAGAAGCTGGCTGAATTGCAGAAGTTTAGTTATAATGATTCAATTAGTACTTGTATAATTTATCGTTTGTCCTAACCTAAGTTTAAATAATACAATGTCTTAGCCTAAATTTACAATGTACATAAATTAATAAAAAGTTTGAATGTTGCATATCACGAGTCTTTCACCTTAATTATACCGAGCATACTTCTAGGCTTTAGGGTAATACTTTCTAATGTTTTCAGAGGAATCACTTTTAGTACAATCCCGGATCATACCTAAGAACTCAGTGTGACAGTCACGGCCATCACCATTATGACACTGAAGCAATCAAAAAATCATAGAAAAGAATTCGCTCCGACCGATCGGATTCCAATAACAGTGTCAAGAGAATAAAGATGAAAACAATAGTAGATACCTGAACAAATACCTAATAGCTTAATGTACCACTTAGTATCGATCAGTGCTAAGCTAATACTGCGTGGGGTGGCAACGTCACATCGCATCGCTTAGTTGATGGGTTATAAATATAAGGTATTCTCTATGTTATTACACAAATAGACACTTATAAATAAAGTGACATTATAAATATAACTTTTTATATTAGATTATACAGGGCTGTCCAGATCGGGTATGATGCCGGGCCAATATCAAATTGCTAAATAGATTGGAGGGCGGCACAAATAAAAAACAAATTTTACAGAAAAGATTACGTTATTAGCGTTAAATATAGTTACTTACATTAAATTGTATTAGTACTTCATTAATTTATCTTTAACAACCCTTTCAATATCATTTTTTTTTATTAAACGCATGATTTTTCATATTTTTTTATTTCACACACATAATGAGGTTTGTTATTTTGCAATAAAGTTCTGTTTACTGTTTATTAGGTATCTAATTAAATTAAATCATCTAATAAGTTTGAAGTGGCAAAAGAAATAAATGAAGTAGTACCTAAGTTCGAATTACACACAACACTCGTCGCATCAAACAATAACCACTAGCAAAATAAACAACAACCAACGGCGCGATCGGACTAATCTCGTAAAGCGCTAACACGGTTGTCGTCTCATTGAGTTTGACAAACACGAATCAAAACGCACAAACAGTCCGGGTATTCTCCAAATTTCCCCATGTATTCCCCTGAAGTCATAGAAAACTTGTTGCTATACGAATCAAAATTTTATTTAGGTAATTCTTTGTACCATTAAATAAAAATATATCTAGGTAGGTACCTACTTACTAATAAAATAAAAAAAAAGTGAAGAATTTATTCTTTCGTTATAACATTATATCACACTGCGGGCCGCATGCGACCCGCGGGCCTTGCTTTGGACAGCCCTGGATTATAATATGTAAATGGGACGTTCTTCTTCTTCTTATCGAGTGGTTAGTGGTCAACCTAGTGTCAGGATTTGTTCAGGTCGCCCGTAATTTATTATACAGGCATCCGACTTGACCTAACGACTGTTATCAACATTGTAACAACCGGGACCGACTTTTAACGTGCCCTCCGAAGCACGGAGACGCTCTGATTAAATTCCACTATGCAACTAAGAGTGCGGCCGCACTCTTAGTTGCTTAGCCCGCAGATCGATTACCGATCAGTGAGTGCAACGAGCTATGAACGCCTCGAATGGGACGTATTGAGCTATGTATAAAATATTTTAGTATTTTTGATAATTTGTACTTTTTGCTCGCTCGATATGTCGATGTGACACACAACAATACGGTTACAGCACTTGTTAGCTAGTAAAATTAGGGGTATTAATTAATTTAACTCGAAAGAGAGTTTTCCTATCTTTTAATGAAATTTGTAAAATTAAGAAGTTAAAGTAAACTATTTGTAAAGCAGTGTAGGTTTAGTATTTGTAAGCGATGTAGCTTTTTATTGGAAAACAACTCAATTATTAAAATCAGCTGGAACAATATTAAGCCTGACTAAAACGTTTAATCACTTTACCTAAATTGCAATAGCTATTGATTTATTTCTCATATTGAATTTATGACATATCTATTGTCAAATGCGGAGCGTGACAGATTGTTCGATAAGCCATTTATCAAAACCAATCCAATTGCAGATATATGTCATAAATTAAGCTGAATGGGGAAATGAATATGTTATGCTGAATTCGACGAACATTTATTAGATACACCACATATTTCATAAAAGTACATAAACACTTGGTAGATTAAGAGTTAGAGAATAGAAAGAGCGTCAAGTAATGGAAAGATCATGTCGAAGAAAGATGTACATTTGAGAGATATATAGTTAAAACCCATGATAATGAAAGCCAGTGTCTTTGCAAAAGTATCGTGCACTGCTAGCTCGTCCCATTCTAGTATATTCTCATTGCAGAATGCTTTCATTCTTCTTTGAATAAAGAAGGCATAATCATGCCTTCTTTAAGAGAAAAAAGAAGAATGAAAGCGTTACCGCACTTGTTCAAGGCGGATTGAAGCATTCAAACTTAATTCTATTCACTAAAGAAAGTGAACTAACTGTACCTGTTGTTACTGTGCTTATATTACTTAGTTTTAATATATTATGACAAAAATAAATCAGTGATCGATCATCCCCGCTATCAATATTTTCTAAAAGATATCAGCATTGAGGAAGTTCTATATGAACGTTTGTGTCCTTGAATATGTTCTCACTAGCACTTCATTCAAAAGCATCCTTATTAACCATTCCATGAAAGATTTATTTAATCTACAGTTACTATTTCTAAGCGCTTTCTGACCCTCCGACAAATTGTATCGTTTCAACCTGTTTGCACCTACTGTCGGATATAGAACTCTTCTTTATCACCTCATCTTTGCGGTGTTAAATTGTATCTATATCTGCACAAAAGATTACGTAGCTTTGAAGAGTTACTAACGCCTTATCGAGTTTCAAAATTCAGGTTTAAGTTTATTTAAAATCTACCACGATGCAAGTGTGCTGACTTAATGTTCAAAAGTCAAAACATGGGTTCAATTTACAGCTTTCAGAAATCGCAAAAATAGAAGAAACTTTTTAATTATAGACTTAATTTATTTGATGTTTTGTCATTTCTTTATTTTGGATTAGCTTTCCGCGGCGCGGTTTCACCCGCGTCTTTGCTTACTGCTCTGCTCACGTCGCCAGTAGCGTGATGATACATAACCTTCCTTGAGAAATGGACTATCATTTGCAAAAAGAAGAGGTTAGCGCGTTTAAACAAACAAACAAACTCTTCCGCTTTGTATAATATAATAATATAGATAACTTGCTGACTGAAACTAACTGTAAGAGTCGTTTATTATTTATTTCGAACCTTCTATACTTTCCAATTAAGTATTATAATCGTAATCATCTTTGTAAGGAAAGTTGCAAGTTGTTGTGATATCTGCTTTGGTTCAAGACACGGCAAGTTTAATTAAAACTCATTATACGGTCTTACAATAATATGTAAGACCTTTCCAGAATATCCTTTGTTTACTTTTCGCGGAAAATGGAAACTTTTCAGAAATTTGCAATTTTAATAATACCTACGCATTTTTTGGCTTCTAAAGGATTTTATATAATAGGTACATCGGTTATGGTATCACGTTTGAAGCTCAAAAATGCATACCTGCTTCATTTATAAACATACAGTCACCGCCAGGGATGTCTTAAGTGAAAAAGAACATTTGCATTACATTTTCATAGAAATAATCATCTAAAGATGGTTTTCTGACGCCTTAAAATTTACTTTTGTATTGCCACATTCTAGCACCATAGTCACATTAGTCTAAACTACCAGAACAGTAATTTCTAAACATTTAAACTATAATAATAATAATAATAATAATATTCTACCACATGCACACAGCGCCATTTAGCCCTAAATTAAGCAATTATATTTGCTTGTGTTATGGGTACTAAACAACTGATATACTACTTATATACTTTTTTTTTTGTAGATAATAATAATAATAATAATATTCTACCACATGCACACAGCGCCATTTAGCCCTAAATTAAGCAATTATATTTGCTTGTGTTATGGGTACTAAACAACTGATATACTACTTATATACTTTTTTTTTTGTAGATAATAATAATAATAATAATATTCTACCACATGCACACAGCGCCATTTAGCCCCAAATTAAGCAATTATATTTGCTTGTGTTATGGGTATTAAACAACTGATATACTACATATATACTTTTTTTTTTTGTAGATACATACATATTATAGATAAATTACACCCAGCACAGAACAAACAATCATGCTCATCACACAAAGGTTTTTCCTGGGTGGGAATCGAACCCACGACCTCCGGCTTAGCAGTCAGGGTCACTAACCACTAGACCAACAGGCCAGTCAACTGAATATTCGCTTAATAAAGCAGTCTATTCATTTTGTTTAAAATGATATATATCTTTTTTAGAAATCTTGGTGAAGCTTTCTAGTCCATCATTCACTAAGTATTTGAATAAATCATTCGTTTCTTGCTCTCATTTCGACAAGCGTCGTGAGATAATGAGCCATTGATACATACCGTGTCGCCCCGCTCGCTTCCCCCCTAATACTTAGATGGAAATTTCATTAAAGTGTGACGAAACCTTCCCGTGTCATGACGTTAATTCCCGAAGGGTTATGACAGTAATGACTGTGTTTAATCACGATAGACTAAATTTATATGACACGTTCTTAATATAACACGTTATTGTTTACTTGTTGTTCATTCTCTTTGTTATTAAAGATGTGTAGGCGTATGTAATAGAATAATGAACACATAAATAACATGATTTTTAATAGAAATATAACGAAAAAATGTTTAATTTGATACTTGCATAAAGATACATTATATAGGTACCTTTTTTAAGTTTATCAATGGTTTAATAATTAAAGGAACATTCAGACGCGGATAAGTCAAAACATGATAGAAAACCAGTACTAGAAACCTTTTACAAAAATGGAAAATATTTCCAAATCTGAATTCTAAAATATTGGCGTCTTTATATTGAATATTAGGATATAAAGACTCAACGCGGTGAATACAAATGTGTATTTGAAAGTGTAGGGAAAGGTTGTTTAGAGGTTTTCTAGAAAACTCGGTCGATTGTAAAGGTATGTGAGATTACCGATATGGAGATGGGAAGTTTCTTAAAAGACCTGTGATATCGTTTGGTACAATTTATTACATAGTAGTAACTTGTACCTACGGGTAATTTAAATTAAGTAGGTACTATTAATTGGAAACTATTAAACATATTTTGGAAATCTATTTATCGTTTAACTAATTTATTTTGTGAGAGATTTATTGAATTGATGTAAGAAATTACGAATGATGAGATTTGCAGAGAGATTGGCAGAGTCATCACATCATTAACTTTCATGTTATTAATGTTATTTATAATAATAATATAATAATATTCTACCACATGCACACAGCGCCATTTAGTAGTATTTATATGTATTTATTTATATATATTTATAGTATACTTGTATATTATAGTGTGTATTAAGCATATATGTATGGTATAATATATGAATACAAACTTATTTATGTATGTTTATTCTATACTGTTTGTAATTGTTTAGTTAAACGTGCACCTACCCCAATCTTCTCTGCATCGACTAAAGGTTGGCTGGTAGAGAATGCCATTTTGCATTAAGCTCTCCGATGTACACGTAGTGTATAAAGTTTAAATAAATAAATAAGATTTGCTATGTAAAAGTATCGATACGTCTATCTTAATTTACCAGAAACATCAAGTGCAAATATATATAAGATAAGTGTGTTGATTGTTTTCAAATAAAAGTCAACGGTTTTATATCAACGATTACAACAAAAATAAAGATGATTTAGTAAATGACGAATTTAAAGATCATTCCACCGACTCCACCCGATTTATTTTACGATTCTAAATGTAGTACTAAAGATGAAGCAAGTATAATCGGCTTATGTCGGTCGAAGAAAGGTTGACTTACAAGCCAGTCCTGACCCCATGTAATCTCATAAGCCAAAAAAAAGCAGCCAACAAAATAAGAAAACAATCTAATTCAATATTGACAAACTTTATCCAAAATTTAATTTCGACCTAAATCTCTTCTTTGTCACTACGGTATCCCGTCCCAATTTGTTTCTGGATAAGTTCTAAGAACTTGTTAGTAATTGGCTTCTTGTTGTATCACTGTACTACTTTGCAAGCTTTCGACAAATCTTCATTGCCAATTTTGTTTTGTATAGCGAACGTATTATTGTGGATTTACCACGGATCTCGTTATTGAACTTGTTTCCTGACAACATTTTTGGGGCACCTCTAAAATTTATTTTCTCATTTAGGGAATTTTTGTCTGTTTGAACTGTCCATAATGTACAGTTGAACCTAAAAATTCGGTCAATTTGTGAACATTTAGAAGGATTAAACTACAACTTCAGAATTTCAAATCTTCTTCGGTTCTAGTTGAATTCGTACAACTGAGAAATCCCATAACCTATCCACTATTATCGTGTATTAGCTGAGAAGCTATCTCTTTTTATCAAATTTTATTTCAACAATAACAGAAGTAATAAAACAACATATCAATCTATATATCTGTCTCATTAACCCAATTTACGCGTACCGGTATTTCATTTACTCTCAAACCACAAAAGCAATATAACTCATCTCATTAGCCTGTCCAATTTTATTGACGTTTTAAAACAAGCGTACAAACGAAGATGTTATGTCGTTAGAAACGTCACTATTTTGTACCTACGATAATTACATCAGGGGCATCGTGTATTAATTGTAGGGAACAAATTGATTGATGTCGCTTACTTATCAACTGGTGTCAATTGCTAATTGTCTTGTAGCATGTTGAGTTGATGACGGATGTTTGTTTGGTTTTCTTATTAGCATGTATGACTAGGGTGAGGCTACAGGTCATTTTGGAATGCAGGGTTTATTTATGTATTGCCATAGTGGCAGACGAGTGTTAGTGGTTCACTAGTAAAGAACTTGCTTCTCATGAACTTCGAAAGGGTTAAGCAGTTGGTTATGTCACCAGTCTATCACTACTATGTGACTATGTCAACAATAGCAATATTCTGTAGGTACCAGAGTGCCGCAGGCCCAATTTCTCCCCTATCCTTTTTCCTCACCTTCCTCAATCCTTTCAACTACCCCACTCCTTTCATGGTAGGCAGCGGCTTCGCAGAGTCCCTAGCATTGAAGGAGTAATGCTAGAGACTCTGAGTCGTTCATGAGCGACAGTTAGCACTAACCATCACGTGGGCTGTTTGCTCATCTGTCGTCAATAAAATAAAAGTATATGCAGCTAAAGACGCAGACTATTCAGCTTTTATTTCATGTTAGGCTAACCTGTAATATGTCTGTAAAGGAGTAATGCTTTTCAGATAAGTTGTTTTAATTTCATAAGAAGCTTGAAGTAGTAGTAGTTATTATTAGATACGTGTATATTTACGGTCTGCTATTTTTATAATTAACTCATGAACTCAAACAAATACGAGCATGTTTGTGTATTATTTATGACTTGCATATGCTACTAAACACACTAAATCTTTTATTAAAAAATGCCATTAAAATATCTGCAATACATGTTTAAAATAAACACGTCGTGTTATTAATACTATTTTGAATTCAATTATACAAAAATAACTTTAAATTATTTCACAGTCAAATAACTAATAACATTCTGATGCATTTCATACCGCAATATTCATGTTGATTTCATTTTTATTGAAAATTTAAACAGATATTGCATATTTCTACATCTACTAACAAAAAGTTATAAGTACCTAACTTCTGTAAAGATTAAATAATGTCTTTTGTTCTTTAAATAATAGTACATTATTTTTGATTAAAACACCTCTTCGTACTTCTGATTAAATTCGTGATAGGGCGTCAGAGTAGGTAGTAGTAAGTAGCTGTTCCTGGGACTGCAGAGTTCCTAGATTGTGTTTACACTGTTAATCTAAGCTTACTGGGGGCCTACCACCATCTCTTATAGCAGTATTATTTTAATGTTACTTTGTGTTTTGTCTTTTTCTTTTGTACCATTAAAATCAAGGATAGAGACAAAGTAAGGTTATAATAAGATTGCTATAAGAAGTTATTAGAGGTGTTACAGTGATGGATGATCAAGATAACTTAAATACTTAGCTTTAAAATTCATAAATTTAATCATTTTTCTTTTTAACCAAAAATATATGTACAGATCTTTATTCTGTTAACAATTTTTTGACTTATATAAATGTTAACTATCGTGTTTATATAACACACAAAAAAGACATATTACAGTTTGTATTACACACGTACTACCTAATAGGACAGCAACACAAATGACAAGACATCGACGAACAAATCGAAAGACTGTATAAACAAAGAAACAGTTCCTTCCAGTACTCTAGTAATTCAATTTCCTTTGGGAATATTGGCAATATCAACAAAATCGAATATCGTCGAAATGTCCGCCGTTGTATTAACAGGATATTGGTCCAAAACGTGGGACGAATCCATTAGCCAGGGTGGTTTTTAATTAACTTTATCTGTCCGATGCGCCTAAATGATCGCAGCACGCTTTATAATGATTCGATATTCGTTGTATGGACGTTAATGTCCTTTATGTGTCGGGACAATGGAGAAAATGTCAAATATTATACTGGAGTAAACGAACTCACGACGTTTAAGTTGAGAAGCTTGCCGAATAATGGAGATCTTTAGATCTGCATTGATAAATTGATTGAGAATCTACAACCTACAAACCTGACATGAATCTCATAAAGTAACTATGGTTCTAATAAAAAAAAATATGTACCTACTTATCATCTTCATCATTATCATGTCAGCCAAAAGACATTTTACATTTGTTTTAAAGTCAGTTTATCGTCAAAACCATAAGTTTAACGCTTTTGGTGGTAACATCACGGCTTTGCCCAAAGTGGATGATAGATCTGTATTACGTATATTTAGATATCGTCAGCCATTTAGCTTCTATGGATTAGGATATACGCTTATTACGAAATACTAAGGGACAGTACAATTCAATCCCACTTTTTGCCCAACTTCGCTTTTCGGGGCTCATCTAACTGGGAACCTCCGGGTGTTAGTAAATTTAATTAAAACAACATTTCAGAAATTCGAATTAATTTAAAATGCTTTTAATTTGTTGTTTTTGTCCTTGCTTTTTAAAAATTGACATATTTTAATTAACCCTTACCTTGACGAACCCTTTTTAGAAATTGGGAATTCTTTTTTTATCGCTGCTTTCTGCGTTTTATCCAAATCTTACCTTGCGCTTATTAGCTTAGACTCAATGGGTCAAATTTTTGACTATAATTTCTTACCTACGTCTTTTTTCCATTAAGGGTAAAATTTATGTCAGCTCACATTAATAACATGAGAACGCAAAGTATAATGGTACAACAAGTACGTAATAATTATAAACTGTGTAATTATGTTACTGTTACTTGATATCTGGGCTAGTAAGTACTGTGGTCGAGTCTCACCCATATACAATTACACAGTGTAAGATCACAATTCATATGCGTACCTATCTACTTTAACAATGAAATTTAAAACATCTTCCACATAACATCGAACTTAGTAGAAAGGATACTTAAGACGAAAAACATCTTTTGCGAATGAAATTTTCTGTTTATTGCCACAGAGTCACAACATTGGCAAATTGCATTTCTGATTTTACAACTTTTTTCCATTGAATGTGCGGCATATTTAACATAAACGTCGCTAAAATACCCGAAATAGGAAATGCTTCCAAACATTTTTCGTTGGGAAAACAATTTGCCGTATCAGGACTTCCCATTACCCGGTTTTATTGTAACCCGGTCCCACCTTCGTGTAGGGAGAGTAAACACAGTGTTATCTCACTTACACGTTCAATTTGTATGCAGGGTCTAAAGCTCCCCTGGCAACCGCTCACCGCGCGTATCATTTGGTACCGGCCGAATAGAAAAGTGCTAGTGTACCTACTAAATTCAACACACCACTTTAAAATTTACAAAACACGTTTTTGCGTAATATGTATTTAAATTTATTTCAATAAAAAAAAAGACGGTTAACTCCAACCCCGTACACAAGTATGCAAAATCTATTTCGTTGCTTTTTGTTTCAAAAAGAGCCTTCACAATCGGATGTAATTGAAATATCCTTTCAATAGAACTATCTATGCGGTCAGCACTCCAGTCAATAGCTGAGCAGAGCAAATTCTATTTGCATGAATTTAATTCGGTCCTTCGTTTTACAAGATTGTTTTTCAAATTTCTCTGAACAAAGTTTACTTTCAACCTTACAGTAAGAAGCGCAGACTAACTTTTTGTTTGTCTAGTTAAGTTACGTTCTCTTTTCTACGTGTCGTTGGATACTAGTTTGTCGCTTAGAGTTTCTTAAGTAAACATCGAGAGACATCTAATTAAAGGCATTAACTCAAGAACATTATGGTCAGTCCTTTTGATTTGTTTTATCTAGGTAGGTAATGTGTAGACTTTATTAAAAAAAATAAAAGAAAGATTTGTTAGATTTTGCTGGCAACTGAATACCATAAATAAAGCCTTAATCCAGAAAAATACCATTCACATACATATTTACGCGTGTTTTCAATAACTGAAGCAAGTAAACACTTGATAAAAAACAGCATTACTCAACCTAAAATATTTTTCGTACATTACGTTAATCTCTTTATACACGCTCGTCGATTACGGGTGCTTTTAATTTGGCCTTTTTAATGGGTTCTAATTACATAATAATATTTGACTTTGAATAATTACGCTATTTAGTTATATTATTATATTAACATAATCCAGCCTTGAAGTAAATTATATTATCAATATCCTTCATATCATCATATTGCCATATCAATGAAAAGATCTTTAGCCGCACTTCTCGTTCGCTCAACTTTACAGGGGCCTAAGTCTGCTATCACAATAGTGTCAAAATGGTCGATCATTGGTCTCTTATTAGTTGAAACTTGTCAAAATCAACTAGTAAGAGATCAATGATCGACCATTCTGACACTATTATAGGTTTAAACTTGTCAACATCAACTAAAATAGATCAACGAAGATCGACTATTCTGACACTATTATTGGTTGAAACTTGTCTCATCAATCAATCATTATGAGATCAATGATCGACCATTCTGACACTATTGTGATAGAAGACTTAGGCCTCAGGACTTATCACAATCTTCGCCTGACCACGCATTACCTACAAAGCATTCTACCATACGTTACAACCTATCATAATGTTGTACATTTATTAAAATACGTACACAACCACCTTTTCCAAAGTATCATGCAAAAACCCATACATCAGTTTAAAAAGCATTACATATTGGAGCTTTTAGTATTAAAACATTTTTCTTGGCGTTTTATTCACGTGAATAAGGCGCCGTTCCTGACGCGGCTCAGTAATATTTTATATTCCAGAAGCCATTTGTTTAGGCACTTGAATACTTTATTCATGAACCTTAGCATATTCGACCTTTTTAAAATTCACTCCTACCTATTTGTTTACCAGAAAACATTGACGCGAACGGTGCCGACATTATTTACATAATCATAATGTTAAAAAACTCAACGCTAACTTAGCATCTAAGCGTTATTTTAGTTTAAACAAAAGACACCTTTAAACTCTTTGGTAGTCGTCCTAGCTAATTTCAGCATGAATGGGCCGGATTAATCGGGAAAGTAGGTTCCCTTTCACAGAAGATCGACGTAAGTGTAGTAGTATCCATAATATTGCGTTTCTTTCGCGCTGCAGGCTATATTGCTCCCCATTCCTTTATCCTCACCTCCCTCAATCCCTTAATTTATACCTCTTACTTCACGGTAGACAGCGACCTCACGGAGTCCCTGGCATTTCAGTATTAATGCCAAAGACTCTAAGTCGTTTATGAGCGATATGTACTATTTAGCACCAGGTGGACTGTTTGATTGCCTACCATTGCCAGCATTAAAAAAATTGTATTAAAAATCTGATATTGGCAATAATCATCACCATCTTACCTACTTCTTATTAAACATACTATCGCGTTCAACACAACACGTTTACACTGTTAATGGTTTGTTGGGTACTGATTTACTGGAGTCAAAGCGATTAGTGTGTAGGTAGAATTGTCCCGCTAACCAGACAATAACTACTTGGCTTCAAACCACATTAACGCTCCCAAGGGTAGGCACAAAGTAGCCAAGTAATAGTCCCTGTACCAGACTCAATTTAAACTAGATGTTGGTTTACAACAGTGGAACCATTATTTTTATGAAGGACTTTTTTCCTAGAGATTGTATGTAATAAGGCGAAATGAACATTTAATAAAAAACGTACGTAATAAAAAAAATATTTTTAATTAACACAAGACAAACTTCCATAAAACCAATTAACCTACTAGGCTTTTCTGTTTATCAAGTGCTATATTTTATATTGTTTCGTCAAGAGAGATAAAAAGATACAGAGATAAAGAGGCCTATTCTACGTATTTAATTATTAAAAATAAAAACGTACGCCTGCCTAAAACAAACTGAAATGAAGATTCCACTTTTTTTTATTCCGACGCTACATTGCAGTAATATAAACCCTATGTCACTCCCACAATTAATAAGAATCTAATGACACCTCAATTATGTATGTTAAAATCCAATAAGTCGTTTAGGCAAAAGAAATAGACATACATAGGCGTAAGGCGCCTTACGTAATTCATAACTAATTTAATAATATTTTTACGCTCAATTAAATTAAAGACAACCATCTTTGCTCGTAACGTTTAGTACTTATAATGTAATTACAACAATTTTCTTTTGCTAAATAAAATTTCACAATTCAATTTACCTATATCTACCTTTTCATTAAAAAAACCATAAAATTCAGCAATGTTGTTGATGATAAAAGTTGCATGTTAAAAGTTATTTATTACACCTTCTGTAATGGTGACAATTAGCAATAATGTATGAAGAAAGGTATTACCTAAATATTAAAGATATAATAAACTTTACCTCAATTTTCGCCACCTTTGCTGTTCCACCCACATCCATCGGTTACCCGTCATCGTATAATAAACTTCACTGTTACATAATTAGGTACCTGTAAATTTTATATTACAGGATCTAACATTAATTGGCATAATATTATATTACAGTAAAACCTTGCTGCTTTCAACATGAATAACTTATTGACGAGGTTATTTTTTATTATTTTCTTATCCCTCTTTATTATTCTTAAAATGTTTTCTGTCCTTCTTAATTTCTATTCGTATTTTTGTGTCTCGTACAGTGTTTTGTGACTGAGAGCACCGAAAGTCCAATTACCTTTTTGGTACTTTTTTTTTGTGTTCTTCCTTAAATCTGTATTACTACATTGGCAACGGATTAATTGTATTTTAAACGATGAGCCACCACAATACCTGTTTGACATTTGAATTGCATGAAAGACTTTTTAACTCTTAGATAATAAAAATTGTAAAATATAATGATTACCGTTACGAATAACACGTTCGATAAATATAAAATAATGATAATTAATATTCTACTAAACAAGAATATCTCCTTTCATTTATCAATGAAACCTCAAAGCTAATGGCGAGCTATTATACTGTTTTGTAATAACAGCCATTATTTTCGTAAATAATTAAGCTCCTGTATTTTAGACAAAATAAGTTCATTATGAGTTGGTTTATTCGGAAGGTTCGACCCTTATCATGGATTCGTAAATGTTCCCGTCACAGCCTCGATATAAATTTTATCCAATTCACACAGGGATGAGAGCTATAAAGTTCTCGGGAACGGTTATACTTCGAATCTAGTCGTTAAAGTATAATTACCGTATGTAGTTTATTGCTATTGATTTTATACATTTGACGCCAACATCACAGTGGAAATTTTTAATCTGTTATCGGAAAATGTTATTGCTGAGGGTACTGTGACGTAATTTGAAGTCGGTTTATTGCCGAAGTAAAAATGATAGGCTGCTGACAATAACATTTTTACGCTTTATTTTTCTGCATTTAAAAAGTTGATTGTTGACAGCCTTCTTTAACACCACTACCGGTTCTAAAAAGCGCTAACACAACTAATAGAGCGTTCTTCTGGTAAAGAGATTGATCTTCTAGCACCTTTATGAGTACCAGCTCCTTATTGCTACATTACAGAGCTAAAGCGGCTTCTCATACAAAGAACATAAATTAATCACCACGCTTGTTCAAGTCTGATCGATAATTTTAAACTTTTACCGGTTATAAGTTTAAGATTCTCACGCTATTTTCTTTGACCGTATCTCATTAATACCCAAGCTAAACTTAGAAACCTATAAAAAAATAAATCAAAAAATCAAGAGCTAAATATCATAAGTTATAAGTATATTAAACGCAAATAACAAATAATGCTGCTGTAATATTTTATGATGACTTCGCAATTGTCTTCCTTGTCCATTCATAACGATACCGAGCAAACTTATTACAAGTCGTTCAAGTATCAAGGAACTGGGTCTTGTTTGCCTAAAAGCTATATTTCATCATGAAGGCATTAAGTTTTTAATAAAAGTTTATTAAAAACCTCATCTTCTTCATAATTTTGGGAGGCAAAATCCTAATATTAAAATTTTTACTATAAACATGTATTTTTAGGAACTGTAATATCTGTTAGCCTTCTAATATTGCGGTCGGCGGAAGCTTTGCAGTAAATATGTAAATTGCCATGAGAAAATAAGTGTTAAACACAAGCTTCTAAGCACTTAAATGCAGTGCATTTTTCGCTTACTTTATACTGTTTCTTTATATAACCTTGAGTCAACTGTTTTTGTTTTACTAACATAGTTTCCATATCATGCAGTGCGGATTATACAAATAGTACCTATACGCTAGATTTATTAAATCTGAAGGCATGCATTTTTTGGAATTGGTGCACAAAATCATCACAATGTTTTGACCCCAACATGAACTTTACCGAAATATTCTTAACCGTCCTAACTACTAACTATTGGTCTAGTCACATGTATATACATCTAAACTAATATTATAAGGAAAAAAATTTTGATTTTATGTATGTTTGTTTGTATGTTGGTATTTAAGTCAAGATCTACGCAACCGATTTAAAAAATTGTTTTATATAAGACGGGTAACATAGGCTACATTTTATTATATTATATTTTTGCCCGACTGTCGAAGTCATTTTTAAAATTTCAATTTTTTAAGCAACCTTGTAAATCTGAATGATGCAATACGATAATAGCTGTTTGTTGTGAGACCGAATTAAACTTTTGATACCAAAGCGAAGCGAGAGCATACGTCTAGTACATTATAAATAGGGCAATATACCTATGATAAAAGCGTATAAAACGTTGTAATAACGTCGCATGGTAAATAAGCCCAGTTTTAATTACCGCCCCTGTGTTATATTACCGTGCCGTTATTTGCCATACAACACCATGTAGGCAAATAAAATGAAAAGCAATACACGCTTAAAATAATGGAGGATTTGCTAAAGGTAATACTATCCGGCCTACTATCAAATTATTTTTTACAAAAAAACTGTAATTATCTAAGAGTAGCCTGAGTTTCTTGCCAGTGTTTCTCACAGCTCTACCTCGTCAGCGGACTGGCTTGAGGTCAATTAGCTGACTTCATGTAATTTTGTTGTTGCTATTTTATGATCTAAATAAAATAAATGCTTTGAGTTTGAGTTCGAGTTAGCGGTGTTCAGGAGTTCCCTAAACTTAGTTTTAATGCTATGCATAAGGCAGCTAGGTAGACAAAAGACGGCTCGGCATAATAGGTATACTTCTATATGTTGTAGAATTTTGTACTTCATGGCGATCAGAATTTCTCTTTATGCAAGTTTTACCTAAGCCTTCAGCTCCCTACCTCAGTTATAAATGCTCATGCATTAAAAAGATTTAAGAAGAAAGATCAAATCCAGCAAATCCTTTGTATACATCTTCCACCTTTCAAGGCGTCCGAGCGTCCTTCTGCAATATTACTATTTACGATTTAAAATACACCCAATGGCCCTTGACCTACTTGTTTGGAAGTATCAAAATAAAGCACGAATCTTCTGTCAATTGAGTGCACTTACAGTGCATCGTTACTAACAAATTAGCCATTACGTAATGTAAAACTAAAACTAAACATTACTTTCATCAGATGAAGACGGCAAAACTGCCTCGTCCAAATTCCACAAAGGCAACCAATCTGCTGATTCACAATATTAGCATCCAACGAATCTCCGCTGTTTTGTTCAAGTCATCGGTCTACCTCGTTGAAGAAATCTTATGTGATACATAAAGTAATAAGTCCTTGCGCCCGCAATTTTAACAAGAAAAGTCACATACAATTTCTAATTCTGAAAGCCGCTACAAAAAAGTAAATAGATTAATTAAAAGAATTTTTATATAGTAAAATACGGCATAAAATGTTAACTTGTGATGCATATAATTGGTTTAAAACACTAGCCCCTCACCAAGCTTTATTTCATAATACGAATGCGCTGAATCGAACTAAATTGATATTGTTGATTGAAAATGTACATTGTATAGTATAAAGTAGAATTCAGTCAAACGCGAATATTTATCTCACGCTGCTAACTGAAATTGATCTATTGTTTTTTGGTGTTTGGTTTGCGTTTAATTTTCACGAGAGCTATTTGCCGTTTATATTCAAATTCGTAGCAAATTTAATATTTTAGTTATAAGTAACAGTAAAAATTTATTACATTTTAACCTCAATACGCGAAACTGCAGAAATTTTCTTTTATATTGTTTTTCGTGAAGCTTTTTTATATCTACGTATACAAATAAACATAATCCCAGCGTATCGTTGCTACTAAGGTACCAGCTTATCATCAGGTGTGTCGGAGATTAGATTAGATTATTTTTTATTGTACGATGCCCATTTCTATTAATAACCTCCAAAAATAAGTAGCACTTAATGGACTGTTTTATCGCTAATGCTACAACTGAGGACGACTACTTCAAACACTTCAGTAAATAAGATAAGTGCTTTGATTTATTTCGATGATTAACTTTTATAGTATTTAGTATTTTGCACATTGTTACACGTTGGCAAACTTCGGAATTCATACATTCATACAATATTGTTAAATTTACTGTAAACTCGTACAAAGTTATTCTTATAACTGTCTGATTTCTATACGTAATCCGTCGCAACTAAATGCTTCTAGACAATCATACAACTGTGTGTGACACAAAAGCGCATGTTGTATGCAAAGATTGTGAGATTTTGATTTTGTGATTAGTGATGACGGTTTAAAAATCAAGCAGCATTTATAAAATTGAAGCTCTGTGCTATCTTATGAGACTAAATGCCACCTGCTGCTTAATCAGGGCGTCCTTAAAGTGAGCTGTAAACTATAGGTAGCCACTTCCCGAAAGGAACACAACAATACCGAATTAATATAGGTACTATTAACTGCGGTCTTGTGTAGATACAGTGGCGGCACTTTCCCATTCGGACTGTTCCAATTTACATGAACAAACTTTGTTTGTTTTAATTTTGCAATTTTCAAGTCGCGTAATGGTTTTCAATTTAAAATAATAGCCTGATACTTAAACGATGCGTTAGGATGTTTGTACATATTAACACACCACATGAATTCACATTTTCTTGAGTTCCTAAACTGCTACTATGACTTTTCTTAACATAAAATAATAACATACGAGTATACTGGCGGCAAATAAGCCTTATGATAAAAGGCTAGACAGATAGTAACCAACTTTATGCAATTTTAATAGAAAGTACTCGCTTAATCATCATTTTAGCCGTAGGAAATCTGCTCCAAACATCATTGGGGTTTTGCCATAATCGCTATGCTGGCGGATTAGCAATCACAATGGCGACAGTCTTATCAAAGGACGCTATTGCCCGTCCTTCGATGAATTATTTTTCTGCCGGTTTCTTATTTGATAATCGTCATCATTCGATAACTTGATTGCGCAAGTGAAATACATCTCCACAACCGCCAGGTTTTATATAACTAGTACACTAGTATGTACTAGTACACGATGGAACCGTCAATTCCTAACTTCACAAATTAAGTTAATTTGTGACGTCGCATCGCGTCGAATTTGTCTGTGTGTAGTTGTGTGTTAATTAAGCCATTAAGCTTTCTTTAAACCTCTTTTAAGAAAAACGTGTTAAAGCTTTCGAGACAAAGATAATGAGTTGTATCATAGCAAAATTAGTACAGACATTAAAGATCACTTGAGTAATTTTTTTTTGCGTTTACCTCATTGTATTTTATTATGAGCCTGAAGAAGTCCTCTACTAAACATAAGCTTATATCTAACTTAATTATTTGCCATAGTCACCATTTTGTAAGGTTTAGTAGGCACACATATAACGCAGTTGCGTGACGTCATATTTTAAATAGGAGACAACAAAACCAATTCCACTGTTCATCATTAATAAACCAGCCTTTTAAATATAGATTCAACTATGAAACCAAATGAAACAAAACGTCGAAACCCAAGACTGTATAGCAGTGCGTGATTACCCCAAGAATTCTTTACGTTCTAATGAAAATCTTTCCATGTCTACATTTGCGTGCCGTAATCCGCGCTTTAATATGCCACTCCATTTTATTCATGGACATTGTGAAGCGCCGTCACGTTTAAATTCCTTCCTCGTGGCAGTTATTAGAGTGGCTTGCGAATGCACTAACGTACCATATAAAACTTAAGTGACACTAACGTGGCCAGAGAATTAACGTCAGGTGAAATATGGAAGATAACGTCACCACTGGGCAAGCTTTATGGACATGATTTGGGTCTGACTAGTCGTGGTTTTCATTTATATATTATATGCAAAATTATTTTGAATATTGCGTTCACGTCAAAAATAATTAAAGGTTTAGGTGATTTGATAATGTGCTGTAATGTGAAAGTTTTGTAAAATGAAAATATTATTTCGGTGAAATTTGATGCGAAGGCGTAAGTTACTCTCCCGATAACTTTTCTCTTTCCTCATGAATGTTCTTTGGTTTTTGTTTTTGCACGATGTTTCGGTTCTCTTGTTTACGATACTACCAAGCGTAATACGCTTTGATCTATACTATCCGGCAATTAAAAAGTGGCTTAATATGTTTATTGCTACTCGATTTTATTGTTATTGGAACTTTGAACTCGTTTGTATAAGCCGCAATTCTGAATAGGCAACATAGCAAAAACACATTACCTAAGCACCGTTGTCAATGGCAGTTTTAATTATTCAATACCTATAATACCTATTTGTCTTTTTGTTTTGCAAATGTAATTATTACATTAAATATTCACAGTAATAATTTTATGTGTATCTAAAGCAAAGTAGATAGGTCTTTGATGGCATAAATATGAACTAGATAAATTCTAATTTTATGTAACTACCCCAATACGGTTATGTTATCGATTTTTAGTTGTATATTTATAAACAGACTCCTAGAAATCCTCCTTCTATTTAGAAATTTCACGGTTTTCGATCGACATTGGTCTATTTATAATAATTGTAGACTTTCAACAGTCTCAGAATTCTCTTAGATAATACAACAACAATAAATCCCACCTAAGCAACATGAAAAGATAAACTGATAAACTTAGAGATTGCTCTGCTCCCGAGCCTGCAATGAATTCGCCAACTTAATTTCCGAGTTGAATTCATGGACTCCGAACTTGTGCGGTACTAATTACTTAGTCACATTATTCTACGAAGAGCTAAACTGTTCGAATCCGAAAGCCCGATGCGGTAACCGTTTTGCATTCTGAATGCCCATTCCCAGTCATGTTTATTGTCTCGGCGTGACAGAAAGGGAAAACGAATGGAAACTCGCTGCTGAGCTTTTTGAAAACAAGTTTTGAATCGAGGAGACAAGTTATTCTACTGGGTTGCTTAAACTTACTGTATTAGTATATACCTAACAATGTATTTTCACTTACTACATTTTATACTCATTCTGTAATGATTAAAGATGGTAAATATTACGTCATAATAATAATAACCCATGGAGAAATATTCACTTTCGAATTCACATTACAATTATTTTTACAGTTAACACTATTATAGAAATGCAGTACATATTAATAAAACCTTAACAAAATGTTCAAATTTTAAATAAGCATTTAGGTAAATTATAAAATATCTATGATACCAAAATTGCATCATGGCACCAGAATATTATTTGTTTTATTTTGCTAAGAAAAGATTAATAACACGGTTTAAACATAAATAACAAAAACAACAACTATTACAGTGTCTAAAACCAAACTATATTCTGTAACAGACTAATAAATGTGCTAGCTTCTAATATTTATCGTCTTTGTAAGAAAGGGAGGTAGTAATTTAAACTAGTGTGGTATACTAAAGGATTCTATTGAGTGTCGATGGCGTTGACGACAATCATAGGACGTACTGACTCGGGCGTTCCATGCATGAGAGGGCAGGTCACATGCGGCCGGTGATCCAGAACACGCAATACGTAAACAGGCACGGTCTATGAACAATATAAAACACGAACTCAATTCATAATAATTAAAATCCTTACCAAGAAAACATTCCTTTAAAGTTAACAATAACTGCCTGTTTCGAAGAAATTTCCTCTTTCTAATTACTTATTTGCAGAGTTTTCACGTACTTTCGAAGCTTCTATTACAAATATTACATGTGCGAAGTTTATGTATTTGGATCACGTACGAGAAATCAAATAAAATGTGTTGTAAACGTAGAAGTACACTCATTTCAAACGAGAACTTTGAAAATCAATTCTAGAAGTTTCTTTAGACAAATTTTGACTGCCTGCCTTCAGTAAAACATCGTAAGATACAAAATAAACAGGCTTTGCTTTGCTACCAGGTAGAATTTCTTGTTATTTCCTCTTACGTTGGGAACGCAAATGATAAACGAAGGAGGATTTTTTATTTTTCTGCGGCGCTGTTTTCAAATTGAGTTCATACTTTTACAGCCCATCGGTGAATCATGTTTGAAGTTTTGTGAATAATTTTAGTCTATATAATACAATGAAGTACAATTAACAATTCAACATTCGTGTTTTAAGGGAAACAAAATCGATAATACAATAATATTAATATTCAATCATTCAGTTATTGTTATTTACACATTGTCAATGTTTGAAAAGTTTCCTTATTTGTTCCAATTTGTATAGACACAGTTGGCCGTGCCTTTGTCATCTCTGCTTACGTCTGCAAGATATAAAAACGTTGCTGTATGACATCCAAATCTACCAATGCTGAGCCTTTTTTAGCAACACATTCCTTAGGAACTCAGTAGCAGGCATACAAGCAGTTGTGCTTGTATGTATGCCTGCTACAACGGGCAAACTTATACCTAGTGCTTTTAAGACCGTGCCCATCGCATCCTAAGATAAAACTCGATGTACCGTTTAAAACATTGAAAATATTTTTTTAAATTCTGAACCTCTGCGATAACGATTAATAAACATCAAAGGTTAGACATTGGTCTTACGGAGACGTCGAAGCCCATTTCTACTAACGATCGTTAGTAGAAATGGGCTTCGACGTCCCCTCGATTCAATACATTTATACCAATATATTAAAAAAATTAGAAAGCTTTAAACAGTCAGAAATTACCAATGAACGTAATGAAATAATTATAATCCTCAATTAAATTCCTCAAAGCTTCTTCATGATGAAGTATGATTTAAACGCCAAGATAACATATAATTAAAACATTTTTGCATTAGATATATCTAATGCAAAAATGTGCACACTGGTATCACCCCAGCCAGAATAACGATACGTCACGACAGGAACAACAAAATACTCTCATATGTTACACATTACAGTATTATTCACAAGTACAATACCAACATTGGCCAAACAGTGAAACAATAAACTTTAAATACACTTTACTTCAATAGTACCTAGTGCCCAATAACAGGCTACAGTCCATTGTCACACCTCGAGTTCGTGTACGTGCCAATACCACTATTGTTTAGTCTGCGCTCGGATCTGCAAGACTATTGCAACAGAGGCCACGGCACGTTTCGAACAGGCCGCAAAGATTAATTAATTCAAAGCCGATTCACATGTAGAATGTAGTCTCTGGCTAGAAATACGGTAGTCACGAATAAACAAGCTTCAATGTTCAAGAAGCTACTTCACTGAAATATTTACAACTTTTATTCAATTTTTTTTATGTAGAACCCAAGCACACGCAGTAAACAAATAATTTTCAGGTATTATTAAATATTTACATATGTCAATCCCAAGACGCATAGAGTAATGAAAAATTCGGATTTAGTAGCAGGGTCTCGGATAATAGGAATATTGTTTCTCACAGAATCTCTGCTACAGTGACCAATACCCAACGGAGAACGAAGATCGTGTGTAAACATAGATGAAATCCCTATATCCTTGCTCTTATAGATCGATAGCGAAAACTGTCACACACGGCAATCGATCAGCCTCAGTATCGAGAGCTCAACATGTCCTTCGAAGCAGGAAGATGTTATACCACTACTGGTTGTTACGTCTGAGAAATACGTTAAGCTTAAACCTGCACAAAGTGGGACAAACGATATAGTCAGCCTCCGATCCTCATCGATGCTAGTACCGAACATTAAATAGAGGTAGTATGATTGTAGGAGAAATAGTTTTATTTTTAGTCGAGGTCTTCTGCAATTCACTGCTTAATATAGTTTTATAAGAATTTACGAATAAGCTTTCAACAAGTATTAACATAAACTCTCTTCAAGTAAGAAGATTGATGCCGTACATCGTATAAAGCTTAATGGTTGGCATGTATATTCTGACGAAAATAATGTCCCGTTCACCACTTATGGGAAGGCATTTATAATATACCCTAGGCTCTAAATCACTACGGTTTTATCAGCCTTTTTGCGGTAGCAAACGAAATACAGCTCTGAAATATAGATGGCTCAACAATCAGTAACCACAGAAACGTATCAATAAAACTGTTCGCAAACTTTAACTGGGTTTTATTTAACAAAGTTTTGATGCCGCCGGTATATGTCGCACGATGCAAGTTTTAAACTGAATTTCACCTAACAAAGATAAAAAACAAAAATAGGTTGAAAATCTCTTGTGTGTTAGAATTTAAAATTTACTTTATAAAATGGCCTTGACATTTATCTATGTCATCTCGAGCTTTTCTTAAAAGGACTTCAGACTTGTTTGACAAATACAGCTTGTATACTTTGATATAAACTCGTCTAGGTACTATCGTGGATTATGTCAAAACAGTTTTGTTTTTGTTGATCTTGCGTCATTAGTATATTTGAACTAAGTTTGCGAAGCACACAACTTTCGTAATGTTATTTATGTACCTACGTAAACAAAGTCTGTGAATGTTCTGACAAAGTACGCAGCTGCTGTTGAAAGCGGTACAAGTAAAGTTTTGTATCCAAGAAGCCTTGATACTGTTAGACCTCTATGTCATTCAACATCGCCAACATCTGTTACTAACATTTTTCAAGTTGCGTATCTTATGACGTCATTGTTAGACCTTCGTCCTTCATACGCGGTAGAGTAATAAAATATGTGTTCCCTAGATCCAAGAATATTACAAAGTAAAGTACTTGCCTATTATTGTCCTTCTACAGGACAACAGCATAAATATATCAAACAAATTGCTAGATACGAGCTACTCTTATGCACATAAGAGTAGCATTAGCCATTTCGGGCTGAATATATTAGTTATTCTAGGTTCTCTGAGAACTTTGTCCAGGGAGCTTACCTTTTCTAAAATTGATTTGCCAACAAACCATACGAACTATTGAACTAAAATCATACATTTCTCCGATAGCAACCAGAGTTAATACAATACACAAATAATATGTATGTTCTACATGTCAACCTAAGAACATCTCTAATCAGCTTAACGCTTCACTTAGCGATGTCTAAGTAACTAAAATGGAAATGTAGTCACTATTCATTATAATAATTTTAACTTGAATTAGTTCTACCATGTGTGAACGTGTGTTTATCCCACATGTTACAAAATAACATAACATTGACAGAAAATTAACAGCGCTGTCGGTGTTTACTCTAAAAACTAAGAACTAACTCGTAGAGCTGTTATGGATCTATTTACCTGAAAAGTATTTAATTGAAAAACATTTCCTTCTTTCCCTAGACCATGTGTAGATTTTCATTATATTCATAAAAAAATATAGGATTGACATAAGTTAACGCCAACATTGTCGTTAGCTTATGTCAATCCCGTATATTTTTGTATCTATTTTTAAATCTATGCCACTTTTCTAGGCCCTCTCGTCTTTACGTTTAGAATGAATTTGCATCAGTAGGTTTTGGTACCTAATGAAATGAATAATTTTTGTGGTATAGGAATTCAATTACTATAGGAGAGACTTGCGTTTGAGAAAAATACAATTATGTATTTGCAGATGATAAATTTTATTCTACAAATTAGTACTAGTTTAAAACTGTTTGAAAACGTATATAAAACACTAGCGGCTCGCACCGGGTCCCCTAAATTTGGCTCTATCGCAAAAACTATTTTTGGTTAGCTATAAACTTTAATCTACTATCAGATTTCATTTCCAAAATTCAGATTGCGATAGGGCATTATAGGAAGGATACGGGAAAAACCGAAAGCAGCTGCTAGTCTATTTATAAAATAAATAAACACAAAAACAAATAAGTACCTATTATATTAATAATCATGTTTTTTGCGTCCATTGTATAGCTAATTTAATTCCAATTCGTTCAAGAAAAGGAAAAACAGTCCATTTGAACGTAAACAAACATAATTAATTGTGTCCTCAAGTTTTAATAAACGTCAGAAGTGTCCGGTCCATGTCCATCTCGTCTAAAGTACGCCACTTTGCTTCTATAAAGTTTAAGTGGGTTTCTACGAAAGGTTATTATTATATTAAGGAAATATATTTAAACTTAATAAATTAGTTTGTTAATTAAATACTTTAAATGTTTATGGTATAGTTTTGTGCTTTGTGCTAAATATGAAACTAAAGTATGGATTATACTTCCATACTAATATTACGAATACGAAGGTTACGCTTTCACGCCTAAACCACTGAACTGATTTTGATGAAATTGGTATAGAGATAGATTAGACCTAACAACATCTTTTATCGATAAAATGACTTGAAGGGGTTGAAATTAGCATCAAAGTTTGTATGAAAAATCGTCAATGTATAAAATTGGTATAATAAGTATGCAGCAGTGTATTTTTTTTATTACGGAAATAAAATTTTATGCGGGCAATACCTAGTATTATATAAAACTACATGTTATAGTTTTAAGCTTTTTGTTGCTTGTGGCTTCAAACTATCTTGGCCACTGTTGTGCGCCACTGAAGTTTCTTTTGCACGGTTTTTATTTATGACATCTTATGGACTACTACCTATACAAGTTACATACAAATAACGGATTCAAAATACTTCAGGTCTCTGGATACAAATATTTGTGCATCTAAAAAGTAAATATAAAATGTATTTATCCATTTCGTCATCAAGATGGCCAATAGAAAATTTAAGCTGATGCCTCGTCGTTAGAGTTATAGAAATATTTGTCCCGAGCAAAGAACAGACTTTGACGCAACGATGGCAGTAATGATTAATGGCCATCAAGATTCCTTCGATGTCAAAACATAGTAATCATCGATATAATCCTAAACTAACTTGGCAAAGCTTTATAGTGTTCAGGTTTGATCGAAATGCTTAAAAATCATTTCAAAATTACATGCAAATGTTTTCTTGAGAATTAGCTATTAAACTTTTCTTGACTGCGACAAAATGCAGCAAAAATAATACCTTTACTGCGAATCACAATTTCCCTAATACTTTAGTAGTAGGCACTTAAGTTATACCTGCATATCAGGTACGGAATACGTTACATTTACCTAGATTATACACGAAAGCTGCATAATTATTCAAATGCATCTAAGCAAGCATAGTTAACTTAGAAGAGCTTAGAGTTGCCAAGACACAGCAGTAAATACAGGTAATTTCAGTTCATTACATATTACAAACGAAAACGTACTCTAGCTTTATATTAACAAAGACTAAATTTGTGTATTAATAAGTATTTAATCACTTATCAAATGTTAGATTGTGGTAACGACGGATTAAATAACAGTTTAGTAATTCGTACTGGCAATTTAATTTGTCTATTATAAACAAACAAGATATCGATCGTTTTTAGTAGATAAACGTTCCAACTTATTATTACTATCATTATCACAAATTGCTTTCTGTTCATTTCCTCTCAATTTAATTAAATCAGTTATTATTACTGCTATTTAAATAACTACAGTTCCGTTATGAATAAAGTTTGAAAATAACGTCTGGGTAAATACTGAGATTATGAGTTGAATAGTAAACATAATGGGGCTGTATAGGTAAAAACCGGTCCTACCTACACAAATTAAACGAATAACAACTACATATAAAACCTTTGCAAATAATTAGTTCAAGTTTTTGTTTGATAGTTATATGATTTTGGTACTATAACTGTTGTATTAAAAGAAAAAAAGGATAGGTAGGGATTTATAGTTCCTATCAATAGCATTTCAACTCAAAGTAGTCCACCGACCGATAGACCGTTAAGTATTTTCATAATGACAGATTCTCAGTTCTCGTCCATCTGTTACAACCTACCATAGTTCCTACAATACTAATAAAACAATAGTAAATATCCATATTAAAACCTCCCCTTCCTTACGTGCTATGCTTCATATATTTTATTTCCTGTTCACATATCTTAAGCGCTTAAAGGGCCTCGCTACGTCATTGACCGCCGATAATGTAATTGACTGTCTAGACTACTTTGATGAAGAACGTTTATAACAACCGATCGAAGTGTTTATGAAAATAAATTAACTTTGATCTTTTTAATCTTGGGTATGACAGGAAAAGCATGAAGGCAGAATAAATGCAGTGGAGATGAGAACACTGAGAAGAATGTGTGAAATTAATCTGTGAGATAGAGTAAAGAATAGCGTGACAAATTGATAATGGAAGAATGAGGATTGAATGATGACATAGATTGTATTATGAGATGAATTGTATTAATAGTAAATAAATAAAATAAAATAAATAAAGTAGAAGTAGGAAGAAGGATAACGAAAAAGATTTATGAAATGACTGGTAAAGTTAGTAGGGGTCGCCCTAGACGGACATACGCAGACAAAATAAGTGATGTGTTGACAAAGGACACAATTACAAGCACCTGTTACTGACGTGTGTGTATGAAAAGATTAATTAATGTTGAAGAGGCAAAGAAGGCATTCTATAGTCTCTGCTTACCCCATTAGATAGAAGACAGGCGTGAAGTTATGTATGTATCTGTTCTCTTTAATTTTAGCATCCGTCTGGCAATGCATTGACATTATGACTAGAAGCGCTTTTAGTCGGGGTATACTAAGTGTAACTTTCGGCTTGTAACTTCAAAGTCAGTACGGAAATAATATTCAGATAAATCAACATTTTGACTAGTTACTTAACATTTATCACCGAGTTAAATATTCTAATTACCTAACTAATACATACATACACTTTTTATCTGTAAGTTTCCATTTCGCCAGTTAGTACGAGTAAACAGCACCACTTGCATGATGCCACCGTATAAAAAGGGAAAACTCTGAGTGTTGTTTTTAAATTTGTGAATATAAAATGCTGTTTTTTAATTGCATACAACGTCCGACGACCGAGGTCACATTATGGTATGTGGTAATTTCCGTTTATAGGCGTTTACATTGTCAGAAACGGGCACTACTTAGAGAAAAGTTGGTGCCTTTTAAACCTCGCCTAACATGTTAAAAATTAAAGGTATAACCTAACTAACTGTTTTTAATTACTACTAAGTCAAAGCTAAACCGTCGGCGAATATCATGCATTGATGCATGATATTCGCCGACGGTCATCTCGTTGACATGGTCACACAATTTAATCGTCACATACATAATTACCCCCACTTTCTGAAAGGCTGATCAACGAAAAATGAACTAATCATCTGTTAAATCTCATGTTATTATGTGAATTAGTAACTAATTAGATCAAATTAAACTAATTATCTCTGCTTTTAGAATGTTTTTTGGTACTTCACATGAGATTTAACAGGTGATTAGTTAATTTTTCGTGGATCAGCCTTTCATAAACTATAATAATAGGTGTAGGTACAGTTAAAAGCTTTTTATTCTAGTTAGAAATGTTATTTATTAATACAATTTGTAACTACATGCTGCGTAAACAAATAAAACAAAACTTTTAGACTTTCATATTACACACAAAATAAAAATATTAATTAAAAATGTTTCTGTTTCTCATAGCATGGTAAATATAGTTACCTCTATTAGAAAGTAGAAAGGTGATGATGACACCATGTCAAATAGTTCCGAGAGCACTGGCCATGAAACTAACAATAAAATACGAAAGCCAAAGCGTGAGATTTTAAGCACATCTTTAGAGACTTACAATAACTTACGAACGAAGTACCTATGAGTACATATACATTACTTTATGACGGTTATAACAGTAATGTACAATAAAGCTGGTATTAATACTGAAGTCATAAAAACATAAACACTAAACAGATATAAAAATAAAATTATATCCAAATCATGTTCGTTCGAATAATGTCATAACTTGTATACTAAATTAGGTTTGAGCATTTCCATAATCCCCAAATCCATGCAAATTAAAATAAAAAACATCAAAATGTCTATAACGCCGAAAATAATCCGGCAAAGTTATTGTTGTGTAAAATATAAGGCGACAAATACTATTTATAATATAATATATAAATACGGAGCATGAGAACGTTCGTGACCGGCTAACTTTGCCAATATCAAACTATGAACAACTAGTGCACTCAGTTGTGGTCCTTACAGAAATTGTTACAATAGCCATTTTGATCACTGTTCAGAAAACTATGTTTTAGGCTAGTTTCAAATGATATGGGTCATTAGAACACTAAAACTATTCTTATGTGCTCATAGATATAAGTACGTCTCTTTATTATACCCAATGATATTCTGTTAAACCATACTTTTTTATCTTAAATCCTATCAATTGATTTTATGTATTATTATTCCGTGTATGTACTATGCTTTGTTTACGTATTATAAATAGCGAAATCTCGCGAAGTCCATTAACTATAATTAATACTAACCACTAGCCTAAAAACATTAGTGTATAATTATAGCTACGTCGCACAGCTAAGTACTTATTTTCGGGATAAAAAGTAGCCTAAGTCCGTCTCCAGCACCGAATCTATCTACATACCAATTTTCATCGATTGGGTAGGTCCAACAATATCTTAGAGTATAGTCTGGGTTTCCATGTTTACCAACATAGACATCATAAAAATGAAAATGAAAAGTTTAGTCTGGTTTGTGATGATAATATTATCTTGACGAGATTTCTTACTAACTTATTTACATACATAACTTCACGCCTGTTTCCTATTAATGGGGTAAGCAGAGACTATTGAGCTCCACTTCCTGCGATCCTAACATCCTTCTATGCCTTTCAACATTCACGAACTTATTTTGTTTGATAAATTATATAATCAATAAACTGAATCGATAAGCGTTTTAACCCACGATTAGGAAACCTTGTAGATATAATGTTTATTATTCAACCATAACAGGAAACCCTCAAAAAAAATATCGTCCAAAACCGAGCAATTTCATTTCATCAAATACCGTTACAAAATCATGAACCTGAAAAACAATTTCAATACGTTTTCCAATCACGAAACCTTTCAACTTTTCTCAATAAAAATAATATTCTGAAGTGAAAAATTATATCTCTCGTAAAATAAAATTAAATGAAACAATTCGGGATCCGGTATGTTGTCATGGACACCCCTAATACATAATTCATGTCGAACACCCTCAACGACAATTTTAGGCTTAAAATGGGCTTAAATTGACCGTAGATCGACACTTCTATCTTTTATTTGCTTTATTGAGTCTATATCAATTATCATCAGAGAACATTCTGGTAACTTTGCCTAATATAACTATAATCAGTATTAAACACATGCGGAAGGACTAAATAAACAATGTTAGCGACCAAACAAGCAGGTACGCGTCGTACGTTTGCTTTGTGCGGAAGAAAAACACCTGGGCACTCTCACTTAGACTAAAGCTCTTTTATACGGAGCACTTTTCTACCTAGCATATGTTAATATACCTTCTCATAAGCAAATATTATGCGAATTATAATATAATTCAGCGGTCGTTTATGTATATTACTCGTTCTAGAACCCTTAACACAGGCTATATAAATATGCTTACTTTGGGTCTAGATGGCGTTGTCGTAGTTGTTGTGATATTATTATTTTATTATATATATAATAATAATATCACGAGTAACGTCATCATTGGGTTTACGTCATCATAGATTTTATATATATATATTATGCTAGTTCATACGACTGCTGTGCTAGACAATCTTCTTTGGTCTTTGTTTGATCTATAAATATTTGTCCCGAGTAGGGTTTAATTAGTGTCCGATATTTGTTTTTATAAAATCCTCCACCACAATGGAGTTGTACCTAGCCTAGTGCGGTTTAGCTTTGAAATTAAATCATACACAAGATAAAATAGTATTTCAAAATCGTTAATTATTGGTCTTTGACCTTTCTATTATCTATGAATTATGGTTTACTTTGCTTAGAATTTACAATAATGTTACAGAGATCCGTAAAAGTTATAATATAGTTACCAAGTAAGGTGTTCACTTTCTATACAATTTCGTCTTTTCTTTCAGAAAACACGTTCACTGTTGTGGTAGAAAAGGATGGACGTGGTTTGGGTATGTCGGTTTGTGGAGGGGGTGGTTTAGTGAGGATACGACGACTCTACCCACCGCAGCCTGCCTGGAGGACAGGCCAACTTGCCCCAAAAGACTTACTCCTCTCCGCCAACGGGGTACCCCTTGCCGGACTAAGCACCTATGTAAGTAGCTCAAAAGAAATTAAAACTTGAAAAGATTTACGTTAAATTTATGAGAGTTCTCAGTTTGTACACTGCCCACTGACTTCTCAAAACATTTTTAATTTTTATATTTTAGGTTTCTTATTTTATCTTACCCAGCTCTAAAGAGCGGGCTACCATAAATTTTCTTAAGTAATGTTAGCATATTGCCCATTTTTTCTTATCTTTAGCACTGTTACCTCACTTCCCTCAGGATATTTGCAAGTATACGGCCGAATACTTTTTATTCATTATAACAGACCCTATAAAACTTAAGTGTGCCAGTCTGTCCATTTACAAAGCATTGCTTGCACAGCCGTTATGAAGGTACAATCATAAAACACGACGTCGTGCTTACAAAAATAAACAGTAAGTCATGTTAAAAATACCATTTGTTGTCGCAGCACTTACCTCGGTTCGGAGGCTTGGCTATAAACGTAAAAACTTTTATGAAAACCGCAACACGGTCCGCGGCGAGGTCTTGGGTTCAAATGTAATAAACTGTAAAATGCCGCCACAAAGTTATACCAAATTATATTAGACTGTTTGTATACTACGATGAAAAATAATCTCATACAGCATTTCTTTTTGTTTCTAAGTCCCAAGCTAAATATCAACACACATAAATCTCGCTTCTTCAAAGAGTTTTCAAGCTAAATCAACTTAAATATCTATAATATAAAAATTAATCGTTGAATGTGTTGCTAAACGCAAATCTTGAGAGCAGCTGAACCGATTTCGCATTTTTTTTATTTTTATAATATTCCTTGAATAACAAGGATAGTTACGAAGAAAAAAATTAAAAAATTGCCTGGGAAAAAAAAACACTTCTATATTCCCATACAAAAGTATCTTTATTTATTCCAAAATGTTTAAACAAATGTCCACCCGTGCGAAGCCGGGGCGGGCCGCTAGTTCATTATAAATAAACGGACCTGTGTTTCGTTTGGGCAATTCGATTAGCGAAGTTCCCTTTGGTGTAGTTTGTAAATGAATTTTATAGTTGTACTAACTGACCCGACAGACGTTGTCCCGTCTAAATTTAAATAAATAATTAGTACTATTAGTGTACTCGTTTTTTTGAATATGTTAAAAAATGCTGTTTGAAAATAGAGAAAAAGAAACATGTTGCTGAATGATCATTGTTGCTGTGTATTACCGATTGTAGGTACTTAATAAATAATAATAATATCAACCCAACACTGTCCCAATGCAAGCCAAAGAACTTTTTTCAAGTATTGATCACTTCAAACTTTTTTAATTGTATTCGTAATTAAATATATTTCTTAAATAACAGATCCATATAGTATTAACAGACCCAAAATATAAAAAAAAACATACAATTACTGTCAAGAACATTCTTACCAGTAATCCGCTCGGTAACCAAAATATGACATCATGATACATATGTCTTTCAATGAGGGGAAAAATGACACTAACTATTTAAACAAAAAAGGTCAAATATCTCATCAAACTATTACATAGTTTAAAAAATAGGTATGAGCCCGATCCAAACTTGATCGTAGTAAAGTGGTTTATTCCATTTAGGGTTATTTCCACAATGCAAAATCATAACAAAAAAACTAAATAAGTAGTTATAAAGTAAATAATGTAAAACAACTAATAAAAAAAATTAAAAGCAATTTGCGCTACAATCTCGTTTTGTTTCCGTATTGGCGAAATAACACCCTCTATCTTAATCAAGCGTAATATACTCTATTCGCCTGAATAAATACTTTTTTAAAAGTCATGGCCATAAAGAAAAATAATTACGAATCGTTTGAAGTTTGAACTGTGAAGCTCAAGTTGGTAAAAATATCCTTTAAAAACAAGAATGTTAAGTTTTTGTTGAATTTAAACATTTTCTGTGATAGTTTCCAATTTTTTTTCTATACAATATTTTAATTCAACCATTACGAACATTTTGAGACCTATAATAACAAACGTTTTATAATTGTGATTACATTAGGTACATGGGTCAACATGGGTCAGGTGGTCACTAACTATAGAACGACTACATATACGACTATAAATATACCTCATTTACATAAAAGCTAAATATTTTATATCGCAAATAGAAAATGGTCAACAAACACTATATAGGTCACTAATTATGTACTTTTTTTAGGATTTAACTTAATAGTGTAACTAAAAAAAATTCCTCAAAAAGACTAGTCTAAATTCTTTTACCGTTGTTTGCCACCGTGACAATATAGGCTGACGCAGTGTGTGAGTGTAGGTGTGGACCTACAATAAATATCAAGCAAATTGTAATATGAATTTATTTGCTACCGACCAAATTTAATTTGTAATACAAAACAGGATTTTATAATAATAAATTTCGGCTTCAGTACAAGAAAAGTTTTAGTTTCAAACGTAATAATTCTAAACAGAAAATTAAAGGAAGTTTTGTTAACAATTAAACGCTCGACAATTTGGGGTCCGTTAAAAGCTTTCATTTTGGAAAACTTCTAAGCTGTTTGAACATCGTAACAACAGTCATTTCATCGAATGATAATACGATTAAGCCCCTAGGGAGCCAAGTCAGCCAGTCTTATAAATAACACCTATAGAATCGAGTTACTGTATCCCCACATAGCCGGCGCGACAGCGGTATCGATAAAGCAAAAACAACGTGACGTCAACCAAATATAAGGGTAACAAACTGTTGACTTTATTTTCTCCAGACATCGCTATCTTGTATTGGATACATTTTCTATTACAACATGTAGATTGTAGGACCCAATGAAATAACAGTTTCTGATCAATACAAACGTATAGGAAAGGCACCAGTGATGGACACTTTAAACGCAAATTTGTAATGTTTTTGCAACCTCATTAATAATAGTGATTGTTTCAATACAATACACATTGAAAATTTAAGGTCCTGTGTTTTTTGAAGTTATACTTCTTTTGGCGCGATTGGGTTAAATTATGAGAGTGAATTTTTACGATGCGCGCGCACACCAACAGAAAAAAGCAACACCCTGAAGTTAGTTGCGAACCTTTTACACCCTGAAGTTAGTTGCAAATCTTTGTGTGTCGTATCAGTACAAATAATCAATGAATAAATAAAAAATATATTGGCGTTTATATCAATTCAAATATTTATGTATGTATGCGTTGTGTTATTATTTGGTATTTTTGGATTGTTATGCCAAAGAAGTATAACTTCTTACGTGCGTACATAAGTACACACACTCTTTTTTTCTACATTACTGCTGTATTTAATGTAGAACACTGCAATTGGTTTTAATGTTGTGTGGTGGGACATAAAATTAAGTGAATGTAGATGGTAAATAATGGTCAATTAAAATGATACATATACAAATATTTTTTTTTTAATTAAACATTAATTTTTATCAATCTGGTAAAGCGTAAAATATGTACTTATCTTAAATTAAAAGCTCCATTCAATCTAAGAAAATTTAGATGATGTCATTAGGCACACGAATATTTAACATTTTCAAGTTACAGCAATTTTGATTCTGTAATTTCCGGGCAGGAGGCGCTAGAAGTTCTCCGGACGGCGTCAGCTAGAGTGGAACTGCGCGTGTGCCGGCCTCCGCAAGACGTGCTGGACTCCGTGACGCCACCCGAGCCTCCCACACCCCCCGCGCGCACCCCGCACCCGCCGCACCTACCGCCGCTCGACCCCCTCAACTGTCACCCCATGCATGCTAGGTAAACAATACTAAAGTTTCAACACAGAAACAAGAAACAGCTACCTTGGCGTTGGTTTAGGGCATGTCCTGTATATCGACGATAAGCACCGAGTCTCAGGTCTTGTTTTATAATACGTGACAGAGTCCTAGCGGATCTACATAATATTCATTCCTCGCGATAAGATTTTTTGCTTTCTAATGGGGTTTCGACGAATTTTGGCTTTAACAGCATTAACAGCCTTTGTAGTTAGCACTCGGCCGCCTCGATCTTTTATGGTCTTCGACAGATTGTACGATATACGAACATATAAGGCTGATACCAAGCTTTTGAAGTGTTTGAAATAGAACCGACGGCTCCATACTCACTTTGTGCAAGGCGATCACTGTAATCCTATTTTCTTTGACACCCCATTCCATCTTGTAAACACGAAAAAATATGTGCAATGGCGCAAAACCAAAGAAGTTTTTAAAATAATAAACAAATTCAAAATAATTAAAAAGTTAAAAAACGAAAAAAATATTTAACAGTATTTATGGCCAGACCAGTTACATCAATCATTACGTACGCATCAGTTGTGTGGTATAACAAGACGCGTCAAACGACCACCATAAAGAAATTAGACAGCTTACAGAGAACTGTCTGCCTCATGGCCTCGGGAGCTATGTCGACTAGCCCCGGAATGGCGCTAAATGCTTTGCTTGGATTACCGCCTCTTCATGTATTCATACAAAAAGAGGCGAAAGCTAGCATGTACAGGGCTCATATCCAAGGCAGAAGCAATTGGATCTCCCAGAAGTTGAGGACTTTACAGAACTCAATACTGGAAATACCAATACTTTGCATGCCTACGGATGCCACCCTACCCCGGTTTGTATTTGGAAAACAATACACAATAGAATTGCCATCTAGGGAAAACTGGCTCGAAGACCAGATATCTTTTGAGTCTGGTTGCCTAGTATGGTATACCGATGGCTCCAAAATAGGACAAAAAGTAGGCTGTGGAATATATGGGGAGCGACCAAAGCTCAAAAAAAGCGTGTTTTTGGGACAAAACGCCTCCATCTTCCAAGCAGAAGTATACGCCATTGTGGAATGCGCGGAAGCCAATCTGCAAAAGCGCTACACCAATCAGACTATATATATAAATTCTGATAGCCAAGCCGCTCTACTAGCACTGGATTCGAACATAGTAACATCGAAACTAGTTGAAGAGTGCATGGATCGTTTAAACTCTCTAGGTAATATGAATAGAGTAGTTCTCAGATGGGTACCAGGTCATGCAGGTGTCATCGGTAATGAGTGCGCCGATGAACTTGCGAGAGCGGGAGCTAATGGAACTCAGCAGGGCCCAGAGCCCTTCTGTGGAATACCAAAAAGCCTAGCTCAAAATGCCCTTACAAACTCATGCATCGAAACAGCCATCAAACTCTGGTCGGAATCGCCAGGAATGAACCACTCTAAAGCCCTGATCAAAGGCTTTAACAGAAGGTACAATAACCTTATCCTTGCGTTGAGTAGGAACAATCTACGCATTGTGTCAAGAGCCTTGACAGGTCATTGTTGCTTAAACAAGCACATGCATAATCTAAGGCTAAGCGAAACACGCACCTGCAGGCGATGTAAAGAGGCAGATGAAACGCCCCTCCATCTTCTGGGGGAATGTGGCCCGCTCATACACAGGCGTCAGTTTCTTCTAGGGAAACACACTCTGGGCCCTGAAGAAATTAAGGAGCTCACCCCTAAGCAAATACTGCAATATATCATAGCTGCAGGGTTTAGTGGTGAACTCTAGCTTGATAAAGCGGCGATCACAATAGACCATTCATGGTCGCAGTGACATTACAGCCGCATCACAGAAATAAAAAAAAAAAAAAAAAAAATACATACACCATCGCCAGATAAAAACGTATACTATACTAGCTGCGCCCCACGGCTTCGTCCGCGCGTAAAATATGTTTTGTTGTATCCCTCGGGAACCAGACCGATTATTGGGATATAAAGTAAACTATGTCAGTCTCCGGCACCGAATTTAATCTATCAACATACCAATTTTCATCGAAACCGGTTTAGCTGTTTAGGCGCTGAGGGGTAATAAACACGCACACACATACACACATAGAAACTTTCTCAATTATAATATTAATAGCATAAAACGCCCCAACCTCACTTCTGTAAAGGGAAATATTTGCACAAACTTTTTTACTTTGATAGCGGTTCATTTGGCATGTTTGTTGACATATCACAGAGCGAGGGTCTATAGGTTATAATAGAACATAGTCATTTTAAGATAGAATAAAACGTAACGAGCCATATCTTCATCATTTACCGTGTCGACAATAAGAAAGATTGTCTTTCCATCTTTTTTCTATTATAAGGTACTGGAAAATTTACTTTAGGTGATAATAATATAAGTATAGGTGAATAATTTCTACTTGGAAAAATCCTTTTCCAAGATTTAGCAAAAAAACTTGTTAATGTGATACCGTCGAAGTTTGGATGGAACTTGCTGGCTATTTTTGCGGGATGGATTGACAAAAAGTGGACACCACAACGTAAGTGTTGTTCTAAATAAGCTAATGAAAGTTCGAGTAATATAGTAAGGCAAAAACTTCTTCCAAGCCGCAGGACGTCCGCTGCTAATCATAGACTTGACCAAACTTACCAAGTTTAATTTTGAACAATGTGACGGTTTGAATGACTTATAAATATATTACAAAATACAAATTTGTCCCGAAAGCGTCATAAAATTAGAACGGTGGTCGACGAAATTCAGATGAATGGCAGCTTGCAATTAATTTCGGTGATGGTAATATTCTTTGTTGAATTTAATCGACACGATCGAATGGGTTGCGTTTAGTATTAATCGATTGCATTCAATATTTATTTAATAGCATCAGTTAAATTAAATCATTCAGTTGCGAAATTATATTCGACAATTACTCTTTAATTCTCTATGCTTTAACCGCTAATATTGGCAATATTTTTTTAAGAATATTTACCCAATAGAACGGAGCAATTAAACGTTGAACATATAAATGACACAAATCAACCCGTGAGATTTTATTAGCGACGAGACTAAACACTACGTCGCGACACTTTTAATCAGAATTTTATAATCTAATCTTTAAATATATTTATAGCCTTCAGCTGTTGATCATTGAGGTACACATCAGCGCACTGTGATAGACAGCTCACATTATGGACCACCCTCTGTACCTGTAAACACTCATTACGACCGACTACATAACACGTCACGCTGCCGTCATTTGTCCCCTCGATCGTCCCACGCTCTTAGGTCACTCATGTCGTGCATGATAAATAACTTAAACACAGGAGAGTACACAGATTTATGTCTACTAGTATGTTCCCATTTGTACAATACCTTGTGTGTCATAAGGGACTGCACAGCAAACATCTATGTTCTCAAAGATTAAACCTTTAATATATTAATTATTCGCTATCTAACCGATTTCTAAAATTTTTTTACCATTATAAAGCTACATGGTCACTGAGTAACTGAGTAACATAGGCTATTATATTACTAGAAAAATAAGAGATCCTTAAAAATCCCTATTTAAACCCAAGGTGTAAAAAATTTGCCACAAAATGTCTTTCATCGCATGCGCTGCGAAAAGTATTGATGATAAAACAAAAAAATGTTTTACAATATTATAGAACATGTCAATATCTACAATAAACTTCACGAGTCCATATGTTCAACTATTGTAGTTATGTCACTATAACTACGTTTTTACATTTTAAAAGTTGAAAAAATGGCGATCAAAATCAGACGATATTATTTATCCCCACCATTTTATTGATTCTTATCCAAATAAATTATTTCGTATTCAAGACTGTTTCAATACCTTTATTATATACCTAAATCAATATTTTTGAGTACTGAAATCGTACATTCCATTCAAAATATATTACGAAATAAAAAATGTCAATATATACAAAAAATACACACCACACCACGCAGCGCAGTGAGCAATGCGCCGAGAGAGATTATCTTTAATTATCCCAAAATGTTTAAAAAAATGGCCATCCGTGCGAAACCGAGGCAGGCCACTAGTGGTAAAATATAATTACACACAGAAATTTAACACAAAATTGTGTGTCATTTGTGAAAAAAAGAATGAGAAACATTTTAAAGGTTTATTATAAACTATGAATAATAAAACTCAAATAAATTGAAACGAATGCAACATCGTATGCAGTTATAAAAAATAGTATTTTATATCTAAAGTCCGTAATAATCGAATTTCGTTAAGAGAGATATGACTAAATGTTCAACAAACAGCTAAAAAGTGGTAACATTCAAACTTAGTCCCAAACTTTAGATAGACTAGGTACACTTTTCTTACCCATTCACGAGTAAGTAGATAATTAAAGGTATATTTGAAATGTACTAGTCTATTTTACGGATAAAATTTATTTAGCTTTTAATATCAATCATGATGATATCTAGAGATTCTGTCAAATCATGAATTTTGCCTTTTCACTGCTGTAAATTCGAGTAAAACTACTAGAACATTTGAGGGTACAACACTATCGAAGTTCCTATCGCATTGTATCGCAAAATCGGACATACAGCTGACGAGACCGCCCCAAACGTGTTTCGTGAATGTGCTGTATCATTTGAATCTGATCTGTGGTGTGTAATCGAAGTTTGGGCTTTCATGTTTGTTACGAACTTTTGATGTGACCCTTGACATTACAATTTGAGAATAATTTGGTGTACCAAGAATTAGTATTACGGTAACGTTATGTACCTTAAGAAGTGCTTTGTACTTTAATGTTGAACAAATTAGTAATTGATTTCTTGAATAATTTATTTAATAAACTGATTTTAACTAGAAAGCTAGTTGTTGATACTTAAATGCTGTTAGACAAATTGTTTCTATTTGGTGTTATAAAACCTAACTAAATTGATAAATGACAGTTCTAATCATTCTACTAAGTTTACTCACTTCAATTATGCAAAAAAAAATGGTACGATGTTTTTTTAACCTATCTATAGATAAATATTTTTCCTTTCCTTAGAAGACTCATAGCAACAATAAGTCATAATCTATGTCATTCATCTTAATAAAGGTTGTCACAAACGACGTCAAGCGCGACGACGTCATCATCAGAAGGGCGTGGACGCCGTGAACAGAGCCCCGAGCCGGACCGTCGAGACCTGCGCCTACCAGACCTCGACCGACCGCTACCCGTTTATGACGTACAATATGGGGTGAGAATCAACTTCTATAAATAGCAATTTTTTCTAAATAGGTGACTAACAACTACTAATGATTAAATGTTACGAGTATCATGAGATATGTACCTACTATTGGATAATGCGATCGTAACTGTTATGCAAAGAGTACATCTTAGGGGATGAAGCGTTGATCAGGGTAATTATTTAATATCTATTATGATTGGTAGTATTAACTATTGCGATTGAAACTTTTATGCTCACATATTATTATTAGGGCATGATTTGTTGATCGGCGTTTTGCTACGTTCTGCATTAAACTAGTATTTTTTATAGATAAATTTATAAATAAACAGACTTCACATTAGCTTACATACCCGAACGTATACTATAAGCAAAAACATAATTTACACTTACCCGTCTTTTAGAAGAACACATGTCTACTTTTCCGTAAGTGGTGCGGCACTGACATAAAACGTAAATCAGACTCACCCTAAAAAGTAACCCAAATGGTATCGACACGTTCTCTGCAGCTAAAAGAATTTCTGCAGGTGGAAATGAACTTATTGATGAATCTGTAACATTATTTACACGCCATTTCACTGCTTCGTTTTCGCCCGTAAAAACGAGAATTCTGTCAGAAGTTCTGTGAAATTTATAATTATCAGTTTATTAAAGATTCACTGAAGATTAAAACGGAAATTGAAGCTGTGAACAGAAACTATAATACATTATAGTGTAGGTATGCTACATTTTATATCGCTGATAAGTATCAATTAATTTACACTGAATTATGCAACCAACAAATGTTACCTTTTTTTTAATTAATGTTAATAATAAACATTTTTTTTTAATAATAATAATAAACAATAGTTTATTAATATTTATATAAACTTTTTTATATTTACAACTTTTAAAGCACAAATCGAAATCGTTACCGTAATTCAAAAAATCTTTTACGATTCTATTAACTACATGAACAAACAATGAAGAAAGGTATTATGTTTTTTCTATCCTTGTAATTGTATTATTATAATAAAGGTCTTACTCAAGCACCTATTTACTAGTAAATTTAGGCTGCTTCGATCTGCCTACTTGCAAAGGTTGTCCTTCTCATAAAATCGGATAACAACCGATACCGACAACTTTATTTGTCTTTTGAGAAGAAGAGGTCTTGATGTGTTTTAAAAAAGTTCAGCCATTTATGAACTCAACACGAAAACAACGTATTACCTTGCATATCTATCGATCTGCGTTGCTTTAACTTAGCTACGAGTTCCTAAATATAAATTAAAATAATGTCATGGTGTGATAACATTTTAAGTATTACAACTCCAACAAATCAAGCATAAAATATATGTAATTTGACATAGCAACATAACTGTAGGTAATCTAATTTCCAGAATCGTATAAAAAACATAATAATGGTGATATTAAAGCTGTGTTATATGAGCCTTTTGGTAATACGCTTACGAGTACACATTACGATGTATAAATTAAAGGTATATCAATAATATATCTATATCTATATTAATACGTAAAGCGGATTCGTTTGTTTGTTTGAACGCGCTCTTTGTCAGTCGGATTTTAATAATGTACTCGATAGACTAATTCTTGAGGAAGGTTATAGTCTATGTAATATCGGGCTATGACCCACGAGAGCGAAACAGTAACCAAAGATGTAACTTAACACGAATGAAACCGCGTCGCAGATAGTGTTGTAATATAATCCGCAGTACAGGTTATTAATAAAACCTCTTTGTTTCACGCCTACAGGATGATGGATCAGTGGTGAGTCGGTTTATGCAATGTTTTCATAAAATGAAGCGATGTGTTCACTGGATGAGACATAACCAGTTCCACGCTTGCAGAGATTACGAGATAATGTTTTACGAGATTTATTTGATCAATGTAACCTAATGTTCTTGCTGAATAATTATTAAATATAAATTCAAGTATTTTTTTCGATAGTCAAGGTTGTATGTATTAAGACTATTTTAAGTCATAACTTGCCCATTTCGTCGGCAAGGACCTAAATAATACTACGTATGTATGTGAACTTACCCTCCGTAACTAATTTGTATAAGATATGACAAGCTGCTGTATGGAGATAACCTCCACATGTATTCCAAATATAATGTGACTGCCAAAGTCCCAACATAGCTTCCACTGTTTAATAGGTTTACAAAAATAAAGGCGTTAAACGCTTCTAATATAAGAAGTAGGTTACTCATATTGTTCATAAAAGAAAATATTTAGATAGTTAATTTGAACCTTCCAAATTAACTATCTAAATATTTTTATGGTACACACCGTACCTGAAATTCTGCGAAAAGCATTATTTGATAAATTGAAATTGTCATCATCCACATCATGATACAGTTGGTAACAATACAATCAATTTTTTTAACTATAGTAGCACTACGATCAGAAATGGATAGTAAAATACAGATGCATTTTAAAATAGTTTAACAATGCCATTGGTACCAACTACTATTCTAGACAAATACCCAAAATGTTACATCGATATGAAATAGAAGATATCTGTCATTTCTAATAGCCACCCAAATGAAAACAAACACAACGACAAGATCTTTGGAAACCGTCCAATTGATTCACTACTTGTCCTTGTCCTTAACATAAATTTTGTTTGTTCATTACCAATTCACAGTTCATGGTACAATTACTTAATGATAGGTTAAATAATGATCGTAGCTATTATAGATTAACCATTAGAACTTGTATCTTTGTATCGAGCTTACTAGTGTCAGTTAAACAAGTGTGAACAACAATAATGGTATAGAAAAGTATTATACAACACAATTTCTAACTGTAATTCGTTATTGAATGCAATGTAAAAATGATAGTTAGTGGCGACTGTCGTGTAAGGTTTGAACTCATGACTCAACAACAGAAACATCATGTGCCATTGAAAACACTGACAAATGACCACGGGCCGTTTGTAAGGCCTAAAGTCATAATACACGTTGCACACGCTTTCTTTGTAAGATCAAAAATAAAAATAAAACAATTAATTTAATGTTTGTACATCCAACAATAACAAATGAAGCATTAGCTAATAATTTTCTTTCCTACAAAATTTGAAATCAAATATATTATTTAGCGATTCGTTATGTACTTTTTAGAAGCAATGTAAACTCAGTTCTGACTGAGAATTATTTTGTGAGCTCATAAAGTAGATAAACTTATTCTTTAAAATATAAACAATCTCCTAAAATAACCGCTTAAAGCACCAGAAAGTTCTAAAAGCTTATGCAGGAACAATTTATTGGCAATGAAACGGTTGACAAATATTTGAATCAAGGAAAAGAGTATTTAAATAAAATCGTTAAACAAATATACTCGTACCTCCACTACAGGGGCAATCTCAGGAAAATCTTCTACTTTATTTAGTCTGTCTTTACAGTCTTTATGAATTCCTTTGCCTAGACAGGCATGAAGTTAATTTATGATTAATTAGCTTCTAGTCTATTTGAACATTTTCCAGCCATTTTCGTTTATTTAATTTGTGCTCTAAGTCATGTCCTAATTTCTTCATTTTAAAATTTACAGGAATTTGACATAATTATGGTGAAGGTGAATGGTTCTCTGGGCTTCACGCTGCGTAAAGAAGACCACAGTGCATTAGGACACTACGTCAGAGCTTTAGTCCGAGAACCGGCACTTAGTGATGGAAGAATACAACCTGGAGACAGAATTGTTGCTGTAAGTAAAATTGGTTTCTCATTTACGTTATTTTTTTCTTTTTTGTAAGTGTTTGTATTAAAAAAAAATGGTACTTTCTTTACCTATATCAGTCTAGGCTAGGTTTAATTGCCGATCTAACGAAAGAAAAAAATCTGATACCTATCTCTTCGTTTATTCTTGCTATGACGTGTGCCGTTGGGGTTTTGGTAACTAGCAATTTATGTCAACCTATTTTTTATTGTTCAACTGTTTTTTGAGCTTCTTTTAGCATTTACATCTTAGTATGTTTTTACAACAATTCTAAGATAGCATTTTCAGAATGTACCAAATCAATTATCACAGTCTATACAATATTAAAAACTTGTAACTTGGTCACAAAGTTTATTAAACTTTTCTCATAATTTTTGAGGTCGCGAAAATACACAAATCACATAGATACCTGTCCACATATAAACATTATACTCTACTGGTTTAATCAAACACCAAATAGCAATTAATATTACTCCAACGTACTTAACATTCACTGTCATCAAGTTAACAATAGAACTTAATGAAAAGCCCTCCTGTAGTTGTCTTGTCGAACATTTGCTCGGTAATGCGTAAGTGTTGTCTCTAATAAAGCGTTATACGCTACGGTAACTATCCTATCACGACGCAAGTTGTAGCTTTACCATGAACCAACTGTGCTTTCTCATCTGTCAGTATGAAATAAATTAGTTCTCAATGGGGCTAGGACTAGGGGCGTTGTTCATTTTACACTATTTTTCTTATTTGCTACCCGTTACCGTTATACTATCTTCTTTAAAAAACATGCATTTTAGCTGATGCGAATGCTTTTCACTGGTATAAAATATTACTTTTGCAATTATTCTACTGGCGTCATTGCTACAATAAAGATTCACCGTTTACATACTTATTTCACCATAATTTTTGTAAAATACGAAAATCACACAAAGAGCCTTTACGAAACGTACAATTGACATGTTACTCATACAACCACAAATTAGAGTAAGGGGTCATTAATTGAACAAAGAAACATTTGAATCAATATTATTCTATACTTATGTATGTACGTACAAACAATATCGTACGTTATGTATTGTTTCATGCAATGTGATACAATTTAACGTAGTAATTACCTGCTTAATTTTTTGTTAGTAAACTTGGTTGATGATCATCTGTCATTAGAAAATTTAAAAACTGATAAATGCAGTGCAAGTTACAGTACATAACAGTGATAATTATTATTAGTATAAATTAATATTATAAATGCGAAAGTTTGTGTGTGTGTGTGTGTGTGTGTGTGTGTGCGTGTGCGTGTGCGTGTGCGTGTGCGTGTCTCCGAGAAAGCTCACAACGCTCATTTTACGCGCGGGCGAAGCCGTGGGGCGCAGCTAGTACATAATAGTTTCTGCTGTACATAAATGTAGGTAATAATGGAAGTTCATTCTTCCTTATACATTGACAACGCTACGATACTTCATACTTAAATAAGTGTGTAATTAGTATCATTTTTTCCACGTTGTTACAGATGTGCTTCATTTGCAACACATTTCATTCACAATACATACTCTACTTAACAATTAAATTTGATACAATAATATTGATCCTGGTGAACCCATATACGTTTCCCAAACTTCCGTATAATATTTATCTTCGCGTGACCTCAGAGATCCTAACAAAACACACGTAGGTAGGGAAATGCTGTCGTACTGCTTTTGTTTTATGTGTAGTCAGCGTTACAAATTGTTCTATACAGTGTAAATTATTAATTAAATTGAAACGGGAATATTCGTTTTGAACTAACTTTGTATTATTGCTTTTACGTCTCTTATCTGCTCATAAAATAGGTCAAACACAATCACTCATCGCAAAAACAGGTTAATCTCAAAAATGTCTTTACCTACGAAACTGGAAGAGTTCGATTAGTTATTAGATAGCATAGGTCATCTAAAAGCGAATTTAGCACCAAAAAGTGAAAGCTATAGACAACAGTTCGCCAGTTTAAAACATAAATTAAACAACTCTCTTGCGTCTTGAACAGCAACATCACAAAGATTATTCATTATACCTTCAACAGGGTAAATTACATCTATATTGTTTAAATAAGGTACTGTACAACCACTATGGAAATTGTACCTATTAAACTTCATAGTTTTCCAATGGGATCGGTGAAAGCTAGCTAGTAACTAATGAGTTATAGCTTTTTCAGCGCTCTATACTGGCGCTGAGCTGTAAGTTTATACATAACGTTAATGGCAAGTGACGATTCCATAATATCCAAGGTCCATGCAGTGGTTACCTACCTCTTTCATCGTTCACTTATGACTACCACTGGTGTTACTTTTCATTAATCTGTTAATGGCTTCATTTTGATCGTCTGAAAATACACAAAAGGTACTACTTTTTTTTTGACAATCAAAATCTCAATTAATAATGTACAGGTAAACGACACACCTATGTCAAACATGTCGCACGCCGAAGCAGTGTTGTTTCTACGTTCTTGCGGGAGTGAGGTGCGCCTACGTTTGTACCGAGATCACGCCGCTACGCCGCTCTCACCCATGTCACCGCGAGATGGCGCTACTGACTCTGATGCACCCATGAATAGGCCTAAACCCCCTCTAAGGTTAGTATGAGAGTATTTAAGATATAATTTATTATAAATCTTAAAGATAGTTATGTGCGTTTACTAACAAAACTATGCGGAATCTTAGCTTATCAAACGATGTTGCTGGTTGGTTTATTCAGTGGTTCTATTATGGTACTTTCTGAGAACTAAATTTTAAAAGCTAATTAATATGACTCATGCACATTTACTCAATAGTAAAGCTTCTACTCGTTGGTACAGACTTATTAAAGCCACTAGCATTTTAGAAGGTGGTCAATTGATCAATCTACATACAAAACGTCGACAAGCTATCATTGACAGATATCTTATTACCAAAGTAAGACAAAGCAGTTCAATTCAGCAATAATAACAAACAATAACCTACTCTCTCTCTACTAAGTCACACTTCTATACTTGGAGCCGCAATGTATTACCTATTTTGTAACTAAAAATCAAATGAATTCTTTAGGCCTGAAGCAGTATCGATGCTCTGTGATTTGGCTGCTCGCCGCCTCACTCCTGACGCGGGAGACGGTTCCCGCTCTCCTTGTCTATCACCTCGCAAGTATCGCAAACTTACTAAGGACAACAACCATTATGAACATCCCAATGGTATGTACCATTCTCAATATAAAACCTACGAACGGCTGCAAAGCTTGGGCTTTGAGTAGATTAGATTTTGGTATAAAATTAGCACTTTTTATCAGAACTTACAAACAACATGGTGTAGAATACAAATGACGCTTACGAATAAAGATTTATACACATAAACCTATGGATAATTTTCTTCTGACTTCACATCAAATTTACCACTGTAATATTTCTCGTAAACTGAAAGGTTAGACTTGTTATGTGATTAACCGATTGAAGGTGCTATAAATGGATAAAGGTGAACTTAACCTTTACTCCATAGATTAACACAGCTATTTATGAAATGACTGTAATACGTCAGTTATCCACGCCTGCCTTTTGAAATGTTCTATCAAATATATATTTTAAAACATCAATTGTACAAATTTTCAATCCACTTGAAATATATGGTATGTGTTATAATTCTAATGTTTTTATACTAATGTAGCATCATACAATGCTATATAATTATAGTAGTAGATACGAATTTAATTTCAATTATATTGATTAGCGTACAGACAGAGCAAAATTACATTAAGCGATACACGTTCATAATGTATTCATAATACGAACGAAACGTAATTACCTATATGTGGTTCTGTGTTCATTAGCTAATCCGCATTAACATTGCAAACAGCGAGCCACCGCAGATGTATATTTATCACGCAGCATAGGTGGGACACGTCTAACTATAAACACTCGACTTTATAGTGACCGCACGAGGCTGTTGAACGGCTAATATTTGCTTCTACGAACACTGAACACGTACAGTACTCGTATACACGCCACACACTAAGCGATGTAGGTGTTTCACGCAGATGTTCCAAGTTCCAACAAAGTAGAACACGGTTCGGAATATTCAGACAACGTACAGGAGTATCGGCGGGCGCCGCGCACTGTGGCACTCGCCAGCCCCACCGCTCCACCCACTTGTAGAAAACAAAAGTTGAGCCTGACAGGTGAGACCACAGATATAGAGGAACGTAGAAAACGCAAGTCGTAAGCCTTCAACAAAATCTTAATTGACCGTACACGCTAATTTTAAACGGTGGCTAAACTCAACAACATCACTATTTTTTCTAGTTAATGATTAACTCATATAAAATTAGGTAAAAAATATATTTTTAATAAATGCTATTGATTTTTGGTTTTAGTCATGCTTGCGTCGTCTACTATGTCTGTGGGTAAGACGCTGTCGGCCCGCACACTGACCTCATACCCATCGCTTCACACCTTGATCCAAAGCAGCGTATAAACTGACTCGGATTTAACCATACCAGGACTATGTTACACACCATCGTAGCAAACAGCACCATAGATATTTTTCGGTCATTTGACATCGCCCCGAAGACTCTTGTATAGCCGTTGTGCGTTAAACTTTCTACTTTGTTATTTTATTTGCATTCATAAGTGTTGAACGAGACTACTGTTAATAAGTGATATTTGTTGCAACTTGCAAAAATTGTAAAGCTTTGTTAAACGACAGGTTGAATTATTAATCGGTCTTTGAACTTACTGTTTTACCCATGTTTATGTTGACAATGCTAATAAAACAATCACTGATTCACTTCGTTTGAATAAAATGATTTTAATATTAACAAAACTTGTCACTTATTTACAGTACATTCGGCATCACAAGATATAATAATTATGATATTGCTATATTTTGAAATTACAGTGCCTCCTCATGGTTATGAGTTGAACAACTTGGACAACGATACGTTGGACGCACCGAACTACCCGGAGGACATGACTCGACAGCGGTACAACGAACCGATGTTCCCGGTCGACTCTGAGGAACCGGTGTCAATGCCAGTTGAGTTATCTAGCGATGAAGCAAGGTTCAAACATGCAAACCCTGCGTATCAAAGTGCTGTGCTAACCAGTGAGGGACATGCGAGTTCTGATGGACATAGAGATGATGGTAATATTTTAATTAAGTAATTGATTTAAAAAGAGTTTTTGAACAATTAATTACTGTATTTTTGTTTTAGATAAAGGTTTGAAGAAATGGAAAGGTGTCGCGTTATCACCCGACAACGAGCGCAAGAATCATGTGCCACAAAAGAATCAAGTGGTGGAACCTGCTGCTCCGATAAAGCCTAAAGAAACCGATACCGTCCAGAAAGAAAATGTCAAACCTGAACCAACAGATAATACTAGCCATGAGCCTACGGTGAGAAAGTTTCTTAATTATTATAGTGCCTAACGTCAGTTGGCAAAAAAACAATACGACAACTGCTGATGAACATGTTTATGTTTCCTACACGTTACAAAAATATTTAAGAGTATACTATGTTACGTTCATTTCATGTTTGTTTATCCTGCGCGAAACAAGGCTTGTTGAGGGAACGAAAAATTAGCGGCCTCGACAAATTATTTATAGGCAGTGTGTTCGTATTGAGTGTTTTTAACGTTTTAGGTATTTTTTAATAGTATAAAATTTATGCAGCATATGAGTTGACAAGCAACTCAGCATTACTTTCAATTAAAACCAAAACCAAAGTGTAGTTTAGAATATAATTATATTTGTAGCTGGTTGGCCGCCGTTATAATCAATTTGTCTGAATATTTGTAGATAGTGACAGTGGAATTGAACCGCGGTTGGAACAGTCGGCTTGGGTTCAGCGTGCAGTCGCACCCAGAGTCCGGACAGAGCTATATCTCTGCTGTGTACAGCGACAGTGTAGCGGCAAGGGATGGACGTCTGCGGCGCGGTGATGTCATTCTGCAGGTATTATTATAATCTGCAATCGTGAATCTACTTAATGTTAGGTTTCATATAGACACGCGGTTTTCCAAATGGCCCGGTGGATAAATAAGCCGCTTCGTAAACACGAGGTAGTGGGTTCGAATCTGGGCAAGTACCAATAAGATTTTTCAAACCCTCCGATTCATAAGGTCCATAGTATCATTACGCCAAGAGTATCAAAATGTCCAGAGTATCAAATCATAATTATGTACTTTCTAAGTTTATCTTGGACACTTCTGACTGACGGTAAAGGAAAACATCGTGAGGAAAACTGGATTTAAAAGTCTAATATTGCAAATCCGCCTTGAGCAAGCGTGGTGATTAATGCTCATGCCCTCTATATATGAGAAGAGGTCTTTGCCCTGCAGTGGGACAGTAAAACAGGCTGGTATTATTACGCGGTTTTTCCCCGACAAGACAGAGGTGTGTGCTATACACATTTTGGCACCAATGTTGGATCCTACTTAACTGAGGGCCAAACTCGCCCTCTTGTTCAGTTCCAGTATCCAGGCTATGAATTTTTAATAATTGATAGATTTTTTATTTATTGTTTTATATTAGCCTTCCAAAGTAACTTCACTCTGCCTAAATATTGACTTTACTGGTATCTTTACCAGTACAGACAAGTTGACCTTAGATATTACTACATGATTGTATTCAAAATTAGTTAGATATCTTAACATCGATTATATATACATATGTAATGTATATTCGATTATTTTATTGACAACAGAGTATCATCACCTACTAAAGAAAGATAAATTATATTAACTAATAAATGATTATGCACACACAAAAATTAAATTAACGAAGTCAAAAAAAATATTTAAGTATTAGTTGTTAAATTACGAGTATTATTATTAGATAATATAATTCTTCAGGCTTAAATATAATCTACATTTTTTTTAATGTTACAGGTTAACGATGAAAATGTGACGTCAATGAAGACACCAGAGGTAATCGATCTACTGAGAATATTACGAGGCTCTATATGCATCACAGTTCTTCGACCACCAAACCCACAGTGAATATATTACCATAACGTTCTGGAAGAACCTTACAGGCCTTTACACAAAGCGCCTACTGGAAAAAGAGGGTACAAATAAAGCCTTAGATGTTCGGACGATGTAGAACGAACAAGCTAAAAGTGGATATTACCTAAGTTTGGGAACTATTACGATTATACATTATGAATCTCTTAAATATTCTAATGAGTCAGTAGTTAATTCTACCTTCATAACATTAAAAGCCTTATTTGAGATTCATAATTACAAATAACGATAATATTCTTACTTGAAGACAATCGTAAACGATGTTCAAAGTCTTTATATAACTATCGATTTCATTGTGTTGCTACGTTGAATATTTAATACGTTATTATGTATACGTAGATGTTATTAAAGAGAACTATTCGGTTACTTCATGTATTTTTTATAATAAAATGAATTATATGTACATTTTAGCTTCTTAATCAAATATTTATATATGTAAATAAGTCGTACTATCTAATACATATTGTTTTGTTAAAGTTCCTAATAGTAGATCGTGTTAACTTCTGCCGTCGCGTCGTAAATTTCTATTTCATATACTTACTGATAAGTTACCTAATAAAATAATTTATTTTCAGAAACGATCTCTGTAGCTATCTTATAGAAAATTATTAGGGCCATATAAATTTATTAAAATATACATCTAAATAATTATTTACGTATTCCACCCGACCAATATAGATATTCAGAGATAAGGAATAAAAAAAATACTATTTTCTTTTTATATAACCACAATGATTAAATGGCAATAAGCAACTTTTATTTTAGACTTAATGCTATAATATAAACTACTTACAAATCTTTAAAATGTTTATATTCTTATTAGAAAATCACTAAACAGAGTAGAACTTTTTAATAACTATTTATGCGACAAAATGAGGCTAATGGCGGCCTATATTTGTGAAAATATAAAGTCCCTTAACTAATGAAAAGTAGATTATTATAGTAGAGATTATGGAAATGTCATGAAGTATAGCATTCCAAGAGGTTAGTCTTTGTAAATAATGTAAAGTTAAAAGACAAGTAGTCGTTGTGTCCCCGTTATGTGCAATTGTCAAAATTAGATTGCAAAACGTCAATAAATAGTTTGTTATTTATATTTTGCTCAAATATATAATTGTAGAGACATAGGTACTTTGATAAATGCAAAAAAAACTTATTCGTAGCCTCACATAATAATAATAAAATGTCCGATTCACATTTTGGTTTATAATATCTAATATATATAATAATTTAAATCTTTAAGTTCATATGTGCAGGAAAACGTTGTAGTTACTCTGTTTTATTAAAGGTAAGGTACATTGGGTTTACAAGGAGTGTCATATGTTTATTATTAGTTCTAAGAAGTGTAGAAAAAGTAAGATATCGAAAAAAAATATATATATATAAATAAACTACGCGAATACACAATGTAACTCACCTTATTTTTTAAGAAATGTATATAATCAAACAATAAAATTAACCAAATGCTACACATTCTCTGTATAGCATTTTGTACCTAATGATGAAATTCTTTAAAATGTTTAATTGCTATTGCATTTTGCTCAAAGCAACTCCGAAATACCTGGAAATACCCACAAGGACTTTGATTATCTGAGTCTGAGTTTCTCTACCACAGTATTCAAATTAATAAAAAAATAATCAAAATGTGAATCGGACATAACTTAATTGCACTTTGAATGACATGTAGATTCTTCTCCGACTTCGACCAAAACAGTATCACTGGTCAGTAACGGTAAAGTTCAAATAATAATAATGCGCCTTAACAAAACAAACTACATTTATACGACGCATGTTCAAGAAATACAGAAGTTTTATTTAGCATTTTGCATCGTATAAATGAGGCTTAACACTCGTTTGAGTTTAATTACAAATATATTTAAAGCATTACCTATTCGCTATACTTCCTCTAGGCACTGATTATAAATTCTAGTCAAATCTAAATTTTAATTGAAATTATTACACAGATAGCCTTTGAGAAATATGATATTGACATAAAAGTAGTTAAATTATATTCTAACATAAATAAATTAATATTATACAATATTCACTCTTTTAATTTCTCTTATAGAATATTTGTTATGAACTTGAAAGATTTTATCAACAAATCTATTTTAATATTAACGGTATAGGGATAAGTTCATAAAATAATCGTTTAGAAAAAAAAAATATAAATCCTTACAGATAAATTAAGCTGAACGAATCAATCAACTGATATTCTAAAGTTATTGTGATGGAATTGTGTTAGTATAACATAATATGCTCTAGAGATATTCGATGTATGTGCAACAAAGTAGGTGCAATGGTCCAGTGTATGAATTTTTCTGCAATGTATCTCATTAATACTTAATTCTAATTCGATGAAAGAAACTAAATATTTTGCACCTTTAGTAGAAAAAACGTCATAAGACGAAATAAGCCTTTAGAAAATTATTCATTTCCTGCTCATTGCTACGAAGCATAAAATTGTTAAATCACAGTTCTCATTTTACTGATATTTTTTACTGAAGGTGCGATTAATGCCTCCAAATACTGAAACGTCACTTAATTTTAACTGGTGCAGGTCTTATTCTATCTCTGTCACTTTAATGTAAATTTTAGCGGCAAATTTATGAGGGTTTACCCGTCATGAGTGTCAACGTTGCAATTTAGTGTCATTTTATGGTTTTCAATTTTTATCATTTAATCTTAGCTACATATTTAAAAAAATATGTTCTATTCGAATATGATATGATTAGGTAAAGCTATTTAAAAAGTAAGTAATCATATTGCTTACAGTTATTTTATTATGAAAATAATGCAAATTAAGTTTCAAATGTATTTACATATGAATAGAACTGTAAACGCAATGATTTCTTACTTATTATACAGTTTTCACCTAATTCTAGCATTTTATCAGAACATATTTTTGAAATATAGCTCCGATTAAATGATAAAAATTAAAAACCATGAAATATGACACGAAATCGCAACGTTGCCACTCATGACGCGTAAACGCTCTTAATAGTTTACTGGCATTTTGAGTATTTGGATATAGTGTGATATACCTGAAGATCACAGAAGGCTAAACCGCATTATAATTTATGGTTGATGAGTTGACAGATTATAACAATGTTTCCCAATCATCTATTTTAAAAACGGCATGTGAATTTAGCTCTGAAATTAAATAATTAAATGTTTTGAGACTGTCTAAATTTCTTGAACTTACCAAGACTCATCAAACATTACTAAACTCTAGCTTTATAAAGCTGTCTCTAAACAATATAATTCTATACTTACCTACAATAAATCTTAACAAAAATATCCGCAAATAGGTTGTTGGCAAATTTCAGTGAGAGTGACAACATGAACATATGGAGCTATACTATGTAGAGTAAGAAACGATCTATCTACTACAGCGGTACAGCGGACAAAAACAAAAGGTTCATGCTAAAAATCTAACTGTGGTAGTCAACGTAATATGGACATCAAATAATTTAGATAGTCTCAAAACAGTTAGGTACTAGCCGTTAAAATCCTCACTTCATGTATATTTTATGGTGCTCAATCATTGCACGTTGCTTGCTAGTCTCATGCCTTAACATTAACTGGGCCGTAGTCGTTATGTGAAGTTAATATTGTTTCAAGTATTTGTCAGTCATAGAATGTTAATGAAATGTACGATAAACTTAATTACCTTACTACATACGAATAAAAATATGGTTTAAAATTACTATTGATGTCTTATTTGTTAGTACCCTTTCCCTTTTTAGGATTCCGTATCTCAAGATGCAAAACGAGACCCTTAAAGGATCACTTTGTTTTCCGCCTGTCTACCAAGACCTTTTTCTCAGTAACGCTTAGAGGTATTCATATTATGTATAAATTTATGCTTTATAATACAAGTTTGTACGAAAACCTCGTTGTGCGAGTCCGAGTCGCACATGACAGATTTCCTTTTTTTTAGTATCATTTATTTAAACTAGGAAACGTTTTGGTAACAAATAGATAAGATAAAATTAGGCAATTGCATTAAATGGTGTTCCTAACTGAATGTTAAAACAGTAGATAAAAGAAAAAGAACAAAGCAAAGGCTAGCTTTCTAAATCGTCAACGATAGCTTAAATTCCTTACAGATACGAAGGCATTATGGGTGTGTACTCTGTTTACGGTAGAGCGCTCTATATGATAGTCTTGTAATTATCAAAGTTACAATCAGTGGGACATTTAGTATATTGGTTAATTTAACACGGGAGATAATCGCTACTGTTTTAATACAAATAATATGTTAAATTACATGTCACTCGACTTTGATTAGTTCAAAAACAATAGCGTACCTACTTTATTATATTTATGGCATCTAGAAAATAAAGTTAATTATGGAGTAGGTAATTGTTTTTGAACCATTTGGACTTCACCGTCGACGATACTAGCATAGCACGCTGTGTTTGGATAAGAAAATGCAAGTGTGTAATAGTCGTCACACTATTTACTTTCTAACGTACTAAGGGCATGCCAGCAGGTCACCATGTAAGTATGTTAGTGCCAAAAATATAATTCATTTATATAAAATATCTTAGGTTAGACATTGAAAACTTTTTACATCACGTAATTATTTCCTGAACTACTGTTGCTATAATGTAGACGATTTTACAGGATGTAATTTAAAGTTCAGTATTAAAATTCCTGAAACTGACGATGACAGAATCCAGTAAAGATCAAACTGCGGTCGGAACGCATTTAGACAGATTTCTAATAGGTTAAATTCCTATTTAAACCTGAGCGGTATTCGCAACCGCCTGCGATAGAGAAATCCGAGTAGATATGCGGTAATACTACTGTTCACACCAAAGCGGAGTTTGCTATCCTTGTGGTAAGAACATCGCAGCGAATATCGCTTATGTTTGAATAAGCCTTTAGATTTTAACTGGTTAGATTAGCTAGGTAATCAGTATCACTAGCCCACGGATGCCTGCTTCACCAGGGATACCTACCCGCGTGTTGCGCGTTAGTTATCTATACCTCTTACAAGTTCCATTGAGTAATCTATATTATAAAAATGTTTTGTAGGTGAGAAAACATCTAATTGCTCAGATAATAGTTCAATGACCGTGAGTATTAAAATATTTTTACGAATAACAATGTCAGTAATATCGATTCAGTGTTCTTAGAATACATAATATTGCTACTTAGAATGTAAATAACGATCTGTAACTTAACTCAATCCCACGAGGATAGGATGTAGGTAGGTTTGTGGAGTTAGACTGACATACATCATCACGTTATTTTCCTCCAAGGGGTAGGCAGACATGTATAACATTCATATTTTGCTAGCTATATTGAGTACAGTTCCATGTCTGAGCTTTACCTTGCCCTGAGACTAATACTGAATTTCTTAACATGAAAGCCAATATTACTTTGTAACTGTGACAGGTCGTAATGAACCTACCACTGAACTACCGAAGTAGTTTTTATAAACTATATATTTAGATAAATAAACAATATATAGATATATGGTTATGTAGTGGTTGTGTTATTCAAACTGTAAATAACAAAATAAGTCATCAATCACACCTGATGTACTTATCCTGCAATTGATTCTATCATTCGATACAAATGTACATAGCCAGATAGCGTAACAATTGAACGGTATCGACGTAACTTCGGCGATCCATAACACTTAGTACTTACTACTCACTCGTAAAACGCCTCACTTGTCCACTTTTTGTACAGAGCACTTGCGCTGATGGCCTGCGTTGCGTGCTAGATAAATGCAAATCAACGATATTGAATAATACCTACTTAGATACTGCATAAATAATAGAAGGAAATAAAAGTACTATGAGAGTTTTATTTATAACCTTAGGTTAACCTTTATTCATAATTACCTTACTTATCATCACTATTTCAGCCGAAAGAGACCACTAACTTAATTAACTTAGTAGGTACCTATAATGTTTATTAATTACTTACAGTTGTGTTACAAGTTCAATCATGTATGTTGTAAATAATAAAGAGAAAAGCACTTTGTCCTCTCACAAATAACCGTTATCTTCGGTATACAGTTGATCCTATTTTAAAATACCTGATTGTCCAATAAATGCGTATAATCGTAACCTGTTAATAATCTAACCTGTTAATAATTACGGTAGTAGATCCACGCTGATTTCAGCATGAATGGGCCGAATCGTCCGGGGAAGTACTACCCTCTCATAGAAGATCGACTTAAGAGTAGTAGTATCCGTACTACTGCGTTTCGTTCGGTGAGTGAGAGCGCCGGAGGCCCAATTTCCCCCTTTTCCTCTTTTCTCACCTCCCTCATTCCCTTCCCCTAACCCCATTCCCAGCCGCCATAGTGAAGGCCACCATACCAGCAGTTTAAGACGATGGCTTTTGGTATAGTAGCAGCCACTTCTGGATTCCACTGACTGTTTACCATCAGGCGGGGTGGAGTCACTTTGGTAGGCTATAATATAAAAAAAAAAAAGTCTCTGACTTATAGGGCTACTAGTTTATTTACACCTACATACAGTTTACTTTCTTCTAATTAGAACTTAGCCAATATTGTAAATGAATAAAAGAAGTTGGCGATCTGCACTATAAACTAGTCTTTTTGCCAAGACTTTTCCAAGAAACTTTTTTATGGCTTAAGGAAACTATAATATAAACTTCTCAAATCTCTACCACTGAGTACCTATATATATGACTACAGAGCCGCCCTCGCTTCGCTTAGGAACCAAAAGTTTCATTAATACTACGAAAAATATCATAGCAATAGTGTCATATTGCATCATTCAGATTTACGAAGGCGCTTAAAATATTGAAATTCTGAAAATATCAGAAAAATCGTTAAACATAATAAAATATAACCTATAATTTTACCTGTTTATTTTTTTTATATCTAAAGGTGAAAGAATTTTTTAAAGCGGTAACGTAGATTTTAAGTTAAATCTTTACAAACAAACAAACAAACATACAAAAAATTAAATCTTTTCTTTTTATAATTATAAGTTTAGATAATGGAGGTAAAAAAATGTAGGTACTAACGACTAATTAAATGATAAGGATATTCTTATTTGTTCAATTAACGAGTTATTTATATATACAGTCAAATGAAAAATATTTGTTGTAAATATTAAATTGTCACTAAAACATAGTAGGTAGGCGCTAACAAAAATATACCTAAAAGGCAAACTCAAAAGCCAAACAGCGCAAACACAAAGCATTCATTTACATCCCGTTGAAGCACGGTTAACTTCTTCAACGTACAAGTAAGCTACAGTAGTGGTGGCATATGGTTAAATCGTCACGGTCAACGATCGTCCACCGACCAGCCCACTAGCCACTAGGGAGCTTCCACGCCTCGCTAACCAACGAATTAACAAAAAAACTATGCTATTACAGCAAATTGTCATAACATAAATAGCCTGGTTGATGATTATATATCATCTTCTGTAGGCTTTAAAGCTCTCAGTGATTGACACAAAAAGAATTATAAAAACGATTTTAGTTAAAGTGATTGACTTTAGTCTTTTTATTGCATTAAACATTTCTTGATCGTCAAACGACAATGAATGACATGGTGGTCATAGAAAAGGTTGGGAGTTTTTATTCGATCCAAAATAACGGCAATATCTTTTCACCATTAACAAAATAAAGAGAACTTTTGTATAGAAAATGCTGTAACGGTATCGAATTTGAATCTAATACAAAACGTAATTACGCCAGTGGATAAGAACTTTTTTATGTAACCATGAAGAAATTACGACAAAACTGAGTGATAGCGTCATCTTTTTTACTTTAGTTTTAAGACAAGCATTGTGTAAAATTTAAAACATCTTTGCACATTGCAAAGATACCGAGTTTTAAAAACAATATGAAGTATAAAATATACCTTTTTTGAAGGTTTCATATCCGTATATATACCCGTACTTCATATCTCGTACAGGTCTGAGAAACAAACAAAATTAATAGATCGAGGAGATTTAGAATCGGATGTAGTCAGAAAATTCAAAATAATAGATATATAAAATACAATATTTACTAATGTGACCTATTGTTAAATTGATCATAATAAATAAATAAATTATTAAAACAAACAACTAAGTATTCAATAATTCTTAGTAAATATCTACGGTCTTCTGCAAAGTACTTTTCCAGTCTAGATGTTACCGTTTCAGAAACTACTTATTACGTTTCCATTTACAAAACAAATAACAAATAATTAATTAAGTAGTTTGTAATTTCCGCAGTTATATTTGTTTTTTTTTTTTAATTTAATTATTCACACATTAATAATTAGCAAACGTTACCTTGTCGCAAATAATTCCTGTTTCCTTATTGATAAAATTCTCACAAGATTTAAAGAACTAAGTGAGGAACTTAGTAACAGCTGCGTCTCGAAGTTAAGCTTGTTTGACGTGCTCAGTTAATGGATAAGTAAATGCTTAAATAGTTCCTTTTCTCAAAAGCTCCGTGTCGTGATTCGGAGAATACGCAAAGCCGTTGGTCTTGGTAATCTTTAAAGTCTACGGGTAAATTGACGCCTGATGGCTTTATTGATATAGATTTTACTATCATTTTGATAGTATACTTTATAGTAATTTCAGCCTAACCTAAAATTTATCATCAGCATTTCAGCAGAAAAACGTCCACTACTAGACATATTTTGACCCAATTTTGCCACCTTGGTAGGTCATGAGCCGCCCCCATACATCGCTTGCCCACCAATCAGGTATTAGTCGTCGGTCCACCTTATGAAGGTTCTGCCTACGCAGGGTATTCATATAATAACTGAAAAACAACTTAAAATTAACTGATACCTATTTTCATATTTTTTTAAATGTATAACTATTACTTTGCATACGGAGCAGCGGGAGCCACTATCACATTTCAGGAAAACCGATATTGAATAAATCAGTATTTCAAATACAACGCTGCTATCTGACAATTATTTAAATTTATACGACCCAACTATTGGACATCACTAATATGCGTTAATAATCAGACAAGTAGTCTGTAGGACTACATGTAAAAACTGCTATGACATTTTGCAGCAACTGGGACCTAAGACGATTTTAATGATCTTAACAACAGAAGAAATAAGGGTCTCGACAATTTTTTAGAAAACAGTCAGTCATAAACAAAATGTCGCCGATAAACAACACCAGCGTTGCTGAGTTACAAGTCTCTCATATTATACCTATACTACAAAATAAAAAAATATGATTAAGACTATTATGTAATATATTCATGAATTACCACATTACCACACTGTAATGAATAAAAGGACAACAACACCATAGATCATGACGTTTAAACCCTTCGACGTATTACAGGCTCGATAAAACAAAACAGGGGGATGTTGAAAAGCAAAAGCATACTACAACGAGCAGGCCGCAGCCGTACTACAGTCACAGACAGTCGGTTTGAGCGCACGTACCGGCCACCTGTCCGTGCGATCGCGAGCCACAGGAAGTGCAGTGAATTACCGGACCAATAACAACTGTTACATCTCATTCAAAATCCGAAAGCGATTAAATTTTATTATTCTCATGCGAGCCAAGGATCTTTTTATCGGTAAGTAAACGTTTTTATACAATTTTCAATTTTGTGTGTTTTTAAATTACTTCTGTAATTTTAATTAAATTTTTTAATCTTTTACGGATATAATTGTGGTTTAAAAGAGAAATTTTCGGAGAACAGGTGAGAGTTATTAAGTTACAGTATGGTTTCGCATCATAAAAATATATAAAATATCATTAACTATACCTACAATATCATAATATATTATGTTGTGAATTGACCTATTGCTAAATTCCCAGACATACTCGTAAAAGAAACTCGTAAGAGAAAAGAGTTACAAATATGACTTGTAAGCCTTTAGGTACGTGACATTACATGACACTAATAAGACATGTTACTAGTTCAATGATACTTTAAGCCCATTACGTTAACATTTAACTCGAGTATGCCTTACTAAATATAAGTGTAATAATACTCGTACAACAGCTAATAGGATTCCAATAGGTATATTAAATTACATCCTGGCACAAATTAGGCGAACCGACCTAATATTCTGAAGTAAACTCTTACAAGTTAATTAATTAGTTTAGATAATTAATTATATCGTTAATGTACTAGGTAAATAGATTGTATTACTTATAAAATGTGTTTAATATAATATTAACATTTTTTTTTGTTTATAACTCAGAGATTTTTAATGAAAGGTTTTTGTCATGTGTTTTTTTTTATTTAATCACATTATTTTTTTAATTTACCTATTTATATAAAAAGTTTATGTATATAAGTAGGTACATTACTAACTGAAGTGCTAGAAATAATGTAAATAGAATTAAAAAAAGTTAATATATTATATTTCAAACTATAAAGCTAATAAAACAATCAGAACACAACAAAAATAGTTCATAGATATACATAGCTATGTTAAAAATCAATTTGATTAGATTGTATAAAACAAGAACAAAATTAGATACATTTCTAAGTAGAACTACTTAACTCGGTTCACACAATTTGAGTCGTATTTCCACGCGTTGATTAATAAAATTTTCATAGTCTTAGTAAAAGTTGAACTGTATAATTAAGTAAAGGGCCGAGATGAATCGTAAGTAAAATTCACGCTACTTGGCACTCGTTGCGTGAAACATTTTCTGTTTGTACGCCGAGCCCGCATAAACAAATTACAGCGTTAAGTAGATCGTGACAGATCAAATCGCGATTTATGGGTCAGCTAATATTGCCTTTTACATTTTAAACTATTGCCCTAGACAAGAAAGTGCCAACTGACGAGGTGATACGTTATTAAAATTATGCGTTTTCATCTGTAACCAACCCGTCGTCGATGCAGTCGGTGTATAGATGGGTCAGAACTTAGTTTATATTGTCACTTTATATTAGTACTAGCTTTCACCCGCGTCTTTGCTTACTGCTTTGCTCCCGTCGCCAGTGTAGCGTTACATAGCCTTTAACCTTCCTTGAGAGCTGAGCTATCATACGCAAAAAATGTTTTAAATCGGGCTGGTAGTTCCAGAGATTAGCGCGTTCAATCAAACAAACAAACTCTTCCGCTTTGTATAATAGTATAGATTATGAATTTAAAGATGATACCAAATGTTATGAGTAGATATAAGATAATCTCAGCTGTATTTTTTTGAAAAATATTGTGTTCAGTGTGTTCAGCCCTTTTATTCTTGTTTTCTAAATTCAAAAGAAAACAGGAGAATAAGTCAGCATCACTAAGGCAACGACTGGTAGCCTGTAATATACTAAGCAACATGAAAACTAGTTATAAAATTTATAAATAAATATGAAAACATTTATTACCGACAATAATATTTATAGGTAAAGTGTGAAATAAAATATTTTTTATTTTATAATTGTAGATTGTTCTAATTTTTACTACTTTGACAAACAAAAATAGCAAAACATATTATCATTATACAGTAATATCATTATACATTAGCAACGGATTAATAATTTAGAATTTTTTTACTGATATCGTAAAGAAATTATATCACTAAAATTAAGAGAACCCATAACTCATACATACTTAACATAACACATTTGATGCGTAAAGAGAGACATATTTATTACAAATATAAAAAGCTGTAGAGTTTGCATTGATCTCTGAAACGTATTAATTCCGATTTCAAAAGATCTTCTTTTTGCATTTGCTAGCCGAATTCTTTAGGAAGGATATAGGCTATGTTGTCATGCTACCGACGACGGGAGCAGAGTAGTAACGCGGGTGAAACCGCGCTGCGGAAAGCTAGTCTCCTTATAAAACTATTAACTCACAGACATACTAAATCTGACCTACTAGGGGTAAATTCTTAACACTCAATTTATAAAAATGTATTACAGTATAATTAAGACAAAATAGAAATAAGTTTACAAAAACGCTCATGTGTCTGCTCTGACTCACACAAAATTGTTCTAATGAGAAAATAAGTCTACAAATTTAACCACAATAAACACTTTCATTTCTTAGAATTAATTATGCAAACAACATTTATTGCTTAACGTAACGATTGTTGTCATAAGAATTCCCATCATGTGTCTGGTTACAGAAAAGTAACCTGATCTGTATCACTTTAATCATTTAGTTTTTTACGACAGTAAGATGTACCTACTGATTTTTGAAATACTTAACAGAATTACGGTACTTTATTCTCACTCATTCTATTCTTACTCTAATCACGGTTAACTAAGGATTGTGTTTTTATTGTTGCCAAATTATAATTATTTTACAAATTTTTTTATTATTGTAGGTACTTTTGATTTGAATATTATTCAATCTTTTTTTTAAATTATAATTTTAGTTTTCATCCAGTTGTCACTAGGGTAAGTAATTATTAATATTTATTCTAGTAATGTGAATTCTGATTTTGTCTTATAAATTAGATTGCGAGCTACAGTAAAATCATTTTGCGATATGTCGAAAAAGATTTAGTTTAAAAGAGTACCTAGTACAAAATAGTTTTTGCTGAAAATCGGTCTAATGAGCATAGTTTTAATTTTCTAACACTGCTCAGAGCGATATTATTTACCATTTAAGTTAGATGAGATAAATAAACTTAATTACGACATTCATTCAAGCTCATCATTCATTGTCACTGGCCATTGTGGGTGAACTCTAAGGTTAGCGAATCATCAAAGAATTTCACCGTCACTAAAAACTTAATGGGTTCCTGTGATTGTTGAGGAAAATCGATGGCATTGTCAAGATCAGTTCTTGTTCATTTCGAAATCGTGGGAAACACCATACGTGTAAACAATGAGTACGAGACGATTGAGATGAGTCGATGGGTATCGCACGAGAAATTATGTTATTTACGGAGAGGCTTACCACGCCAACACTTATATCGTAAATGTGGGAACCGATAAGATTTATAACTCACTGTAGATAGCAGAAGCAATATTATATATAGTATATAGGTATATCCTCTTACTAAACTAAACTCTAGCTAGCATGTCACATTAGGGCACATGCCAGGAAATGAGTCGGTAAGGGTCGCCATTATCGAAAACGATAAGGAGGATCTTTAGACAGTATAAAGTTCTTCCAAACCACTAACGCTTAGAGCATTTTTCCGGAAGGTTTAATAAGTATAATACTTGCATAATATAGTAGAGAAAACCCGATCATTTCAACGATTTGTAATTATGTCGTAAAAAGCATAGAAGTACTCAAGTGCGAAGAAGGGGCGGGTTAGTTATTAATATGTTACATAAATGCTTCTGGAAATATGGAAAGTGATAACTACAACTAAATTATACCATAGAACAAGACGGTCATTAAAATAAATTATTATTTAAAGATAATACTTACATAAACGTTTGTGGTATTTAGAAAAGGAAAACTACAAATTCCACTTTCATATGCATACAATTATATCCGAACTATAACAACGTTACCTAGCCATGGAAATCTTGTTGCATTTTTAAACTCACTCGTGATGTGATATGTCAAATAAAATTTATAAAATAATACAAATTTAAAATTATTTTATTGTAATGATGAAAAACTAGCAAGCAACATCTGATAGTGGTAACCAACGCTTATGGACTTTATAAGCACCAGAAGTGCAATTCTAAATTCATCCTTGACGCTAAAACACTACCAAGGTACTTTATGTTTATAGATAGACTACGCACACTTTTCCAACTGTGCTGCTTCAGCTGTTTGACCGAAAAGATGTTTAAAGATGCCACAAATTAGAATTACAAACTTATGTACCTATCTGTGGCCCGTGTCTCACATGGCATGTAATTTTCATCTATATAATTGGTGAAAATCTGCATAAATAGCATTAATTTAGAGCTTTCCTGCGCAGTATACTTAATCTTAATAACAGGCATCTGTATCGGCTAAGAAAAAGATAGCAACGTGTATACGAATCAATCAGTTTCTTTTCGTAATAATTGTGCTGTCTGACAAATCTTTAAAGTTTCCTACATAATTTCCAATGACAGATTCAATGAAAGCAAGTTTGCATTTAATAGAGTAGTCTATTAACTTATAATAAACTAGAAAATGTATCGATAACATTTGAAATTACTCTATTTAAAATTTTAAAAGCACGTTCTAATTTTGATCCGTGATATTATTATGAATTTAAAAAAACAAAATGAAGTGAGAAACAAAAAAAAATAAAAAGCACAGATCACACCGGTCGATCGTTGACCGTTAACCGTATCGATAAAAAGCAGCGACAATTGCCAAATAAAACGATGATGATCTTAAGATTACAGTAAGGTTGAACGTTTTTATATTGCGTAATGTTACTGAAATCGAAAGTATGGGATTCAGTTAAAATAACACAACAACGAGGCGACACGATACCTGCATAATTACGACCGATTAACTTATTCGGCGTTTTGGCAACACCTACCTAAATTATCCAACATGGCTGCCTATTTTATTATTACAACACTTGTTTTTGGTGCACTATTTCGATTGAAGAAAAATTGTGTGATATCATTACAGTTTAAATTTTGTAAGGTGTTAGCAAAAATGGATATGTTTGCTTTACAGTCCGTTAAAAGTTTTACTAGCTGCTAAGATCGCTAACTAAAAGGCAGTTAGAACACTAATAAGAATATAGTAAAAACATAAGATTACCGACCCGCCTTCGCAAATGGGTAATACCTACGAAGTAGCTTTTTTAAATGACATAATTACAAATCGTCGAAATTCTCGACTTTTCACTACAATATATTAAGCAATTAGGTATAATTCCTAATCCCTGCCGCACGAAATTCTCTTAACGATAGTGAACACTGTATTTAAATCTGTTGCTGTTTAAAAGAAGTTACAGACTAAAGAAACTTTGCTTTGAACGATGTAAAGATTAAGATCACAGCAAGGTATCACAAACTTTTTTTATACTTAGGTATTAATAATCGCTTAATTACATTTATCATCAAAAGTGAAATTAATGGAACAATCTTGTACCCAGCAGGAGTTCTTAAAAAGTATATTATTTTGTTATCGCAAAAAAGAACACCGGATGCGGTGGTGCGGGTTCGGTTCCCGGGGGAGGCACGGTTGGACGCGCCGACAGCGACACGCTTCATGCCTGCGCTCACCTGCACCGAATAAATAAACTAATAGGAATATTTAAACATGGTGCTTCATAATTAAAAAAGCAGTAGAGCTTACCTATTGTTATCTGATTGGGTAGTACTGTACCTATCAGTAACTCACAGGCTAAAACATATCTATTGTTAACATAATAGATCTTCAAAGTTTACGTAACCGTTACGGTTTATAAGAAAGCTAAATTCGAGCTTCTAGCGCACTCACTTAGTGATATGGACCATATAACCCTGAATTCAACAACAAGTCATTAATTTACTTCTTGCGATGATAGCATGAAGAAAATCCACATTTAGGTATTATCTATACCCATGACTAAGTATAAACTGCGACTAAACTACTTTTGTGATACACGAGACAGGGGTAGGCCTTTAATACAAGACCACTTATAATTACATCATTATAATACCACAAATATTATATAGTAGAGTAAAATCGTGCATAGTAGTGCAAGTATTTGTTGACTTGCAAGGATTGGTGAAATTTCTATATGTCATTGTAACTTATGATAAACAACGATGGGGGTTAGCAAACGCCAATCGATACATTTGCTGGGTTACAAGTCCTTAGATCGGTAGATTTGATTTGTTTTTACTCCTCCATGGTTCAAAGTGGTAGTGACTGACAATCGCGAATCCCGTAAAGCTAATTTTATAATCTGATACCACAGAATTACTCACTATAATTTCTGCATTGTTACAGTAGCCGAATCATGAGTGTAAATTTGTACAGTGCCCCTGGTATTTACTTTGAAAACTAAATTTTTAAATGTCAACTGTTGCTTTTTGGATGAAACAAACGCACATTTAATTTATCGCAAGTAGGTACAACGTATATTACTACATTAATATGACTTAATTACTACTTTTTTATTTAATGTCGTCTTAATAGTAATGACACACTTATATCTAGTAATTGTTGGCGTATGTTCTATGTTAGTCTTGGTACAAATTTTCTACCTAGTTGGTCGGTTACTTTCTTTAATTAGACCTGGTTTTATCTAATCAGAAGGTGATTTCAGTGTGGAGATTAAAACTTATACATTACAAACTGACAGGCCACTCATTAATCTTGAGAAAATCCTTGTTTAATCAGTTCAACCCGGTTAACTACTTCTAGCTTCATTATTCTGGCATTTATGAAGCTATCTACTTTCAATGCTCATCTATCAGGGGAACAAACTAGCTAAAACAAATAAGGATAATATTTAAATTTGACTTGCTCTTGTTTATTTTACCGTCTTGGGAAACGCGTCCACAAATTTTTAAGTTAAAACTACAATATTTTATTCAATGCGATTGTGTTATGAGGCGCCTATATGGGCTGATAGGGCTGAACTATAGATGCTGTAAGGCGCAAATTGCTTAAGAATCAACATTAGCACTGAAGCTTTGCTTGTACTGGCAGGTGTTCTTCCGGTCAATCTTGAGGTTCAGAGACGAGCGGCTATGTACTATGTACAACTCACGACGGCATAAATAGTAACTTCTTACAATCGCGCGATCGCCAGAAAATCAGTAGATTATGTAAAGAAGAAAATGAAGCTTATAAAACTCTTATAGACGAATGGCAGCAGCGCTGGGATTCTCTAACTAAGGATCGCCATCTGTAACAGTTTTTTCCATCAGCTGTAAAGCAGTTGGAAAGAACATGGCTAGAGGTAGATTACTATGTCGCACAATTTCTTACGGGTCTTGGTAACTTAAAGGTCAAATTGTTAGTTGATTCGCCGAGTTGTCACTGTTCCATTCAAGAACAGTCTGCTCATCATATGCCTATAGCCGTAAGATAAATATAATAGCTACGATTTCTATTACTCACTAAAAATAATATTTAATGCATTAGGTATACATCATTTAAATGAGTGTTTGCATGACCAACAGTAAATACTGGCGATTAAACTCTATTTAACGGGCAGTAGAATAAAAAGTTCGCAATCTAAGGAGTTGCCCTATAATTACCGAGTGGCCGAGATGCCCAGATGCTTTCGTATTATATAAAAAGCGGCTCACCTGCTTCTTTACCTTCACCGGATCTGTTTACTATGTTTCCATTGTGATTGCTGACACGAAAACTGTTTACAGTTTTATACAATTCTGTAAATTACCTACCTACTTGGTTTTTGATGTTAAATGTGTGTTCCTACACGTTGAATACAAAGTATTTTATTATTAAGTGTTGTATCTTTTTTAGCCAGTGGAGTACGGTTAACTGTGCTTATGTAATTTTCAATGATATTATAAATTATAACGAATAGTGTCACACATTTTTTTTATACAATTTTGGTGGCAAACAAAGGCCCTGACCTGATGGTAAGTGGTTACCGTAACCTGTAGAGATGGCTATTGTTTTCCAAGCATGGCCAATGCTTAAAAAATACAACCACGCTGTTGCCGACCATGGAGACGGGGATGAGGCAGGAAAAGAGAAAAGGAAGAGGACCGAGGGGGTATTTGGACTGCCGGCGCTCTCACTCACCAAGCGAAACATATTAGCATGAAAGATAATATTTTTATATCGATCTTCTATGAGAGGGTAGTACTTTCCCGTCGATCCAGTCCATTCATGCTAAAACCAGCGTGTAGATCCACGCTACACTCTACCGCATTAACTACTATTAATTCCAATGGTATTTTTCATTGCATGCTTTGTACACACATACCTATATCATATTTGTCTCTTTTATATTGACGACTCACTATCCCTTCCATTTGTTAATATTTTTAAATGATCTATGCTTAATTCTTAAAACTTCTTCTTTCCTTAAAGTCTACATAGATAGGTATAAGTATGACGATATAAGTTTCTTACTGAACACAAAATTCCTAAGCTAGAATTTCACACTTAAGTAGTTTATAATTAGTAGATACGATGTCAGTTAAGTAAGAATTGATTTTGAAGGACGCAGGGACGATAATTGTTAGATTATTACCAAAGGTCGTCGTCGTCAAGTTTGTCCAATGAATGAGTCAATGTTGGTTGAGGGCAATGGAAACGCGTCAAAGGTTTTCTAATGCACCATAGGAAAAAACGTTATGATCACAGTTATGCATGTAACAAAATGTATGTGATAACAACAGTAATCGCAGTTCAACACGATATCTTAATTTTTGGTAAGCATGCGATATTCGCTCAACACTTAAGAAGGAAATGAACTTGTTCTACAACATAGTAGCAAGTTTATAATCAATATGGTAATAGAAAGTGCCAAGTGTTATTGCCCTTAAAATGATTACCTAACCCTTGACAAGTTTTGAACACTTTTTACACGCGAAAGCTTTTTACGCGGTAAAACGCCGGTTTTTCTGTACTGCGACGAAATCTCAAAATATTTTGTTGCATCAACATCCTTCTAATCATACTTATACAATATTATAAATGCGAATGTTTGTGTATGTGTATGTGTGTTCGTTAACGCTTAGCGCCTACGCGGCTGAACCGATTTCCATGAAAATGTGTGTAGATAGATTCGGTGCCAGAGACGGACATAGGCTACTTTTCATCCCGAAAATCGGCCTAGTTCCCGAGGGAGACAAAATTCATTTTACGCACGGGTGATGCCCCGAGATGCAGCTAGTCATCCATAATTTAAAACTACTCATAATATATGTATGTACGAGTATATGTATAACTGTCGTAAGTAGGTACATTACTATACTGTCACTAAGTGACAAAATATCGAACTCTTCTGTATTTTAAAGTAAAAAAAGAATAAAATAGTTATTCATAGTCATGAATATTTAATGAAATTATATTAAAAGTTCTTATAGCTTATTTATTATCTACTTCACCTTACTTAAAGTTTATTATTAGTAGAGACATTTAAATGAATACAGTTAATTACTTATTTACCTATTCTAATTTAAGATGAACATTTCGCATAGGTACTACAAATCTCTACATGCCTTGTAGGTATTCTGTAACATACAAAAATGTGGGAATTAATACAAATTGTATCTGTAATAATTTTTTATTGTTTGTATCACAATTCACAATTATAAAACGTTAACAAAGTAAAAATAAAAAATTATAAACTTATCATAAAATTTTATTCAATAAAAACAACAATTGAAATTCGACAAGGGTTTTTATTAATTATTAATAAAAACCCTTGTCGAATTTCAATTGTAGTTTAAAATTTTTATTTTATTATCTGAACCCAATCTTCATCATTGCCAATCGCGTGTTTATTTAGGTATTACCTACTACCTACCAAGTGATTGCCTATAATTGATATGTGACTGTGATATAAACTTTATCGTTGTTGTCAAGAGTCTTTATTAAAAAGTATGCCTCCACAATCTATTTTTATTTTGTTTACATTATTCTATTTTGTTTATTTTGATATTCTATTATACTTTTTTCCATTTTTACCTAGGTATTTATTTTCTGTCTACACTATTACATGAGAACAAAAACTATGCAAAATCTCACACTCTTGCGTGCGCGGTACAGAAGTAAATAAATTAGTTATGTGAAACATTAACAATATTACTTACCTACTACTAGTAGTGGTATAAATGCGAGTATATTATCTAGTTTAGGACATTAATTAGTAAGACACAAAGTCACCCGTAGTTATAGGTACATATTATTATAGTTAGAATAGGTGATAAGTAAAGAAAAAATTGTCTCTTGATTCAATTTTTTGTGTCAGTCATAACCTGATACTCATTCATTGTGCAATAGGTGATAAATGCCCAGCAAAGTTCCTCTAATGTATGCTAAATTTAAATGTTACATACATGGGTTAGGTACACACAATTCAGTAGTTTCTCTCATAAATATAATTATAAAATACTTAAACATGTTAAAAGATTAGGTCTCTAATAAATTTAAATTATTTAGTTCTTTGTGCTGCTTGAGTAAAAAGTGAAACTGCCTACTTCATTTTTTTATGACGAATTTGCGAACAGAATAGGCAAGCAGAACCCTTGGTATGAACTGGCAAGAAACTTAGAGTATTCTGTGTCCAGCTAATTACTGTTTGGTTTAAAAAAACTAACCACTTCTCAATTAGAAGATAACTATATAAAAGTTATAACAGATAGCCACTGGTTTGTACATAGCTACTAACCATCTACACCATATTAAAAATGTTTAGTTCAGTCCATTAATGTATTCACAAAAAGATACATTTTGTAAAGTAGGTACTAGGTCGTCTCCTTTCTATCATCGCACCACTCGACATCGCAGCAAAGTTCATCCATACTATCTGGACACGATCTCGTCTAGCACGGTTCGTTTTCAGCGTTCATTTCTCCCACGTAGGTGCAGGCTCTGGAACGAACTACCAGCTGCGGTGTTTCCCGAGCGCTATGACATGTCCTTCTTCAAACGAGGTTTAAAGAGAGCATTAATATCACGGTAGGCAGCGGCTACGCAGAGCCCCTGGCATTGCAGAAGTCTATGAGCGACAGTTACCACTTACCATCAGGTGGGCTGTTGGCTCGTCTGCCACTGTAGGCAATAAAAAAAAAAAAAAACTAATTCTTAGTACAGATAAGCATAATCATTTTAGAATGTAGAACATCGGCATCGCTCCTCATTTGCAGATTTTTTCTGCACAACGCTTGTCAACTTTTTGACATTCAAACATTTCTCGTAAATCATAAAAGACAATTTCTACAAAAATACATGGGATTTTAATTGTTACTATGCTTATTAACACAATTACATGAGCCCATAAAGTTAAACATGCGTTTCACTATAACATGAAAAAACAGTAGAAGAAACACTGTTATAATTTAACAATATTTAAAACAAAGCTATTTCAGTAAGTAGACTGGTCCACTTAGAGCATGACAGTAACAATTTTTACGCTTATTTGAAGTGAAATTACCTCCAAAGTAATAAGTACTTAAAAACGTGATCATTAGGTTCAAACTAGACAGAATATGAAATAGCTGTAATTACGAATATAATACAGAGTGTATACGACGGTATGATATTAAATGCAATTACGTATAGTATGTGACATTATAAAGCGAGACAAAAAAAAACAACTAAATATTTTCAATAATTTAGACACAGGACTACTTTTTTAATTTATTTAATTCTAAACACTCTGTAAGTACAAGTACTGTAAGTCAAACGGTCACTGGCATGTCATAATCCACGTCGAAGGATAAACGTTGCCGCTCATTAGAGGTCAGTGTATTTGTCATAATAAATGGTGTATTACTTTGTAGAAAATTTTAAATTTTTGTTTTTTCAATACATTTTTGTGATTAATTTTAAATCATTATACGGACTAGTAACAGCTGCCTTTTCATTTAATATCACACCTTATAAACTCTGTATATTATGTAGGTACTAAATCACAATGCACTATAAAACATAAGTCTAATCTATGACAGGTTTTTCCATGACCTGTCATAGATGATAGTTAGGATATAATTAAAATATGTTTCTCAAAAATAAAATTTGTTATTGATTTCACATACTTGTATGACCTATACCTACAGTACTGTAGGTAAATTTTATACAACAACATGACCACCCGAATGTGGATATATACACTGAATAAACATTTATATTAGACTGTACTCAGTCAAATAGTTGTGTACTAAAGCTTGTACTTAGGTAATGATCCGCCGCCGATTTTGATCAAAGGGCACAACCAAAAAATCGTTATTTATTCACGATGATTTTTATTCATAACGATTATACTTATGAAAAAACACACATAAATTACCACACATATATACATAAATGTCTGCCAAGAGCTGCTTAAATTAATATTGTTAAATAAATATCTTTTTCTTTTGTTTACTTAGTACCTACAGAACAACAGCTATTTACGGTTGATTAATGGTGAGAAATAGATCTCTTAGCCGCAAACCGCAAGCAGTGCTATCAAAATAAACAGAAATAACATGTGGAGAGTATTGAGGTTATTGCAATATCAATTACGAGAGTCAAGTAGCACCTTCACACGTTAATATCATCACGACAACATTTTATAATTATGTCATAGACAGATAAAGAAACAATATAGGTAGGTAGTATTATAGGCAATTAATTAATAATAATAATAATAATATAATATTCTACCACATTCACACAGCGCTATCTAGCCCCAAATTAAGCAATTGTATTTACTTGTGTTATGGGTACTAAACAACTGATAAACTACATATATACATTTTTTTTAATAATTACATAATTATAGGGTATTATAGAAAAGGCTTTCCTAGGGTCCAAAATGAGTAATAGGTACGTGACTGACTAGAGTTCACTCACTGAAGCGGAATTTGATGTGTCAGACCGTACAATGAACAACCTTACGAGTGACTTGTCCAGTTATTAGCAAGTCCACTATAACTGTGATACAAACTGTAACATTGGTGACATGTTATTCAGGTGTTATGGTGTTTACCACTATCTACAATGACGTGGCTTTCGTTCCTTCCACAAGACAAATATTTGTATGATATAAAATATTTTGTTTCAAGAATCTGGGTGTACTTTGTCGTTGTAAAGCGACACAAGGTTTGTTTACTGGTGCAGGAAATGCCTGAAATAAAATAATAGTAAAAAAGTATATTAATTTATCGACTTTCTATAAAATCTAATTTCAATTTTATTTGATAAGGAAAGACTCTTTCCTTCATTTAGTAATTCTGTGTTTTGGCTAATTTTACTTCCTCACAAAGCTTTTTAAAGTTTATAGTAAAATATGATGAATATTAAAATTTTATTTATGCTTTATATGGTTGTGTCATAGTCATAGCTCCTACTGTCACTCCTAGCGTGAGCGTCATTAGGAAGACAATAACTAAACTCATTTAAATTTTTATAATGAGGTAGTATTCATTTCTTCACAAGGTAATACAATAACATCAACAATATTTACATTAAAATACCGATATTCAATAACAAACACTTTCTGTAGCGTTAATTTTTATAACAACCTCGTGTGTAACAGAGTATGGAGGCTTTCACTGCACTCCTTTTGGTGTTGTTCTTACTTAAATCGTCACGCTCTGTAGATAGCCACCATGAATGAACAAATTGAATACAAGTCGATTTGTAGAATCCAACTTTCTTGGTGACTAACAGTACTTCATGATGAGATGAAAAATTTTTACAATTAAGCCGGCTACATTTTCAAACTATAAAATCCTGCGTCAGGACCTAAAGAGACAGTCCGTAAAAGTCAGAAAGAAGAATCATAAAAGTGTGTTGGTAAAATGAGTACTTACATTATTTCAATAGGTATCTCTTCGGTATATGCCTTGACTGGCCTGTTGGTCTAGTGGTTAGTAACCCTGACTGCTAAGCCGGAGGTCGTGGGTTCGATTCCCACCCAGGACAAACCTTTGTGTGATGAGCATGATTGTTTGTTCTGTGTCTGGGTGTAATTTATCTATAATATGTATGTATTTACAAAAAAAAAAAAAAAAAAATGTATATATGTAGTATATCAGTTGTTTAGTACCCATAACACAAGCAAATATAATTGCTTAATTTGGGGCTAGATGGCGCTGTGTGAATGTGGTAGAATATTATTATTATTATATTATATGCGCAACTGTGGAGCCGCTTAATAGACATAAACAGAGCCTCGTTAAGATAGACATAAAATCAAAGCGTGCAAATCTCCCAACCGGCAATGTTTCAATTAAACGATGAGCAAACTGCACTAACAGTTCATCAATCTCGATGATGTATCTAAGGTCAGTCCCCGATAGCGCTATACGATTGCTATACAATAGTCATTGGCCTTCGTGTCCGTCGCGCTAGTTGACCCTTTTGTTTCAATGAACGCTGGTTTGACGGGACACAGGTTTTATCAAAATACGTCAACGACATTTATTTCATACGTTACCATCCGTTCGGGTCGCGAGGTCAATTTTTAATTGTTTTTTACATAATTGTTTCGCAAATCCGATGCGTGTGAATAACCCTCCTTTTAAACAATTCATTACAATGCTGTGTTGTAACATCTTCACTAATCATACATTATTTGGTTGATGGTTAATAACCGCACACAATAGATGTTACACTACAATGAGAGAAATATTACTTTACTTATTTCTACAAATTAATTACGTAACTATTTTTTATAGTATGAAAGTGTGTGTGACACGCGACTATAGGGTATTTTAAGTACTTAGGGATAGCTAAATAATTAATAGCATTTCTCTAATAAGGCTTTGCGCGGCTGAATAACTCAGATTCTTTATACGAACCTTGTTTACTTTTCATTGCAACAAAATACTTATTACTTATTTTATTCATTGTTTACATTCGTATCATTTTGGTATATATTTTTTACTTTAAACATTGGACAAGCCTGTGAGACAGACGAATACTTCCGGACTTCGAAACAAAAGATTAAAATAAACATGCATCTTTTGATCAGTATTAATATCCGCATTAAGTATTGTCCATCCACATGTTCGCTTAATACTTACCTAAGTACCTATATGCTACATTTATAATAATAAATAATAACGCGTTTATCAGTTATGAGAACCAATGGGATAGGTGTCTTATCAAAACCATAATAAAGGTATTTTAAAAAAGGTAGTCAGAATTTCGATTAGGTACAGTTGCGGAAACTTTCAAATAAGACTAATCAACTAGGTACCTACGCGTACGCGGGTAATAATAATAATAATTATATTGCACAAGAGTAAGTGTGAACACAGATACAGGTGCATTCGCTCTTCTTATTTTCATAGTCACACAATTAGGTACTGGAGAGGAAGATCAAGCGTAGTAACGATGGCTTTACGTGCTTTCGAGAGAAGGTGTAGGTAATCCTTGAATGCTGCGGATAATGCTGCTTTATTAACAAAAAACCTTCCAGTTACATTACTTTTAAGCGTCGGCTAATAACGACTCTACGCTCGAATAGCAGTTGCATGTATAGGAACTATATACTTCATTAGTTAACCGAATGATAGTCGTAAACCGTCTTAGCGGTTTGATAGTAACCAAAAAAATCTATCACCAAATTCCATCATGAGATGCTATGTCTTTTGGTTGCAATAATCCCACGATAGACGGCAATCATAACCGCAAAACAGTCTAATATAAAATAATATCAAGTGCATCCATAACAATAGCAATAAAACTGTGACCTTTAACATCACCAGTATCTAATTCCAAAATGATTGCTTCGAAAGTAGTTGGTTCTCATTAGTTAGGCAAGATTATGTGCCAACAGAAGCATTACTTAGGCACTTGAAGACAATGAGACACGGGCAGTTAACAAATGTTCACTGCGTCGACGCCACGCGCTAGTTCTCGCTAAAAGATACAATCGATAACCCACTGACACAAGGGGCCATCCCATAAGCTGCGGATAAAAATTACGTGTCGTGGTCTTTGTCACAGTATTCAATTTAGAAAGGTCAATTTAGGCACATGTTATAAATTTGCTATCTTACTGATATTGATTATCATGATGTAACCATGAGTAGGTGAACATATTTTACAGTATCTGTACAGGCACATACGGGACATTTCTACCCAAAAACATGTCTTAAAATTTACTAGATAGGTACATTATGAAATTTTCCCTAAGCTCTACATTAGAATTCTTTGTCTTGCAGAATCTGTCGTAGCATTAACAGCGATAAAACCAGATTAGCTTCTTTAATCTGTGATAAAACTAACAGACCCAGAATTGTAATTATGGCTACTAAATCTACTGTTTGCATGTAGGTAGAAAGAATAGTACCCTAGTTATCACTGGATACTATTTTTATTAAACTGGTTCCCTGCCGCATCAACTATCTATTTAAAAGTATCAGAATGTTCGTTAATTTTTGTTTCTTAAATTTACCTTAGTTGTTAGAAATGGGGAAATATTTTTTTCTAAATTTATAACATAAAAATGAATCGCTGAATGTGTTGCTAAGCGCAAATCTCGAGAGCAGCTGAACCGATTTCGCAAATTCTTTTTTTATAATATTCCTTGAAGTACGAGGATGGTTCTTAAGGAGCGATGTTTTTTAAAAAATGCTCTAAAAATACTTTTCTATATTCTCATACAAAAGTATCTTTATTTATCCAATGTCCACCCGTGCGAAGCCGGGGTGGGCCGCTAGTATATAATAGAAGTAGATTCCGTATATTATGCAGGGTATCAGAACTGAATTAAAGAGTAATAATATTCAGGGAGATCTAGGGGATCAGACCCGAATAAGTCGTTGATTTGTACAGTTTACTTACTACTAAGCAAAAAAGGAAATATTGAATATTACTTACTTACAAAGTAAAAAACTTTTATTTTATTTAACAATATTTTCTATTTAGTTTAATAGAAACGCTCTAACATATTTCACACTTTCAGCATAACACCTTTCATAAAACAACGAGGTGACACTGGTTTCATTGCAGGTGGACGTCAAGTCACGTAGAAGGGTTCAATCGCAGTCAACGGAGGTGACACTTTCACCAATAGCGCACGAGTCCCACGGTGAAACCGTGCGAAGTGAGAAAATGATCTCACCACCCAGCTATAAGACCAGATGTGTCAGATGATTGGGTACAATGCATGCGAGGATTACTCTCCTGCCGCGGGTCCGGTTAAAGCCGGTACAGTACAAATGCATCAGAGGGTTATGGCTGCTACTAACAATATTAGAAGTAGTCGTAGCAAACAGACCGCCGAGGTTCCTCATAGATGGACAATCAGAAATTGTTGTGAGATTAAAAGAAGGACCTGACACACCCGTCGGTAAGTATTCCATTTGGTTAGTTATAATAATTTGGTTTTTGACACATGATAAAATGTTGCATTGAGCCAAGGGGTAGCTAGCCCAAAGGCAAACACAAATATAGTTTTTTAACACGACAGATGTTATCTTAAATTGCAACTTGTATCAAAACTTACAACTAAGTATACATTTAAAAGACCGCGTTATGTTTCTAATCAATCCTCTTAGCAGCCTCGTGAGCGTGACAGATCTTGGCTGTAGGAAAATTGACTGGCGTCTTTTAATTAATTATGCCTTGTATATAAGTATCAATAATGCTGGCATAAATAAATAAATGAGCTTGCCTTTGATTGAAAATTTACTTCAAAGTTTACATTTATGTATTAAGCTTATTAATTTCCCAAAATATGCAGTTAACAATCTTCGTGCCTGTAAAAGCGATACACGAACAGGTGAAGCAATTCAAAACACGAAAGGCAATTCAAAACATTACCCGATGAGGTTTTATTTTGAAGCCCGTCTTTTACCGTTACACTGACAGCCGGAAATTATTCATACTAGGGGAACATCGAGTAGGGTTACCACGACAACTGATATATCTACAAACAGGGAAACCATAAAATCCCTAAAACCCACCAGTTGTTCGATTTGTTGATTAGTCAACGACCTCCCTTGTAAATAAAACGTAAAATCCATAATACGTGATGGGGCACACTACTAATATTATGACACTGAAGCAAATAAGCTGATCTTTGTATTATGTAATAGGTGTATTTTAACACAAAGTTCTATTCCACTTATATCATGTGGGTGATGATATCACCTGGGTGTTCATGGGCGTCTCTTTAGTGTCCTTTGATAACTCGCGAATAATGGAGTCCCCATTTCAGAAGAATTAAAAAATTTAATTTAAATAATAACAAAATAAGAAAAAAAGTAGTGTAGTAAAATGATTAAAAAGGTACCAAAATAGTTCGTAGTATAATAGTGTAATCTACAAATTTATACTACTAAGTTATTTTATTTTGCAATGTAATTTTTTATTAATACTCGTGTTTCAAACCCCCTGCGCTTACTTCTACCACTGAGCATTGGCAAAATACTTCTCACCAATATGAACTTATTATTATCACTATTCAGGTAGTATTCCTAAACTAACTATTCAGGTAGTGTAGCTATAGTTGTGCTCTTCTAGTACTGTTTAACTTTGAGCTTGAAATTTAAGTGCTCTTCGCCGCCCTTCGCGTAGGCAGGTGGAGTGATGGATAATATTGTAGAGAGATTAAGCGGATTAGCGATTTCAGACTTACCCATGTAGATACGAAGGCATATATTTTTTTACTTACTTAAGTATAAATTTGTTATGATGATTTCCTACCGTAAGTAGGACAAAATGAATGCCACTTTTAGTTTCTTACTCACTCTTAAAATACAAGGCACTTTCCGTTAGCAGAATATTTACGTATCTTCGTAGTCATATCTAAGTACATGTGAGTGATTAATCTAAAAATTGCACCGTTATTTTAATTTCAGGTAGCCTAATATACCGACTAAGAGGCGTTGACCCCGATGGAGATACGTTACAATTTGGCATTAAAGACCAACTTGGTAGTGATATTTTAAGATTAGAAGCCATTTCATCCAACGAAGCTAATATTTATTTAGTTAAGGAATTAGATAGAGAGGTAAGTGGTTGGTCAAATAAGTATATTACAGGTACCAGTAACTGTACCTAAACTCCTGTAAACTAATTACTATGCCCAGTGGCAGTGTAAAAATAATAGATATTTGCATCAACTTTCAGATACGTGATGAATACTCGTTCGTATTAACATTAACTGATGGACATTTAGGGGAAGGAAATTTTATAACTCAGAGCTTTTTATTATTAGTCGAAGATGTAAACGACAACGAACCAATTTTCAAACCGTATCCCTCTGCCATCACTGTAAAGGAAGATGCTTCACCAAGCGTTCTGCTAACTGTAGAAGCTACTGACCTTGATGAAGGAGCATATGGACAAGTAAGCGTGGTCTATTCTACTACACTTCCGCTCAGTAGCGGATCTAGAGAAGGGACTAAGGGGCAAGTCATCCTAAAACGCATATCTACATGCTCAAAATTGTACCTATGTGTGTATGCAGTCTTTACCACAATAAAACTTACCCAAGCCAGGTCAGGAAACTCAAATCCTGGATCCTCTACTACCAATAACTATAGCAAGTCGATCTTTATAACACCATGGACATAATAGAATACGTATAAGTAGGTAGAGTCTCCGCCTGAAAAACGATCATAGGTACTTTAGAACTTGAATCATATAGAAAGATAGCTCCTTACACCATATAGGAACCTGTAAGTAGCACTTTCTGGAATGTTGCTAATGGAGCAACAAGATAGTGTACCTACTTACAGAGAATTTGTAAATTTCCATTGAAAAGCTTTAAGTATACAGGCAAATCTGATCTCTTAAAAGAAAATTCGCTATGCTTTATTTTATATAGATAAAAGTAATCTTACATTCCCTTGCAATATTTTATAAAGACAAATTAAAAACTGTTCGGAAATTATCGCGATTGAGAACTTTGAGAAGTCTGTGATGATGAGCGGTAGCTGTCAAAACTAAAACTGTCAGCAGCGTCAAAAATAAGTCAACAAAAATGTTTTTGTCTACTTTGTTGTTTAAAATAAAAAATACAATATTTTAGGTATTATATCACTTACAAGAACTAGACGGAGATGTGGAGAACTTTGCTGTGCAAACTGTGAACGGGAAAGGTGTAGTACGATTGACAAATCGATTAGATTATGAGCGAAAGTCGTTGTACCAACTTCGAGTTTTAGCAGTGGACAGAGCTAACCAAGGCAGAGTGAATACTGGGACTGCGGCTATATTAGTCAAGGTTCAAGATGTTGAAGACCAACCGCCTGAGTTCGTTGTAGCTAGTCCAGTAACGAGGATAAGTGAAGACGCGCCGGTCGGCACCTCGGTTTTACAAGGTTTGTTACCATAATATTTAAATTTGTTTTACTTATTTGATAAACTAAGTTATTTTATAGAATTATAGTGTTTATAATATATCTATTATGTGAAAGACGAAGAAATTTTAGTCCCACTATTAAAAGACAAGACAGTGAAGTATTGTTTATCATTTTGCATTCAGAAGCAAAATACAGTTTCAATAATTCTTCACCTGAAAATTTTAGACAATATAATACAATGGTCTTACATGGTAGAATTTATCCCTATATCGTACACAAAAACCAAATCTCTGTTATCTACAATTATTATTTTGTTTCTAGCCTTTGTGCATACATTGTCCCATTATTATGTTTTTAAAGTCACCTGCAATACAGGGCTTGATCTCTATACATATTTTTATTTGTGAAACGGGTCTACAATGCAAGTCACGAGCTGAGATGTAATTTGACCAAAACGTCAGGTAAAGAGGTATGGCACCTTATAATATTTTCTAACACAAGTAGACCTGTTTCACAAATAAAGATATGTGTAAAAATTGTGTAAGTTTAAAATATTTAATTGATCACTATATCTAATAAAATCATCTATCATTCTGCTCATAGTGTTCGCAACGTCGTGGAAGTCACCAGAGGCTAACAACACACACTTCATGGAAAAAAAATCCATTTATTTTAAATCTTCTTAACTATGTTACAGTACGAGCCATTGATGGAGACCGAGGCATCAACAACCGTATTTCCTACAGCATCATATCAGGTGGTGAAGAACACTTTGATATTGACAGCAGCTCTGGTGTAGTTTACACTGTGAACCATCTGGACAGGGAAGACCCTAATAACAGCAATGGAGCTTATATTTTGGAGATATTGGTAAGGTACCTGCTTTTATAATCAAGTGCAAAGCAAAAAAAAAATAAAAAGAAATATTATAAAATAATCTTCTACAAAATGTCTCAGTATATTTTATTGATATAACAGCGTCATTATTGTCCTCATGTAGAGCAAAACTTCTTCTTGAACAGATAAAGCATAAATAACCATGCTTGCATAAAGACTAAACCATAGCAATGAATAAAACCATCAGCCTAGTGTTGTCCCCTGCTAGACCAGCAATGACTGCACTTATTAATTGAAAGTTCTATCTACCTTATGTAATCTCTAAACCTAATGTCTATACCCAATTGAGCATACCAGTTCTTGTGTAATCACTAAATTTAGCCTATTAATAGAACCTTTAGTCAATTGTTTAAATAATGAACTGCGTATATTAACATTAAAATTACTATGAAAATTTCAGGCCACCGAAGAGTCCCGCGCAGTATCGCCCATGCCCAGTGCAACCACAGAGGTGACAGTCATAGTAACTGATGTGAACGATGAAACGCCTAAGTTCAGAAATGATAGATATGTAGGGGAAGTGCTAGAGAATGCACAGCAAAGCACTCCTATTACTTTCCTACAGGACGCTTTACCTGAAGTGTTTGATTATGATCAGGTAAATTATATAAGCTTATTGATACAATGTGAGCCCTTTTATTGAAAGAAAAATGGATGGAATTTCTATTTAATTGTTTTGTCGCGTTTTTCTGAGGTCTGCACAACACTGAGACTGCATAGATACATCTTGGCTCAAAAGAAATAAGTACCTATTTATAAATGTCACAAAACGTTGTGTGGGTATTTAAACCCACAACCTGTCGCACATACACCCATTACTTACTAAAGTAGTCAGTTTATCAACCATTCAAAAAATATAGGTGTAGACCCTGTTTTTCAAAACTTAATATGTGTTTGCGTAGATAAAAAACTGGCTGAAAAATATCTGTATTTACGTTTCAGGGCAAAAATGGTACATTTGAGTTGTACCTAGCTGGAGACAATGGTGTGTTTGATGTAACTCCATTCAAAGGTATCAATGAGGCTTCCTTTCTTATCAGAGTAAATGATGCCTCGTTTTTAGACTATGAAAAAGTCACAGTAATGAATTTCACTCTAGTCGCCAAAGAAATTGTTACCAAAGATCCTAAAATGAGGTATGTACACATAAACTGGACATACTTAGCTATTTTGGCGCTAGTCGGCCAAATTTAATAATGTCTGGCTTGTTTGGATTTCGCTGGGCTTTTTACATTTGTTGGGTTACTTAGAATTTAAGAAAGTTATAGTAAACTAGCTGCACCCTGCGGCTTTGTCTGCGCGAAAATTGCTTTGTGTTTAATTAATGTAACTCGGGAATCAGAGCGATTTTCGGGATAAAAAGTAGCCTGTGCCCCGAAACCAAATCTATCTACATACCAATTTACATCGAAATTGGTTTAGCGGTTTAAATTTATTATGGTGATAAGTATTCTTAAACTTTCTAAATCACCACTCAATTTTCTTAGTTTTTCTTTCATAAGAACCTTCTGCTGACAATAACAAACACAACAAAAAAAGAATTAACGAAATTGATCTAGCCGTTCACGCGTGATGCCATGACCAAGAGAAATAGGGATTCATTTTTATATATATAGATGATAAAAAAAAGTCTGGTTTTCCATATCTTTTTTTGCCGTGTTCATACTTTGACACAAAATATTAATAATAATTTACGGTGTCTGGCCTTTTTACCCAAATTTCCGGCCAAACTAACTGGTCAGTCTAGCTGTTATGTTTGACGACCTGGCAACTCTTTCTAATGTGTATAAGTAGGTAATTCTTTTTATTTAATTTTCAGTATGGTGCCAATTGTAGTTCACATAAAGGATGAAAACGACAACTTTCCTGAGTTCACAGAGTCTTTATATACGGTATCTATACCAGAAAACTGTGGCGTTGGTACTACAGTAGCGTGGGTGCAGGCGTTAGATCAAGACTCTGAAAATTATGGCACTAGAGGCATTAGATATACCAGTCTTGGTGGTAGTATTGCGAATCTGTAAGTTATAATATTAATGATTGATATTGTTTTTGTATTTCGAACGTGTCTAGTCACCACATCTTTGACGTGCGTATCGTAACTTTAGAAGTAAAATATTAGAATACTTATTTATTTCAATAAATATTTTACAAAATTTCAGCTTATATCTCAACCCTGTATCTGGAGTGATTACCATAAAACAAGCTGGTGGCGACAGTTTCGACCGTGAGCTCATTTCGCGCCATTATTTAACAATAGAGGCCAGAGATGATTTAGGCAAAGGCAACAGGAATACAGCCCAGCTTGTCATTAACATAGAGGATGTCAATGATAACGCTCCTATGTTCTTGGCTAATAAATATGAAGCAAGATTGTTGGAGAACGAAAAGGAGTTTGAAAATCCTCTCGTGTTAGAAGCTAGAGATTTAGATTTAAATGGTAAATGATTTTTTTTTAATCTTGACTAATATTTAGTGTAACGGCTACATACGTCGCCGTTACACTAAATAGTTTGTAGGGGTTTGTAGTTTTTTTTTTCAAATATTAATAATCATCAGCGTTGCTATAACAGCCGAAACTCATTGCTGGACAAATAGCCCTCACTCAATTTTAATAATAAAATAATAATAATTTCCACTTATGAATTTCTGGTGTGAAACAATTGTATAAGTACTGAAAGAAATTAAATTAAGGTGCCAAAGTACTAATTACTAGATCATGATGTAAAATGTAAGAAAATTTTAATCATACCTATGTGCTCAAATTGCAGGTACAAAAAACAGTCACATAGAATATTCTATAGTGAACGGTGAATATAAACACAACTTCACAATAGACCCAAACTTGGGTATCATCACTCCGGTAGGCGGACTTGACTTCGAGCAGATACCAGGAGACAACAGTAATATACGTCCTATACATCTTACTGTGAGTATTTTTAAAGTCACTGCATTAACAAAAATATGATAATTTTTTTAATGGAAGGTAAGATCTATAGATAGTTTTGTTGTGGCCTTAAAACACAATTTATAATTATTTTTATATCATACTTTACAAAAAGTTTTTGGTTTAGCTAGAGGTAACAATCCATTAACAGAGTACTTAAATTGCTGAGCACGCAAGCGCCTCGTGGCTTGATGCACGATAAGGTTTATTCTCGCAGCGTACGGATATAACCGCATTCTTCTACTAGAGGGAATAGCCCATTAGAATATTCCGTTTTGTCACTCTTATTAGTGCAGGCAGTAAAGCAAAAAACTTTTTAAATTGTAAGCATCACTAAAAAGACATTATACAAAGTTATAAAACGAATGTATAAATACAGGTACCTACCTTTTGACATCATTTCCAGGTCCAAGCTCGCGATTTCGGCGAACCATCGCTGTCATCGAGTGTACCAGTGACGATATACGTGCAGGACGTGAACGATCACGCGCCGATGTTCCAACAGATGATGTACAAGCGATCCATTCCTGAAGATATGCCTGGAGGGACTAGTGTGCTTGAGGTATTTATAAGTATTGTGTATCTACTGATTTTGGGGCTTATATATATTATGTTAAGGTCAATTTTGGCGAGCCATCGCTATCTTCAAGTGTACCAGTGACGATATACGTGCAGGACGTGAACGATCACGCGCCGATGTTCTAACAGATGATATACAAAGCGATCCATTCCTGTAGATATACCGCGAGGGACTAGTTTACTTCATTTAAATATAAGTGACCTGTATATCGAATTTGAACCTTATGTGTATAATATTAAGGTCTGTTTTCACAAACCATCGCTGGCGTCAAGTTTGCCAGTGACGATATACATACAGGACTAAACGATAACGTGCGTGTTCTTACATGATGTACAAGCGATCTATTCCTAAAGATTTGCCTGGCGGAATATCTTCAGCTTGAAGTATTTAAAAGTGATGTGTGTTGACCGACTTTTGGCCTTATACTTATTAAATTAAGACCCATTTTAGCCCAAAAATTAAAAAAATATAAAAATTAAGCCTTTACCAAGGATGAGCTTTTGTCGTAATCGTGACCTTTACCTAAGCCGAGTTGGTAAGCTCAGTAATCTCAGAAACCATCAAATTAATTGCAATACTCTTTGTCAGATCATAAGTTACACTATTTATGTAAGGTCAAACTGAAAAAGCGAGTTTTATCTTAAGATATTGCTATATATTTGTGTTATGCCAAGGAACCTACGCCTGTCTTCTCACCTAAATGTCTAGCGGTTAAAATGGTCACTTTTATACTATCGTTATGTCAAGTTTCGTAAGATGGCAGATATTTGTGAGACCGGCGAATATTTGCTTGCACAGCCTTTGATTATACTGTATGTTTAATGTTATATTATACATAAAACAAGTTGTTTGATAGTGCGGCAGTTCTATTTTTAAATAGGCTGAACTGAATTTTTATATTCTATTGTTCATAATATATTCTACCCTGCAAAATTGAAAGGCATTCCAAGTGAACAGTAATCGCACAGTTGATTGTCTACTTATTGAGTCACTATTTGGTAAATTCAATGAACTATAGAATGTGTAATACCCGCTATATCCATACTGTTTTGTGTGTACCTGACCGTATGAATCAAAGCATCATGTCAATGACATTATGTATAGAGTGACGTCATGACTAACAAAATTACGTTTTTACGATTCTATTTTAGAACTTGTCATGTCATCTCTGTATCTGTTGTTCCTATGACTTTTCTTGCACTTCATATTTGAAGCAACAGTTATTTCAGTTTATTCATATACAATATTTCATCAATATTTGCATGCAATATTTCATCACTGCTTTTAGAGAGTGAAATTTTTGATTAATAATACGTAAATTCAAATGTAACAGTAGTCATTTTAATATAAATAAACCTTTTAACCTAAGGTATGTGTGTCACGGTTATTACCAAGGTCATTTAAGATTACAGTTTTTTTCGTGACAATTACATTTTTGTCAATTTTCTCAAATCTATTAATATCGCGTCAAATTCGCTGTAATGTCATGTTCAAAATGTTTTGTGATTTCGCAGTACTTTGACCAATAAACCAGACAGATTCTCCACGCTCTCTTTCACTTCACCTCTACCACCCATTCTAATCCCTCTTCCATCCACCACTGTATCTTACTGAATAGGAACATGGTATTCCTTAGTACATAAGTCCTAACACGTTATCCGCAGTTATTTGATACAAGTCGAACGCACAAAAATAAGGAGCATGAGAGGGATGCGTGGAACATAAAAGCTGCTCGGTGATTGGCTATTTCACGGTCAAGCATTCGAATGCATAAAAATGCACCTATCGTTGTATCCGTAGTGAGTTTTTATGTTAGCGAATACCGGTATGAATTGTGCGTGTCTGTTGCTCTGTATGTGACAGTATGTAGAATCTATTAGAAGGTTCTTCTTATCGAGTGGTTACCGGTCAACCTAGTGTTAGGATTTGTTCAGGTTGCCGGTTACCTGGGATTCCGTATCATCTAAACTGAAGTTGTTAACATATTTGATAAAAAAATATGGTATATTTTACGTTATTTGTACAGGTAAAAGCTCGCGACGGCGACGGATCATCTCCCAACAATCGGGTGGTATATCGCATTCAACGCGGTGCCAGCGACAAGTTCGTGATCGAGTCTCGCACTGGCGTCGTATCCGTCGCTAACGGCTCTCAACTCGACCCCGATAAAACTACGCCTAAGAGCAACAAATATACTCTCACTGTGGTATGTGAACATTAGATACTTATTATATTATCGCTTGACAGACAGGTGACTTATATCATAATACCAGCCACCGACAAAGCTTTTTCTTCAATATTTACCATTCCTGGGCCACCATGCCTGCGGTTTTAGGCGATGGTTTTTGGAGTGAGAAGCCTTTTTTTGTGGAACGTGGGATCCAGAAATGGTGACTACTTATAGATTGACATCAGGCAGAGTAAAGTCACTTTCCTAGGTTAATATAAAAAGACGAATCTTAACCTCGTGTGACTCTTTCAACGGCGACTACGAGCAGAAATATTACAAACTTGCATTCATAAATGTCAAACTTTTACAGTAGTGGTAGATATATCTACTGCTAAGATTTGTACATATTTACATTTTAACTAACTTTTTATTGACTTAAAGAACATAGTTGAAATATTCGCCACATATTATGTAAATAATTAATACAACAACATTTTTCTGAAAAAAATTGTATATTGTAATTTATGTTAATTATTCATATAGGTAGCTTTAGACGGCGGTATAGGTGACCAACAGCTAAGTGCAGCCGTTTTAGTAAACATAACTATAGTGGATGTTAACAACAAACCGCCTGTATTAGTGGAACCTGGAACTATCACCGTCAGAGAGAATACTCAGGTGAGACATTAATGTACAGTTATTTAAAAAGAATAACTTTGTAAAAGTGTGACGTCATTCAAACATGCGAGAGAAGAGTCTTATCCTCATTTCTACGAAAAGACAAACTTTGTCTAAGCATCACTAATTAAATCTCTTTTCTCTCTTTGAAGAAAAGAGTACTTTTGACGCTGAAGAGATTGCCGATTTAAATTTGGAAGTACCGACGAATTTAATATTAATAATAATAATAATAATACCAGCCTATTTACTGTCCCACTGCAGGGCAAAGGCCTCTTCTCATATAGAGAAGGTATGAGCATTAATCACCACGCTTGCTCAAGGCGGATTGGCAATTTCAGACATTTAAAGTCCAGGTTTCCTCACGATGTTTTCCTTCACCGTTAGTCAGAAATGTCCAAGATAAACTTAGAAAATACATATGATTTGAAAAATCACATCGGTACTTGCCCGGATTCGAACCCACTACCTCGTATTTACGAAGCGCCTTATCCACTGGACCATTTCGACTTAATTTAATATTACTCTAGCGAAATTAAAGAGACTAGTCAATTACTCTTTTTTGATTACTAGGTATATTATCTAACGGATCAATTGCTTTTTAACATGTTTATATATGAAAGCATGTATGAATGACATCAATGAATAAATAAGAGAGAGAAGTAAATTCTTATGAACTCTTTTCAACCATCTTGTATTTTCTCAGGTAGGAACCCATATATACCGCGCACAAGCTTACGATCCCGACGATCAACCAGTGCTACGATACTCTATCAATAAAGCTATGAGCATGGCTCGGAATGAAGACGGAATACCTTTACAAATAACGGAGTACGATTACCTATCGTTATGGGATTTGAATGCAGTGGACGGGACTTTGAGGGTAGTCAGGTAAAAAATATACATATTATTTTATTTAACAGTAGAGTGATCTAGGATTTAGGTCGCTTAAGTGTAGGCCCTAGGCTAATTTTGCTGACAAGGGGTCTATTGGAAAAATATAGATATTTATCAATTGCAGCACTTTTTCATCTTAGAAATCTTACGCGAATAAGAGCATGGTGGTTGGAAAAGTACTCTTATTGGTTCTGTCCAGTTATTATTTTCTTTGCACCAATTAGACATACATAGTTCATCACATGGACTATGATCTCTTCCAACCATTCAACAAAAAAATAACCCTCTAGCTAACTCGCTCTTAATCGCACTTTGCAAGTCTTTTAACATCTTTTATCTTTACAGACTATTAGATCGAGAAAAAATCGAGACTTTAAAATTAGTTATAACAGTAGAAGATATGGCGGCTATTGACGGTGGTCCACGACAAACTGCATCAGCAACACTCACTATAATGGTCGACGATGAAAACGATAACAATCCAGTGTTTAGAAAACCTTTCTACAAAACCTCTATCACTGAGAACTCAAAAAATGGCGCTAATATTGCGACAGTGGTTGCCGATGATGCGGATAAGAATAGGACGATCACGTATTTTGTTGAAGGCAAGTATAGCAAATCATTTTCAAAAATAGTTTTTGGAAAACGCAGTTAAAGTGTCTATGCCACCATATGAGTATAGACGTTGGAAGGTTTACTTGATCAGTGATAGGACCAGAAAAAGTATGGTATTGTGCTCATTGGTGGTTCTTACCAAACTTCCTAGGTGCTGTTCGATGTACTGGTAGAGCATAAGTGTATTGCCTGCATCACTTTGCATGCTACTTGAAACTGTAACTTACAAAAATTGTAATAACCTGGCGATTAAAAAGAGTGGCCTGAATTTCTTGCCAGTTCTTCTCATGGCTCTACTTCGTCAGCGAACTGGCTGTAGGTTAATTTGCTGACATTTTGTAAACTTTGACGTTCATAAGTGTTAATTTAATTAACCTATATGAATAAACATATTTCATTTCATTTCATTTCATATTAATATAATAATATAATAGATGCAATATCACAGGATCCACCTAAACAAGTATTCATACTTCAGCTTGCTATTCACTCCACTGGTGGTGCAGGATAAGAGGAAAAAAAAATTTGAAAATGAAATGTCACTCAAATTCTCTTTTGTCACAGTTATTCAACCAAAAAAATTGGCAGTATTTTAGAGATTCGAAAGTATTTTAGTTAACCGTTTGAGTAATAGGTCCATAGCAGTACGTCTCCGTGACGTCACATTTGATATCATATTTCGTTTAGGTATGATATGTATTTTAATGTTATCTAATCCCAACAGGTCGCGAAGAGCTTTTGCATTTAGTTCACATGGAAAAGACAACTGGAGAGATAGTTGTCGCCAATAAAATCGATCATGAAGTATACCCATGGATCAACCTGACAGTTAAAGGAATTGATAGCGGAGTACCGCCTAGATATTCTGTCGTCGATTTGGTTATACAGGTAATTGAAATATAACAAAAGGCTCCAGACATGTGGCATATAATAAATAATTTGAAAGCTTAACATAAATAAAAATGTACGGGATTGACATAAGCTAACGCGCCAACATTGTTAGCTTATGTCAATCCTATACATTTTTAATTTATTCTATAAATAGAATAGACTCTATGCCACTTGTCTAGGCTCTCTGGACTTATAAAAAAGTCAAAATTGCCAATTCACTGACACAATCTGATGACGCAACTTGTTATATCAAAAATAAAGATAATAAAATAATATAGTTATACTCATCTGTATTTTTGTTTAAATAAGAACTTGAATATAGAATTTTGTAATAAGACACTACGAATATTTCTTGTGTATCAAGTTAGATCGACCGGGTTCGCTTTTAGACTGACAACGAGCAGCAGCATCACCTACGAGCTAAATATCAACTTATTGCAGTTACCGAACTGCCTGCCATACGTCCTAACTATGACAAATACCTCCCTCTTGGAGTGTCCTCGAGTGGTTGGTTAGTGGGCAACCTAGTGTCAGGATTTGTTCAGGTCGCCCGTAATTTATTAGAGGCCGACTTGACTTGAATGATGTGATACTATAGTCTATTTGCGCAACTACATGTATAGCTTTGTTTACCAGAGCTAAATAAATGCTCTCGCGATAAATTTGAGGAAACTTATAACTGACTAGCGACCCGCCCCGGCTTCGCACGGGTGCAATGCTGATACTATATTTAGTAACAGCATTGCCCGTGCGAAGAAAAACAAATGCTGTGAACGTTGTATTTACACATGCTGTAGTATATTTAATTTTACTACCCCTGCCGCTATATCCCTCCCTGCATTTTTAATCTGTAATACCTTTGAAAATATTTATTAAAAATACATGCTCGAAAGGGCATTATTGATTTATATTAAATGCACAATGTGTTTAAGGTACTTAATTTCATAAGGATAAATGCTGTATTGCTTAAAATCGCTTCGAAAATAAGCCATTATTTCTCATAAAATGTAAAGAATAAAAATGGTTATTATGGGTTGTCCCTTAGAGATAGACATATACTATTGCGGACTCTTTTGTAGACCTTTTTAAGGTGTACAATACTGTAGTACATTATTTTGATCTATCTTGTAGGGTTTAGCCAGCGTTGCAATGTAAGCGCAAAAAATTTGTTTATTAACGACATCACATTAAAAACATCTAAATTTATCAATGTTTCTCTACTATATTATGCATGTTATATACATATAAACTTTCCTTTTGAATCACTCTATCTATTATAAAAACCCGCATCAAAATCCATTGCGTAGTTTTAAAGATCTAAGCAAAATTTTTTTTTTTTTTTTTTTTTTATATTAGCCTACCAAAGTGACTCCACTTTGCCTGATGGTAAGCAGTAAGTGGAATCCAGAAGTGGCGGAGAGGTGGAATAAAAATAGAGACAGACAGGTGGAATCGACTTTGTTTTATACTATATAGTGATGATATGGTGGTTAAGTATCTTAAACTTTCTAAATCACCGCGCAATTTTCTTAGTTTTCTTGCATAAGAACCTTCTCCTGACAATAACAAACACAACAAAAAAAGAATTAAATTGATCTAGCCGTTCACGCGTGATGCCATGACCAAGGGAAATAGGGATTCATTTTTATATAAATAGATTACAATTTTGTAGCGCTTAGCTTAGTTGTTTATTATTTAATTTTTCATACAAAAGCGTCTTTAAGATACTTGCTAAACAAAGGGGAGATGTTTAGAGGTCCACGTCTAGCAATAGCCATTTTTCTGCTGAAATAATGACTGATCTACTACTGTTATGTTGTTTTTAATTGCCTAATTCAGTTTACTATCACCCAATCCTATTTATGTTATAAATGAGAAAGTTTGTGTATGTGTTTGTGTGTATTTGTTACCACTCAGCGCCTAAACGGCTAAACCGATTATAATGAAAATTAGGCTACTTTTTATCCCGAAAATCGGTCTGGTTCCCGAGGGATACAACAAACCTTTTTTTACGCAGCTAGTATTATATAATAGTTTTAATAACAATAAATAATTACATATATTCACATTGACATTGTACTTCTATGATTACAGCAGCATACGTCATAGTATAAAATATATTTGGGGCAGGATGATATATTAAATTTTGAACTTAATACCTTCCTACCTTAAAATAGAGTTTAATATGCATTGTCTATAAAATTAGTTTATCATTTACGTATCAGTTACGCTTTTAATTAAAAATGATCTTTATTTGTTAAGAATTAAAGTTGATATTTATTTATGCAGTGTTAGTAAATATGACCAATACCTAGTTTATCAAGTTGAACCTTTTGTACTGAATTGCTATCTCTGCCTATTAATGTACACTCAGTTATTATAGAAAAACAAGCATTGTGACGTTTCACTTATAATCGCGATGAGTAATATTATTCTGCATAATTTATGCGGTGCATGTGCGTTGTTTGTAAATATAATTATCAATTTATATGTATAATTAACTTACTGGCCGTTCCTGTTAGTATCCTATAAATATACACAATTTAAAATAAATTCATATTTAATTTTTAAAACGATTGCTGCGCTAAGATACCTCTGTAATACAAACACGGGTTCTTTACAAAATGTACACAAAGCATAGAAACTAATACACACCATATGAGTATTTATATCAATTTGTTACATAAATGAATACATTTCTTGGGGTACGAAGAAGCCCAGTATTCAAATTTTAACCCTTGGAGTTAAATAAAATAATGTATTGTTTTTGCATTTTTATCATCATTACCTCACACGCAAGACGTCCTCTTGTAATAAAAAATCCTTTTCTCACTAGACCTTGTGACTATAGCGGCTTAATAAGATGTTTTGTCCGCCCTGCTTAGGTGTTACTTCCTTCATCGATATTCTAAAAGAGGGCAGATACCTACTGGTCAACCAGCATATAAAATACAAATTTGTATGCTGTTTGCAAGGCAGTAGTTATTTCAGACTACACAGTTACTTGACAAGGATGAAAGATGTCGGATGCTCATTCATATATTTATTGTAGGTATTAGATGAAAATGACAACAATCCGATATTCGAATCATCGGCATTTGAATACAGAGTCCTTGAAGACGTCGAACCGGGCACCACCATAGCTAACATTGTCGCAAAAGATGCTGACTCTGGGGAATACGGCAAGATTACTTATCTACTTGATAGAATGTCCACACAGGTAAAAATAAAATTAATATTAGATTAATAAAATTGAAGACACACGAAGTGTTTACTAAGTGTAATGCCTATGGAACCTATTAAGCATATGAATATGGTATAACGATCAAATTTCACTGTGGCTTTTGTTATCTAAACTTAGAAAGCATATAATTTCTTTGTTAACCTAAAACTGCTAGGCCTCATGATCTACTTGTAAATCTTCCTAGTTTTATTGCATTTATAGTGTTCTGTCCTTGGATCGCTGTCTGTTTTTTTTAAACAGTTAACCCGTTTGTCCCACTTTTTATACGAACATTTACGTAAATCCTTACAAATAGTCCAACACCTAAAAAGACCGACGACTGGGATAGCATCCTTCTTAGAGTTTACCTCTAATATCTCTATATTAGAGCACATCAATCCGCATTCAAATATTAATCGAGTTCCGTTTTCAGGGTAAGTTTTTAATAAACGCAGACACAGGAGCATTGACAGTGTCTGATTGGCTAGATCGAGAAACACAAGCCACGTACAACCTGGTCATAGAGGCTTGGGATAACTACCAGTTTGGATATCTGAGCGGAGAAAGTCGTAATGCTTTCAAACAGATTGTGTAAGATGTTATTTAATTTAAATGTTTAAGAAACCTTGGATTTTAAAGGTCATCTATGAATCATCAAATATTAATATGCTTCTTATTGTTGAGTCTAGTTTTAAGAATGTTCTACCAGGTAACTGTTTGGTATATTATAAACTATTCCTTAAATTATATTTAGTTCTCTATCTACACTACAGTTTCAAAAATACTTTGTAAGGCCATGGGGTCTTCAAAAATTACGACAAAAAAAGATAAGACTGATAGTGATAGAGCAAGAGAAATATGATTTTATTTCTTCTCCGGCTTTTCTAGATTTCCATCTTAATTTCTTAATTTCATCGTAAATCCGTCTCCAATGTAGATATAACCTACAATTATTTTTTAATCCAAGTTCCACCTTCTAGCGTACACATAGAGGACGTGAACGACAACCCTCCATTACTGCACATACCGTCAGAATGTACGACCATAACTGAGTTCCATAATTATCGAGAACCTATCATGTCTATATCGGCCACTGATGCGGATGATAACAGCGCGCCCAATGGAAGAGTTCAGTTTCATTTAGTTGGTGGGAAAGGGCATGGTAAGCTATTATGTTTAATTTTTAATAATTGCTAGCATTCGCTGTATTGAAATTGTGGTGGCTCTATTTGCGCAGGTTGCTTAATAGCACATAAGCCATAAATTGAGCAAAACATTTTTTTTTACATTAGTCTAGCAAAGTAATAAATCAAACTGCTTGCATGGCTTTATAATTATACACATAAATCGCTTATTTCAAATTGAATTTCAAATCTTATTACTAAAAAAGGGTATTAGACACTAACTTTACCTTTATGCTCGTAATTGATGCAATATTCTTAACAAAATAATTATTCAACAGATCTTTTCCGATTCGAACAAGTAGGTGGTGACGCTAACACTGGTCGATTGTTCGCTCGACAGTCGCTAAAGGATCGCTTCGGAAACTATTCTCTAATAGTAGAAGCACGCGATTTGGGTATACCGCCCAATATGGCAAGGGGAGAGCTGAGATTGTGTGTGACGGATTATAATGATCATGCGCCCGTGTTTGTACATCCACCACAAAATGTCACGATTAAAGTGCCGGAGGTAAGATTATATTGGAATGTTTAGCCTAAACGATCTTAAATTGGTGGTATCAATTATATCATGAAATACATAATATAATTCTAATCTACGATAACTAATAACGACGCTGCTACGGGGCTATGTGTCATCTTTAACCATTTCTTCATTAATTTATCTAAAGAAAGTTTAATTTCAGCATTGCCGTTATTCTGTTATTACTTGCTAACGAAACATAAAGTATGTCAAAATGAAACGTAAATATTCGAGCGTATACGTATAATACGTATACGTTCGAGTGTAATGTAGCAACATGTGATATTTACCAAAAAGTATATAAGTATGTATTCTCATTGTGGGATTCATATAACTATTCTATATCATAAGCTTACATTAAATTAATGTTTTGGGTGTAGATAGTCGTTGTGTTATTACTATTGTACCGTTGTAGAACGCGACGATAGGCACGACAGTAGTGGAGGTGCGCGCCATCGACGCGGACGTGGGCCCCAACGGCGCCGTGCGCTACCGCGTGCGGCGCGACGCGGCCGGCGCCTGGCGAGCCTTCTCCGTGCACGCCACGGGCGGCGCGCTGCGGACCACGCTGCCGCTTGATAGGGACAAGCAGACTACATACCAGGTAATATAACCCATTGTTGACTTACTAACACTAGTTTAACTACAACTACACGTACTTTGAAGAGCTATTAAAGAAGTTGAAACTAAAAAATATATACGGTCGAATTGAGAAACCTCCTTTTTTTGAAGTCGGTTTGAAATAAATAAAAAGACTAGCGAGGCGCTTTATAGTAAGCTACTGCTCGATAGAAATAAACAGACTATTTACCAGGTAACGTTACCTCGCCTCGACATACTAACATTCACTTTAGAACATTATGAGATATCGAAGGAGATATATGGCATTATGACGTTCTTTTGAGGTTGGAACAGACAGTGGATGTGCAGCGGTTGTGAATGTTTTAGTTGAAATACACGCTGTGTGACGTCATCTACGTCCCAGAACATCACAACTGCTTTACCCACCAACTAACAATAACGAAACTAAATCCCCTTAATTTCGATTGCAATCATATGCAATCGTCCTAATTTAAGACAAAAAATGTAGTAAGATAGAGAATACACGTCTGCATAATATGTTTATACCGCACATATAGCGGCCATTGTTAAAATCAATAGTAAATACAACCTTCACCTTTTCAAACCAATTTACTTATTGAGTATAAGCCCACGTCATAATTTATTAACCTATTTTACAGCTAAGAATAGAAGCCTACGACCTCGGTTTGCCGACGCCTTTAAGCTCAGACTTGGACCTTACGATTTACGTCCAGAATGTAGACAATTATCGTCCACGGTTCCCCAACAAACACGTGTATATAAATTTCACTGAAAATGCTCATAATAATGGTGTATACTTGCCCAGCGTTATCGAAAGAGATGCTATCGATAGAGGAGATGAACCTGTGTTACCAGTCTGCTATTATATTGTTGATGGTGATAAAGACAACATATTTGCATTGCAAAGGAGTACGCATAGGTATTTACGTAATGTATTAATTTATTAACCATTTTATTATTTTTTTTTATTTGCGATACAAGACTAATTGTATAAACCCATTTTTTTGTTTTTTGTTTTTATGAGCATTCACACAATTCATCTATTATCATTAAATATTAATTTTTCATTCTAATTTATAGGTATGTAGCCTAATTCATTTTTGTGTCCATATATTCTAGGTTAACAACCCTAATGCCGTTAGACCGTGAAGAAATGTCTGAATATACCCTCACTGTATTAGCCTCTGAAGACTGTTTAACAATGCCAAAGTACCAGGAAGAATTAGATTATATCAGTATTCTAAAAGTTCACATTTTGGTGAATGACGTTAACGACAATGCGCCAAAGTTTTTAAGCAAGATATTCACTGGTGGTATCACTACAGAAGCTGATTTTGGTATTGAATTCATGCACGTCAAGGTATAATACACATTCTTAATGATCTTTTATTACACTAATTATGTTTTCGATATCTTTACGCTATATTTTAACATCTTGACTACTTAGAAGGTACAGCTGCGCAGATCAATAATCTCCAAGGTTAAACGCACTTGCCGGGATCGGTCCACGGATGGGTGACTGTTCACACATCGAAATCCTTTCGTCTCTCGAAAATCGTGTTATACTTTTACTGTCATGATAGACTGCCGAACCATCGGACTAAACCTACTTTTTCTTACTATTTTACATTTTAAATGAAAACATAAATGACAATAAAATAAATTTAAGTACAAACTTACCTATTTATTAATTTTTTTTTATTTATAAAAAAATATTTTTAGGCTATAGATAAAGATGAAGGCGAAAACGCTAGAATAAGTTATTACCTGATCGGAGATGTAAAAGAAACGTTGACAGAAGGCTTAGAGAACTTGGCTGTGTCGCCGTTTCTAGTAAATATCGAAACTGGCGCAGTTTCCTTAAATTTTGACCCACAAAAAGGAATGAAAGGATATTTTGATTTTAAGGTTTGTATATGAGCTTTCTATTTTAAGGGTTTAATGTTAAAGAAGAAACCATAGGGTATAAACTCATTTAATTTGTTTATTTAAATATAAGGGTTATATTTGTATTATTCAGAGACTAACCCTGAATGAACCTAGCTAAACTAACTAACTAAATTATTATCTTAGCAGGTGTCATGTGAAAAATATACAAAAAATAAAATATTTTTGGCGATCAAAATTTACGAAATGCGCTTTCATCATCATCATCATTCAGCCGAAAGCCGTCCACTGCTGGACATAGGCCTCTCCCATTTATCGCCACCTTGGCCGATCGTGAGCCGCCCTTATCCATCGGTTGCCCGCCACCCTTATAAGTTCGCCGGTCCACCTTGTGGGGGACAAATAATTTCTATTTTGTACTTAATACCTTGGATTAACAAGGTAATGTTACCTAATAAACTGAAGCAATTATTCAAACATAAATCTACAGCAACTCTTATGTCGTGTTTTATATAGTTTTAGCTCCTTAAAAGTTATTGCACTGATGCCACATACAACTGTCATAAGCACACAAAGGCAAGACAAGGGCAACATACAGAAACTTTTCCACACTCAATTCTAGTTCTTATTAACTATTGAAATGTCATTCCCATAGATATAACTCAACAAAAAATAATTCACAATCACGTTATATAAAAGGTGAAAATCACTCATGTGGGAAACGTAGTATTTATAGAATAGATGAGTGTTATGACTTTTTTAAATCTTTGATTTGCAGGTTCTAGCGAATGATACAGGCGGCCTTTTTGATGAAGCACATGTATTCATATACCTTCTTCGTGAGGACCAACGAGTTCGATTTGTCCTACGATCACACCCTTCTGAAATACGCGACAAAATCAACACGTTCAGGGAACAATTGGCCCTAGTCACGGACTCTGTTGTCAACGTCGACGATCTTAGGGTGCATGAAAATAAAGATGGTTCAGTAGATAATACGAAAACTGACTTATATCTCCATCTTGTAAACGGACAAGATCATTCTGTGTTGGAAGTGGAACAAGTACTGAAATTAGTCGACAAGAATATCGAACAATTAGACGATCTTTTTAAGGTAATAAGATAAACTAAAGCCTCACTAACGACTTTAATAAGTAAAAAAAAGCCACTCGTCCAAGAGCAATCTATTTTCGCAGGGAACCTTTGAAAACATACAATGAATAGACACAAAGTACACCCCGACTCTCCAAACAAATATTTATACCGAGCAGAATCGAGGCGTAACGGTAGTTGTAACGAGCTCAAACGCTAAACCATTATGTGCATGCACCTAAATTAAATAAATACCGACTACCTCTTTGTCGATAGACACAATCTTTAACTGATTACAGCCTACCGCCTATCACTACAAAAATATAAATGTTAAGCTCCTTAGATTCAGACAGACTAATGACAGAATAATTACTTAGAATAAAGTACATACATAGGTACCTTATATTTTACGAACAGGATATGCACAACACTTCCTCATGACACATACTCGATTGAATAACCGCTAAAATTTATTAATAGTGCGCTAAAATTGATTTATCTATAACCAGTCACCATTTTTGCGGTCGAGTATGGGTATGACAAAAATATAAAAAACCGCCTGGATATTGAGGTGTGAGCCAATTCTTCTGAATGTGCCTCTTCATTATTAAAGCTTGGCTGTCAGCTTTTTGAATTTGTCTCTGTCCAGTGCGAGATGGAACAGTCTTTCGACGGTGGTAATTCCAGTCCACTCTCGGATGTTACGCAGCCAAGATTTCTTTCTTTGTTCAGCCCGTCTCTTTCCTTCAATCTTGCACATCATAATAAGCCGGAGTAACTTATATCTATCGTGCCTTAGTACGCGACCAAGATACTCTATCTTGCGCCTCTTGACGGTTACAAGCATTTTTCGGGTCATATCAACACGCTGAAGCATGGTTTTGTTTCTGACCTTATGTGTCCAACTAATGCGCATCATGCGACGGTAGCACCACATTTAGAATGCCAGCAGGCGTCTCATAGGTCATCTTTCAAGGTTCATGCTTCGCAGCCGTACATAGGCCATACAATAGACCAGATGTAGCATTGCACTACCCTGACTCGGAGCTTTATGTTCAGTTGTCGGCAACACAGAACTTTTCTTATTTTATTGAAAGATACTCGAGCAATTTCGATCCAGGACTTTATGTCTTAATCTTTAATATAGCCTAGGCACCGAGATACTTGTATTGTCGTACTTTTATTGGTTTTTTAGCCACATATATGCACGGATTTATATCAGGATTTCCGGATATGACTATGACCGTTGTCTTGCTGTTGTTTATCGATAGCCCGGCTATCTCGCTACACTCGTTGACTTCATTGATAATTAATTGTAAGTCACGTTTAGAAGATGCAACGAGAACAGTGTCCTTTGCATATCTCAAGTTCTTAATTACGTTAACTCCAGCTTAGACCTTCAAGAGCTTCCGTCATCACGGCTTTCAAAGTAGACATTAAAAACTTGTTTGTCGTTGACACTTGTTTCTCGTACAGATTGCGAATAATCCTTACGACTTTACCGACGAGACCAATATCTATTAACAGTCCTAGCAGTTGTTTGTGTTTAACTCGATCAAATGCTTTTACATAATCAATGAAACATAGCAACACATCGGTTATATCCCTACATTTCTGAACATTGAGGGCAAACAAAAATTTGTCTTAGCCATTGAAATGTCAATAAATTGCCGATATTTCTTCGTATTACAGTGTCTTAGATTAGATATTTTTATGTATTAATTTTTTTTAGGAATTTAATGTCCTGGACACTCAACCAGCGGAATACCAGCCACTCACAGCAGAAACCCTTTCGTCAAATCAAACAGTATTCTGGCTCGTGTGGACCACATTATTTCTGTCAGTGTTACTGGTTCTCACCGTGATGATGTGTCTTTCGCAGCGAGCCGACTACGTGCGAAGACTAAAAGCGGCCACTGCAACCGCTTACTGTAAGATTCCTTTTTTTAAATCAAATTTGTAAAAAAAATTTCAACCATAACGGTATTTCCGATTTAAAATTTTAATTTCAGGGATAACGTTGATGTCATACATATTTTATCCCACTTGAAAGTATAATACAGAATAATATGAATTATTGTTGTGCGAAACTTCGATACTCATGGACAATTTCCATTATTCGAAATTCAACACCTTTTCACAAGTAGTTCATTGTTTGTTACAGCGTCACCTACACCCGGCGAGTCCGACATGACTATCCGTAGTTCTGGCGGCAGAGTTCCTAATACAAACAAGCATAGTACAAAGGGGTCTAACCCAATATGGCTTCACGCTTACGAAAACGACTGGTACAAATCAGAGGATCAACTCAGCCACTCGGAACGAGACTCACTCGATGAAAATGCCGTCGACCAAGACTTGTCTAATGAAAAACCTTACTTCATAACTACAGGTGCTTTTCCTTCAATCGAGTCGACGGATACAGAACCCCAAACCAATCAAGCCAAATATGACTTTTATCAACAGTTAGAGCAAATGAAAAACGCTAAAAATATGGAAACGACTGAATTATAATCTGTAGTATTTTTAAGTGATTGTGCCTTTGTAAATTATGTACCTCCATTATTTTTTTGATAAATTATTTTGTAATTAACGTTAAGGGATTGACCCATTACCTAGCCTCAAAACCTACTCCCTACCCCTACACCTAAGGGAAATAAATATACGAGGATCAATAAAATTATGCATTCAGTTTGTTTTCTATTTGACCAAACATCACAACACGAATATACAAGATACAAGTATCTTGTTCGGTAAATACAACCAGCGATTCGTACTTCATCGGCAATTAGGTAATTGTCTACAATACTGAAAGTAAGTGATAGCAGTAAACAAAAACCTACAAAGCATATGACCATGAGTGAATCCCACAAACTGATGTCGACTCATCAGGAAATTTTTCACCAGTGATGATAAAGTCAGTGGCGACAAATGGGAATAAACCGAACAAACGTATGTATATCTCATGGTTTTATTTTCAAAAAGAGCTAAGGTGCAATTAGTACGCTTGGATCTGGTAGTTCCACAATGAGACTACGGGGATTTTTAACAGAGCGTGCTGCCTAAAGCTGCCTATTGTTTACAATGTCTGAAGAATGATCAAACACTGGTTACTCATATACTTGTAGCTAAGGAGGCAGTCATTCATTAGTAGTGCAACATTTACTCAAGTGAGCTAGCTAAAAACCTATGCAGGATTTAAGTACATACTCGTTGCGGCGCCGATGCGGTGTCACTGCGTCGTGATACATAGCAATATCTGTGGCATGTCACACGATGCGTTGCGGCGCCGATGCGGTGTCACTGCGTCGTGATACATAGCAATATCTGTGGCATGTCACACGATGCGTTGCGGCGCCGATGCGGTGTCACTGCGTCGTGATACATAGCAATATCTGTGGCATGTCACACGATGCGTTGCGGCGCCGATGCGGTGTCACTGCGTCGTGATACATAGCAATATCTGTGGCATGTCACACGATGCGTTGCGGCGCCGCACCGGACTTGCAACCGCCGAGACGAGGTGGGGAGGGGAACTCGCAGCGGCACCGCTCAGTGGTCTTTTACGATCCATTTTTATTACCAGACTAGTACCCTGCTGGGGTGGCTGCGACGACAACGTTGTAACGCCGCATCGCTCGTGTGCCCGCCGATGCGGCGAAATCTTTCCAGTGCAGCGCCGCAACGCATCGTGTGCCCCTGCTCTTAACGTAACAGTTGAATCCTAAACAGCAAATAACGGAACATAATCCTTTATTAAAAAAATACTTGCGATAACAGTCTGTTTACATAAGATAGGATAGGATACATTCTACGTCGTATCATTCGTGTTCTGAAACTTAGAGACAAGTTCATATTTGAAGCACTTAGCTCTTAGACATTTCACAAAAATATCATTTACACGACAGATATGTAGTCTTTATTCAACAGAAGCGTAGAGTGTGATATAAATAAGTACCAGAGTATAATCAAATTGACGATTACAAAGAGATATGCAAAAGAAAATCATTAATACAAGAGGATTATTATGAAGTCCTAACAAACGACCACAACAAGAAGATAAAAGTTTAATCTATTTAATCTGTGATGCTCCGTTATCATAGTAATGTAGCATGAAACGACGAATTCATCAGTAAATGATTTCAATGCTCTATTTTAGTATGTTACAACGTAACGTCGTGTCGACACACGATGATAATCAAACTATCTCATTTAAATAAACAAGTAGTATGTATATACTGTAAGGAAGACGAAAAACGTCATTGCAATGTACTGTGAAGATTAAAATCTCTTGCCATAGCAATTATTTGGCAGATTCTCAGTGACCCAGTTACTAACTATGTCAGCTAATTAAACTCAAAATGAATATTTACAGCTGCTTACGTATTTACCAGGAAGTTGCCTAAATAAAGCTCAAAGTGTTATTTACATACACAATAATTTATTGTTTCTTACAATTTAGTGAAGCTAAAATACAAGTTGTTGGTTGATTACAATTTGAAAAGCTTTAAATTTGAATCTCCCAGTGATAAACCAAGTGAACATAAGCTTCCTCTTGCTTGCAGCCGTTACGTCTACACACCCATGCTTAGCCACTCGTGCCGTGACCGTCACATCTTCACATACATTACGTTTTGTTCATTTACACGAGGAAACGAGGATGGATCATGGATAGGACAATCGTGGAAATCACAACGCAGGTATCCTTACAACCACAATATATATTAGATAAAATTATAATATAAATCGCCATATTGAAAAAAATCTAGATTAATCGTAACTTATCATCTTATGAGATACACTGTAATTTATACTGAATGTTGTAACTATTGGAGCGTTTTCCATTGTTATAAAATATTGTGGATGAAAGAAAACTGACCACTTCAATCAATGTCAGTCTGGTCTGTAGCACGCTACATTTACTAACTTAAAAAAAGTTGTTTTCTAGTAAAAAAAATTAACACTCACTCCATCAACGAGCTCATTTTGTGATACCACTTACTTACATTACCCAAAATGTTCTTAACACTTATGAGCTTTACTTACATTTCATCGACAAAATTCCTAAGTGAACCGGACAAGAAGTAAGTTGTAAGCTAGCAAGGAACGCTCCATTTCCTAATGTATGGCTATTGTACAGTTTCACAATGCAATTTAGATCTAGTTAAAGTACAAATAGTTTAGGAATTACATAAATTCAATTGATGTAAATTTAACTAATGTTTAAACTTCAACTAAAGGAGTGTAAAGACATCTACTGACACATCAATGTCAAACAAAAAATAATTTTGCTCTTATAGAAAATGTTTCTTATTAGATAACAGAAACTATATTTGCACATGGGTACCGTGTTACTTAGATGCAACAAATTTGCATTCAAAAATTACCAGATACGACAGAAATTAGGCAGATCCTAAAATGACCATGAACATTATTTTACAATCTCCAGTAAATTTAGGGTTGATGAGGACAATCAAGGAATGGGGAACAAGGATGGGGAAGGAGAAGGGAGGGGAGTGGAGCCCGGGCTGTGGCGATGTGTGTGTATGTGTTGCTGATGTCACAATTGACTCATCACATGGCATACTTCCTCGTCCACTCGCGGGCTAGTTCATTGTACTTTTCTCTGTCTGTTTTGTAGATCCTAGCAATTTCTGGCACCAAAGGGTCGTCTGGGTTTGGATCGCATAGAAGTGAGCAGATTGAGAGCAACACTGAAATTGAAAACATAGAACATAAATACATAGTTTTAAAATGTGGTAACTGAAAAGTCTTATAAGATGTAATGAAAAACAAGAATTACCTTTGGATATGGTTAGTGCTGGAGACCATTGTGAGCGCAGAATGTCAAGACAAATTGAACCATTACTGTTTATGTTGGGATGGTAAATACGTGTTGTGAATGCAACTTTTGGTGGTTTGAATGGATAATCTGTCGGGAAATGTATGGTCAGGAAAAATACTCCGCCTTGATAAGGACTGTCAACCTGTAATATAAAAATAACCCAATATAATATAATATAAAAAAAACATAATAGAAGTGTTTATAATATGGTAATCAGAAGTGTGATAAGTATCTGAAATATCAGTCCAGTATTTATATTTTTATTATTCAGGGATAAAAACAACAAAGAAAATACTTACTGGACCCATAATTGTGGCTTGCCAATGGAAAACTGAAAACAAAAAATTGCAATGATCAGAGAAAACCTTGTAATTGCAGACATTTCATCAACAAAAATAAAACATTTTCACAAAACAAGGTCATTGACATGGATGTCAGTAACAGCTATCTATGAACACAAATAGCATTTTTAATTATTATTATTTATATTAGAATTATCTACTACAAGATTTAATTGTTATATAGCTATATTTTCATTGCAGTACTCATTTATTTGTAGTAGGTCTAAAACAAACTACACAGCTTTATACCAAAGACAAATAATTTAATAATGACTTGTTTTCTTTTAGAATTGACCTAAAAATGAGAGAATTGAGTTAAACATTCCAATATGAACTACATGGGAGAAACATAACAATAGAACAACTGTCATAGATATGAACAAGTTTATAGGGGGTATTGAATTCTTGTTTCTTCTTATGATTCACTGAACAAAGTACTTCAGAATTGTATTGACATACTTACAAGAAATAAGATCAAAAATTTTAATGACAAAACCCCTTGCATGACACTGTTTCTCAGTACCTACCTATTATTATTATACAACACAATGAGTCACAAAAAAGTAAGTAGGCAGTAGATCAATAGGTACTTACGATCTTCACCGTGTGGGCCTGCAGAACATTGTGCTGGTGGATCTCTGCCCAGATCTTGTAATTCCTGAATATGAAACAATACCATGTACACAACAACATAGGAAACACTACCGAGATTAGAACATGTCACATCATCACTCGATAAATAAATGGGGGTTGAACATATTGTACGAAACAGCTCTATCGATACATGCTCTAATGTTGTAGCTATGGCAAAATCATGATAAATGATCAAATTTTACACATTTTCACGACACAGATGCCTTCATGACAAGAAAACCTCAAAATTGGCACATAATTCCGACATTTTATGTACGCCGTGTGCACAAAATTGTCACCTCCATACACCAGTTAAACACCCGTTACCTCACAATGGGTTCACAATATAACAAAATGATTAGCCATCCAATTATTTCCATAGAACCATCACGCACACAGAATTATCCAGAAGAAATTTTTCGATAATAGGTATTCACAATGACGAAACATTCACTACGAAGTATGATACCGATTTTACAACACTTCATTTATTACGGCTTCAATTTAACAAAATAAAGGATACAAATAGAAATACGTACCCTATTAATTCGTTTTAACGCCATTTGATTATTTTAAGTAGGAATAAACTGACTTTTCGCTAGACAACGAAACTGTGAGCCAAGGACCTTTGATTAGAGATTGCAAGATGGCTCCCGTCTAAACGCAAAAGTACCACATAAGTCGTTTTATGTAGTATTAATGAATTTGTATTATCGAGGATCAAACTTTAAACGCTTAAATAAAAATAATAATAACTTATAATAAGAAAAAATAAGAGCTAGAACAGAGCACGGATTGTAACAAAATTAAACACTCTCAGCAAATGGAGAACAGCAAACAGGAAAATCGACCATTTACAAAGACCGTTCAGAATTGCACAGTTATTTAAAGTGTAAGTAACGTTTATGGTTGACAGATTTTTCAAATTATTGGCAATTTTACTCAAATTTACAAATGATTTGTTTGTTACACCAAATTAGACCCAAATGAGTGAATTTTTAAGCGATAATTTTACAAAAATAAAATTACACTAGCAATTTTTTTTAACTTAAAAATTGTAATGATTATTGATTTTTTGAAACCCGTACTTTAGTCTGGCAGCCCCGCTGACAAAAGGAAATGACGACATACATGGTGAAGAATTCTCCGGGGCGCTATTTTTGGATTATTTGTAGATATTCATTACTGAAGTCGACACGCCAGCTATTTTAAAGCACATTTTTGCAATTTGAAACTTTTCCAGGTAAAATCATAAGTATAATGATTCATATTGGAATCCTTAAAATGGGTCACATAATAATATTAAAAATAAGTAGTGATACTAATTATATAAAATTTCTTTAAAATAATGAAATCTATTGTAGAATGAATCGAAATATTATTCTTGGCAAAAGTAACTAAATGTTACAGAGAAATAAAATTTAATTATTACAGGCAGCAGGTACGTAACTAAGCAAGAATAAAGTACTTTCTTTCTCACGCACAATATATTTATTTAAATTAAAGTAAAATATTGTTAAAAGGTAGTATCTGCAATAATTATTTAATATTATGTTTGAATATTTTATGTAAATTGAATAAAGGTCATAATCACTGGCAACGTGTTTGTTTCGGTACCTATGGGTACTGTACACGTACTGTAGGTACTCTGTTTAATATTTTAGTTCCTGTTAAATTTACCAAGTTAATTTAAAACTTTCTCCTTGTTTTCTAACGCAACTATATTTCTCTAATAAAAATAATGTTACACAAAGTATTAGAATACAATAAATTGTTAAAATAATATCGCTGACCTCCAATACACTCGCTTAGAATTTTGTTTATTAACCCCTAGTTTAGCTTGGGAAAGTCGGTAATGATAGAATTTAAATGATTTAGCAGAGTAACTTTTAGTTATGTATATTTTATATAATTATGCACATTTGATAGAAAGATAGTTTTTCACACAAGACAATATTTTAAATAATTTAATTGACACTTCTAAATACAAATTCTACACTCACAGACAACAATAGTCAGAGACATTCTTAGCCTAGTGTTCAACCTTAATACTTTCCCTCACGAGTTAGGAATGTCTTGCAGCCCCATTTCAGTTCTTATCTTCCCAAGCCTGGGTCTCGGAACTGCTTTAGTCAAGATGTCAGCTAATTGTTCAACAGAACTTGTTTTTTGTACATCTACTAGCCCTTCTTGTACTGTCTCCCTGACATAGAAGTGTCTTTTTTGAATATGTTTGGTCCTTTTATGGAATTCTGGATTGCTGGCAAGACGTATGGCCGCTTCATTGTCAACTTTCAGCGTGGGTATGTTCTTTAAACATGTGAGTTGAGAAAATATTCTCTGTAGCCACACTAACTCCCGCGCTCCTTCGCTCGCTGCGACAATTTCTGCCTCAGTTGTTGAAAGCGCAACAGATGCTTGTCGTTGGCTTATCCAAGAAACTGCACCTCCAGCAAACAAGCAGGTGACTCCAGTGGTCGATCTGCCTGTTAGGTTATCGCCAGCAAGATCTGCATCACTAAATCCTTCTATTATAGATTTGGTATAGCTTGCATTGTAAGCAATGCCGTAGGATATTGTTCCTTTCAGATACCGAAATATCCTCTTGACTTTAAGCCAATCCGCTACTGACGGATTTTCTAAATTTCTTGACACGACACCAACTGCAAAAGCAATGTCAGGGCGCGTGCCTGTCATAAGATATGCAAGTGCACCCACAGCCTCTCGATATGGAAAGTTTTCATGCTTACGGTCTTCAATCTGAACTTTCCCTGCTGCAGAAGTTGAACTTCTTTCTATAGGTGTAGAGACTGGATTGCAGTCTGTCATCCGGAAACGTTCCAGAATCTTTTTAGTGTAAGCTTCTTGCTTAATCGTAATGGAATGGTCATCTGCCTTTCCAATTTCTAAACCCAAATAATAGGATGCTGGTTTGATAGTAATCACGAGTCGTGACCTTAATTCTTTGTAGAACTCACTCGCCAAATCTGCGTCTGTTGCAGCTACTAATCCGTCATCTACATACAGGGTGATAAGAAGTTTTCTCTTATTATTTTCCTTTATAAACAAGCAATTGTCCGCGTCGCATTGTTTGAAATTCATATCAAGTAGAACTTCCTCAAAGCATGAATTCCAGCATCGTGGTGCCTGCTTCAACCCATACAGGCTTCGCTACCCATTTGCACGGAAGTGCTTTTCTGTTGGAAGGTAGCTGACACAATGTCCAAACTTCATTTTCCTTCAGTGACTTGAGTTCATTCGCCATGGCCTTCCGCCATTCGGTATGATCGTCTCTCTCAATAGCTTCTTTATAAGATTCAGGAAAACTCTCTGTGCCTACAAAACACACATAATCATCAAACTTTTTAGGACATGCAATGGCAGATCTGTCTCTTAGACTGTATCGAGACTCCACTACTCTCAAGGGCTCAACTACATCCAAAGGCTCTCCATCAGCATCGACATAATCTTCATCACCACTGACCACTCTTTCGTTTAATTCAACTTGATCATCATGTTCTTCTCTGACCTCTGTTCTATCGCCCTCTAAGACATGCTCAAGATCGTTATTTGAAGACTCTTGTTCAAGAATATTTTCGTTCCCTTTATTGGTTTCTTCTATTTCTCTCTCTGAAGAAGTAGAGATGTCGGTGGAAATCTTAAATTCTAGATCACTTAGGAATGTTATATCCCTTGATCTGATAGTTTTACTTCCATCCCAAATTCGATAACCATCATCATACTCGTATCCTATTAGTTTGCCTTTAATCGCCTTCTTTTGCATTTTCTTGCGATTCTCCTTAGGTACGTGGGCGTAGCATTCACTACCGATAATTCTTAAGTGTGTTATCTTAGGTTTCTTGCCATGCCATAACTCATAGGGCACCTTGTTATCTACTCTAGTGGAACCGGTTCTATTAAGTACATAGGTTGCAGTATTAATTAACTCGGCCCAAAGAACTTGCGGCATGTCTTCTCGCATATGCATCATCGATCTGGCCGCTTCTACCAGCGTTCGGTTTTCACGCTCAGAACAGCCATTCTGCTCAGGCGTATACGGCATTGTTAGGCGATGTTGAATGCCATAACTATGTAGTATTTTTCGGACAGCTTTGTTGTCAAATTCGCCACCATTATCGCTCAATAAGATTTTGATTCTGTGACTAGCACTTCTAGCTTCCTGTAACATTTGCATCAATTTATCTTTTACCTCAGATTTTTGTCTCATGAAGTAGACAAAGCGATAACTGGAATAATCATCCTTAAATAATACATAATATTTGTATTTACTGATACTATCCGCGAACGGGCCACATACATCGGTGTGAATCAGCTCTCCGACAGCTGTTGCTCTTTCCCTCGTTCCAAATGGCTTTCTGTGTGACTTCCCGTATATGCATCCTTCACACTTTACTTGATCCGGACTTAAATTAATGCCTAACTCGCGTTTCACCACACGAATGACATGTCTTTTGTCCTGATGAGCAAAGCGCTCATGGTAAAGCTGTAACATATTGGAGCCTGTTACAATATTAATCTCCATAGCTGTCTGACTTCTTGGAACTATAGTTTTCATATTTAACTTGTAGAGTCCACCCTTTGGAACTCTGCTGCCAATAACTTTAGTCGTGCCATTTATGTCAAGCTTGCACTCTCTAGTCGTCGACGTGAAGATGCTATTTGGCATTTTATCTTGTGCTGCTAACGTCGAAAAAAGATTTTTTGTTAGTGATGGCACTAGCCACACGTCGTTGAGGAGTATCTGCTCAGTATGCCCATTAACTTTTGATTCTACTTTAACAGTACCCTTCCCTAGAGCAGGTATAGTAGTTCCATCTGTCGTCGTTACGGTGTGATCTGAATCAAATTGATGAAAAATACTGAAGAAATTCCTTTTCACTGCAATGTGTGTTGTTGCTCCATTATCAACATACCAATTAACTTGATCTTGTATTTGAGTTGAAGCGCATGCATTTGCCATCAGAGAAATATGTTGCGCTTGCTTGGACTGTGAGCTTGATGCTGATGAAGTTGGTTTAGGTGGCCTTCCATCCTTAATCCACTTCTTATACTTGCGAACTCTGTGTCCTTTTGCAGAACAGTAGTTGCATGTCAGTTGCTCATCCTTGCTTTGCTTGCTTTTTCTCTCAAAAGGCGTAGTCACTAGCGTTTCCTGTTGTGAACCCTGTTGACTACCCAAATCTCTTTCGAACGTGCTAAGGTGACTTGTCAAACTATCTATCGTCTTCTCAGATTGTTTTAGCATTAGCCAACTTGATTTAAAGTTAAAATACTTTTCATCAAGCGTATCTAAGGCTTTGCATATAAGTAACAACTCGGGGAGCTTAGCGGTCGAGTCAACTTTGGAAACTTCTATTTTTAAATCATTCCACAAGTTCTTTAGTTTCGACATATGGGTGGGTATATCATCCTCCTTGTTATGTTTCAGTCCAAAGAACTCTAAGCATAAATTATAGGCTCTGTCCTCCGTTTGTACGTCAAATAGTCTATGTAGCTCTTGCCAAACTTCATGTGCTGTCTTATATCGCATAACTTTCTTAAGTGTTTCTTCAGTCATATTTGTAGTGAGCATAAGTAAAGTACCGCTTTCAATCCTCCTATACTTAGCTATTGCAGCGTTATAGGCGCTGAGTTGGGCATCACTTCCTTCTGCTACAAGCTCTGGCTTCTGAAGTTTACCTTCTACTGCTTCTATGGCTCCTTCCGTACCTTCGAGCATTATAGTTATTTTATACTTCCAGGTACACCAGTTTGCTTTTCCTTCCAGTTTTCCTATCTCTATTTTCGTGGAAAAATCCATTGCAAACACTTTTCCTTTTTTTTCGTTTAGATATAACGCAGTGGAAGCGTGCTGGGCCCATAACCTGATAGAATTTAAATGATTTAGCAGAGTAACTTTTAGTTATGTATATTTTATATAATTATGCACATTTGATAGAAAGATAGTTTTTCACACAAGACAATATTTTAAATAATTTAATTGACACTTCTAAATACAAATTCTACACTCACAGACAATAATAGTCAGAGACATTCTTAGCCTAGTGTTCAACCTTAATAGGTAAGAGTCATCTTCTTCGTGGTGTGTTGACAAAAGACACAATTACCAGGTCTTTTAAGCGACGTGTGGGTATGAAGAGCTTTTATTTTAGTGTTGAAGAGGCAAAGAAGGTATGTTTGGATTGCAGCAAATGGCGTTTCACAGTCTCTGTTTACCCTATTATTAGTAGACAGGTGTGAGGTTATTTATGTATGTTTACACTGCAAAAGATTCGTGTACAGTAAGCGACATAGATCATACACTTTAAACTGATAAGCGAGTTGCGTCGTCAGCGTTTGTCAGCAGTTTGTTGAATTAAACGTAGAACTTGTCAGCGTAACGATTTAAACAGTCAATTTCACAACATTTTGTATCAAAACGATGTTAAAGTGTCGTAGAACATGATAATAAGTAATATGCGACTTCAAATGCAACTTCAACATATATTTGTTGAAAGATTTGTATGACAGTTTTCACTTCTGTAGAAGTGAAAACTGACCTGTAGGTCGACATGGTGATTGCAGTATGAGACGATGGCTATTGGAATGGTGGCCACTACTCCTAGATCCCAAAGACTGCTTACCACCAGGCAGAGCGGTGTCGCTTTGGTAGGCTAATACACAAAAAAGTCTTACCCGCGATACAACCCAATTAATTTATTATGGTGTCACGGGGAATCACCTATTCCTAGTAACATCAACACCACCATTGGTGTCATTTGGTTCCTTTGCACGTCTGATGTCCAAATTACGAAATGTCCAATTATGATTAATGTCCAACACGAATTTCGTCCAACACTGCTAATTTCCAAAATACAAAATGTCCAACTAGGAATAATGTCCAACACGAATTTTGGCCATCTATGAAAAATGTCCAACTTAAAATTTCAGTTTCTGCATTTTGAATTTGTCCTATTATCTACTAACTCAAGTGAAAAATTAATAAATATGAAGGCACAAAATATTATATTGAACCAAAACTAATTTCTCTTTTTCTTGAACATAAAAAAATCCTATACATATAAAAATTAAATCTTATTCATTTAACATAAATAAATGATATCTTAATCGACAAGGGAATTTAACATATTAATTGAAAATTTAAGAAACCCCACTTAAGTGTTTACTATTTTAGTTATTTTTGTTCTACTAGTCAAGCCCTTTCATTTGATACCCGTAAAGGGAGTTGTAATGTGAAGAATGTGACTTCTTCTTCTTTTCCTTTTATTACGGCAACTATGCCGACGATTGTTTCAGCCATGGACATACTAAATAGGACCGTACTACTAGCACGAACATTTTATGCCTATCGAATAGCCATCGAAATAGAATAGTAACAGAAAAAATTTGTATGGACACTTGTACAGCGCTCAGTGAGCGTATTTGGAACTAAAATTTGGTAGCACGAACATCTAGCGGTAATTAACATAAAGTTATCGAGAAGTAATCGTAAAGTAAACGCAGCAAATGTATGGAAATCCGCAGCACGAACATTTTTTGACATGTAGTATCGCCAGACGGCTATCGAATTATACGAAAACTCTGTCACCGACATTTTTAAGGTGAGAGCGTGATCGAAAAGAGTTGTTTCGTGTTTTTGTTTTTGTTTTCCGATCAAATTTAGAATTTGTATTTACGAAAATTAACTCTATTACTAGAATTATTATACATTTTTCGTTTGTACCATAAACAGAGGCAAATCTGGAACGAGAGGGATATCAACAACCACAGACTTAGTAAAGAACAAGTTACCAACAACCGAGGCCATGTGTATCTTTTTTTCATTTGTAAGCCTCAAATATATTTTTGATAAAAAAATTAATTCAGTTAACACTTGTATTTTAATCGCATTTTATTCAGAGCCACTGTGTTTTAATTAAGCATTCTTTAAATGCAGTACCTACAAGCAATAGATCTTTTGCCCGTAGTACAGTTAAGTTTCCGGTCCTATCAATGCCCCTTTGGATATTCGTCATGGTTTCAGAATTAGTTAAACATGTTTCCCAGCCTATATCTGTATCTCTATCAGACATACTTAGACAATAGCATTTTGAAATAAAGTAAAAAAAGACAGAAAGAAAAATATTAATTGTGCATTTATTTTACATTTATTTTATTTTCGTAATATTAAAAGAACATTCTAAAATGTTACATTTAATTTAATTTTGTCTTTTATTTATTATTCTCTTATACAAAGTGGACACTAAAAATAAAATATTTTACGTGGTCTGGCCACGTAGAATATTTTATTTTTAGTGTCCACACTGAATTTATATTTTTAAATCGTATGGCCACGGATTATAAATATTTTCCGTAGTCCGGCTGATCGAATGAAGTGGGCTACAAACCTTCAGTTTCAACTGTGCGAGTTAACTATACAGTCGAACTGTACAGTTAAAATCTTTAAGCTCTCAAAAATCTCAAGCTTAATCTTATTTTGATTAGATCTCGGAAAAAACTGTACATTTCAACTGCTTGCACACCTTACGATTTATCTGTACAGTTAGGACTGTACAGTTAAATTGCACAGTTAAAATTGAAGCTGTATTGCCCGCTTAACTAAACTATACTACTATACACGGGCAAAAGATCAAACTTATTATTATTTTACATCGAAAAACTATGATGACCATAAAGTAAAGTATTGTGTGGATGGTTGAGTATTTTATTTTATATTTTGTTTAATTCTGATGTATAATATTACATAATATTCATAACTATAAATTTTCATTTCATCCCATTCAGTTTGTACTAGTTCAGTGTTTGCGTAAATAAATAATAAATATGATAATAATACAACAACTACACAACGCTATCTAGACTGAAATAAGCATAATAACATTAATAAAGCTTCTGTTATGGGTGCGAATATAAAATACATACATATTTTACATAGAAACACACAGGCCCATTCAAACTAAATAACTAAAGCATAGAATATTATAAATTTGTCTCACTTAGTAAACTGTAAATCTTATTGTCACCCTATTATAAAGTGACACACGGCCTCTGTAATACCATATCTCGCTCGGCTCGTTTCTTAGCTGTGAGTACTTAGTCCTGTTTGGTATAATTATTATTACGTCCATGGTGTCAGCTATTTCTGCTAGAGATGAGATATACTTGCAAAATTCAATACCAGGGCTTCAAAGTACAAGTACGTAAAAATACGAGGGTCGAAAACCAGGTTTTAAAATACTTGAAAGTATTTGTCGTCCCACCCGCTAAAGGTCGGGTTCGAGTATGGCAACCCGCTCCACGCTAAACGCGAGCGCCTTACCTAAAATACTTGCATAGAAATTCAACCTGTATTCTTAGTACGATAAGGAGCAAATTCGTATGAATAAAAAAATACTTTGAAGATAAAAGTATTTATTATTTACTAAATACGAGTGTGTTTTTTATCTACATTGAAATATGAATCGTTTTTCTATGCTATGCTATCGCGCGTTCGCCTTGTAGCACATACTTTCATAATTGCAAGTATTGTCTGCTCGTACCAGAGCGCCCTACTTTGAAGCGAAACCCTGGTTTTAAACCCTGGTAGCGTAAATACGTTTCATCTCTAATTTTTGCCAGCGTTAAGTGTAAAAATTAAATAATCTTCTCGTTGATTGTAAAGTAAAGAAAAATAGAAAAATCGTAAATCAAAATCAACCCAATCTTCTTCTTCTCTTTTTTTTTGGCAACAGAGCCGACTATTGTGTCAGCTATTTCTGCCAGCGACTAGTTTAGAATTGTATTCTTGTTGGTGATATTATAATACAATGATAAAAAATCACAAAAAATAGAGAAAATGTGGATGAAATTAAATGACAACCATCTTCCGTGAAAACAAAAGATGGACCCGATCAACACAATCATCTTCCGTCTTTTGAAATGACAATGACACCCTCAGATGACACCAAAATTGTGCTGTCAAAATGACACGGGAGTGACTGCGTCGTCTCGTCTGACGTCTCATCATCTGTCAACTTGTTCCTCAAAACCATAGTCTCGTAAATGTAGTCTGTGCTCAAAACTGAGCTCACACAACACCAGTGTGTGTGTCCCACCCTCAACGACGCGACGTCGCGACGTCAGATTCTTTCCCGTACTCACTCGTACATTTGTAATCAAAGTTAAATCTTTCACAACAGAATTTCACCAGTCACCTATCACTTCAGTTTAGTTTGGTTTATTTATTATAAGCGGGCCGGCTGTGTTAGTGAATATTTAAGTGCGTGTTTATTTGTATTAAATTTCTTGTGTAATTTGAGTTAAACAGATACCTATTATATTTATTTTCATAAAATAATCTCTAATGTGATGATTTTTGTTAAGTTATAAAATGTTAGATGCGTGAGAGTTAGTATATACAATTTTAGTGTATAACAAAAGACAATTTTTTAAATAATATGACGCTGACTATGACTAGAAAACTTAGCGAATGCCAAGCAGAGACGGTGCAGTTTATGCCAATAGAAAAAGTAAGAATATTTTGAAATTAGCTGTTTTTTTAAATACATATGTACGAAAACTGTTCTATTCACTATTCACTTCATAATCAAACAAAAAAATGTTAGAAAATTTAGTACCTTTCTTAGATATATTAAGGTACTAATAATTAAAATGAATAAGATAAATAATCTTACAAAAATACAAAACAAGTTTTTAATAGGCGCTCAGAAAAAAAACATAAACCAGTTTGAGCACTGATTTGTGCCCTTCTAAACATTTCTTGCACCTGTATTTAAAAAGGTTTGTTTAAAGTCCTGCTAATAACATTGAAGAACAACTTTTTTAGTATGCTTACACTTACAGAAAAACAGGTGGTATTAGTTTACTACATGCTTTAAAATTTAAAAATCACAATAGTGATAGTATTTGATTTCCTTTAGCATAATTAAAGATTTTTTTGATGATCATATTTTTTACTCATTTCATTTTGTTGGATATGTCAATTGTTGAAATGTTATATAAAAAAATAAAAAGTTAATAATATAATAATAAAATAATGTTAAAATCATATCATATAATTGTTAAAGGTAGAAGATGAGTGTAGAACAGAGAACATACACAGAGAACATACAAGCAATGGATTGCTTAGAAGAGGTAAGAAACTGGAAGACAACAATAACTTGACCAAAGAGGAAGAGGAATATATTAATTATAGGCAATTGCTCAAATATGAAGAAGCACCGGAATATATAAAGCATAACCCTTACATTAGAGATGGATACAGAAAATTGTTACCAACAAAGTTGTGTTGGGAAAGGTAAAGTATTCCATATTTTTTTGTTTTTCTTTTATATATAATTTATTTTACTAAAAAATAATATGAACTGAAAAGGCAAAGCCTAATTTAATAGGCTATAATAAATTTATAATTTCAATATTCTAATATTTATGTACTGTACCAAATTTCATCAAATTCGGTACAGTGGTTTAGGCGTGAAAGTGATATAACCGACATTCACGCAGCCGGAACTACGGGCAACAGCTAGCAAAAAAATATTTACGGATGCTCTGTATTCTATTCATATTTTAGGTAGCACTTATAAAAAAAATTTTTATTATACTTTTATAATTACTTCAGTAGAAAACACATATTTTACATCAACCCTGGTTCAATCGTGAGTGTGACTTTTTTTTATATTAGCCTACCAAAGTGACTCCATCCCGCCTGATGGTAAGCAGTCAGTGGAATCCAGAAGTGGGGGCCACCATAACAAAAGCCATTGTCTTAAACTGCTGGTATGGTGGCCTCCACTATGGTGGCTGGGAATGGGGTTAGGGGAAGGGAATGAGGGAGGTAAGGAAAGGGAAAAGGGGGGAAGTTGGGTCTCCGGCGCTGTCACTCACCGAGCGAAACGCAGTAGTACGGATACTACTACTCTTACTTCGATCTTCTATGAGAGGGTAGTACTTCCTCGGACGATCCGGTCCATTCATGCTGAAACCAGCGTGGAGAATACTACTGTTAAACAAAAAGAGTCGGCGTACCGCGGTTGGATCAGGGCCCGAGCACGGCGCGACTCTAGCTTGGATCGCCTAAAAGATGCGTACAACAAAGTCACTAGGGAAAAAAAAACAAGAGGACTTTTATCAGAGCGGATGCCCAGCGCATTGCACGGATTGGGCAAGAACTCATTTCGCATCCTACGGGTAGCCACTGGTGACTAGCCAAGGCCGTGCAATCCAACTTCTGCAAACCTTCGCTGCTTCCCTTGAAATGTCCTGATGGATCGCTGGCCCACGAACCGCAAGAGAAAGCAAATTTGCTTGTAGAACTCTTTGCGGCTCTCTCCCGAATCGACGACCGTGGCTTGCACCGCCGACTATACCTGGCTGCGACTCCGTTACGTCTAATATCCGTATTAGGCATCGTGATGTCCGTGCGGAACTAAGGTCGCTCGATGTCCGGAAAACCAGCGGACCGGGTGGTATTCCAGCGGTGATTTTCAAGAAATGCGCAGCGGAGTTGTCTCCTGCATTGATGCGCCTGTACCGCCTATCTTATTCCTCGGGAATTGTGCCGGAGGCTTGGAGAGAGGCAAATGTTCAACCGATTCCCAAAAAAGGGTATAGGTCCGAGCAAGGCGACTATCGACCCATAGCTGTTACCTCAGTTCTCTGCATGGCGCTTGAGCGGATAATAAATAGTCGGCTACCTAGAGGGTCACTCGTTAATTAGTGACCGTCAATATGGCTTTAGGTCAAAACGGTCTATGGGTGACCTTCTAGCCTATATCGCGCACCAATGGGGTGAGGCTATGGACAGGCATGGAGAATCTTTGGCCATCAGCCTTGACATAACTAAAGCCTTCAATAGTCTGGCACCGTTCGCTTCTGTCCAAGCTTCCAGCATACAGTCTGCCACCCCAGCTATGCAACTGGATTGCCACATTTCTGCATGAGCATCGCATTAGTCCTCCAATTATTTGCAGGTCAACTCTGGGGTGCCCCAGTGGTCCGTTCTGTCGCCCACCCTGTATCTTCTGCATGTCAATGACATGTTGTCCCTTGGCAACATTCATTGCAATGCAGATAATAGTACAGTGCATGGGCGATATCTCGGACATCCTGCGCCTAAACAGACTGACATCGAGGCAAAACGCCTAGATCTTGTCGCTGAGCTCGACCAGGTCTTATACCGCATTTCTAAATGGGATTGTGAGAATTTGACCGAGTTCAATGCCAAGAAAACACAAATGTGCGCGTTCTCCGTTCCTTCCCCGTCTCTGTCTTCAGAACACAGCGTTACCATTATAGGATAGCCTTAGTAGCCTGGGTATGGACGTCAGCCGAGATCTTAACCCCAAAAATTACATGGAGTGCGTCATTAAAACCGCCTCATCTAAATTCGGAGTTCTGAAAAGGGTGAGGTGGTACTTTACGCCCGAGCAGCTCTGTCTTTTTTTATAAATCACAAGTTCGTTCCTGCGTGGAGTACTGCTCTCATCTTTAGGATGGCTCCGCACAGTACTTACTGGATACACTCGATAGGTTGCAGCGGCGAGCAGTCCGTTTCATCGGAAGCCCGGAGGCCACTAAGACCGTTGAGCCTTTACAGCTCAAGAAGAGACATCGCCTCAATGGTCATCTTCTATCGCCTTTACCGGAGAGTGTTCTGAAGAGCTCTTTGAATTAACGGGATAGTTATTATTAGTCCTCTAGTGCTCTTACTAACGGAACGGAATGCATTAGTATGGAAACTAATACTTTGCGTCGATATTCTATGAGAGGGCAGTACGTTCTACTACTTGATCCGGTTCATTGATGCTATAACTAACAAGCATATACTAATCGTCAAGAACATTTGCCAAAATTTATACTAGTTCCATAATAATCAAAAGATCGACACAAACATTAACCAACTATTAGCACAGATTACAGAACCTAACTATTAGTTTCATGTAACAATGACATTACATGAAACTTAACATTTTTCTGTGCCGAAAGCTTAAAGTAAAGGTCCAGGTGGACTATTTTCGCGTCATAGAAATATAAATAATTATTCGAGAAAACAATGATAGATTTAGAGAAACACGTTTCCGATGTAGGTATATCTTTTTGTGTCTTCGACATTGTATATTTCTCAAACACCTAATTTGAAATCTAAAAACCTTTAATGGATAGAAGGTATATGAATAAACATGCAAGTACGATTTAGTTAGCAACAAGTATCTACCACACACTGATTCCTATGTGTGTCTTATAACAATCGCTTCCAACATAGCTTAGATTGCAATATAATGAAACTTAATTATACGGTTACACTCTAATTTGCACTGTACGTACTTAGATACTATCTGTATAAAACATTATGTACTTACTTTAATCAATCTGTATAAACTTGTGACTAGCATTGAGAAGTAGAAAGTTACAATGCAGATTTTTTATGAATGTATTTTTGAACTGTGCTGTGAGGCCAGCCTACTGAGTATGTAACTTTCGGAGCTATCGTTAATGCTTTGTTTCGCTAAGATAACAATTATATTTATAGGTAAGTTAGGTATTCACTAATTCTTAGATAGTGTTAGACAAATAATCACATTTTGTATGCATTTTCCAAATAAGTAGGTAGTATAGAAAGAAGTGTTGCCAAAAAGTAGATTGAGCACAACAACATTTCTCTTATAAAAAGAAAAAGCGAGATTTCTTGCTCATACTTGAAACCTTCATTCTAGTGAAAACCGTACACAACACTACCTGATAGTGCATAGTAGGTCCTAGAGTCGTAGTAGAAATTGTTTCTAAAACTGCAAGTAGGAGTACCTAGTGTTTTATTGTTTTGGTTAATTGGACCCCTAGGCGCTGGCGCTGTAGACTTTTGGGCAGGTGACAACTTACCATCAGGTACGGCCGGCTTACTTGTCAGTCACCATTGAGAATTAATCAAAAGCAACAAAATCAACATTTCGTGTTTTATAACGATGGAATTGAAACAATTGTAGATACCAGAGCGTGCAACACTAAAAGCATCACTCAATGAGGGTGAGTAGGAAAATTTTCGCCACCTTACTTTTGGTAAAAAGGTCTTAATTTAGAAAATTGAATATTCACGTGCATAAGGACAAAAGAAAATTGCTGAAAAGATTTTCTTAAATGGCGCCCACGTGTTTGCAGCACTGACTCTAGGTCTAGCTGTCAAGCGCTTTTTGAAAGTTAACCCCAAGTTGAAGTGGCGCCAACTAGTGGCGAAAATTTCCTAAACACCCTCATTCACTCATCGCTCTCGCGTGGCGGATACTAATACATTATTGCTCTTTAAACTATTTATTGGTTAATAATTATTGAACAATATAACGCTGTTTACACATCGCAAGTCTTGTGTAATCTGTCTCATCGCGTTACATTTCTGTTTTTAATATGATGGTGAATGGTGATGTTAAGAAGAATTAATTATGTCCTGCGGTAGGTACCTATGTAAATACTATTAATATTAATGCGAAAGTTTGTGAGTACATATGTATATATGTATGTGTGTTTGTTACCACTCAGCGCCTAAACGGCTGAACTGATTTCGAAGAAGAAGAAGAATTAAACATTAAAATTGTCGAAATGAATACTAAAAATATTTGTTTTGATAGCGCTGTCAAAATGGAAAACCTTTTGCCTAAGTGGCGCCAACTGGTGGCGAAAATTTTCCTAATCACCTTAATTGAAGGATCACCTTTAACCTATTGTAACTTTTAAAGAGTTTCTTTTACAAACTAGAAATTGACTTTGCAATCGTTTAAACAAGTACATTTATTAACGCTTAGAAATATACGAAATTTCTTTATGGTGATCGATTAATGGACTACCTTCTGCATTCTAGTTCTTTTTATTATATTTTTTATTTCACTGATCGGGCAAATCTGATATTTAATAAGTTAGTTTAAAAAATCATTACTAAGAGTGCCTAGTCATTAAAAGCAGTTGTAAATTATAACTAGGTTTTGAGATAAGAATAATATAATAATATAATATTCTATAATAATATAATATTCTACCACATTTACACAGCTCCATCTAGCCCCAAATTAAGCATTTATATTTGCTTGTGTTATGGGTACTAAACAACTGATATACTTCTTATATAATTTTTTTTTGAAAATATACATACATATTATAGACTAGCTGTTGCCCGCGACTTCGTTCGCGTGAAAATTCAGATGGGTGCCTCTATGAGAATATTGCGTGCCTGATTTTATGGCAATCGTACATTGTATCAGTATTATCCGTCTCTATGGCGAACCCAGTTTAAACCCGCTACCGCTAAAACTGACAAACCACTTTCACACAAACTTGCGACTCTTATTTGCCCATTTAAAAAGGGTGGTTTCTGAATATTAAAAAAAGAGTATTTTCTAGTAATTTGGTAATCCTACTATAAAAACTATAGAAGTTTCATACGAACTTTGCCACCCCTTTATACCCCCTTAGGGGATGGATTTCGCAAAATTCCGTCTAAGTGAGCACCTATATTCTAATAGGAATAACCATGCAAAGTTTGAGATTCCTAGCACTTGTTGTTTCTGAGATTTCTTGATAAGTGAGTGAGTGACCTTTTGGGCTTCGCTCGCGTGAATGTCGTTTTTTCCAATAGACATTTTTATATTGTTTAAATACTGTTTTTCATAATATTTTTTATCGCCCCCTCACTCCCCCTCACTTCCCCCTCACTTCTCTCTCACTTCCCCCTCACTTCCCCTCACTTCCCCGTTACTTCTCCGTCACTTTCCTCTCACTTCCCCTCACTTTCCCCTCACATCTCCCTCACTTCTTCCTGGCTTTCCCCTTACTTCCCTCTGACTTCTCCCTGACTTTCCCTTCACTGCTCCCGCATTTCCTCTTCACTTCCCCCTCACTTCCTCATCACTTTCCTCTCACTTCCTTCTCACTTTCCCCTCCCTTCCTCCTTCTCATCAGTTAATCCTTTTCCTCCCTCCTTTCCCTCCCTCCCCCTCCCTGTAAATTTCGAGTCGCTAGCTTTAGAAGCTAAAGATATTTGAATAGAATATTTCATCCCTAATTTCACCCCTCTAAATCCACCCCTGTTAAAATAAAATTATAAGGATATTTTTTATTTAAATAGAAGTATTCCAAAATAAAATTTCAAAACTGTAAGTTAAAAAATGAAGAAGATTCATAAAATCGATTTCATTCCTTTTCACACACTTAGGAATTAAATTTTAAAAGACTCTTTTTTAGTACAACCTCTAGACATTTAGACAAATACACCCTCCAAATTTCAAGTCGCTACGACCAGCAGTGTAGGCTGTGCGTTGTCTGTTAGTCAGTCAGTCAGTCAGGACAAAGCCGTATATAATATGTATGGGTGTATGGATGTATGGATTAGACGTATAGCCATCGGGGATCAAAGCATACAGGCTGCTAGGAATGCTAACACGTGATGAGCCACATAAAGCTGACCGTGCGAAAAACAGCTAATACTTAGATCCACGCCCACAACTTTTAGTTGTGTCTGACCTTGGGCTTTATTAATTGTCATCGTGAAACATAGGCTCACTGGAAACTGGACTCATTTAAAACTAAACGGAAGATTGTTTAGAATGAGCGGAATCCGAAAAATAAAAACGCTATCAGCTAATTCCGTAACCTGTTAAAGTCTCTGTTTCTATCAGATTTCGTAGTAAATAAACAAATGTTCGACGTGATTCTTTAAATTGGCATAACTTTTTTATTTATGAACCGATTGACATGAAACAAACACTAAATGTTAAGTGAAGCTTACCACAATGTAATAGTGAAAACCATATCTAAATCGGATAAGCCGTTTCTGAGATTAGCGTGAACAAACGCACAGACAAACAGACAAACAGACAAACAGACAAACAGACTAACAGACAAACAGACAAAAATTGTAACAATCATTGTTTTGGGTTCTATTTGCGTTGATAAATGCCCCAATAATTTTTTTTCTCATATATCTTCCATGTACAGACAGCGATCGGTTACATTTTTATAATATGTATAGATAGATAAATTACACCCAGACACAAAACAAGCAATCATGCTCATCACACAAAGTTTTTCCTGGGTGGGAATCGAACCCACGACCTCCGGCTTAGCAGTCAGGGTCACTAACCACTAGACTAACAGGCCAGTCGAGAATGCCTATCAGTCACGATTGAGGGACCTTTGACCGATGGTAAATTCAAAGGTCTAACCCTACTTTACTAAACAATATCAAAAGCCGTACAAATTTTGTTTAAAATAATCAAATTCCTGCGAAGAAATCTAGGATCGAGGTGACCACGTTGTTTCTAGTTAGTAAGTAGGTAATTGGGCAAAAGAAATTCTGAACGAATTCTTCAAAATTTGCAACCTACAGGAATTGCTTATTCTTGACATAGGTACGTCCATATGGTTGTTGAAACTGCACACTTTTAGTATCCTAATTATTAAGGCTAAGTTGTCACTCAGTTTGTTAATAAAAATATCACCTAAACGCAAAACAGGTAGTATTTGATGAAATTTAAGATACATGTGTGTATTGCTATTGTTTTGTGCTAACATATTTTGTCGTTAAGTAATATGTATAATATCTATACTATCGGTATAGATACTGGTAAATAAAGCGGAAGAGTTTGTTAGTTTCTTTGTTTGAACGCGCTAATCTCTGGTATTACCAGTTGAATATAAATAATTTTATTTTGCGTTTGATAGCTCAGTTTTTGAGGTACGTTATAAACTATGTAATATCACACTATTTGCGACGAGAGCAGAGCAGTACCTAACCCAATATGTAAATTAACGCGGGTGAAACCGCGCTGCGGGAAGCTAGTATTTAAATAAATAATTAAGTTTTTATTTAATACAGACTGTCTAAAGAAGTTTTAGTTAAGTATATTCAAGAAAATTCAAACCGCACTAGATTTATCTGATCCATTTTTATTATGTCGGATTCGGGTTTTATTCAGCGGATAATGAATTTTATAAAGTACTTAATATACCTACTGACATTGGTAGTGATCATCAATTGTTAACCGCTACATGTTAACTTATTTTGGAATTGACGTTTCTTCTATTAAATTTAAAAATGAACATTATTTATTCGACTTCCTCAGTAACCAAGATCACCAAAATGCTTTTCTGCTAATTAATTTCGGTAATGTTGATTACAAGTATGCGCATGTTTGGAGTTTTGGTTTGGAGGAATTAATTAGATTTTTGGTTAATAATCTATCTGTAGTGTATTAATCAAATTTATACTTATGCATAATGTACTATTTCTGCATCGAAATTTCTAGCGACATTAATTTACTATAACAGGTACGTATATAGCAACAGCAGACGAATATAATTATGGCTTTTCCCCTGTCTGCGCTGCTGCCGCCATGCCCTTATGTAATAAAAAAAATATTTTTTGCCGATGTGACCAGACATATAAATTAAAATTTATGTTTGTTGCAGCATATTCTGGTGGACGAACGAGACTATGAACATATGGACGCACATATTCGGTTTCTTTTTGATTTTGTTCCTCACAATCAAAGATTTGGTCATCATAAATATTCACGCCACACTGACGGATAAGGTCGTCGCGGGCACATTATTCTCATGTTTTCTGGTAAGTTTCATCAAATTGTATATCTTCTATTTAAACTGATTAAATGATTTGATTTGATATATTATGGTTAAAGATGTTTATTTTCTCAAAAAAGATACATTACATATCACTTACAGAGAAAATGTAACTTATATAATAACATGTTAATAAGCCGATTAGTGTTAGGTACTTACGATAATAAAGCAAGAATGGGCAACCACATTTATTTGACTTCACGCCACTTCAGAGTTTACAACATGATATTGTTGCCCATCTCCTTTCAAATTATCAGATGATAAAATTATATATATATTAAATCAATTTCTATTTTAATTTTTGACCTTATCGTCATCAATAATGGAATTAGTTTTTATGTTTGGTAAAGAAATCATTATGGCGATCACCTCCAATGCAGTTGGATGTGACCATGTCAGCCGTAATATGATCCTTCCCATCCTTGACGAAATCCTTCCTGTTATCTCCCATATCCTTAACTGTTCCTTATCATATGGTATCTTTCCAACTTCATGGAAAGATGCTCAAATTATTCCTATACCTAAAAAGACAAATTCGTCACTATATTCTGATTATCGTCCTATATCCATACTGCCCTTCCTCTCCAAAGTCATAGAACGCCTCGTCCATAACCAGCTCAGCACATTTCTCTCTAGAAATAACCTCCTTAACCCTTTCCAGTCTGGTTTCCGTCCTGGTCACAGTACAGTTACATCCTTGGTGAATATTACGGATGACATAAGATTCGCCATGGAAAGTGGATATCTAACTGTTCTTGCACTACTTGATTTCTCTAACGCTTTCAACACAGTAGATATCGACGTTCTGATTAACATGCTTCGCTCACTTAACATATCTCCTACGGTAATTGATTGGTTTCGCAGTTACCTGTGTGGTCGTCGTCAACGTATACAAACTGAGGATGCTCTTTCCTCGTGGTGTAATACGTATGCTGGTGTGCCCCAGGGCGGCGTTCTTTCTCCTCTTCTCTTTGCTATATTTATTAATACCATTCCAAATCAACTTAACTCTTCCTACCACCTTTATGCAGATGATTTACAGATATACTCTTCTGCTCCTTTCGAAAAGTTGTCTGATGCTATCTGTTCTATCAACAAAGATTTGGTCTCAATAAGCAATTGGAGTAGCGCACATGGGATTCAACTAAACCCTATAAAGACCCAAGTCATTATTGTTGGTAGCTCCAGAAGGGTTTCCAAGATAAACTGGGCGCAACTGCCACAGGTTGTGCTTGACGGCACTGTTGTACCTTTTAGTAAAACAGTTAAGAATCTAGGTGTATTTATCGATTCTGAGTTAACCTGGGGACCACAATTGCAGGAAGTGAGTCGAAAAATTTTTGCAACGGCAGGTTCTTTGAGGCGTCTACGAAACCTTCTGCCAATTGCCACCAAAACTGCGCTTGCAAACTCCCTGTTACTTCCCATCCTCGATTATGCGGATGCCAGCTATCCCAACCTCACCGAGAACCAGTTAGATAAACTTGAGCGACTTCAAAATGTTTGTATACGATTTATATTTGGACTACGCAAATATGATCACGTTTCAGAATTTCGCAAAAAGCTCAAGTGGTTACCAATAAGACTTCGCCGGAATGCTCATATCCTCTCACTGCTTTACAATGTACTGTTTAACCCTTCAACACCTTCCTATCTTAAAGGACGCTTTGAGTTCCTTCATGAGACACATATGAGATCCTTAAGATCGTCAGAAAACCTACAATTAAACATGCCGTCGCATTCTACAATCTTTTATGACAACTCTTTCACAGTTTTAGCTACACGTTTGTGGAATGAATTACCTTTGAGCATTAAACAAGCACAATCACTAGCTATTTTTAAATCTATGATAAAATCATATTATTTGTCACTATAATGATCATTTAAATTGTAACTGTAGTTAATGTATTTATTACCGACTATTTATTTTAGGAGTATATTTAAACATATTTATTTATATATATGTTATTGTATGTATTGTATATAAATATTGTATACATTTAAGTATATTATTTATTGTGTATATTTTTATGTATTATATTATGAATATCTATCAATATTGTATTTATATTGCACCATCAACTGCTGCTTTTCCAATCACCAAATCCATCCAAAGGTTGTCTGGAAGAGATCGCTCCAAGCGATAAGACCGCCCATTGTACCTACTTATATTTATGTTGTATTCTTAACTTGTATCTGATATATGGTGTGTACAATAAAGAATATTATTATTATATTATTATTATTATTATTAAGAAATCAGTAACGGATCAAAATCCAAACGGATACTTCTTTATATGTAATTAATTACTTACTAGATGTTTTTGCAATTGGCATGTATGGCACTGACCAGTAGCACCTAGCACTACTGGTAGTAGGTACTAGTGATACAAGGTTGTATCATTTGTACTACTCTGTAGTACTACTGATACTGAGCGGTAATAGTTAGGTATCACTCTTCGTATTAAATTTTACATCGTTAGTCAAGTTAATTTAATAATAATATAATATAAGCAGTCTATAGTAGTGCTTACACGTATTTTGCTTTTCTTACTTTCATAACTGATTACGATGTGAACGACCTTTTTGGCATTAAGCATTGCGTTTGAAGCTCTTGTTATATGTAAAGACCTTTTTATTATATAGCGTCATATAGTTTTGCCCAAAGGGATAGACAGAAGTTTTTACACCCACGTTAGATTTCACCCATTTTAGAGCCCATATATGGGCTTTATTATAATATATTATAATAGAAGAGCCCTACCATATTCCTGACACAATGCCAAAGGACTGGTCTATGTTCACCAATATTTAATCGCTTATCCTTAATCGCTTTATACATAACCTACTGACTTACTTGAAATGATTTGGTATAATTCTTACCCAATACCTGTTCTATTTAATACCTAATAGGATCTGATCTACCCCTTTCAATTTGATTCAAATGTTATTATTTGTTAATGAGTTTAATGACGCTATTATAATAATATAATAATATTCTACCACATTCACACAGCGCCATCTAGCCCCAAATTAAGCAATTATATTTGCTTGTGTTATGGGTACTAAACAACTGATATACTACTTAAATACATTTTTTTTTTGTAAATACATACACATTATAGATAAATTACACCCAGACACAGAACAAACAATCATGCTCATCACACAAAGATTTGTCCTGGGTGGGAATCGAACCCACGACCTCCGGCTTAGCAGACAGGGTCACTAACCACTAGACCAACAGGCCAGTCAAATTATTTATTTGTAACAGTGTGAATAGGATTTAATGGCCTTGTAACGATTTAAAAGCATTAAAGTAAATAAGTTTGATTGATTGCTGTCAAAGAAGAATGTAGGATGAAATACTACTACAGTGCAATTTTGATTAATATCTGGTTTGCGAACGTTTGTCTTCCGTAGTCTTCTTATACTTTCTTCTTCATTCCCTTCTTTACGGTTGGCAAAGGCATGATTGTAATGTTTTTTTTTGCTTTTTGGCAATACTAAAAAGTCATGAGGCTTGTCTATAAACTACAACAACCACTACAATTGAATGCCCTGATGCTTGCCACCTAAATTTTTAAAAAATTAATTAGGATTTAAACATCATATTTTCTTAAAGAAAACAAACATCATGTTTGTCATTCGGTTAATAATTATGACGTAAATGTATCTTTTTAAATGGAATCACAAATCATTACAAAATAAATCCGATATTTTAATGCAAAAATTTTTGCGTACACAGCAGTTAGGTGCCCTTCCTTAAAATGTTCTTTGATTATCCGTAAGTACGTGTAATAGGTATCTGTCAGTTACTGCCGTAACGTGACGTCACTATTACGAAACTACACCATTGGCCGGACTCTTGAAAGTCTTGCGGCTCAGATGTTCGGCACCGACCTGCTTTTCTCCCGTTAGTGAAAGTATGAAATATAAAAAGTCCGTTAATGACCAAGTGCAAGTTAGCACGAAACTGCAAACTTGCCGTTTTAGTACAACATTCACGTTTTGATCATGTGGCTTGTCTATTCTTTTATATAAAACGAAAGAGTTTGTTTGTTTGAACGCGCTAATCTCTGGAAAGAACTACCAGTCAGATTTAAAAAATTCTTTTTGCGTATGATATCCCAGTTTTCGAGGAAGCCTATATGTAATATCACGCTACTTAACTGGCGATGGGAGCAGAGCAGTAAGACGCTGTTAAAACCGCGCCGCGGCAAGCTAGTAGTCTATAAAAGTATATTAAAAGAGTTTGTTTGCTTATTTGAACGCGCTAATCTCTGAAACTACCAGTCGGATTTAAAAAATCTTTATGTACTTACTATGTAGTTTGACAAATTAATAATTATGATCTTAAAACAAGAGGTAATAACATAGGAGATAATAAAATCATTTATTAAGTACAGGATAAGCTAGATAGCCATACAACTCAAAAAATTGCATGAAATGTTTACTATTGTTAGAAACCATCGCTGCAGTTGAAACAGAAATATTTCGTCATTTGGTTTCACGAGTACTTACCTATGTAATTTTCGTTCGCTTTCTTTGTTGTTAATAATTATAAGGGTGAGTAACCTGTAATATTGGGAGGTTGGTTACACAACGATATCATCTGTAACAATAAGCTGTGGATTTGCGGCCACAGCTTATTGTTACAGATGATATCGTTGTGTAACCAACCTCCCAATATTACAGGTTACTCACCCTTATAATTATTAACAACATGTTTCATCTCTTCATGTTTCATCTCTTTTTTAACTCAGCTAAAATACATCAATGCGTGCTTGGTAACTTAGTAACGCGTGAGCATAGCAGATTCTTAATAATTCATCATATCAGCCAAAAGACGTCCACTGCTGGACATAGGCCTCCCCCAATTTTCGCCACCGTAGCCGGTCGTTCGCCGCCCTCATCCATCGGTTGCCCGCCACCCTTATAAGGTCGTCGGTCCACCTTGTGAGGGGTCTGCCCACGCTGCGTCTTCCGGTTCGTAACCTTTTTGCCCCAGCGGCCGTCAGTTCTGCGAGCGTTGTGTCCTGCCCATTGCCACTTCAGAGAAGCAACTCTGCGAGTTACGTCAATTACTTTGGTTGGCCTGCGGATTTCTTCGTTTCTCAAACGATCGCGCAGGGAGACGCCTAACATAGCCCGCTCCATCGCCCTCTGAGCGACTTTGAGCCTTCCGATGAGACCCAATAGTTAGTTAATAATTAATAATTTTAAAACGTTTAATAGGTAATTCGCGTTTGTTATTTATTAATTATATTCAAACAGTAGGTCATATTACAATATAAACATCTTAACTAATATTATAAGTATAGAAAGAATAGGTATTATTTTGTTTATTTTTTATGTATGTTTGTTTGTCATGGATAAACACAAAAACTACTAACCGACTTTAAAAATTATTTCATTTACATTAAGCTTTAGGATTAGCTGATAAACACAAAAACTACTAACCGACTTTAAAAATTATTTCATTTACATTAAGCTTTAGGATTAGCTAATAAATAATAATATAGCCTGCTTTTATACCTAGATACCTATCATACGAGATCGGGATCTACGCGGGAGTAAGTACCACTTCGAAGGCGAGACTAGTCGCTAGCAAAAAAGTTATAGGTAACAATAATATAAAATTTTATGTATTCGTGATACTTGATTTATGTCCAAGTTAATTTTAATGTTAAAGAAGAATGAACATTAAAGATTGATGATTATCTGACCAAAGAAATACTTTCACTTTTATGATGACAAGCTGAGATGAGATGTGCATTTACGTAGGTATGCAGCTTATGTCAACTATAGCGTGCGTATGAGATTGTACTTGATAAACGCTAAGTAATTTGTTTGTATTAAAATTGTGTGTTTGCAATTTTAAAGTTACTTTCATATTATTATGATTTGTTATGAAACGATTAAGTTGTAATGAGTGAAATTTATATTTTCGTTACTATTGTCATTTTAAGTCATCAACTCTGATTTATTATTCACTTCAAATACAAACGGATTGATTATTTTTGAATATACTATACAAATAAATATAATGAAACACTACTCTATGTTATTTATTAAACACACATTGTACAGTATTTTCACATGTTCTACATATTTTGAAATTGAATTGATTAAAAGCTTTAAAAAAGTATTGACTATACTTAAAAAGTAAAATAGAAGTGATTAAATCATTATCACATTAAATACTTATTAGTTATTACACCTTCCGACTACCATACAAATAAAACTGGGACAGTATAAGTGCGAAATACTGGCAGATGGGCATCCTCTCACTTTTTAATTATTATGAAAATGATATCTATTATTTGCTCACGTATTTAAAATTATGTTTGGTTTTAATAGAACATAATATGAGCAAACAATAAAAAGACTTGAGCCTCTACTCCGATGGAGTAAGCATAGGTAGGAGTAGGTAAAACACTTTCTATCAGGTTTGTGTTAATTTGAGTTCCATGAAACAGAAGGCGAGCCTGTAGCCATGATGACAAAATGTCAGACCCAAGGCTAATAATTCTAAGAATTTCTCATTTTTCTTTGTTTTCATTTATGTACAATCCGTTAATATTCATATACTTACTCAACTTAAGTTAACGTGTAGAGTTTATTTATAGCCAAACAATGGTTTGTCTCTGACACTATACGAATCAAGTCAGATTTTCATACTAAAGTTGTAGTAAACTGGCTTCCGATGTGCCTTAATATTTTGCGTTGTCCAATATCGTAACTACGAGTAGGTACATCAGGCGAGGCGTTGCGGTTGACACGTGTATTGTGGTGGGGATGTCGCCGGCGTCATAACTAAGATTCTTACAAGGCCTGTTGCCTGGTAGAAAAATGAGAACATAATATCCTACAATTAGTTTGTGACGTTATTATACCTACCATACAGTTTGTTAGACAGCGAAATTTAATTGTAATCACGGTAGAAGCTTTATCTGATAACTAATGTATAGGACCATACTATAATTTGATTTCGAAACAAGCAACGAATGCCTTCTTAATAAGCTGCATAGATAAGTAGGTACTTCAACTTAAGAAAGGAATAGAGAAGCTCTACCGATTAAACATTTCTTCTGTCAAGTCTGTTATTTTAACAAAAAGCGCTAATGAATGCCAATTTATCAAGACACAAATACTCCAGTTGAATAGGCCTAAGAATGTTTTTGATGTACCTACCTACATACACTAGAAAAGCCAAAGCATGCTTTAATTCTAAATACAAACTTCGTGAGATGGATTACACTTGACTGACGGCATTCTCTTTTTGCCCTACGTGTTGCCTCTTAGTTAAGAAACATAGGCAGTTATAAACAGATCTGATGCCTATTAATTTATACTACATTTGAACTACGTGTAAGATCTTCGTATAATACAACAGTGTTATTAAATGCCTTAGGTAATATTCTGTTTGGTTGACCTACTTATTTTTTCTTTTACGGAGATCGAGTTGCGAACTCTCACCGAATTGCATTGATGCGCAAGACAATACTATTGATTTCGCATGCAAAAGTAGGTACATCCAATACATGGCATTGAGCTCAAGCCTCATTTCTTCATTGATTTTCTAGCCTTCATATTTAATAAACTAAGATTGTTAACCAACCTTTCTATGCCGTAAATTATGAATGCAGTGTTGTATTCTGAATGAACTCTATAAACAGGTTTCTCGACTATATCGCAGATTGCGGTCGTAAATGTTTACTGTTCGAGTTTAAATATTAGCACAGAATAATTTAATAGTATTAGTATTAATACAAGGTTACCTGTATTATAAATGTATATTTTTATTATTTCGTCTGCTTCCCTATAATTTCTGATTCCGCATTCGACGTTAAATAAAATCAACGTTTCATTTTTGTATTTCATTATACCAGTCCGCTATTATCCCACTGCAGAGAAAGACCTCTTCTTTGTTTATTTACTTTTAACTTTATTAAAGGATAAGGCATCTTCTTATGTGCACTGCGCAGGAAAAAGCGTTAAATTTTAGCATAATCATTCAATTTGAGATTTTTTACGGAAATTAGCGATACTTGTCGATCCCATAAAAAACTGTATCAAAAACCATTGTGTGGTTTAGGTTTAGAAGAACGGACAAAAATAGCGATTTTGCTTTAAACTATTTCGAGATACAGTCCAGATGAGTTAATATATTTCAATTTCATGTTTGCTCTAATTAAAACTTAAGTAGGTACGTCGTCAAACAAGGCTGCCTCAATTTATTTTAATACTAGCTGACCCGGCGAACTTCGTTCCGCCTAACAGTCGATCAACATTACTTTATTTTTCTGATATAAAAGAATTTTTGTAAAATAAACGTAGCCTAGGTTACTCCTTATTACATCAGCTACCTGCTAATAAAAGTCCCGTCAAAATCGGTCCAGCCATTTCAGAGACTAGCCGGAACAAACAGACAGACAGACAGACAAAAATTGTAAAAAATGTTAATTTGGTGTATGTACCGTATATAATATGAGTGTATACGACGGTATGACATTAAATGCAATTACGTATAGTATGTGACATTATAAAGCGAGACAAAAAAAAATCTACTAAATATCTTCAATAGTTTAGACACAGGACAAATTTTTTAATTTCTTTAATTCTAAATTAACACTATGTAAGTACGTCAAACGGTCACTGACTTAAGTCATAGTCCACGTCGAAGGATAAACGTTGCCGTTCATTACAGTTCAGTGAACTTGTCATAATAAAATGGTGTATTACTTCGTTACTATTAAAATATTATTTATTTTGTTAGAAAATTTCAAATTTTTGTTTTTCGTCAAATTACTTTTGTGATTAATTAGAAATCATTATATGGGCTAGTAACACCTGCCTTTTCATTTAATGTCAAACCGTCGTATACACTCTTTAAATTCATATACATGTAGTAAAAAACGGTTATTTCAATATTACAAACAGACACTCCAATTTTATTATATGTATAGATAAAACTAACTGAGTCCGGAATAATCCTTAATTCTTTGCACCAAAAACAGTAAAATGCCACCGAGGTGTGACGGAGGTTGAACTCGCTACATTAAATTTTAGCATAATCAATGAAAAATTATTAAAATTTGTTTCAATGGAGCTATTTATCTAGTTGTTTGTGTTCAAATTCATTAGCAAAAATAAAAACGATTCTGTTGGTACCTACTTTCCCACTCAGACAGTACAACAACAACAGCAACTAGGTATACCAAACTTACATTACCTACATTTCATTAAAGATTTTAAAATCTTAAATTTTTAAGTACCTATTTGCTTTAAAATTAAAAATTCTATAACCTAACATCCTTATTTATTCGCAAAAGGCATTAAAATGGACATTCTGGATCATAAAACTTTTAGTAAGTTACCTTTAATCATTCAGTTACTGTATAAAGACAATCTTAGCACTATTACTATTAATTATTTTGTAGCAATACTTTAGGTTACGCTTGAAACTCTTGTCAGCTGGAACAGGATTTTTAGCCATAACTTTTCTTTTACGCACGCACAAATGAGTCGCGCACTATAATATACGAGCAGAAATAATACACCGTGAACGTTTTTAAGTTTTTATACATACGAGTAAATCACTACGGGACAATTGGCTGAACATACACACCAATTTGTTTTTGCTATAGAAAAACCACCAATATGCTATCTGTAATCAACAACAGTAACCATAGGTATATGCAACATAAAAACTCGTACGAACAACGCGCTATACACTTAGGTATCCTTATTGGCGGAATCGCGCTTCGTTGCGTTACATCTTGACTATAACTAGATGCGGTTTTATTTTGCTAATTTCTTCTTGTATTTAATTGCTATACTTACCACTCGTCAACAGTAGCGACGTCGACAAAGCTTTGAATAATTTGTAGACGTAATGTAACGTGACGTTTTATTTGTGAAATAAAATAATTTATTTGGGAACGGTTTGATACAGTCGTATATCGTAGTCGTATAGGTATATCGATACGTTGGCTGCAAGTCGCAATGACCACCTAACTCACCAACAAGTCTTAATCTGCATAAATGTGATTATTTCAAAATGAAAATAAAAAAAAAATGCTCGGTAAAGGGACTATGTTTAGGACATTAAAAAGTTGTAGGGTAACAATAAAATCAAAAACATTGTACCTATTGACACTAAAGACGAAACGGATATTTGTTTGACCGGATCCCGGATGATCAGCTTAGATATTCCTGATTATGTGTAATTACACTTAAAAAATTACGAATGACGAATAACATTTTTGATGTCAAAAATATTATAATGAGGGCAATTTGCCGAACGAACAAATAATCAACATAAAACTGTTTCACCTAAACTGAATCACATCAAAAACAATAATAAGTAGATTCACTGTACTGTTTAAAACTAAGGTGCCAAATAAGCTTATAGTTCGCTTGATGCTAATCTGTTATTGTAGCCAATAGACTCTTGCAACACAATGAATATCTCTCGCGCAGAGATTGGCAGCCAATTTCGTTTTTCTACTGTCACCTTTTGTTCGTATGCGCTAGTTGAACACGCACTTGACCGAGTTTATTTGGGGGCTGTCACTTTCAAAAGAAATTTAAATTAAATATCGTGATATCAAACTTTGCATGCATTAATTAAATGAAAGCAAGATTCGTGAGTATCTCACTTTATACAATAATGACGAAATGCCTAGGTAAGTACTTACCATTATTTTTGCAAAGAACCGTCACGTAGTCTAATATTATACTATACTTACGTTTCGTCACGTAGTCTAATATTATACGTTAGGTACATACATGCTGTATTAAATAAACAGCCTTTACGTTGGTTAATTTTATAAGTTAAGCCAAAGCACTAAATAAATAAATAAATCTCACACCAATAAAGATTAATTCTATAATACATATAGGCATTCAATATAAACCTCCGTGGGGCATGGCATTGCATTACTTGCATTCTTGTTATGCAGTCGAAATTGAGATTATTTTAACAAATACGTAGACCAGAGTAGACTTGTAATGAAAGATGATAAAACGTCACAAAGGAGCGATAGAGGATAGGAGATTATGCCAGGTACCTACTATTATAGCATAGTACAGGTATTAGTGTGATAGCATAGTACGTAGTAGGCTAGGTTAATATCCTGATAGACGCAGGTGCAATTTCCCCTTGGAAGTCGACGTTTACTTATATTTATTAAGCTTACATACTCTTGGCATCTATGTTAAATAAAAAAAAAATAAGGTACACGAAGCTGCTCCTGTGTAAATTGTGCAGATAATAGCGTGATAAGAAAACTCAATTTGTAGCGTGTCCTTTTAGCAAGCCAATATGTCACATCACATGCAATATATCGAATAACCATTATTGTTCCGAACCTAGAGATTTTTACATTTTATGTACGCGTGTAACGAAGAAATCGACATACTCGATTAATTTCTTAGACAATCAATTTAACGCTAAATACTTATTAAATAATAACTGACACGTATTGATTTTAAAGCTGCATAGAAAGGTATTCATAGCATATTCAAACGTCGTATTCGTCCTGAACCTGGGGTCTCAATATAATATTAATATTTGAAGGGGCTCATTATGTTAATATTTGAAGAGGACCAAATTGAATTAAATGTACAGGTCCATGACACCAAATGAGTAGCTAGAGAAGGTTATAACCCTGTTTAGAATACACGCAAAGAACGCAAAACAAATAATGTGAGTTTAGATTCAACTCCCATCTTGTCACTCTCTCTGAGTCAAACATAGTCGTTATCTTAGAGAATCGACAGCAAACTTAATCGCTTTTTGGTAACAGTTTTTTCGATCTCTATATCCTGTCTATTTACTGGTTTAATTAATAATTTCGTTATTCTTTCCAGGTATGCATGGCTCTGTCAGCATTATACCACACGTTCTCCTGCCGGTCCGAGTGCGACTACAACACATTTTTGATGTACGACCTGTTCGGCATCGCGTTGTCTCTACTCGCCATATATACTTCCGGCGTTTATTACGCGTTCTGGTGTCATTATGTAAGTACAAACACTCGTAAAAACATCAAACACACATGTATAAATGTTATGAGTTATATAGGGCCTTGAATTGTTTCATTTTGAAAGAATGTTACTTTTACATCGCAAAATATATTTAGACTAGACAGAAGTCATTCAATTCTGTATTATGTATAATAAAGAATTGACGTCATGTATCAAATCGACGTTTATGTGGTCTCCAGTTTAGAATATGGAACCAGCCCATCACTGCGTAGGTGTCTGTAGTTGACTAAGTTGACTCTTAGTTAACTTTTAGTGCGGTCACCAAACCTACTGCGAATAATGATGACTATGAAAAATTTCTTTCTTTGCGAGGGGCTTAGTTATACCCTGCAGTGAACCCTATATGCTGATGATGTCATCGCATCGTAAAATAAGATTATACTCTACCTCAGTTTTTTTGGTTGAGGTAGAAAAAATCTAAAAAATTCAGAGGTGCATGGACTTTGCAAATTGGTGCCGTTCTACTGCACAAGTATGCAAGATCGTAGTCATTGTGATCTTATACTTAGAGTTGTTGTTTCGCTGGTGAGTAGTTATTTCGCGTGCTAATAAAAAAAACTAAATTGCCAGGCGTTAATTTGCAAATTGTACTTACATCTATGTAGTCTATTACAGTAGACCGGTTTTTCTAATCTCACTATAGGTAAAAAAATATAAACACAATAATCTACGGACTTAAATATTTTTGGTCTTGTGTCAACCACAGATAAGTAATAGATCGGCTCATAGAATGATATTCCTTGGGAAACATTATAAATGTTAATAACATTAAAATACGAATTACGTCATCAGTGAGTTTAAACAATGGACCATCTCATCGCTGAAATGATCTGTTTGTTAAAAATAAACCTTGTCAATTACTTTTAGACCTAATTTTATATCCATCGCCCTAGGGTTCGTTGAACTTCGGTTCTACGTATAAACAAACAAAAACTGAAGTTCAATTTAATAATAAGAATGCTGAGCCGATCTACGTTTTTTGCGTAAATGTATCTCGAGATTTTTGCTCCTTCATGCTACATTTGTTTGTGGACTGTATTAGCTTTTTCTACAGTACTTATAGTTATTACCACGGCTAGAAATGTAGTGTTTTTTAATCGACTTCATCGTTTTGTAAGTACTGGGCCAACCGTGCTCTTGCTGTTTCTGAGGACCTGTCAGTAAAAATCAAGACATTTTTACAAATTCTTATCTTTTTGTCTTTTTCTACATTATATTGTCTTTTTCTACAATTGTTCCACTTGGTTAGGAAACACCAATTTGTACTAAAAAAAATAACTCTAGTGGCTTTCTCATTACGTCTTACTGAATACGTCTATCACGCATCGTCTAGGCGTTAATCAATGGTACAGTGCATGTTGTATGTTTTCTATTCGCATTGAAGTAAAAGAGAAAGTACCACATCTTGTACTCTGAGCTTAGTTAGTTTGTAAGAAAATATTAAAGTCTGCATCTACTTGGTTTACTTTCACTCAGCGGCCCTCTTATTTACTATAATTTGGCTTCATTTAACAGGTTCGTATTGTGAAAATTAAAAAATATGGAAACGTACTTTACGATTACTTTGAAATAATAATATAGTTCATTGTCTTAAGAAAAATACAAATGTTTTATGTAGTATTAGGTAACTATTACTACGAAGTTGGTATAAAAATAAAACAAACAACTATTTTAACTACCTACGCATAGCATAAAATAGCATGCAGCATAACAATAATTTAAGCAAGGGCAACAATTTAGTATCTTAAGTAGGTAATAAAATTAAATAATTTATTTGATATTTTATCTGTTTAATGAAATTTAAAAACTAGGTCAGGGAAGTAAAGTAAAGTAAGTTGAAAATTCGTTTTCTTTATGGACACCTTATCTCAACGTAACTTAAGATTGGTGCACTCTTTGAGATACTAGTGCTGTTAATTTCATAAATACGTAAAATTCAAATTATAGAGGAGTTATAAAGTAGGTTTTCAATGAAAATTAACTGTCGTAAATATTAGATGCTACTCATTAAAAATTTTATAACACGGCATTTTATTTAATTATTTAAGTTGCCGAGCTAAGATTGTACGAATTACGGCCTTATTGAGACAGGTCTATCCATTGTCATTTCTGTCGATCAACCTTAGGGTGAAGGGGAGATAGATAGATAGAATATTCTTTAATGCACACCTTATAATACAAAACAAATAATAGAACAACACAATAATAACTGACTGGAGGGAGAGATATCATGCATGGTAGATTAAATAGATAAAATCGGCATATTTTAGTTCAGTTTGCACGTAAAGGAAAAAATAAGGTTAACAGTATTTCACTTTTATTTATGCACATTAATATTTTGCAATTGTGCTAACATTAAATTAGTATTTTTGCAGTTTCTGTACCACTCCACTCCTTTGGTTAATTTAAATATTTTTACTGTATTTTTGTAAATAAGGTCATTATTAAAAAAGAGCTAAACTCACAAAAAGTAACGATGTTTACATTTTCTAAAGGGCAAACTTAAATTTGTATTACTTACTTACTTCAAAGTATTAAAACTTACAAATAACAATCATTAGATATTCGTAGATTAGAATACTATGCTTGCTTCTAGTCTAAGTTTACTAGTTTAGTACTGGATAGATGAAACGAATTAACTACACATAGAACAATTAAGTAAGACTACCTAGCGTAGATATAATTGCTTTAGTAATTACCATCTTATATTACGTTCTCCATTATCTTGAAGCAGCTTGATGTAGTAAATACCTATTAATGAATTGTTTGTTTTTTACCCGAAACGGCGAAACTAAACCGAGTATATTGTTATAGGAATTTAACGGGCTATGTATTTATGTATGTATGTTCATCTGTTCCTTCGTATTTTTTAAGCTTTAACTTTTAGGAGCACATTACATGTCGGACTTGGGTTTTAGTTCTTAAACTTGTTTTTAATACACACCGACAATGTGAAAAACTATACATAGCAAGAAATGTGTAGGTACCACAACTAATATACGAGGGTTTGGTGGGCAGACCAGTCAGTCAGAGTACCTAGTTCAAAAGTAATGTATTAATTTACATTCATTAATTTTGATATGATAAGTACATGCTTTCGCTTATTTTTTTAGCTATCATATTTTTTAAAACAATAGTACAAGTACTGTAAAAGAGTACTTTTGTTGTGAAACTACTTTTATTGTATTTTAATATCTATGTTAATGTAATACCATGCCTTTTAAAAACAAATGGTTCAGTTTAAATAAGTACCTTGCCAGAAAATATTTAAAATTCGCTAGATCCCATTTATCAGGCCACACTATAGCAGCTTAATGGTATTCTTTCACGTCTGGTTTAAAAGATCTACGATCAAAATTACAATTAAATATGCGCCGGTAAAATTCCACATTTTAATGAATAGCATATTATGATATAAGAAAAACAACTATTTAGTTTAAGATTTATTGAAGTAAGTATGTCCAAATTCTGTTAATTATATTTTATGTAATACATAGGTTAAACTAATATTACTTGTTATCAATATTTGCATGCTGTGATCTCATATAATTGAAGGAGTACACCATAGGTGATGTTGATTGTTGTGTGTTATTTACTTTAAGTTACAATTGTGTACAGCCTTTGTTAGAGATACTTAATTTTATTAAAATAAGATGTTTTTAATTTTACTGTAAAAGAGTAATTGTTCTTCAGTCTTCGTCTTCAAACGCATTGAGGTAACACCTCGGTGTTTATAGACCCGTCTGCGCAGCCGTTTTTCTTAGAGAATGTTTCGACAAGTTTTTATAAGGAGACATTATAATTTGAGTTTTCCAATCCATCGGTTACCCGGCTACTCTTATCAGGTCGTCATCTCTCTTGTGAGTGTGAAGGATTATATCCACGGTGCGACTACCGTGTGGTCGCCACTCTAGAACCTTTCATATTATTGCAGTTTAATATTCAATTAAATAATGATAATGTAGAGTACCATTACTATTAATATTATTGTCGAAAACTATTCATTAGGTAAATTAATAATGCTATAAATACGTTTAATTGAAATTTCTAGGCCTAATAATTTATGTTTATGACTGTTAATATACATTAATGAATTTGAACAGAAATACATTGAAATAATGTCAACTTACTTGGAAATATATTACCAAACTTGTATAATGAGTACATAATAAATTTCTTTGTTTCGCAATAAATTTAAGGTCAAGATTGCGGTCATTGATGATCCAAGCCAGTACTACCGGGCACGCGGTGGAATTCAATTAGACCGGTATATATGCGACTACGGTAGAGTCGTTTTGTAACTGACGTTGCAAAACAAAGCAGCCAATGACCTTCTACTATCGATAGGTATATTTTATACCAATCTTAATAATACACATGTTTTGTTTCAGCATGTTTATTACTTTAAATAAGTTTCTATTATATTTTTAGTAGTATGAGTAGTAGCCACATTGTGTTAGCCACAAGACTCAGCTCTTTTTCATTTTGCCTCCTTACAGATGTTGTAAATAATAAATAAGTAATATTATACACATATTTGGCATCAATTTTGAATGGAAATAGCAATAGGTAGATATTGCAAATATTATGATAAAAATCCTATAATTTTATCGTTAGTTCCCTTTTTAAACGTTACCTACCACCAGTGAACGCAGTTAACATAGAAAACAGAGCTAAGTATACGTAATGGAATTTATTTTGAGAAATTAATCGTAGGACAAATGTAACAGGAACGACAGCGAAATGATGCTTTTGGTTTTTAAGCAGTTAACAGAATTGGCCAGACATATCAGGCTTTTTATACATGACATATCGGACAGTTGCCCATTATTACACGATCTTGGATAGCTTCTGATTTTCTCATTGTGTGGAAGCGTCTACCTTTGGAGACTACTTCTCCGTAGACGAGCCGTACCTCGTATTTGCTATATTAACTTTGACGGTATTAATTTACTATTTACTTTTTGATTTACTAGTACCAATTTCAAAAGTAGGTATGAAGTTTTGTCGAAAGCAGTCTGAACTAAATGATCCCGTTAGTTAATATTACTTAAAATATATGACAAAAAGACGCGCTACGTCTCTACATCATAAAAGATTTTACTACAATATCAAAATATAAGTAAAAACTGTTCCTTTGTTATGCTGATGAGACAGATGAACCTTCGCTCTCGACTTTTTGTAAAGTTTTTGTTCTGGGTTTTTGTGGACAGACATCAACTTAGTGACGATGGGCTCTTAGTTCGAATGACTTAATTTTACTTACGTTATAATAAATTAAGCATTTCTCATACTCGGAACCATATTCTAGATATGTTTCTATCAAATATGCCTCTTGAAAAGTGGGTAAAATGGCGTTTCCTACCTACTAACTGTGTTCTATTAGTACCAACAGACAGGGACAGACCAAACTTCAGCATAAGATACAATAAAGAAACGGTGGTAAGGTTAGGGTCCAGAGAAAGGAATATCGATATTCACGAAGTAATTATACTCTTTCAGCATACCTTGAATTCCAAACGCATAATTGCATTACACTCCTAGCATAAGTATTTATATTCAAACAGAGTGACTGAATTGAATTTCATGAAATGTTCAAATCGCCTCTATATACCTATGTATAGATAGATAGAGGCGATCTAAACATTTCATGGAATTCAATTCAATCACTCTAATTGAATATTTCAAATCTCCCAATCGCCCTATATTTTAAATCGATTGTTAAAAATGTAGTATGTGCAGGCATTAGTACAAAATTAGTAATGTGCTCTAATGGTGCGTTAATAATTATGTATTTGCGTGGAGGTGTAGAAATATTGCGATTGATCCAAATCTAATTACATATTACTTATTGAGTGCAATGCGTTCGATGTTAAACAGTTATTGTGACATTGTTTAATCACATTACAATTTATACAACTGCCAAAGTGCCGATTTAATGTGGATATAAGTTCTGCTAGATAGTTCATACTGGATGGTAATCAGTGAGTTACTGCTTTTAGCTGCCTTATTCAACCATCGGTAACGGCTCTTACCAGACACGCTAGAAAGTTCTAGAAAGTATATCTATACAAATCTTTATTGTATGTTTGAATGCGCTAATCTCTGGAACTTTCAGTTGGATTTGAATTATTCTTTTTGAGTTTGATAGTTCAGTTCACGCTGCCAGCGACGCGAGCAGAGCAGTAAACAAAAATGTCACTTAACGCGGTAGAAACCGAAAGAAAGTTATTCTTAAATCTGAACTGTAAAACTATAAACAGTTTTATCCGAAGCGGAAATATATCGGAAATTTACTCTTAAGTTTCCGATAAGATTATGTAAACATCGACGTTGAAATCTTCATTAAATCCGATGCGAAAACCTTATGAACAAATAAGGCAATTGATATAAATATCCAGTTAAAACCAGTATCTCTGGCCCATGCCCAGGTATACCATGAAATAACTTGAGTGCCATTCTAAATGTACCGCATTTCCATGTTCCAGGAATTAAAAGCGTTCTACATGACATCAGTGACGGTGATATTCATCGTGGCGATGGTGCTGCAGATACCACGCATGGGTGTGCCGTACCCCGTGAAGATGTGCGTGTTCATCGCTTGGGCAGCCTATGGAGTGTTGCCCACGTTGCACTGGACATATACTTTGGGTGGATTTGATAACCCTATGGTTCAGGTAAGTTAAGTTTAATTAGATGTCTGCATAATTGCGACTGGCCTGTTGGTCTAGTGGTTAGTGACCCTGACTGCTAAGCCGGAGGTCGTGGGTTCGATTCCCACCCAGGACAAACCTTTGTGTGATGAGCATGATTGTTTGTTCTGTGTCTGGGTGTAATTTATCTATAATATGTATGTATATACAAAAAAAAATGTATATAAGTAGTATATCAGTTGTTTAGTACCCATAACACAAGCAAATATAATTGCTTAATTTGGGACTAGATGGCGCTGTGTGAATGTGGTAGAATATTATTATTATTATATTATTATTATTATTAATTATGCTGTTGCCCAAATGCTCTTGAGATGACTTCGAGCCTGTCGACCTCGTAAAATTTAATCGTTGATTCCGACTAAATGTGTATTATACGAATACATGTGATAATAATTATGGGTAGTTAAAAATCTGAGTAGGTAATGACTACTCGATTGAGAGACTAGCCCGGAAGGTACCTACTATTTTGTCCAATGAATTCCCTAGAAAGGCGGAGTCGTTATCGTCAAAGACCAAAGCGTTAAATAATTTAAAAATACCAATTTAGTAAATACCATACTTAAACAGATTTTTGATTTGCTTTTTTTATTGCTAGACTGCTCACATATTTTGTTTTACGTGTTGTTTATTTCATAAAGAACTTCAAAAGAATATATTTTTTACTCTTGAAATTTTATAAAGAAAAGTGTAGTAGATATTTATTTTAGTTCGAAGGTATTTTTTACCATATTCCTGTCTTAGATATAGAAATAATAAAAATGTAACCTTGTTAACATAATATTCATTTATGAACAGTTTTACAATTCAAGCGAAAAGCAAGGAATGTTATATTCGTAATGTAAAAGTATGTTAATTATGACCTAAAGGTTATTTGCCAAAGTGCTTGTGTAATTTTTTTACATTAAAGTATTTAAATGTTTTGTTATACGTTTATCATAGTCCTTATAAGTGCGCAGTAAAATGATTTGTAACAAGATAAATAGTGTAATATCAAAATTGATAGTTTCATATTTATCTATTCATACATTCTATGTGTTATCGACTTGTGATTCTAAATCCAAGGTTGGATTAAATTATAGTTCGACTAATACACGACTTCATAGATTGTTTTTTTCTCGTTACAGATGTTCTTCCCTAGAGTAATAGGGATGTATGTCATCAGCGGAACCGCATTCGCTATATACGCGTTCAAAGTAAGTACTTAAAGCTGTTTTAATATTTTCCAAAAATTTATAGACAATATTATAGGTAAGCCTAATTTTCTCCAGCTCTGTTTTATACTTGCCCACCAAATCAGCTCTATTTCTAAAGCCGCGTCGCCGTCGCCTCTCTCAAAGTTAAGTGATCCTTTCTTTGCATGTAGTAAATGTTTCTTTAGAAAATATGTAGCTCTTCTATAACTACAAAATTCCTCCATCTGACTTCGATACTTTCATATCTTTTGTACAAACTCTGGTACAAAAGGGTTATAAGCCACAAGCCACAATGAACATTTAATCTGGCTAGTAATAGCCAGATTAAATTATCTTTTTGAACATGTATAATGTATAGTCTAAGAGTAATCTTAGACTATACATTATACATGTTCAAAAAGATAATTTTAAAATTATGTATTTTCTAGGTACCAGAGCGTTGGTTTCCCGGCAAGGTGGACTACATAGGTCACTCTCACCAATGGTGGCACGTTTTAGTGTTAGGAGCTCTCTACTACTGGCATAATTCAGGCATGATGTACGTGCAGTACCGCATGAATCATGGCTGCGCTAACACTATGAGAATATTCTAAGTACCACCAAAGGAACTATTTATATACCGTCAAGCCGAATTATGTTAGAATTGCTTCAAAGTTCGGATACCTAACACTATGAGCATATTCTAAGTACCACTAAAGGAAATAATACGTCTAAAGTCGAATTAAAATGTTAGAATTGCTCAATTAACGGGGAAGTATCTCATTTGTATAAATCAGCCTTTAGAGTTGAGCCATATCTGGCACCAATCGCACTTACCTAAAGGTAGGATCGGCTTACAAGAGGGAGAAAGAGAGCTGAGTGCTGCTTAGGGTAAGCCCTCTTTCTAGGAAGCTAGGAAAGTGCGATGTGCTGCCAGATGTAGTTCAACCTAAATAGGCGTAATAAAGTAGGATCTATAAGTAGACTAATGGTCACAAAAATAGTACCTATGTACTGATTGTAAAACAAAAAAAATGGTAGTGCTTGTGATAAGGCTGCGTTGATACTTAGTAAGGCATTGTACTTAGTAATGCAACTAAACACACAAGTGATTACTTATTATAGTTTTTAAATAGTGTACGTAATGGTTTAACATTAGATGAAAAGATGCAATTTTTTTTAATTAAAATGTTTCAAATGTCACTAGCACTACCATTAGTATTCGTTTTTACAACCCTTTCTCCAGTATTTGGCTATTTAAGCTGTTTTAATATGCACCTATAATAAAATTGTGTTGCGAAGAAAATTGAGCCTTAATACAATGGATATACGAATTCTACTTGCTTAGCGTATTTGACCAAAGTTCTGAATAATCAACGCTTTAGTACATTCAGATCGCAATATGTCAAATATTTTTTAATACTCGAAAGAATTAGACCTTTACGAATTATAGAGCAGGCTTGCAATAAATAGGCGCCGGAAATCTTTCTACCTACTCGCTTTCATTCTTGCCGTTTAAATAAATTGAACTATTAGCTATCGACTATAAATTACGTACTATGTATCTCATAAACATTATTGCCTTATTGACAACTTAAAAAAAGTTACGACTGTAAACACCTAGAGTGTTAATGTGTTAGTATAATAAGCCAATAAGTTCTTTTGGAACAAAATGGGTGCTCAATTATAACTACTTCTAGTATCATGCCTTGTGGTAATATTTATTACCAAATTAGAGAAATTATAAAATCTACCAAAATGGTGATTTTTCTAAAAGTTGCCTTATATTAAAATGATTTTTTTTTATTGTATTTGAATTATTAGAGGTCAGTCGTTATTTAAAAATTGTTATTTAGCTTTTTATTTATTGTTGATAGCCGTAAAACGGCAGGAAAGCAGGTTGTCTCTTATCGTTGGGAAGTGTTATTGTGGCGGTTCAATGAAATTTATCTCTAAGACTACCAACATTGTGAAATATTATATTATAGGGTTACAAGCATTGTTCTTGGCATTTCAAGCGTCTATATGCCAAGGTGCTTACAGGCAGGCTGTATATTTGTTTTCTACCTCAGTAGTATAAAAAGAGGAATATGACTTTGTTTTTTTAAACCCTAGTACGGGTCCAGATTCAAGAAATGTATCATTGAAATGTCATTATGAAAGTTACCTTATTATATAATGACGAATACTGTACCTATTGAAAAATAAAAAGAACTATGAAGAATCTCAAAGCGATATTAAAAACTTTTATTTGTTATGTCCATATGTTACGTCTAATGGTTAATTACCTTTAGATATGACGTGTGTGATCTGTGTTTACCACAGGCTATGCTCAAAAGTAAAAAAAATAAGAACGTTTAGATCGTAGCGAATGGCGTATAGTCCTGCTTACCTGCTCAATAAAATAGGAGATATATATTATACGTTCGAAGTAGCAAATAAAAGTTTTTAATGTCGAAAATATCATGACTAGTTAAGGAATTAACAAATTTAGCTCGAATTTTATTATGACAAATGAAAAATTTATGTTATATGTAATTGTTTTGTACCAGAAGGCAACTTAAAGCCGTCATAGACGCTCTCACTGTGATTTAAGTATTAACAACGTTAATACATATGATTAAAGTTTATTCTATTTATCCCTTACTTAAGCTATTGTCTTTAATTTTTATATTTCTGTGGTTTTGGAATTGGGTTTTTTAATAAACGTAAATTATAAGAGTGTTTTATGTGTTTTATTGCTTAATTTATTTTTTGGTTATTTAATTTTATTCATCAATCCTTTTCATAAGTGCCCCTAATATGTCAATAGGTTCGCCGCCTGTTACATAGCCGCTAATAAAGTGAGTGAAGCATAGGTGTAACACACCTGTTTACTCTTTCGGAGATATGACACAATGACTGTGATGGTATACCTACCTTTATTATATTCTTTCTTTACTTGCCCTTTTTTGTTGTTGCAACCTAACTCAATCAATAATTATATATAATAATTTTTCCTATTTTATAGTTTTTTTTTTGTTTGGATAGCTGCAAGAATCTCTAATAGAGAAAATTTTGTTTTTGACAAAAAGGAACCTGGAGTGCTATGAACTAAACCCATTTTTTTATGGAGGATATTGATATTTTTATATAAAAAAATACGAATAGCAATCAATATACACAAGATCAGTTTTGTAAAAACGTCAATTAGCAGCAGTGCAGGAAATAAATTACGATTTGCGCCCTCTAGTATCCGATAGAATATTTTCATATTTGTTTTCTACTACTGGCTACTAGATGACGCTACTTGTAAAAAGTTATCAAACTATTTCGCGTTCCCTAATATATAATAGTCTATGACTTCGCGTCACATAATGCATGATTTTACAGTGTAAATTTGCTTTTTTTTCTATAGACGATTTTTTTAGCAGTACTAAATATTACTACTAACTCACTTATTCCATTAGCTACCAATCGCTTTTAATTTTATCAATTAAGGTGTTTTATTAACGTTAAGTGTAATGAAGTAGGTTATAGTGAGATATTTATTTATTTATTTTACAGAAGGCTTACTGACTAATATAACATTATAAAAAACACAAATATTAAAAATTGCCAATTACAGGCCTAAGTTAGTAAGTAAATACCCATTTTTCTAATAAAATTGTCCTTGCCTGTGCAGTAGTAGCACAGTATTAATAAGCACCTACCAGTAGTCCGACTTCTTTGTTGTTGATAACATGCCGCCTACGCACAGAAACTCAGTCGTGGGTCAGGGTTGTCACAACAAAAACTACTTAAATATCCTATTAATATTATAAATGCGAAAGTTTGTGTGTATGTGTGTGTTTGTTACCACGCAGCGCCTACACGGCTGAACCGATTTCAATGTAAATTGGTTGCTTTTTATCCTGAAAATCAGTCTGCTTCCCGGGAGATACAACAAAACATATTTTACGTGCGGGCGAAACCGTGGAGCGCAGCTAGTATTACATTAGTTTTAATTTAAAATAACGAAGGAATGTAGGTACATATGCGTAATGTACAAAAAATATGAATGCGTAACCGATAAATATTTTCTACTTATATTATTTCTAGATGTTTTTAGAGTTGTGTTATTAAGTTTTACTATGTTATGGATTCTCTTGCGAATATACAATTTCAATAGAAACTCTAATGTGAACCAAACTGAGGATCGTGTTTTAAACTCAACCTTTTTTTAAACATCATACAATTTTATATGAATATCGTTTTCAACAAACGATCTGAAATGTTACATCAAATTTGCAATAGTCGACGAAATCAGCTGGAGGTACCTGCAATCCGCCAAACGTATCACGACTAGTGTTAGAGACTCGTCCGCGCAAATATGTTATTAAAAAAAAAAAAAATTAAAATCAAATAAAATTAAAGTCAATTTATCGAAGTAGTTGAAAGAGTACTTTTAAGAGAGCGCAAACTAAGTGAGATTGCGCTCGTCGACCCTGCCGCTCGCTTCCCCGTAGGTATCCCCCTCATCGTTGACCCGCGCAAGTACACGAGTCGGCTGACTGTTAGTAATATTAAGACTGTGGTAGTAGTCTTTAACATACAAAGTTAAAGTTAGGGTACGTAGGTACCTAATATTTAGATAATTAGGGCAGGATTTTACAGATCGTCGGCCTACCTTGTGAGCAGTATTATACTTAGGTAAGTAGTAGGTATATATAAGCTTTAGTTAAAGTTAGTAGGTACCTACCTAGGCGTTATGTAGATAAAATGCAAAAAGTTAGTTAGTAATTTTTTTTATTTAAATCAGGGAAGAGACAATTAATTTTATACTTAAGTAATTCAAGTAACTTTATCGAAATAACTTAGCATAAAACAAGGTAGATGCATTCGCACGTAGATATTTTGTCTTCTATTCTTTGTGAGTGGTTTATGTTAGTGAGGTAGGTACCTACCTAGATTTAGTTCAGTGTATAAGTATCAGGCCGCGATTTTTGTATTTTAGTGTATGTAAGGGTGTTCTCATGCTGTAGGTACACTCTTGCATAATATGTAACACTGCGTCCTACCAAAAGCGGCAAACAAATTCCTTCGCGTCAAACATTAGAAGGTGTCTCATTACTTTAATACTCTAAGCCAAATGCGTGCTCTATCGTATGTTTCACGGAGAGTGCTCTGAGGAATTGTTTGACTTAGTGCCATTGTCTCCTTTCTATCATCGCACCACTCGACGTCGCAGCAAAGTTCATCCTTACTACTTGAACACTATCTCGTCTAGCAAGGTTCGTTTCCAGCGTTCATTAATTTCTCCCACGTATGTCCAGGCTCTGGAACAAACTACCAGCTGCGGTGTTTCTCGAGCGCTATGATATGTCCTTTTTCAAACGAGGTTTAAAGAGAGCATTAATATCACGGTGGGCAGCGGCTTCGTAGAGCATTGCAGAAGTCCATGAGCGACAGTTGCCACTTACCATCAGGTGGGCTGATGGCTTGTCTGCCACTGTACCTAAGCAATAAAATAAAAGTAGATCGCCCTGAGAATCCTTAACAATAGGTAAGATAACTAATATATTTATTTATGTTATTGCAATTACGTAACCATACCGTAGAAAGTAAAAACAGCCGTGCGTAAACAAACAGAACCAATCGAATATTATATCGCGCCAAAATAAAATTGAAAAAGCTCAACTCCATCAAACAAAATAGTGATTTCACATATCAGCGACTACGTATCCTTTTAGTTGTTGCATAAATGAATTCTGTCAGCGAGCACATTCGCGCTCACATACCGAGTAAACCGAAAGGTTTGGGAAATGGAAAAACAAAAAGATAAACGGCCCAATATTTTCATTGCGCCGATGAATGGTTCGAGTGTTGATTCAGCCTAGTGGAAAATATGGTGCCTACATACGTTTTTTGTCGCGTCGCATAAAATCCTCTCTGGATGAGCGATGTTTAAAAAGATTCGACGATAAATAAAAATGATCTGCTATTGACTTTATTGCTCTTTGTTTGATTAAGTTTTTAATTGCTTTTGAGACTTCTAGGTCTTTTAGTCTGAAAATGCAACTGTAGAAAAGGTCGTGTAAGTCTTTTTGTACTTAGATAAACCATTGTTCTCTACCTATATTTTTCTGAACTTTACCGAGATTTCAGCCTTTCTTTACACGAAGAACCCAATGCTTTGAATATTACGGTAGAACCAAGTATTTAAAATCGCTTGTAGTGTCAGGCAGTAAATTGAAAAAAGAAAAAAATCTACATGTCTTTTTTGCCACCCCATCAGGATAACATCAGGCACACGTCAAAATTTCGATCAGCCTATTTAGATATGCCATCAGTGCATGCATATGTGTCGTACAAATTAGCGAGGTCACTGAGGGGGCTAATCGCGTGTTCCCGCGGGACATCCCCGGGAACTTGGGTGACGGATTGCCGCGCGATTGACGTCGACACGACGTTCGCCTCACAACGACGTCACGTGTCACCACCATTTTGTGTCAAACTACTGATAAAATGTTTCATTTTGTCTGTTAGTCAAGATAAGAGCACGAACGTAATGAAATTAATATTTTCTTTATTTGGCAGTATCAGTTGTACCTACAATTTTGATCTTTGATGATTGTAGCAAGAATGGGCCGGACGGCTGATCTTCGTTTCCCATACTTTTCCTTCTTCTCTTTTATTCCTTTCGGCATCGGCTTGTTTTCGTTACCTTAATATTGTTTCGGTAATCTTAGAGAATAGAGTTTTGTTCATTATGGTAATCATACATAGGTACCTACTATCAGGTATGTTTGTCATCTCAATTATAAAAAAATAATTGGGTAGCCTGGAAATAAGTAATAAATATATATTTATAGTACATTGTACTATACATGATTAACTAGTCTTAATCTTGTGCTAAGTAAAGACGAAATTCAATTCAGTATTGTAGTTACCTACTCATAGCTGAACAAAATATAGAGCGCTAATTTTTATAGTCCTCTGGAACTGCATCAGGCACATAAAATAAAAAATAAGTAGGTATTTATTTATGCCTTTGGACAGTCACCGGTGATATTGAAACGCATTTCTTATAGCTTTTGCTATGCGTCTCTACCCGATACAATTCATTTTAATTGTTTTGTCAAACTTTACAGGGACATAATATATAAAATCAACATAAGTACGTAGTAATATAACGACCTAAAGAGATAGGTGTGGGTATGTAGACACCGTAATGTATTATCTCACAATGCCATCAGTCCTTATCTGCGTCATTTATCCGTCTACCTATAAATAATAACTTGGTATCTAGTGACTTTGTAATAACATGTGCTAATCGTGGTTAAACGCAATTATTAGCATAAAACCAACATGCATCGTGGCGTAGCCCGCCCACAGGCAGATGCAAGCCCAATACGAACATTACGACAAAATATAGCTTATTTATGCAAATATACCTTTTTTTAATTTATCAAAGACTTCGCACAGTTGTAAACTATTTTTTATACGTTGAAAAAATGTAGCACGCGACAAATCTCTGGGTGAGATTTGTATAAATCATTCCTGTTTTTGTAATTAATTGTTATATCTGATGAATTATATTTAAATGGGATTTAAATGCTATTTAGAATTATTTAACACGTTCTTATTAATGATTTGAGAAATAAGTGAGTTGTTATTAGATCCATGTAGGTAATACTGATCGATGAGCTACAATTAAATAAAATTTATGTTTAATAAAGTTACAATTGAAAAATTGAATGAAAATCCTGGTTTTAATGGGTAATTTATAGAGGAAAACATGAGGAAGTGTTTCACCGACAAATTACTACTAACGCTAACTAATTTACCGTTCGCGTTTTAGCCTATAACTCACAATTTGAACATCGCGGTGGGTGTTTGCAATAAACAAAGTATATAGGTACATGTAGGTGTGTGAAGGGAGGTAGCGCCATGATTAATCACGCTACATGAATATGCATGAGAGTTAGGGCTGTCACGCCAGGCCGCACCGTCTTTAAACAATATCAAATTAAACATGTAGGAGGCGCGTGTATTTGCCTACCTGAACATATATTAGCCTTTATGTAAAATTTTGTTAAATACTGAATTTTACTTGATGAGAGAATTTTAGGGCGGTATTATGGAAGGTGTTTGCTCTTTAGAAATTTTGTTTGTTTTGGTAGATACCTACTGCGTATATACTCACAAGCAAATGGACTAGTGTCATGTGGGTATGTTTATGAAATATGAGATGGGAATGTAAAATTACATATCATAACGAAACCTTGTAAGATTGTTGCTCCACTGCAATTATAAAATATACCTAGGTTTAGATATCGATTTGCATTCAACTGCAGGAGATTAAAGGTGAGACATAATTGCAAACAATGTTCTTCTTCAAACGAGGTCTGCAGAGAGCCTTAATATCACGATAGGCTGCGGCTTCGCGAAGTCCCTGGCATTGCAGAAGTGAGAGACAGTTACCACTTACCACAGGTGTGCTGTTGGCTCGTCTGCCACTGTAATAAAAAAAATGTAGGAGAGAGAGTTCTTTTATTTAGGTTTTTTTAGGCACTGCAAGGATTAATTTAGTTTATTAGTAGTATCTGAGTGTCAACGTCACACTAAGTTACAGCATTAGGTATACATAAATAAGTATACCTATACTAATAGCTATAAGATAGGATTTATAACATTGATTGGCTGTGATTTTGATTAAGTATATTTTTGTGATTCAACCGATTCGACTAACGGAATTTTAATAGCTACTTATTTGATTTCAGAATAATTATCTGAATGAGCGCCAACTAACTTGATTGCACAATGATCTACAGATTACACTCGTTGTGGTCGCGTCAATTTCATCGAGTTAGTTACGCTAAAGTGTCGTGGTTTCAATTCCCATTCGAGATCAAATACTTACCTATTTATTTAATTTTATTTGCGTGTAAACTACCTGCTCTTTGATCGATAATTATATGCATAAAATTGTTGCCTAAAGCGGGATATGCCTTTAAAACTCTAAGTTATTTGAGTATTTTATCTTTGTCTTTTATACATTGAACCTATAACCTCATTGCAAAGGTACATAAAGAGTAAGTAAGTTTCTCTAAATTTGAATATGAATCAAACTTAAAATATTACTAAAATTAAATAAAAATTAAAACAAAAGTGTAAACACGCGTGCGACCGTCACGATCACCACAGTATGATCACACCATCACACACCGCACTGTAAACAACGACGCGCAAAATTACAAACGCCTCCCATTATTATTTCTAGCGGCATTATCATCTAAATCGCATCGCGCCACCATTTACGGTGTTTAGGTATTTGCACACTATTGTTAGTGGCGTTGTGTATAAAATAAACATTTGTTAGCAGAAGGGACCGGCCAACAATATCGGCGCGGTATATCCCGCATTACCATTAGAATGGAGCGGCTGATGTATGGTCGTTGCTTTCGTACCGGCTCTTTCATCATGAGAATCGCTTGGTTACATTAAAACAACACAGTTTGCGTTTAAACTGCTTCAAAGGAAGCTCTATTCAAGGATTTTAGAAGATTTATAGAAATTTTGCTTAGCAGGCACCTACCTATATTTTTTACTTACCTATTTTATAAGTATCTTTAGGTCAATCTTGTTAGATATTTTCACACTGTTTGTATTGTTGAACTTCTTTTAAGATGTCCCTTAAGTTGTTTTTTGTAGAAATTCCTTCTGATTGGGCTTAATAGGTAGGTATTCCTACAAATACCTAAATATCTGTTAAAAATATCTTTTTTCAGTTAATTCTGTAATCAAATATGAGCTAGTATCTAATATCTATGACAAATTTGCTACTTCACTACAAAATTCTCAGCATCCATACATAATGGATTAAACAAGAACGTTCTTTGAACCACTCGAAACAATTAAATAATAATGCAATCTGGGAACGATATTTGCTTTGTAAATGTTGCAACGAAGGGTGTCCGATGAAATCTAAACTCAGTTTATACGGGGCGTTGCGTTCAGATGACACGAGTCTTAAATGAGAGGATAGTTGTAAAATAAATAAAGAAAAGGGAGAGGTTTGCGTGTCGTGTGCCGGTCACGTGTCGTCCACGTGTCGTGAGGACACCTCTGATCAAACCGCCCCCGGACATTGGACCAAGAGGCATTATAACAGGAAATATAACACGCTAATTTTGTCATATTACGAGAATAGATTGATTCCGCGGTCAGTTGGATTGTTATTTTGTAAATTCGTTCTGTATGACTGGTGATTTTCGGAGATTGTATATAAATTGGTTTTAATTTTGTGTGATTAATTATGGTGTAGGTACCTAAGTTATATTTATACGGTAATGAATTTGTATTAACAAAACATATATTTTGAAAATGATTCTAATACTGCAAAACAGACAAGGCTAATATTTAATTTAGATTATGGTTACCTAATCTTTCCTTAAGAACTTGAAACAATTTATACACATGGGAATAAAGATTCAAAAAGACATTTGTTTTTTTTTCTTCCGTCAACATCCTCTATTATTACGTGACTCTACATTCTTAAGACAATCGTATTTACATATATTATAGCTTAGAATTAACGTCGCCTCTAATATTATTCTGCAAACCATATACTTCTCTGTCAAAGCAACAATAAGAGTACTTACTACTTAGTCTTGAAAAAAATTGGTGTGATATTTATTCCGTCTTCGGTTAAAGTCTTATTCTTATGACACTCGACCTTATAGTAGGTATTGACGAAACGTCCTTTAAGTTTAGACCACAACTGCAGTCAATTATAATGATACCAGTAAACAAATTTACATAAATTTTAATAAACAATGTTTAAAAAAATATTATAGTTCATTGTAACTTGGCGTACATTTGATTGCTACTTCTTCAACTGATTGCTTCCTCTCCTTATTAATAACCCTACTTCTTTGTAAACAAATCTTTACAAGCATAAAGTCAACATAGTAAGCAGACAGACATCCAAAAGCACATTAACTAAACAATATACCCCATAAATTGGCTCGTAATTATATGTAGTGGAAGTAACTACCGGCGTAGCGAACTACGAGCTTTACGAGCCTGTGATTGAGTCCCGCCAACTATCCAAGTCGAACTTACCCCGCTTTATTGATACTAGGGACAATTAAATGACTTTACGAATTAAAATAACTAATTAATTGGTTTAAATGTCTTGTAGATTGTTCAAGTTTGGTATTGAGGGGTTAATGTTTAAGCTAATGTTTGATTAGGTTAGGGTTTACGAGTAGAAATTGGTTGGTTCGTGAAAAATAACGATACGTCTTCTTCACATTGCTTCAACAAAATTTTATACAGTTCACAGTGAGTTTGTACTATGACTATATAAATAATTATCTATGTAAAATAAATTGTAAATAAGTAAAGTATGTACGTGATATTTAAACGATCATAGCAAATTTCAACAAAAAGTAATTTTGTGAAGTAGATGCAACAAACTATCAGTCGAAAATAAACTATCTTTGTCGTAATGAATAATTCGTACTCCTAGTTAATGATTTACTTTAGATACAACCTCACAACGCATGTGTTATTCTTTTATTTTTTTTGCTAAGTATAGGTTTCTAGACAAAACAGTGATTTGTCAGCAATAAAATATTGATAGCGCAAATACTAACATTTTAGAAGTAAACAAACGTAAACAATCAAAGAATTATATAGTGTAATTACAGATAAACGTTCAATTTGTATCTCAATCTGTAAATGATCAACCATGTCCAGTGGAGCGTCTTAAAAGATAAGATCTCAATTTGAGAAGTTGGCGGCGACAGTACGAGGCCTCCAACAAATTAATTTAGTTTTACGTACTCTCCTCTTTTTGTTTGCAATTTGGTTTCAATGAGCCGGCGTTTGTTTGGATTGCAAAAGTATTTTTCCTAGCATTGGCCTGTGTTTGGTTTTTACACCTACAAGATTTGGAATGAAAATAAGACCTATGAGTGAAACTGTGCTACTTTACCAATCATTTAAATCTGTTTCAGCTCATTTTAATAAAAAAAATACGATAGGAGAAAGAAATAATTTTCTTCACAATTCATTTCCTTCCGGATTAGCCTCTAAGTATAACGAGTAGGTAGTATGGAGTGCGTAGGTACATATTACTTTTCATATTGGCGGGTTCTAAATATTTTTTGATATGATTTTTTTTAATAATGTCAGTGAATTTCACGAAGGTACCGTGCTGTGGTTACGTTACGGCCAATTTGCTGGTTATTAGAACTGGCAAGAAACTCAGACCACAATATTTGCCCGTCAGATAATTAAAAAAAAATGTCTGGATTAAAATTTATGCGCCAAAGGGCGCCTAATTTTGAAAAGGTCACATTAGTACTTACATAGAGTTGAACCTTCAACTTAGCTCATAACTGGCGGGTGCGGCTACCCGTACCCGGTCAAAAGATCTGCTTTCTCTGAACGTATAAAATATATAGATTACGACACCTTATACCTGTAGCTACATAAACATATTGTATTATAATCGTAGCTGAACTACATTATTTATCTCAATAAAATAAAGAGGGCGCTTTGTGTGCACGAGGGCACGTAGGCACGTTCGCGTGGAATGTCGAAAGCCTTTCCTTTGTCTTAGCGGCAAGCAAAGATCGCTTCCATTGTGATACCAACTCTGAATCTGCATAATTTCCATTCATTAAAGCAACGAAATGATTAATAATAGGGATCTTTGTGCCTACGTTTAATAGTGTCTCCATAATGCTCGATGAAAAATAGAGATATTTTGGTAAATATTTTGAGACAAGAACGATTGTAGCTAATAGCTACTAATTTTTATGGCGAGATTTATGTTACTAAGTGTTTACTTCATATGTATTACAATAAATAAATTGTGAACTTGGATTTACTCCTCGGCTGCCGATTAATGAAATATCATTTATTACCCAAACAGTAGCTTGCGCTTACGTTTTAATAAAATTATATTGTATACTTTTTGTTATATTATCTTAATTTGCGTATTAATCCGTTAACCGTTATGATGACGCTATTCTTGCAAAATGACAGATTAAAACAATAGATATATGCTGACTTTAGAATCTCCGTACTCAAACAACCCAACCCAATCATGGAATGAAAACTAATATAAAGTCACAGAATGGTAATAAATAATAATAACAAAAATGTGTGGTTGTACTATTCCAAGATGTTACGATTGGTTGAGATTTTAGCAAAATATTATCTTGCGAGTTCGTATTCCTATATTAGAAAATTAAACGAGTATTGAGGAGCTAACGGTTTGAATATTCAAAGGGAATAAATTAAGCGTTATAAGCGAGGCTCGTCAAACAAAAGAGGGAAAACAAATTGTTGTGTACAGCATCGTAGGAGGCTTCCTTAAAGGTGGATTCATGATAAAATATGGACTTTATTTCGCCTAATTAAAACCTATTTATTTATTTAACATGATATTGAATAACGTCATAACTAAAGAGATGTCAGCTATTTTTTTCCAGCTGTGATTTGACATTTATGGTAGTAAAATGTGCTGAAGAGTTCGACAATTCGAACAAACAATATCATTAACGATTAAAACTAATGTCATTTTATTTGATTCATTATACTTATTTGATTCAATATACTCGTACATACTTGTTAGAATGTGTTATGGAAAATTTGGCTTCGTAGGCATTTTCAAGCAATTAAGACTGCAAGTACAGTGCAAGTGAGGTCCTTGATCGACAGGATACCTGAACCGGTAGTTTGTCTATTACTATTGGCATTTTATTGCTGCGCTGCGTTGCACGTTGTCAGTTTGATTTAGATATCGTAGGTACAATACTATTCATATTGGGTTTACTTGGACCATCGAAGTCGGATGTTAAACATTCCCTAAAGGAATTCATAATACATCCGATATACTAAAAAGCACACAAGTGAAGCCTGGTTAAAAATATATAGCAAATGACATTCATATCAAGGTGCTTAATACCGAAAGTCGTTGGTAGATAAGAGTTTAGATTTATTGCCTATTTATTGCCGCACGATAACATGCTGCATATAACATTAATCCGACGGTCATGTGAACTGACTTCTTTTGTTATTATTATATAATATATTAGTATTCTGTTTTCCTATTTGTTTAGAAATTATTGTTTATTGACACTAAAAACGTCTCTGTTGTTTATTTCATTTATTAATTTAGCATGATATTTATGAAAGTCATATCCAAAGAGATTCACAGTAGTAGATCTACGCTGGTTTCAACATGAATGGGCCGGATCGACCGGGGAAGTACTATCCTCTCATAGAAGATCAACGTAAGAATATTAGTTTTAATGCTAATGTGTTTCGCTCGGTGAGTGAGAGCGCCGGCTGCACAAAAACCCCCTCGGTCCCCTTCCATTTCCCTTTTTCTTCCTTATCCCCTTTTTCGTGGCCGGCAACGGCTTGGTTGTGTTTTCTAAGCAACATTACTTCTGCGATGCTTGGAAAACACAGCCATATCTATATGTTATGGTTACCACTTACTATCAGGTGGGCCGTATGCTTGTTTGCCACCAAAGTTCTACCTATAAAAAAAAAGATGCTAGACAATTTGTCTACGGTATTCAGTTTTCATTTTCAATGCGATTTTTCATCATCATTATTTAGCAGAAAGACCACTGATAAAAGTCCACTGGTTGGATATATGCAGATACACAACAAGTGGAGGTTTGTTAGGTCCTAAACTGCTTCATCCTTTGAGATGCTCACCACCTTGATTATTATGACTGCCTTGGTGTCATAGCGCTAGTTTAGGGAACAAGCTTTATATCTTTCTGCAAGAGACCTCTTTTGATGCAGTGAAGATATATTATGAACATTAATCGCCACGCTTGCTTAAGGCTGATTCTCAATTTCAGCCTACTTAAAGAACATTCAAATGCAAAATGTAGATACATAAAGCGCAACCGGACTCGGCACAAATATTATTGAATTGAACAAAGTTTTATACGTAGGAATCAAACCCATTATCAACACAGCAGTCGAACACACACCCACTTGTATCACCAGGTATATATATGTATATTATAGAGGGCGCATATATTATATCGACAGGTATACACAACGTAAGCGCAAGCTACTGTTTAATAAATGATTGTTTATCAATCGGTTGTCGAGTGGTGATCAAAGTTCGCTAAATCGCTCCTCTTCGTGATAGATTATCTAGTCAAATTAGTAAGGGACCGAAACAACTGACACTGCTGACAAAATGCTGAAAAGTTATTTTTACTGTACTCTATTACGTAAATAAAATCCTTGTAGCCGTTTTTAAGAGCATTCGGTGCATGACGAGAAGTGCATAATGATGAAATTGTAATGAACATAATAAAATATATACAATATTAACCAACATTTATGGAAAATAGCTGTTGTCCACAGTTCCGCCCGCGTGAGTGTCGGTTATATCTCTGTTTACATTGACGATTTTTCATACAAACTTTTATCCCCTATTACAAAAAATAAAACCATTTTTTGCGAAAGATAGCCTATGTTGTTAATTTTCATCAAAATTGGTCCAGTGGTTTAGGCGTCAAATCGTAACAGACAGACAGAGTTACTTTCGCATGTATAATAATAGTATGGATTAACAGCGTATCTGGTATTTGCTCTGAGAACTAAATTTGATCACTCATTAATGAGAATGACAGACAAACACGCTTTACTATACGATAGAGCTACAATCAGATACATATTCAAAAATAGTAATATCTGGAACGTAACAGAGGTATAGGTAGCCAAAAATAACTTCAATACTATTCAAACGTCCTCTACGCAACTGTAAAAATGTATAGGTACCTTAAAAGTAGGCTAGCTAATAAAGAAAAGCTATGTAGCGAAAATTCTCCTTTTTCGAGTACGGTCATGAGATCAGAACAGAATCAATTTATTTTTGAATTGATTCTATAACGCTTAAAGTTGGAGAAGCGATCCGTGAAATTCAGGCCATTTGTAGCTAACCGACCGGGTAGGTGTAAAATCACTGATATTTTATTACAAATGGTTTGAGCCTTTGTTCTCTGTATAAGTAAGTAATACGCAGTAGATCTAATGAAACAATTAAAATTGTTTTTTTAGATAGCGTTTTGTCTTATTAGCTACTTGTGAATAGTTAATTTATTTGCATTTATTAAATTGAAGAAATTTTAATGGTCCAGTGGATTAGGCACTCGCTTCGTAAACACGAGGAGGTAGTGGGTTCGAATCCGGGCAAGTACTAATGTGATCTTTTAAATCATATGTAATTTCTAAGTTTATCTTGAACATTTCTTTATAACCTGTAGGTACTTAAAAGTCTGAAATTGACAATCCGCCTTGAGCAAGCGTAGTGATTAATGCCTTATTAATACCTTTCAGTTCATGGTATTGAAAATTTATTTTGGGCAGACTACCAAAAGGGTAAGTGGTCTTGAGCTATAATTAAATATTACGTGTTACAAAGTTACTATTTTTGGTTAATTTCTAAATTCAATTTATAATGCTGCCTCTGTCAGTCGGTGGTACTGTATACGGATTACCACTCAAAGGTCTCGGGTTCGTTCCGTGGGTCGAGTAAAGTGATATTAGTTTTTTCTGTCGAGAAATGCTCAGTATTAACCCAGAGTTTGGCATTGTGCATGATATATGGCAACATGCTCGTCCCAAGTTACATGGGACCCAAAACAATGACAAAGGTGGGTAGTTAAACACTTTTGCCTACGCTTTCGGGGATTTTTATCCCCGCAAATATGTATATCAATTTATAACTTACCTATGTCTGCGAAGTTAATCTCATTAGTCTCAATCAGTCTATGGATGATGAACATTTTCGAAACACGTCCCAAGTTCTGCCTAGAGTTCTAGTTTACGCTGACACTGTGAGACCACTTCTATCACAATAAATTTACGTGAACAAATTCAACCTTCGACTTACGTAGCTAGATGTTCCCTCCAACATAGCTCACTGTAGCCGCATTACACAAGTTCTCCTTACCTACACAGTAGATAGCGCACATTGTCTCGGTCAAGTTCACTCGGTGATGGCAGCGACTGGATTATGTTCTTACAGCTAATCTACTGTAATCTTCGCTGCAGTGCCACGCATGTGTATGTAGACTCATATTAGATGTCACTACATACCGCAGTTGGTTTTAATGTTACAACACGTTACTGTGTGTAGTTTTTCTACTCAGAAAGCAGGTATTGCCTTTTTAAATTGTATTTTGTCTAATTATTTCTTAGAACTTTACTCTTAATAACTTACTTTTTTATCTATTTATAAATTTAGAATGTGAGAGAATAGTTTTATTTTGCTTAGACTTACTTTTTTTTAAGTTTTTTTTTTAGGTACCTATTGACGTCTGAATTTGTACAGATAATCTGTCAGACGTTCAGACTGAATTTATAAAACCTACCTTATAAAAAGGTATGAGCATTGATCAAGTTTGATCAAGGCGGATTGATGATTTCAGACTTACTCAGAAGTTCAGGTTTCCTTCACCGTCAGTCAGTAATGTCCAAATATTGATAAACTTAGAAAGTATTTATGATTTAAAAATCACTTTGGTACTTGCCCGGATTCGAACCTCGTGGTTTTGACTTCACCACTGGGCCATTACAACTACTAAACGTTACGTTTTAAATATTGCCTTTAGATATTTACTGCTGGACATAGCTGGTTAGGTACTATGCTTGAATGGTAGGCGATCATAGAATATTGGAAGTTATTACACAGATCAGATGTCTATTTTCTGGTAGGCTATAGACCTCTTACCAGACTTACGAGAAGAGACGCAAAAAGGCATAAAATACCCACGACCAACATTGGAAAGACACGGGCTAATAAAAAGCTTCTGAGGCCCTAGACAAGTGTCATAGATTTCTATTCTAGTCATAGAATAGATTATAAATGTATGAGATTGACTTATGCTAACGCCAACATTGTCGTTAGCTTATGTCAATCCCATACATTTTTTAATCTATGCCACCTGTCTAGGACCTCTGGTTCGACAAAAGTATGAAGTATTATTTAGGTCGATACCTTTTATTATATAAACTCTACAGCGACATAATACTTGTCTTACTTAAAAACTACTATCACCTAATAGAACACACATAGGCAGACTCTGCAGACTGTATTCTTTTATAGATTCTATTTTATCGTGTCGTCTTTTTTTTTAAATTGTAGGTAACAGTAATAAGCTATACTCAGGTTTTTATTTCGAAATCGTTTAACACAATATGTTATGGATAACGAGTTGTTTTATTTTTAGACATACTTAGTCGTTAATTTATAGAGACACATGGCGGGCTACGCTTAATATAAGTAATGTGTTAATTAAAATGGTCGTTATTTTTTATTATTACTTAAATGTTATTGATTATACTTTACTTTAATATTTTGCCGAAGCTGAGAATTGAAATCTTAACTTAACTTTCGCTTATATGAACTGGATGGAATAAATCTTTTAATCAGAGCCTAGACCTCTGTTTGGTATTATGACTGACTAGCTTTCCACGGCGCGGTTTCGCCCGCGTCTTTGCTTACTGCTCTGATCCCGTCGCCAGTAGCGTGATGTTACATAGCCTATCACCTTCCGCTAGATCTGGGCTATCATACGCAAAAAGATTTTTTTCAAATCTGACTGGTAATTCCAGAGGTTAGCGCGTTCAAACAAACAAACAAACTCTTCATTTATATAATAGTATAGATGTTGAGCTTACAAATATTTAATATGATTTCATTGTTTTAATAACAGGCTTTATCGTTAAAATGTTGTATATTGTAGCCTGTAAGTAATAAATAAATAATAAATGTTTATTGTCACAAATAGTCTTTACAATATGGTACTGGTACTGATTCCCAAACTAGGCTGAGGCCTGTGTTTTGGAAAACAGTGCTCAGTCAAAACTTGACACAGAAGAATAATAAATGCACATAAAGGTAAGTTACAAACTTATAAACATATTCTTTTTTTTTTTAATCAGTTCGTAATACAAATTGTAAGAACTACAATAATACAAGGAGTGTGTGTGTGTGTGTGTGTGTGTGTGTGTAGAAGTGTAAGTGTGTGTATGTGTGTAAAAGTGTGAGTGTGTGTGTGTGAACGTGTCACTTTACAAATATTAGAAGAGTTTCAGTGTCTTCGTAATCTAGCTCGAGTAGCCAGCTTGTTGCTTTCTTTTTAACCTCGTGGCTATTAAGGCCTACTAAGTATCTGTCTGTAGCATCGTAGAACCCAAACGGTTTGCTATGGATAAACTTAAAATCTACGTAACCAATTGAAAAATTTGTTTCACATTTAGGAAGCTATAAGATCAACAAGTAACATAGGTTATATTTTTTGTGGTATACCTTCTCCCACTCGGGCGAAGCTGCAGGCAACAGCTAGTACTAGAATAGGTAAATATAGAAAAACCTATTAGTGAAGTACTTACTTTAGTGTTTCTCATCATCATCATTTCTGCGTAAAGATATTTACTGTTAGATATAGGCTTCTCCCAAGCATAGCTACGTTACGTTGACTGGTCGTAAGCCATTGCCCACCACCTTTCGATTCGTAAAGTAACACCTACTTATTGATAATAATTATAAGATACGAGTATAAGCAGATGCCTACTAATTGTTTTGTAATTAATCAAAAATATATATCTAATTCATTCATTTCTCAGTATTTCTCAGAAGAACTCCATACTATTTTTATACAAGTCAGAATTGAATGATGATTGGTTGTGTGCAGTATTTAGGTATTGCAGTAATTGTCAACATAAAGAAGTTACAAGTACTAACAGGCGGTTTAAATTTATAATGATTTTGCTTGCTTTTTATCTAAGAAAATACACCACTCGGTATAGAAAGAAGTTCTGTGACACAGTTAATTGCCAGTATCGCTGAGAATTCTTTTGAAACAAACTTTTATGTCACACAGCCGGTATGAATTAATATCGGACTCTAATTAACTTTAAAATTACAATCGGTTTTACACCGTATGTAAAACTTTTAGAAACAATTGAAAAAACAAAAGAAAATTTAAATCTCTTAAAAATATATTTTGATTTTCCTTTTCTGTATCATCAACAGACTCTGAGCACTATCTACCCATAACGTATTCAATTAAAATCATTTCAAAGAGCCAAGTGTCTCATGTAAGTTGTTAAGAAGTTTTTATTCTGTTCAGTACAGTTATCAACAATCGAGGATGTCGAAAGTCAATATCAGTAGGAGAAGAAATTGTGGGTGAGACCGAGGATCGTAATGCTTAGTAGTAACCTAATGTAAATTCAGCCAGTACATAAAAAAAAGATTTTTAGAAATGTAACCCTCATAATAAGCTTCTACCGTACCGTACCGTACCGTAGGTAGGTTGGAATTACCTACCTACGGTATAGTACGGTTTCGTTGATAGAATTTAGTTTCATAATTTGAGGGCCTAGACAAGTGGCATAGATTTCTATTCTTTTCATAGAATGGATAAAAAAATGTATGGAATTGACATATTATAAGCTAGCGCCAACATTTTAGTTAGCTTATGTCAATCCCATAGATTTTTTAATCTCTTCTATGAATAGAATAGAAATCTATGCCACTTGTCAGGCCCTCTACAGTTTTATGTGTGTGCAATAGCCTCAAATTTGCTTAGGTATGTAGATAGATAATACCTTCTTGCACAAACTATTTGTGATCAAGGTAACGGAACAGATGTTATTGTGATCGTACGTAGGTATTTTATTTAAACACATATACCTACATATAAACAATGCTGTAATTAAGACAGTAGGTATTTTAAATATTAGTTAAATGATTCATATGTGCAATGATCTGAGGCCCTAGACAAGTGTCAAAGATTTCTATTCTATTCATAGAATAGATAAAAAATGTATGAGAATGACATAAGCGTTGGCGTTAGCTTATGTCAATCCAATACATTTTTTAATCTATTCTATGAGTAGAATAGAAATCATTGCCACTTGTCTAGGGCCTCTGGTGACCTAGACTTTTTTTGACATAAGACGTTTTTATAAAATAAATCTTTTCATAATTAGTTATTGAAATTAGTAAGACTACTAAATTAAGTCATGGAAGCTTCTTCCAATCTTCGTAGTTTAGTTAAATAGGTTTGTTTCAATATAGTTATTTTTACTAGTGTGATGGATAGTAGCTTAGTTATTTAATTATTTTTTGTGGGTTCACCTACCTATAAGTGTTGAACGCTTTTTTTTTAAACTAGACATTCAGAAAAACATGCTTGTGTTATTTAGTTAAAATATAATCAGATGCATGTTGTCATGCCCGTCGGCAATTTGCCGTCGGCGTATTCGCGACGTCATGTGACCCGACACTCTGTGTCTGGGGGTAGGACCGTAGCTGCTACGTAGAGCCTGCGTAGCGACCACTACGCACTGCCGGCGGCTACGGAAACACTCATTAACAATGCCAAACTAATTAAACACTTGAAAACACGTGAAAGTCGACGCGTGAAAACAGACTGAAACAGCATGCACCGCCGGCGCGCCCCGAGCGTACAGGAGCGAGCGCTACGGGAAGGTTGCCGCCATATTGGCGCACGCTCCGCCCCTACGCACGCTACGTTCACCCATTGGCTCTCAGCCATAAAGTAGGCGGAGCTTCGCACGGCTAAATGTTGCCAGCTTTCTGAATAAATAATTTCAGTAATTTAAGTAATGAAGGCAATTATGGCGTTGTTTAGCTAAGTTTGCGCGGCGGCGAGTGGGAACTTTATATTTATACCGCTCTCTTTATGTACGCCGACGCGCGGTTAATGCACGCGATCTGTTTACGTAGCAAGCCGGAGCGCCGCGCGATTTATTGCGCTCCACTCCGGTGCACGCCGCGATTTAAACTGCAATTATTTTATGCTATAAGGAAAACATATTGCACCATTTAAATGAGTTTTTATAGCATAATTTGTAAGACGCAGATGATGAACCCAGATTAAGTTACTCTTAAAACAAAAACTACATTTTTGTAAATTTACGATCTAGCCATACATTTTGTAGGTACTTAAAGGTAACTAAGTGATAATAAATGATACGAAAGATATATACAACTTACTCAGCTATGTAGAAAAACTGCCTTAGCTGCAATACCTCGATTCTACTTTGTTCAAATATTGTATAACGAATAAACGTGAATGGTGAGTGGTACTTACGTCACGGTAGTCCGTCAAAGATCTAGTGTCCACACTTCACGGATAGAAGTAAACAGTGACGTCACGAAGCGTCATCGAGCCGATAAAAAGTCGATTTTATTCGCACAAGTTCGGCCAGCTGACTGCGTCCCCTGCCCCGCACGCCGCTATACCATGCACTGAATTTTCAGTGTGGCGAGATTTCAGGGGGAGGGAGACAGATATAAGGGGTATGGGTACGAGTGAGCGAGACGAGTGTAGGGGCGCGCGCGCTCGGCGGAGTGGCGCGGTGGGCGGGCGTCCGCCGGATGATGTATAGAGTGGTGGAGTTAGGTTCAAATTGCTCCGGGAAGTGGCCGAGATTAGAGCCAGCGCGGGCCGCACCGCGCCGCGTACGTAAGCCCACTTAAGACTGTTTTTAATACTAGTATTTTTTACGCGATCCCGACAGGATTTAGCGGATAAGCGACGTCGCCGCGATCGTGCGCTTTGATTTATCGGTATCGGATTCGTATACGGTTTGTTCTCTGTGTTTACGTTAGTGGGTGACGGCCGGGTGCGGGTGGACGCGCGTAATCCCGTGGCTTGTACCAGATTATGACGGATATCATCGGATTTCGTGTACACATACTGTGAAAATCAGCTTGCCGAGGAATCATCGACTGCATCATTAGCTGTCCGCGTGTCTCTAATATTTAACCGTGAGTATGCCGCTGTCACATGTTGCCGGCTTGTTTCAATATTTAGGACAGGTGGATATTGAAATCCTGTTCCTAAAGTTTAATGTTGATGTCGACACACGTAGCTCTAAAATATAATGTAGGTATACGACATTAGGTTCGCATGGGTTAAAATTTTAGTATGATAAAAGTAAAAGTACTTATCTTCATTTTATGAATGACACTTACGAGTAGTTATACTATGCCAGTCAATTTGATTCCCGAGCCTATACATACTTAAATTTGTAAAGCGCTAGCGCTAATATGTAGCATTTTGGACAAATTTACTTTTCCTTGAAATAACAACGTAGGTCCGGAGGGTATATCAGTAATGTATTTCTATTGTAGACAGAGCAGTTGAATAGTAGATTTCTTTTAAGAATTAAGTTTTCACTGATTTATGAATCCATTACTATTATATAAAGCGAAAGAGTTTGTCTGTTTGTTTCTTTGTTTGTTTGAACGCGCTAATCTCTGAAATTACCAGTCGGATTAGATTTTTTTTTTTGCGTATGATTACCCAGTTCCCGAGGAAGGTTATAAGCTATGTAACATAACGCTACTGGTAACGGGGACAGAGCAGGAAGCAGAGACACGCGTGAAGCCGCGCCATGGAAGCTAGTAATAAATAAAATTGTTATTAAAGTTTAATTACTGTTTATAAAAATCTATTAATTTAGTTATTTAATAAAAGTAGGTATATTGATAAATTAGTATCTAATTACATACCTACACAAATACATACCTATTCATATAGCACAATGCAGTTTTTCCAAGGTGTGCACAAACAACCTAATTTTTACCATATTAAATCTCATATAATAGGGGCCGAGCTTATTGCCATATTACGGTTGCAATCCCGAAGGGTTGGTGTATTTTTGAATACAAATATGTTTAGGATGTCGCCGTAGGACATAGATTGAAAGGGTTTTGACAATTTGTTTCATGACACCACATCGCACATCTAATAATGATAATGTAGTGGAGCAATCCTAATGAAAGGTAATGTTATTAAAAAAAACCTTTAATTAGGTACAAATACGAACAAAAATAAAAATAAAAATATAAAATTAAAGCCAAACTACTGAACCATTTATAATTAAAAAAATATGAGATCCGATTTCAAGGTATATACCCTTTCAAATAAAAAAAATAATTTTCCAAATTGGTTCATAAATAAATGACCGAGTTCTGTTATAACAAACATACAACTACTGAACTATTTTGTATAATAAAAATATGGGACCAATTTCAGAAAATACCCTTTCAAATAAAAATTTCAAATCTCTTCATAAAAGACTGAGAATTGAGGTAACAAACATACCAAAAAAAATACGACCTGAATTGACAACCACCTCCTTTTTGAAATCGGTTAAAAATTACGTTTATGGCATACCTACTTATTTATTTCATTGAGGCAATTCTAAGGTCATTACTGCTTTCATCTTTGGGTTGGCGCTTAAGCTATTTATTTTAATAAAAATGATAGTAACTAAGTAATAAAGTGTAGTGGTATTTTCCACAGATAACATATTTTATATATACAGTATCGATTACTTTTATTAATAGATAATATACCTAATATAATAGATAATATGGCGGATTATATAATGATATTTTTGTAAAATGAATATAACCTACGAAATTGGTTTTATTTCAAAATTTTAAATATAAGTAAATTAAATTACCAACTGTAATTTTAATAATTTTTAGCCAAATTTATGTACTATTTGTAAATGTGACTTGCCTTTGGTGCAACTAAGTCCTTAAAAAGATATTGTTATACTGAAGGTGCGATAAAAGTTATAATGGCATTTGGTATTTGTTTTTCTAATACGATTAATTATTCGTTTGTATCACCATCATATTGAATTGGCTTTATCGTATTTTGTGGATAACCCACGCAGGCTCTAAATGGCCTACGAATTACGTTGATTCTTGTTGGCTAACATGAGGATTAAAGAAAGCTCAAATTGCAGTATTGTAAAAGTCTATGAGCGGCGCTTAGAGTTGTTGATTCATCGATCACTGTAATAAAGTTCTTTAAAAAACGTTTTAAATAATTTACTTTAAAGGATAAAATATCAATCAATTATTCGAATATCATTCTTTTTAAAATAGCCTACGAGTTATCTATACTATTATATAAAGCGGAAAAGTTTGTTTGTTTGTTTGAACGCGATAATCTCTAGAACTACCAGTCGTTTTAGATACTTCTTGCGTATGATAGCCCAGTTCTCGAGGAAGGCTATGTAGCATCACGCTACTGGCGTCGGGAGCAGAGCAGTAAGCAAAGATGAGAGTCTAACCGCGCCGCGGAAAGCTTGTCTTTTAAATATAAAAGGAAAAAGCGCTACAGTAAAATCTCGGTAAAAGTTATACCATTATTTAAATATATTTGTTTCCAGAGTTTGTACTTTGTATTTGCTAATTATATAATTATAAGGTACCTTGAAACAGAATCAGTTCTAGTGCTGCATTTTCTTTATAAAAATGTAATGATGTACATATGTATGTATTGTAATTAATGTAAAATCTGGTAAGGGAATAGTCAATTACTCATTGGGCGATTTATTTTTATAATATTTAGCTAGTATTATATAAATATTTATTATAGTAAGGATGTTATGTTCTATTTCTTTCTTTTAATAATGAGAAAATTAGATGTTCAATATTTAAATGCGATTGATGATTTGATTTTTGAATAAAGCGTTCACAAAATTATTTCACAATGTTACAGGCGACTGTTTTCACATATTTATTTGGGTTACTGTCAGTTGACTGGTTAAATAAAGTATTATGTAGTAAGTACATAATATAGTAGTTGTGTCATGTCTAGTATATTTACAATAGAAGGAAGCTTATATTTATTACACAAATCAACTTATATTGTCTGTAACCTATAGATATTGATAAAATATATTATCTTTTGATATGTACAGAATGTACCTAATTACAATTAAATCTAGACTAAGCGTCATTGCTTATAGAGTATTATCAAATTTTATCTTTTTAAATATAGTCGCACTAAAGTATCTGGACGAATGATTCGAATAGAATAGCCAAGTAAATTGTAAAATCGGCAGTATGATATTGTTCTAAACGCCGAATGGCCGATGTAGTTTTAGAACTATATTCAAATGTATTATTTCTATATATGTTTTTACTAAAAATACTACTCTCACTAAGAAACAAGTTCAGTGGCGAGGTAGACATTATAAATAGATAAGTTAATGACATAAAGTACGCAACCATTCTGTATACAAATAGTACCTGATGGATTAGGTACGCTATTGTTTGGACCGGATGAGAATAGATCACGTATTACTTGTTCCAACGGCTATCACTATTTTATGATCACAAGTGTACCTATTTCCTAAATATAATATAATTTTTTTTTCAGTACTTGTTAAAGCGCTTAAGCGCCAAACCAAATTAATTACTATAGACAGATTCACTTCAAAGGTTTAATCAGCCCAAAAACATGCCACTACAACGTACTAAAATAGCTGTAAGTAAAAATTAGGTGTTCACTCGCCACAGTTCGTATCGGAACGTTGATAATTTTATCAGCGTGTTATATTGATAACACAGATAAATTGACATGACGTATACCATACCTTTACTTCTGTATTCGTGGATACGCCCAAATAGTCCATGTCGTATGTTTGAACGAGCTAATCTCAGAAACTACTAGTCTGATATGAAAAATTGTTTTACTAATCGATAGGTGCACTAAGTCATGTTACGGTACTTAAATTATATTAATACCTATTACATAAAATAAATCGAATTAAATATTTTTTTTTTATCAAAAGAAAATAACTTTTGACTGCCTTCGTGGTGCAGTGGGAGCGCAGGTGAATGCTGTGCACGGGGTTGTGGATTCGATCTCCAGGACAAAACTTTGTGTGATCCATAAAAAATTGTTTTGGGTCTGGGTGTAATTTGTTCCGTTAATTGTATGTTTGTAAAGTCCCCCACGATACAGGGCTTGTTTCCAACTGCGGATGTTAGTTTATTTTTGAAAAAATACAAAACTATAAATACAATAAAGCTATAATAATGTAGGTATAGTTAAGATTTTTATATTCTGCTAGGTTTGGCGTACCAATTACCTTGAAACATTAAATTTTATTTAATATATCAGCATTTAAATAACATATTGTATCTATATCTATGTACACAGAATAGATTATCTCGACAAGGGTTAGGTAGAGGTGTGATACTTCTACGTTTTACCAGCTTTCGAAAGCCCATATAAAAACGTATGCCATATTTCGGGTATAAAACTGAAAGAGATTTATATTGTTGAAAAAAGTTTGGTGAATGAAGTCTTATTCAAATTTAGGATAGAAAAAGTATATATTTAGTTGTAATCAAAACCTAATGAAAGATTATCTAGTCTATCGTAGGCCAAAGGTAATAAAACTTAATACAGAAATTAAGGTTTCCCGATATGATTCTTAATCATTTAGGTTACGCAATATGATTTTTATCATTATAGAATTATGTTTAAATACTAATGTATTATATACCATACCATACCAGCAGTTTAAGACGATAACTTTTAGTATAGTGGCCGCCACTTCTGGATTCCACTGACTGCTTACCATCAGGCGGGGTGGAGTCACTTTGGTAGGCTACAATAAAAAAAAAAAAAAGAAAAAAAAAATATATATATATATCTAAACTCAATTATCTAAACAAAATATTTAAATTAGAAATTCGATCCATATTGTACAATAGTAAATTGTTGTAATAATTGCAGCAATTATTAGGTATAGTTTTGAACTAGTAGAAGAAGTCTATGAGGAATGCAATGTTTAAACTTATGATTTTTTTATAAATGCATACTTTGCAATCTCTTCCAAAATTTGTGGAATTATCAAAATATAAAAACATCACGCTACTGACGACGGGAGCAGCGCAGTAAGCAAAGACGCGGGTGAAACCGCGCGGCGAAAAGCTAGTAATATAATAAAGCTATCGAGTAACTGCATTACCTACTTAGAACTTGTTTCGAGCTTATGTAAAAATGCTAGTAGTGAAACAATTTTAGCCTATTCAGAGTAAAATTTTAGGTGTTGACTATTTTTCATTTAAAAAATATATTTTTAAACTTTGTTGAAATTAAATGAAGTCAATTATTTTGCGAGATTAACCAAATGGGCAGCCGGAGCTTACCTAATTTAGATAAATACTAAAATTTATATAATTGATAATTAAAAGATCAAAATAAATTAAAGTATAAATCAAATCAAATCAAGGTACTATACATATATTGCTATTAACTGTCACTATACTAGTTTATAACTCAGATTATTTTACTAATTAATAACAAAATGCAAATGTTTTAAGTATACACCATCTTCATAAACCCAAATACGGCTACTGCGGAACAGAGACTTTATCCAAGTATTTCCACTTTAATAGGTCTAGCATTGCCCACATCCATCTATTGCCTATCTTTACCAGATTATTTATTCATATTGTATGAGGCATTACATGATACTTACTTCAATAAATAATTATATTAAATTCTTCTCTTCGGTATCAAAAGTATCATTCGATCTCACAACCAGAGATTTAAATCTCTGCTCACAATAAACTCCTACGGAAAAGTACGTAGTGACGTATTGCATCGTTCAAATTTACAAAAGCGCTTAAAATATTAAAATTCAGAAAATGTCAGAAAAATTTGTTACACGTACTAAAATATGGCCTATATTACCGGCTATATTTTAGTAATTATTTTTTTTATTTCTATAGGTGAAATTGCCAATCCGCCTTGAGCAAGCGTGGTGATTAATGCTCATGCCTTCTCTATACGAGAAGAGGCCTTTGCCCTGCAGTGGGACAGTAAAACGGGCTGGTATTATTATTATTATATAGGTGAAATATTTTTTTAAATCGGTAACGTACATTTTTAGTTAAATCGTTGCATACAAACAAACATACAAAAAATCTTTATAATAATAGTTTAGATATAATAGGTACCTACTATTTTACTCTGAAAACTAATCAACTCATGACGTGCATATCTGCAATATCTGTCTGTAACTAAAAATATTACTCTCACGTAAATAAAGATAGTATCTATCAATCGGACGTTTTCTTACTGGTGTCAACGGTTATGATATCAATGACAATGCTCGCCTTATCGCCGATACCGGTACAAATAGTTCCAATCAAATATTTACCGACACCGCTATCTGCATGTTACATGTGTTTTACACGCATCATTATACTTGTCTGCTTGTCGGATGAATTGTTCCATTGATATTTTTATGTAACTTGTTGTTTATTGATTTTGTGTAGTTCACTGTCGCTAGTTTTTAGACTAGTTTTAAATTTAAAATAGGTAAGTTTATCTGTCTGACTGAGACTTGCTTACAACTTAGCTCACCTTTGAACCTATGTAGGTATTTGATTTGTTTAAGTATCTGTTTATGTCAATGTTTTGTTATATGAAAGAAAGAAAGAAAGAAAGAAACATTTATTTGGTGCAAAGTAATACATTTGAAAAACTAAGTTTATAGATAATTATGTATATAAACAGGAAGTTTTATTTAGATATATTCATCACACATTATACAAAACAAGTGATACCTCGTTTTTGCACCAAACGGGTGTCCAGTTCAGCACGTGCTATTCTTATGTAATCAGGACCTAGCGCTGGTTTTCAACTGGAGCCCAGAAGTAGTGACACACGACACCAACGTAGGTGTGTGTGTGTGTGTGTGTGTGTGTGTGTGTGTGTGTAGGTGTGTGTGTGTAGGCGCGCGCGCGTGTGTGTGTGTGTGTGTGTGTGTGTGTGTGTGTGTGTGTGTGTGTGTGTGTGTGTGTGTGTGTTTGTGTGTGTGTGTGTTAAACATAATAGGTATAAGAAAATTGATAATGAATTAACTAATTATTAAAAGGTCATTACTTACATTATAGTATCATAGTGTAAAAAACTCATAAAATGAATTCATTTATGTACAATAAAGTATAAAATGGATTAAGCTATTGTATATTTATGTTAGTACTAAATAACAAATAATAAAGAACATATTAAATATTTAAAAAAGGTGATGAGAATATTGATCGATTATTTATTTATTCATTCTAAATTCAAACTTTTATTTTTCTCTGATTTAAATATAGTTAATTTTATCTGAGATAATATAAAATATATTCTAATGGTTATAGGCATATATAAACTTAATAGCCAGTCTGTGAGCTTCTACTAAACTTTGGTACGAATTAGATAAAATAAATTAAACAAAGCATTCTGTAGTAAAACGTGACGAAATTTGTATTTCGTTTTACGTACACTCATTATTTGATGTGATATTACAGTTTAAAAGTTAAGGTAGAAGAGTTCAGTAACATTCGACCTTAGTGCGACTACGAAGCCATCAAACTGAACCGACTTCTAAGTAAAATTCAAACGAAATGGCGTTTTAATAGAGCGAAGCACTTTCGCTAACTTAAATCTTTAGGCTTAAAAAAGGCTTTCATCGGTTTAAAGGGATGAGAGTGGCTCAAGCGGCTCGATTGCTACCTTTGGCTTTAGCCAATTACTCACCGACTAGTCAAGATTACAACCCCGTTGTATGAGACGTTGTCACCAAGTATTGTTATGGTTGTTTCATATTTGAATGTACAGGGGATGTTATGCTGATTGTAAAGGTGCCTAAAGCAGGGATGATATCTTTAGGTGGTGCAAGTATGTACTCCTAAAAGTTATCTAGATTTATGCAGTCATATACTTATCAGTATATATAAAAGCGAAAGGTCACTCACTCACTTATTCACTCATCACAAAATCTCAGAAACTATAAGTGCTAGGAGCCTCAAAATTTCCATGGATATTCCTTTTAGGACATAGGTGCTCACTAAGACTGGTTTTTGCGAAATTCATCTCCTAAGGAGGCTAAAAGGGGTGGCAAAAGTTTGTATGAAACTTCTATAGTTTTGATAGTAGGGTTTCCAAAATACTGACAAACTCATTATTTTAAGTTTGTGTTAAATTTCGTTAGTTTGAGTGGCGGGTGAATAGATTTTAATGGGATTTGCCATAGAGATACAATGTACGATTGCCGTAAGATCAGGCTGGCGAAATTCTCGTACAGACAAACATCTGAATTTTCACGCGAACGAAGTCGTGCGGGCAACATCTAGTTATATATACAGCAAGAAAAACAACAATAAAACCTGTAAATATTAAAATAATAAAAAAAGTTTATTAATTTTCAAACGATCAAATAACAAAATCTCAGCCTCTATTCTCTATCTCAAATAAAGATAGAAACAAAGTCTCGTTATCTTAGTTCATATGTATTAAAATAATTAGTTTTACTAGTAGGTACTATTATTTATTCTGTGGTCTTACGTACAGTCTGAAATAATAATAATAAAAATTATAAATTACCTTTATGTTTTACCAGACAGTGTTATTTCGTTTTTTAAATTATTATGTTGCATTTTAGAAATATATACGTGGTGTAAGTACATAATATTTGTATTTTGCTAAACTTGCTCATTTTTACCTAATCTTTTTTGATATTTAATGATTTGGTCATTCAATCTGTAAGATATACTAGTAAGTACTAAGTGTCTTTCGAAACATCGTGTATTTTAAACAGAATCACAGACAGTTAAATATTAATAAAAAGTCATAGCCGACGAACATTACAGTTTGGCAGGAATTGCAGAAACGTTCATATTGGCGCTTCGACGGAGAATTTTTGCTCTTTTTATTGAATATTGAATTCCCGTCGCCAGATAGGCACTACCGCGTAAAAAAGGCAATTAAAGCTATAAATCAGTTGTGTATGCCCTTTTTCCTACTTTTACCTTTCCTAGCCATTACGGAGGTTTTATGTGTTCACTGAAAACACGAATGCCCAGCCAGACAAGGCTATTTGAAATATGAAAGTTGTAAAGTGATATATCTCCATCAGTGAATTTTTTATGGCGTTTATTTTTTTTACTGCTCAAACAACGCTGTGTATACTGCTTTAAATCATAGCTGATATTTTACTGAAATTGATATATTGTCTTTGGAACTTTTGTAGATACTTACAGCAGGTAATTCCATTGTAATAAAATGTTGTAGTATTTGTTACTTACATAGAAACCTATTAATAAAAAGATTTATGGAGTTAGTATTTGTTTAGTCTGTATCTAACGCAAACTTTTTAGTAATTATATCAACTGAATAGCTTTCCGCGGCGCGGTTTCACCCGCGCCTTTGCTTACTGCTCTGCTTCCATCGCCAGTAGCGTGATGTTACATAGCGTATAACCTTCCTCACAAACTGGGTTAACCAACACAAAAAGAATTATTTAAATCCGACTGGTAGTTCCAGAGATTAGAGCGTTCAAACAAACAAACTCTCCCGCTTTATATAATAGTATAGATTACATAAATACGTCAGAACAAATGTTTTATTCTTTCGTTTTGTGTAAGATGTACCTACCTAATATTTTTGACCTAAGTATATATTAGTAATTGGTTGCTGCCTCTCATAGACTTCTGCAATGCTAGTAGTCGTCCAAGCGGCTGGCTACCGTTGATTGACAAATTTCATAGTTATTGCACACCCCTAATTTGAAATTGTAAAAATTGTAAAGATATTCATTTTCAAACATTAATGCAAACATTTCTTTCCAGCGTCACAAAGGATGCATTTGAGCGCGTGAGCATCGTCTCACGTCACCGGTCGCTCACGCGGCGTTTCTACCTCAGTCATCAAAAGCATCAACATTCACCTCCGGGTGTACAAGGAGGCGCTAGCGGCCGGAATGGAGCCGCTCAGCGAGAACGGGCTCTGTCTGTCAGAGCTGGAGCTCCACGGAGGCAGCCACTTGCACGAGTCAGTGGCCGCGTCGGTGGGCTCGGCGATTTCCAGTCTCATGGCGCCTCTGCACCACGAACCTCAACACGCCCCGCTGCATCACGCACCTCAATTACATCATGAGCCACTCGAGAAGCTAAAATGTAAGTGTCCTCATTTATTATTTTATATTTTTACAATTATTCCGAGAAAGATGAATGGAATGATTTTATTGCAAAAACTATAATTTGTTCATCGCGAAGTAAGTTCGATTTTATTTTTTTAAAGAAATAGATGTTTGTATTGTGTGATAAATATACAAAACAGTACAATTATACCTTGTGTTTTGCGTGTTTTTTCCCGCAAAACAAACGAAAACTTGGCTACAAACATGGGAATAAAATGACACGTCCCAATCACATGGAATCGATTCCATGAACCAACGAGGACACTCCTCGGATCTCTTATATTGGCGTATAAATCCTGTTTTAAACTCAACCCGGCCAGTAAATAAAATAAAGGGGAGATTTCGTGTTTCATTTCGTTGGCGACGCGTACGATCGAGTCATTCCTACGCGCGTTTTATTTTTATGAAGATGTGTAGCGCCTCCTGTACTCCCAGATAGAGACCTAACAGGGATTTGCCGAGGTAAATAAATGCACTCTTTTCGCTTTTATTTTCGATATAGCTGTCCTCGAATTATATTGAATTTTCTTAATATAGAAAGGAGTTTTGCGAATGGTGTATTCAACATATTGAATTCCTAGTTCTTTATTCAAACTCGGTTGTTCTTTTCTCATTGTGTTGACGATAATGAAAGTTTTTATTTGCTGCTGGCCCTGAACGTGGTTACATTCATTCGTGGTCGCATTGCAATGCACGTAGTCATCCAATCCTAATGTGTGCCAGTGCAAGAACACAATTTAAGGTAGGAAATCGGTTGAGGTACATCTCAGTTGGTAACATCTCAACACCTTTTCATGCTCCTACCAATCTGAATCAGTAGTCTATTATGATATCCACGATTGGCCACAGCAATTTATATCAAGGTAGAAGGTTATTTTCGGGACAACTCGAGAAGGTACTATCAAATGTTGTCTTAGCTAGTTCTTTTTAAATAGTAACAATTTAACCTACGTACGTATAATTTTGTTAAATCGTTGCCTTAATCTTAATAATGAATTATAGCTACCTACTTGCATTTTGTGAGATATTAAGAACTGCAATTTTTCTTCGAATTAAAGCATCCTGCCTCGTAAGATACCTTTACCATAAAGGAAACCATAGCCCATACCTAACTAAGTATTACAACTACGTAATGTTGTGTTCCCGATAGCGAGTAATAGTTTCCAGTGTTTCTAAGAAAAGCGCTGCATTGACAAGCAGTCGAGATTGTGTCTAAAACCAATCAGCTAATAACTATGATCCTTGCGCTGACGATGTCTAGTGTGGCGTTTACAACTAACCAACAGGCTCATCTAACATAGCTAACAAAATAATAATCATACGTTTAATATATAATATTACGTCAATAAAACATTTATGTCATAAATTTGATGACTTTTGTTCATAAATTTATGACAGGGAACATCGCTGCACGTGTTAGCCGATGACTTTATTTATTATTTTATACTGAATGGCGAATAAAAAGTGTAGTGCATCGTCATACGATTGGGTATTCTATAGTGAGTACCATGACGAGATGTGGGCACTTTTGTATACAAAATTAAGGAATATTCACCTCCCATTCGCCCGCGTCATGTCAATTTGCCTTTGTCTCTGACAATAATATATCATTTCCCAATATTATGATGTTACTATATATTTTATTTAAAAAAATAAATATTGCTTTATTGACTTAAAATGTACAAACTTAGTTTTTAATCAATCAGATGTTTCAATATTCAATTTCGGAGTCAGAAATGACAATATAAATCAATATTTTCAGAAAGCAACACTTACACTCAGTCTTTATAAATATAGTTTACTAGCTGTTGCCCAAGACTTCGTTCGCGTGAAAATTCAGATTCGGCAATCGTAATATTATATATAATTTTAAGTAATAAATATCAATACAATCCGTCTCTATGGCGAATCCCATTTAAATTCACTCGCTACCACTAAAACTGACGAAATTTCACACAAACTTGTGATTCCTATTTGCCCACTTAATAAGAGTTGTGTCTAAAAATTTAAAAATAAATATTTTATAGTAATTTAGAAATCATAATATAAAAACTATAGAAATTCACTTTTTTTATATAGATTTGTATAAAAGGCGCAGTTCTGAAAATCGAAATCCACATTGCTTTTACTGCAAAATCAAATCATACAGTTAAACAGAAGTTAAATTGTAAATTAAGTTATGTGTAAGTGTTAACTATTATTAATACTTCGTTCCGCATTTCTATGTCTACTGTTACCTTATCCTTCAACTGTTTCCACCGTGTAAAAGAGAAACGCTGTAGGTATCAGTACTAACTAATTTATAAACTTAAAGCAAAATGAAGATGTTACCAATTTCACGGATGCAAACAATTCAAATAACATTATCACTTGCAAATGCAGGGAGATGGGGCGCGGGGCTAATCGGATAGTTTTTACAAACACATCAATATCGGATTACTCACCCCCTGCATGTTTAGTTACGCAATTAGTCATGCCGCTAGGGATATGTTTTAAGCTGTATAGAAAGATGCTCTACTGCATTTAATACAGAAGTACTTATCGGTGATAGGTTTCATATATTCACGAAAAATATTTTTCGACTTTTACCTAATTATTGTGAGTTTTAAGAAATTCTAGATAAAAATAAAATGTTTTTTTTTTATTACTGATACGATTTAAGGAGCAAACAAACTTAATTTGAATGGCGTAAATAATTAATATCATCATGACTTTACAATTAGTTTGTACATTTTTATTGCTTTTATTACAACAGACACATCTTGAGTAAAGATAGCGCTTTTATGATTTTTTACTTTTCTGTTTTAAATACAGCATTTTCTTTTTGATGAAACATTAATTCGTTTACAAAATATTGCACGTGAATTCGATCCATACGCAACGATTTGCAATCCATCACCGTCGGACAAAAACAACAACTGAGGCAATCATTTAAAGTCAATTCGAATGAAGCATCCTCCTTCTCTTTCTCTGCATAATGTTTTTTAATAAAATAATGTTTTATCCTCCTCACACAATAAAAAAACCAACCCTCGTGAGTCGGTGAAGCATTATATTGCGATGATTAGGCTTGCACTTGCCGCTTTTGCCATTGAATTTAAATGGGGGATTAAAATGTTACTGTGTGCATTATATTATTAAAGCTCTATTGTGTGTTACTTCATTAGGCGATTGCTATTGTCATTTTATTTTTATTTTTTTAAACAGTATTGGGTAATCAGAATACGAAGAGTAAGTTATCCTGTGTTAAATATACAAGTTTTTTACACACGCGGATCCAATCAAGAATGTAGCTCGAATCTAATTTTCAATCTCTCTTGATTGGTTCGTAAAATATCTTTTGAAAATCCTGTCTCAATTTTTGCATACGGTTAAAAAATCATGCCTGTTATGCATATGATATTGGCCCCTCAGAGTTTATCCGTTGAAGATTGTTCTCATATCCCGAGATTTTTATAAAATAGGCGAAAAACACGTTTCGTGGCTTTAATTTTAAATTGATCAGGTTTTGCGGAATCTTATTAAAGCCTCCTCGTTCGTTGATTCTATCGATGCCTTTTTTTCACCTCAGGTGGTGTTAAATCGGGTGCGAATCTCATTATTTCCTTCGACAAAATATGAAAAATTAATTATGGAAGGATTTGAGAGCATTGCTTTTTTCTTATTTTTAAATACTTATGTGAAAATGACAAACATTTTTAGCTCGCGGATTAAAGTATTATGTAACGGTTTTCGCCTCGTGTTTTTATTAAAGTGATATAAAGCTAAATCCAGATTTAATATTGGTTTCGTTTCTGAATTATAATAACTATAATTGTCCCGTTTAGATAATTATAGCCTCATCAATTTTTCGTTCAGCTAAACAACATTAATTCGTTGCATTATAGGATATTAAGATAATCTTGAGTCATTTAATTAGCCAAACAATCGCTTACAGAACCGATTAAATATATTTAGTAAGAAAAACAAACGTTTTATTCATCGATTTACCAAGTTCGTGTTGGGAAGTTTGCCAAACAAAGAATTGAGGGGCTCGGGGCGCACGTAATCGTCAATTTTGTGATGTGAAGGATTACAAGTTCCAGTCGTTGATGTTACACCCGTTTTCGACTAATATACCGAGTACGTTGATTAATTTATGTTGTTCCCCATTTTATTTTAGGTGTATTAATTTACGTTTTTAAGATAATATTGTGAGTTTTCGTTTTTTATACCGATAAAATTAGCAAACAAGCGGTGCGGTTGTCGTAAACTATTGAGGTTTGCAATGGACGTTTATAATAAAAAATACCTTAATTTGTACAAAATATAAAATGGATATTTCATCAAGTAGGTTGTATACCTATGAGGTGTGAGGCCACGGGCCCAAACAAATATTTGTAATGTTAGTTCACGTCTCGGCTCGAGATTACTGACTTTATCTAAATGTACCCAAATCTGACCGACGACGGCGACGGCGACGCACATGCTACGGTTAGATTACATTAAAATGTTTTACTGTAATCTAGTTATCTAAGTTATTACGTGAATAAAGTACTTACCGCTTATAAACAACACTTCAAGGTCAATAATAATTTGAAACATTGTCGTAATTATTAGATTTAGTGGTCGACTAGTGGTCGAAATTCGAGGATAATATTCCCTTTGATGATAAATCCTTTATAAAATTATTTTTTTTAAATTTTTCCATAAGTAAGAGGTTTTCTTATTATTATGTTTTATTACTGTAAACACAGGCTTGCAACCATAAAATAGGTACTTTATAGAAAGAAGATCTAAACCATGCATAAATCTGTAGCTCTGGAGTTATAGGTAAGCCCGATCGTCCAAAACGGTAACAAAGAAATATTAAAAAATTAAGTTCTCTGTACAAATTGTTATTATTGTGTCAGTCGGTCGTTATTATCCTATACTTACTCTTTCTTTACTTCTCCTTTATATAAACTTTATTAATCACACTTGAATATTGCGTACAAAGCTTTTTCTTCATACTAATAATATAGGTTCTGAAAAGGTAGTGGAAAAATACTAAAAAAATATTGGCATTTGTTGTTATTGTAAGACTTTGATAATCTCTAAACTATGTTTGTAGTCTAACTAAAGGCATTGCTTCTGGCAAGAAGCCTCTGAAAGCCATTTCAGTAGGAGTAAGGTTACTTTGATTTTTTTTATAACTAGAGATGTTTTTACCTCTTGCTTACTGAACAGAGGCCCTAGACAAGTGTCAAAGATTTCTATTCTATTCATAGAATAGATTAAAAAATGTATTGGATTGACATAAGCTAACGCCAGCGCTTATGTCAATCTCATACATTTTTATATCTATTCTATGAATAGAATAGAAATCTTTGACACTTGTCTAGGGCCTCTGAATAGATAAATAAATATTTATTCCAGGTATATATTTAATTTTGTTTTTTTCTTATACCTAACGCGTACATTAATCGCCTTGTGAATTGTGCATACAGATCTAATACTAAGTAGGTACCTACCTACAGTCAGTAGCGGATCCAGGATTTAGTTTGGTGTAATCGGTGGGGAAAGGGCTGGACCTCGCCAGGTTAGGTAGTAGATCCACGCTGGTTTCAGCATGAGTGGGCCGGATCGTCCGGGGAAGTACTACCCTCTCATAGAAGATCGACTTAAGAGTAGTAGTATCCTTACTACTGCGTTTCGTTCGGTGAGTGAAAGTGCCGGAAGCCCAATGTCTCCCCTTTCCTCTTTCCTCACCTCCCTCATTCCTTTTTCCTAACCCCATTTCCAGCCGCTATAGTGGAGTTGTATGGTAGTAGTTGGTATGGTGGCCACCACTTCTGGATTCCACTGACTGCTTACCATCAGGCGGGGTGGTGTCACTTTGATAGGCTACTATAAAAAAAAAAGGATAGGGTTTATCAAGGTAAACTCTACAAACATATAAAACTTTTTTGAGCAAGCAAATGCCTTTGCCCCACCAAAGGCATTTGCTTGCTTAGTCTCTTCAGGATCTGCTACTGCCTACAATCTACATACTCACCTTTTTTCAGTACCTACAGCTTTTCTAATATATCTTGACTCTGTTTTTAAACACTTCTAAAGAAGATATATATCTATTGTGAAAGGATAGCACTACACCCGGCCCGTTTGAAGTCTTACTCGATATGGTAATAGACTGACCACTATGACATGACACTAAAAGTGACAAAATTTTAAATATGTATTTTTATTAATTCGTAGAAAAGGCGCGATTTTAAGATCTGCTGTCACTTACAAATATGTTTACAAGTTTAATATAAAAACAGTCATAAGGCACGTAACAAAGTGCCGCTTTATTTATGTCCCGTCCCGGTAACAAAAAAAAATTGCAAAAACTCGGTGCCACACTGTCTGCGACTCCAACCCTGCTGATACCACGCGTACTATAAAATTTTTGTAAAATAAAAAAAATATTGCACCCTCTGTTACATGAATCTAACACCCGAGACTCGCTTTGATCGTCACCCGAGGCAATAAATTAAATGTTTGGAAATAGAAGAATGATTTGGTGTTTTGTAAATTAGAATACTTATTATTTTTGACAATTTTTCGGTTATTTTCTAGAATGGAAGGAATAACTACTAATTGAAATATATTAAAGATTTATAAATAATACCTAAGACTATATCATATCAATATAATATCATCACATGGTACCTACCTAACACTTTTAATAACTCAGAAATGCATTTGGATTCTTATTACACTTTATAAAGCTTATATATAGGTTTCTGTTAATAGATACACAAAAGAGAACAAAATCTAGCTAATTAATTTAATATATATTTAACATTCTTAATATAAATTATACACAAAGTGACATGAATTTAATGTCATAACAGTTGCAGACATTACTTAAAAACGTAATACGTTTTTTTAATACAGTAAACACCTATTAACATGTGCACGAGCTATTAAACTTTGTCATCGGCAATTAGTGAAGGCGAAACTAAATAAATAAAAAGCTTGGGTTGCATACCTCGTGAGACATGTGACACCCATTTTAAACGCTTGTTAACAAATTAAACCGATTTGTTCTGTTATTCTAATAGGGCGAGCTATGGGAAGTGTTTGTGTCGAGCATATTTTGACAAAATTTATGGCTACCACGCCTCTTCGACGGGCTTTTTTCTTGTTCCTCATAGAGGGCGGATGCCGTGACATCTGTCGCACAGAAAATGTAGTCACGCCCTTTTAGCGAAATGTTCATGAATTTTAAAAATATTGACACAAATCGTTCTATTCGGGTATACCAAAACTAGTAAGTAATTGGCTGGCAGGGCATTGAAATTCCGTTGTTAAGATCTTAATGCCATACAAATAAATATAAATATGAAAAAATAGCTTTAAGATTTTTCAACTCAAAGTACAATAATGTATAAATATACCATAACAAATAATAAGAAAAGAATACTATTTTTGTAAGCATAAGGCATGCAATTGTGTAAATAAAATAAGTCTAGGCACAAGTATTATCAATCTTTTAAAATATTTTTGCTTGGCGATTTGTAGTAAGTACTATATATACTATAGAGTTTCACCTTGAGGTCCTACAATATGGAGATACAATTTAAGTTGAATGCGGCAAGGGAGGTACCCTTGCCGCATTATAACTAAATATAATAATTGTACCTAGTTCCAACTAACCACCACCTGCTTCGAAGGTTATAAGGGTTTTAAACTTCGATTTACATCGACTTTATCAAATTGAATTCATGAGCTCTATATAGATACTACTCTAATAGGTTCACACCTCCGCTAGAGATCATCGATCAACAGTATGAGGATATAATTGATATTAATAAATATCGTTGCCGCGGCCACATTAGTTTACAAAAGTCAAGTAATGACGGAACACAGCGTGAACCCGGTTGATGTATTGACAAACAATAAGTCAACGGTACAAACAAACAATATTTACAATGTGTGTGATTGATAGTAGATGACAGATGCCGGGTCAACCCTTGCGCTGCAGACGGCCATCTGTCGAGAATCACAGTTATAATGGTCAGACACACATACTGTCTACCATCTTTCTATAACTATTTTTGGGTTAAAGTCATTATAGGGTAAATCTCTTTCTATAACATATCAACACTCTTAAAAATGTAACCTATGAAATCGTTATTTAACTTTTATGCGTACAATACGATAATATATATTTATTTCTTATCTTGAATAATGACGCCATAAAGATACGTTTTTATAACACACAGGTAATATGTATCTAAAATAATACTCTCATCTTTGTATAATATTACTTTCCGCTTATACTTATTTTATTTGTAGCTATAAAAGGGAAGTATAACGGTTGTTAAAACAGTATCTGTACACATTGTACAAACATCGGCGACTTGGCAATAAATCTTTTTATTTTATGACAAATTGTTGTCTGAACGGTGGCTATGTCACCCTCGTTGCAACAAAAGATCTAGAACAAACAGTAGCATAATGGTTTGATGGTCAAACACCAACATTATGACACCAACTATTTGTAAACACAAATACAATGATACGCTCCTATTGCTATAACTGTATAAAAGTACACAAAATATTGCATTGTATTTGTCTGATTTATAGCATTAAGGCGGCGCAGGGACAACACCATCCATGAAGGATTAGTGGCTATAAGACAAAGAAAGTAATTTTAGAACAAGAAAGTTATAAAAGGATATCATGATAAATTAAAATGGATTATAGTTACTGACGTGAAGGATCGATGCAGCTACACGAATGCATTTTTGATTTTATGTGTAAAATACTAATATCACACATTAGACGAAATAGGGTGACATCAACGTGAAATATGATATGAGAATTTAACAATGGTGAATGACGCCGCTTTATAGCTGCGTCCCCGGGACCCTGTCTCATAATTATAATATTATGACTTCACATTATTCCCCAAATATGGTTGTATGGCTCAAACCCTCGGAGGTGGGAGAGATAACCTTTTGTTGTAGCACATTTTCAACATAAAAGCTTATTACTATCTGCAACCCTTGATATAAAGATCTTATATTTGGCACAAAATACTTAGAACTAATAATGTCCAAAATCAGTAGATACAAGTTATAAGGGCTAAAATGTATCATTACTGTTCTGCTGCCTAAACAGATCGCAGTTATAATTTTGTAATCACCATAAAATCTGTATCACCGCACTAATATATTTATGACATTACAGCTCCCACTAATATTTATGCAAATTGAAAACGTGCAGAATGGCATCGTTTACGCGACCCTAATCCCTATACAACGAAGACCAGCATCGACATATGTCGGTTTTGACTATTAAATTCATTCTACTAGTTATATTTTATTTTCTAAGGGATCTTTTTAAAATTCAAAATAGTTTTTGCTTTAATTTGACTTTCATCTTTAGTAATAATATAAATAAGTACCATGGTTTCTTATATAGTTTTGTTAGTATATATATTATTTATTGAAGCCTTTCAGGACCTCTACTTAAATCTTAAAGCGAATGACTTAATTGAAGATGAATTAAAAATAACGCTTTGTTTACAAATCTGTAAACAGAAGGCATCCAACCAAAGCACCCTATTCCACTTGTCATCATAGTAGATTTGTTCACCAAATAGGAAAAGTAATTTGTGTCCATATGGGACCAGTGATTGCCTTCTGAACACTCACCCTCGACTCGGTCGCCGAATAGTCTTTTGGAGGCCAATTTTGACGCCCCCAACTCATTTCCTTAGATCTCTTTTAATATTGCGGAACATGCTCGTACGTGCTAACATTGTGGTTTTGTTAGGGTTGGAATATCATTTGTGTTATGTCATAAATGGAGTAAATTTATCCAGCCGTTTCTTATTTATAGTGGTAGGGTCGATTTTCATAGTCCATCTGAAGTTCTTGTTGTCCTTAGAACTTTTCTAATGTTAACCATTTCAAACGTAGCGCAAAAACCCCTCATCCATCTTAGCATTTTCCTGTTATGTTATATTTTGTTTTTTTATTAAGCATTTAACTATTAAAACTCCCCTTACTGTGGTTAGAAGAGGGACGGTGGCTTCAACTAGTAATAATTTCATGAGGCATTTTTACAAGTCTCAGGTGGTCGGTAATTTGCTTGCGGCAGTGGAAGGGTTACACTTGATTTATCTCGCCTCTAATGCGCGCCTGGGGACGCACATTTCGCCCCGTGCTCACAGAACATGCCATAAACACTAATTTATTTAGCACTGCAAATTAGTTGCTCTGTATGATGTTCGTTCATGATTTAATGATTCTATTTTCTTTATTATACTCAAAGGTAATATAATAAACTTTCAGTTGATTGAAATACTGCACGTACAATGTGAGTCAATGTATGAAAAACAACTTGCAAACAGTATAAAACAGGTCTCCACTTGGAGTGAAATGTAGGAATATTGGTATATGTGCGTGCGACCTTGAGACCGATAGACACGTGGCCAATAAACAAAAGGCGAGGAATCCTCGAAGCGTACGTGTCATGTCTCTTCGCAACAATAACGAAACATGAAAAATTTCCAGACGCTCACATCAGACTGATAAATGGCTTCCGAAAATCCAAAAGGAAGTTACAGCTTACTTGGGATTTGGTCTAGAACCTCTCACGTCCCATAACTGCTGCACTCCGCTTTATTACAATTACCATAAGCCTCAAAGTCCCACACTCTACGGCCGAACGAGTGAGACTTCATCATTTTGAACCTACTTACAAGTGCGGTAAGACGCGTTATTGCTTGTGTGAAATAGAAACCGCGGCGTAGACGTATACTCAGTATACTCGCAGACAACTTTAGCACTTACCACTGTTATTTTAAGATTGGAGTTGCGAGTGTACGAATCATCCGCGCGAAAGTTATGCGCTGTTCGTGCCTCGGAGCGGTCCACTCTTTACATTTTATTACGTGTACGATATGTTGGCGGCTATTTGGAATACTAATTGAGCGTGCCTACTGATTCCAAATATTGTCTATTTACTTTTTCGGGACGAAAAATTTGCTATCATACCACTTTTGTACAGCTTCTACTGTATAAGTTCTATCTTGGTATAAATATCTATATATATAAAAATGAATTGCTGTTCGTTAGTCTCGCTAAAACTCAAGAACGGCTAGACCGATTTGGCTAATTTTGGTCTTGAATTATTATTACTTGTGGAAGTCCAGAGAAGGTTTAAAATTGAATAAATAAGAAAGTTGTTAAAGGTCTTATATTTATCGATTGAGGCAGTACGAAGTCTGCCGGGTCTACTAGTTATTATATACTTTTCTTTGTAAGTTGACGTAAAATAAAGTTATAAATTTTATTTAATACTTATGATTGTTCTCGTTAGCACCGATCTACTATTTGAATAGAAAATCAGTAAACCGCGAAATGATGATGAATCGCGTTATAGAAAAGGGCCTTAAGAATGAGACAACCTGTTTACCCCGCGGTAGGCGCGAGAAGGATGCAAGGTAGGGAAATTAGTTAATGCTCCCGTGAATTTGTGTACGTTTTCAATGAAGCCTCTTTATGGTAGGTAAAATAGGAATAAAATGGATGGTCCCTAATCCGTCGGCCATTTATAACTTACACGCCATTAATTTGAGTGATAATTCTTGAATAGCGACGCGATTGGTCGTAGATATTGAATTCGGTAAAGTATACAGTAGCTGTGCCTACCGAAACTCGCGTTCAGCAATTGCCTTATCAGAACGGTAGTTGGGTAATCTAATCAAATTTTACACTGCAGGCTATAAAGTACACCCGTAGCATATTACCTACGGTTAAAATTATGCAACGAATTGTCATTTTATTGTAAACAATAGAGGTAGGCAAATTTATGAATTGAAATAGGTATTTGAAATATTTTTGAACTCGCATAGTGCGACGAGTGTTTAAAAATAATGCAGTTTTTGAAAATGCTTTTTCCGAAAAAAGTAGGTTACTGTCGATCGATGAGCATGTATGAAAGGGTTAAAGATGATATAAGTATGTAAAGTCCGTAGCAATCAGAAATATGTAAGTATATCCAGATTAAAAACAATCTAATCACAGACATTGTTTCGTAATAGATAGGCACATAAATTAGTAATTAAATAAATAATTAATGTTATTTGATTACTGATTTAGTAATAGGGCGTGGTTTTGACGTTTTCTGATTCGGGAAAATTAACTTTAGATTATTTACTATGTTTAGATATGTTCATTATCAACCTACAGTAGAGTGTTGTGTTACAACACTCTACTGTAGGTTAACATAGAATGAAACAAACACGCAGTCTATTACATAAATAGGATAGCTAATACAGTACTACCTATTCTTTATAGTCGTACTATGTCATATTATAAAACATAGTCGGTCCTGCTGTCTGTATGATTAGAGCTTCTTAACTACTTAATGGATTTTGATGGACGTTCCACATGGTTGTGGGGTCAGCCTTCCTACTTTTTCTCCTCCACTTCACTCTATCTGGGACGTCGTCATCGGAAAGCTTGCTCTCTCTTATGTCCCTCAGCACAACATTTCTCCACGTTGTCTTGGGTCTGTCTCTGGATCTTTGACCAGACGTGGAAAGCTGCAGTGCCAAGTTCTCGACGTAGTCTGCTGGTGTTCTCTTAACGTGACCATACCATCGCAGCCTACTCTCTGCATCTTGTCGGCGATGTCGCATACACCAAGACTTTTATCGAGCCTGGTTATCATCATTGAGAAAAAATATTTTTAAAGGCTTATATGTATAATACATGCAATTTATATCTATAGATAATTTGTACACAAGCAAAGCCGGTACGGGTCGCTAGTTCGATAAAGTAGGTTTTATTATGTCAATAATTACTGATTCCATTCAGAAAACAGCACAGCATCGCCTCAACAGGCCACTAATATAGGCTTTAGTTAGTCGCTGCACTGACACTACAATATCGTAATCACCCACACATTATCTCCTGTCACTTCGGCTTACTATAACGTCACATTGTCTTGGACACCTGACCTCTTAAACTTGCCTGGATCGTTTGAACATAAATTAAAGCTTTATTTATTGCACTTCAGTATTGTAATTATCCTAAATGTGAAATGTATACATGTATGAAAGTTACATTGTAATTGTACTTTGTCTTCCTTTGTCCAAATGTAAGTGTTAGCACTTTAATATTTCAGTTTATTCGTATGCTTGTTTTAATATACAATAAGCATTAATAACTTTGTTTTCATTTTGTACTGATAATAGGATATCCTAGGTGTAGTGTTTTTCTCTTAAGGATTTCATACCTCTAAACACAGTTACATACTCGTAATTGTCAGGAGGTAGGATTATTTAAGTCTATGGTTCTTTGAATTTGTGGAATCAAGCTTTTAATTCGGTGCAATAAAAAATGAATGGTAATTTTTATTGCATGTCCTATTTAAAAAAGAACCTATCTAAAACAAAAAATATATAGTATTTTCCGTTGACCTAAAATAATTTGTTCCCAAAAATTGAAATCTAGCTATAAGTAAAGGTTCATAAACTAATTTGCAGTTTTAAAAGATACGTAAAAATGCCAACCGCCTTAAAGGTACTTCCTCAATATTTAAAAAATAATTTTAAATTCATTATCCTCATTTTAGCCCACATACGGTCAGACTTGTGGTGAGCCGACCTCGGTCACCTATTACCCTTTAAATTCCACAGTTAAGATAATGAAGTGTAAATGTTACAACACTTCCTTGGACCACCTTAAGTGTCCACGATACAATGTACAAACATTGTAGCATTTAGCCGGACGTGGGTACTCAGTGCTTACTGGCCGTCAGTGCTTCCGTTTCGGCTATCGGGATTATGTTATTAAGCAGACGCCTCCACCGGTGGTCGTTGATAATAGCTACTTTACTAACGATTCTATTCAGTTAGCTGAGAATCATCTGTTTTAGTTCATAAAATAAGTGTTGATACACTTGTTTCGAGCTTAAATCATTTCTGAAATGAATGATTTGACACATAAGTTAACTGTATTATGCAAGTTTTATGCACAGTGTTCAGTCTTCTGTACTTATATTTATTTTTTAGTTTTCATCTGAAATGTTAGTAGTATCGATAAATCGAATCGAAATTGGCAAATCCTACTCAAGTAATATATTTAGGTAGATACTTACAAAGTCCGTTATTTACTCTTAGAGTACGTATTTATTCTCATAACAGGTCTTTTTTTATTTTAATCCAATAAATGCCTAATAAAACTTATTAAGATATACATAATGTCCTTAGAATAGAAACATTTCTATTCTATGCACATTTATTTATTTATCAACTTTATACATACAATATGTAATGGTGGACTTAATGCCTGAGGTATTCTCTACCAGTCTACCACAGGGTGATGCAGAGATATTTCGAAGCAGGTGCACAAATAAATAAATTTAAAGTTGAGTAAAAAGTATATTATTTACATAATATATAAATATATACTACACATAACTACATAATAATATAAATATACCTGCATATATAAATATATACATTAAATATATAATAATACGCACAATTTATATACATATTAATAAAATTAACAAACAAATATATAGAGGCGATGTGACAATACCAGAGCTGTGACGAAACTGCCATTTTAGTTGCTCAGAAGCAAGTTCCGAACTTTTATTTTAAATGCATGACGGTTTGTGGACGTCCTGATTTCAAGAGGGAGGGCGTTCCAAAGAAGAATGGATTGAATAGGGTAAGAGGAGTGAATAAAGTTAGACGTGTGTGAAGGACATAAAAGAAGAAGATTATTGGCAGAACAAAGGTTTCGTTCATGAACAGAGTTAAGATATTGAAAGTGGCGTTAAGTAGGGAGGAGGAGTAGGCGAAGTCAGGATGGAATAGAGGGTAGTGAGAGCACGCAATCTACGGCGTTGGACAATAGGTAGCCATTTTAGTTGAGAACGATAAGTAGATAGATGATCTTAATTACAAAGATTAAAAACGAAACGAATGCAGTTATTAAGAAGACGGTCTAATTTGTTGAGAAGATCTGCATTCAGGTCAAAATAACACACATCACCATAGTCGACTTGTGGAAAGATCAAAGACTGCACAAGCATTACCTTAGTTCTATAAGGAAGGAAATTTTTGAGTCAGTATAGAGCGCGCAGGGTACCGGTAACTTTTTGACTTACATGCGATACTTGAGCTTGCCAACTCAGGGTAGAATCAATGTACAAGCCAAGGTTCTTTACGGTTGAGCACAGGGTAATGACTGAACCATCAAAAACAATGGGTGGAAGATTCACTGTGTTCAACCTACTCATGAGCCGTTGGCTACCCAATATGATAGCTTGGCACTCATTCGGTTTAACCGCGAGACCAAACATTGCGGACCAGCTTTTTATGTATTCAAGGTCTCGGTTGATCATTTATTGTCATGCTCACTAAAATGTCATTGCTTGTGGTGTCGTATTGGCCGGGTCATCACCTTCCCTCTAATATGGCGAGGGTGATGATGGCTGGCCCGTGCGTCATGCTCGTGAACGGGTGCTACTTGGGATGACTGGTCAATCTTGGCATGGCTTACATTTAATATTCAATCCAGTATTACCTTGTCGTTCAATGTGAACAGGGGGTGCATTTACCAGTTTAATTTAAATACGTAGTCAAATTACCATACTAGTTGAAACTAAATAATTGAATTCCTTGTTTTCTTTCTTTAATCTTAGTATTATATTAATTAGTTAATTTGTAATAATTACTTTGTATGGTTCTTTGGTTGCGTTGAGTGTTTAAATTGTAACTCATTCAAATAACTGTAATTATCTGGCGATTGAAAAGAGTGGCGTGAGTTTCTTGCCAGTTCTTCTTATGGCTCTACCTCGTCAGCGAACTGGCTGTAGGTCAATTGGCTGACAAAATGTAAAGTTGACTTTTCATAAGCATCATACTTTATGATCTAAATGAAATAAATGCTTTGACTTTGACTTTGACTTTGACATGTCAATTGCTGATGAAACACACTCTACACTGGCCTGTGAATATATCTGCAAGTCGTCAGCATAAAGATGATACGCACACTGAAGATTTTTAGTAATAAGATCAATGAAAATTGAAAACAATAAAGGAGAAAGAATGCCGTCTTGAGGAACACCAGAGTCAACGTGACACCACTTCGATGTTAATTCATCAAGTCGGACGGACTGCTGGCGACCTCGAAGATAACTTGAGAACCATAAATTTAATTTAATTTAATATTTATTTTTTTTTTAAATTTAAAAGGTCAATTGGTTTTTAAGTCGTAGATGGATTTTACTTTGTACTTACAATAAAATTACAAAAAGATTTTTTAATTAGTAAATAAATATCTATATCGGTCAACTTCGAAAATACAACTGCCAACCAACATTCAATTTCTATTTATTCTCAAAAATGATAAAAACCTTTACTAAAACTTAGAATTACATATTTTACATTGATAGTGATACATTGTTTGTGAACGTAGCAGTAAATAAACATTAGCATGTACTTACTACCTCTCTGCTCATCCAACAGTTGTGGAAGCGAGAGGCGCGCGCACCGGGCCGCCTCGTAAATTACGCACACTTATCTATATTTACCTCCAGACTATCTGTCTTTAATGTAAATACAAAACTCTCGCTTAATATTCTGAGGCCTTTTTTGTACAGTCTCTAAAATTTATAGCTTCACTACTTTAGTTTACAAACTAAAGTTACGAGGTTGGGTATTTGTGCTGAAATGAAAATATTGTATCGAATTCTATGTTTTAGGTATGCATAAAAACGAAGGATAAGGGCGGCTTATGGTCTTTTAAAGTGGCGATACTTGTGACAGTTCTATGTCTAGTAATAAATGTTTTTCAGCTAATGATTACCCTAATATACTACATAATAATTTATAATATAATATATTAATAATACACAAGAATTTTAAAAGTGTCTAATGTTTAAGTAGACTATTAATCACATAATTAATCATTTTGTATACCTAGGCAATGGGTTAATCATTTCTATACAAAATTTAGATGCTATAAAAATGCCTTTTTAAGTTCGAATACTGAGAGAATTTGATTTCTGTTAATTTAGAAACATCATAAACGATACGAAATTATGATATCGTTGTTTCTCAATCTTGATTTTCAAAGAACAGTTAAAGTAAGGTAATCTAGATCTAGGTATACTATTATATAAAGCGGAAGAGATTGTTTGTTTGTTTGTTTGAACACGCTAATCTCTGGAACTACCAGTCAGATTTGAAAAATTATTTGTGCGTATGATAGCCCAGCTCTCGAGGAATGTTATAGGTTACCTGAGCAGTATCATTACCTAAGCAGTAAGGAAAGACGCGAGTAAAACCGCGCCGCGGAGAGCTAGGTATAAAACATTTTGGCACGAGTAGGTGCTACAAGAAATAACTTTATCGATAATAGAACTAATCTTTTGTTTCACATTTTGAATCGATTCAGACGCACTTCTAATTAAATTCAAAATACGCAGGTAGTAAATTTACAAAGATGGTAATGTAAATATTCTTTGTTAGAGGAATGTGTTGATATTTTGCACTAACTGCTACAAATGTTGGTAGACTATTACTATTTTGAATGTATAGTTAATTTTAAACATTATAACCAAATCCTCTCATAGTAAATAGAGATATCTAGTTTCTGTTGTGAGTTGTAGTCATATCAACTCACAACAGAAACTAGAAATCTCAAAGTTTTGCAGAGATGCTCTTTTGGTAACTTAAGCGTCCATTAGGAGACCCCGCTATAAGAGGATTTGGTTAAATTTCACTCGGAAAACTAAAATCGTTAGGTACATTATTTTAAATTATAGGTACAAAATTTGGCTGCATGCAATAGATGCATAAAGATATTATTATCATAATCTATAAACTGCAGTCTTGTAATCTAATTTCAGTTAATGGAAAGCTAACAATGGTACTTACTATCTTGTCTATTAACCTGAAAGCATTAATAACCCTTTGTGTTTGTTCTAAAAATAACATCACAATGTTACGGTCGTAAAGTGATATAGCGATGACTGTGCTTGGCTATCGAATATTGCTTTAACTAGTTACACTTTGTAGAGTTCGTCATTGAGCAAATTTTAGGCAGCTTACATGTCGCTTCATGAGTGACGTTGATGCGGAAGGATTAAAACGATCTTTAAGATTTTGCAATCGCTATATGTAGAATAGCATGTAACAATTTTATTTTGAACATTATGTACTGAAGTACAGTTCACCGTGCTGACTTCAGGCAAACATTTCTGAGAATCTGAATAATATAAAAAAAATATAGCTCAAAGGACGAAGTGCTCTATGAAAAATGCCCTCAATACAAAAAAAAAACATTAAAAAATAAATACGAATTAAGGCGATATTACGGTGTGGCGAGGATTTGTCATGGGTAGAATATAAAACACTTTTATGTGCGATTGCGTCCTCAGTTCATCACATTTAACGAGAGTGTGGAGGAGACGGTTTAGAGCCCCCAATAAAACAATAAACGCGCTTATCACGCGTTATCAAACGCAGCAAACATAAAATTTATTTGAACGCGTTCCTCGTTCCTAATGTACTTACTCGTAAATACGTTTGTACGGCCCGACGCGACGTTTGTTCTACAATGACGACTGATAACGTACACTAATTATGGAAAGTATAACTAACATCTAATTGCCTGATCTTTGCTAAATAAATTGAACATGGCATCATAAATTGTTATCAGAATCATCAGACTTGACACTATTTTGGAGTTGCATCGCATAAATATTTGTTTCACGTGGGAATTTATATACGCAGTCGCCTTTATGTTGCAGTAACGTATCTAAAATTGGATGCTAAAACCTTCAGCTACTTAACAATCTGGGGCTCAAGCGGCATGGTTGTGCTCCTTCCGAACTTGCCGCTTCCGAACTTTAGACGTCAATGTGCTTTGACTACTACCGAAGCCCAACCCGTCTATCACCATTAGCAAAAAGAATAATATCAGACAACTGAAGTATTTGAAATCGACCAAAATTTAAAACAATTTTAACAGAAAAATGCAGCTTAACCTGTTGAAAATTTCCATTAATTTATTTCTCAAATTAAAAATAAACAGCGCATCAAAAATAAAAAAGAAAGAATTACAATGCGGTCACACTTTTAATTGTAATTACTGACAGTATGCCCAGCTATCAATTGTGCTGTGCGTGACTTTTCCCAAAACAATGGGATCACAGTACGTCACAGAGAAGACGACGTCTTTAAATAAACACCGATAAAATCAGTTATAACAATATTAACAATGGAAAACGTCGTGTGTTTCTTACTGCTATATAAAAAACAAAGTATTCGAAACATGTTAAGCTTTATAAGTTCATTTATTTATCAAGAGGGCTCTGCGAGTTCCTTGCTCAAAATGAAACAGCAGAAGAAATATCTGTATCCTACTAAAGACCACAACCATAATAACACTGCTTTGATAATGTTGTGTTCCTTCTGGTAAGTAGGGCTTTTAATTCTTTTAATGGCAGTTTTTTTTCTAAGATGTTGGTCGTATACGTAGGACGTAGGTACCAAACCACAGTAGACAGCGCCCCTAGTGCTCTCGAAGGAGCGGTTTCTATGCCATGAAATTTGCCGCTGCTTTGTCTGTCACCAAACATGTTAAAACATTCTGAAGCACAAATACATAAACGCCGTTAACTTTAATTTACCTTTACTCAAAAGTCTTTCTGTTGCTAAAAATCGTACTAAAATGACAGAGATAGCTTGCGACTTCAGGGCCATTTAATATTAAGTGACGTGTAGTACTCGTATAGTTACAGTATTTGACGGTGAGATAGGTAGTAATGTAATGATAAATTACTATTTATCACTATATACACAGTAAAAGTCGCTGTTTTTTTTATGTTGCGTTTTCACTATCATTAAGAGCATTTTATTAGGAAGGTTTTTATGTATACACGCATTATTTAAGTAGATAAATAATCACAATTCTAAAGATTTGTAATGATGTCAGAATACATTAATACTCGTATTGAGATAATTCGCTAGTATGAAAACAATTCGAAGTTTGATTTCAATTTTGAAATTATTTCACAAAGTTATATTATTATAGAACATCTGTGTATGTAAAGTTTCTGTACCTACTGATTAAAGATGTTCGTCGTCTATCAGTAAGTGTTAGAAGTTGCAGAGATGGAGATTAAACGTCTAAATAGTATTTAAAATAAAAGTCGCCAACCCGCATCTATTTGTCTGCGTTAAACAAGGTGCGCTACCTCTTCGTAGAAGTAGTGATGTTTTTATTTTTATTGAGGTTAATAAGTGCCAAGTAGATTATCATGGAAATCAAACGAGAGAGCCTCATAAAAGCACTGGCTAAATTGATTTTTTTCGTTTGATACTATAATGTTTGCGAATAGATTTTAAAAGCTAACAGTAATATTTCTTTTAGGGGAGCATACGTTGAAGCAGCAGTTTAATGAAAAATGTTGTTATAGAAATAGTATCCTCATAGTGTTTTCTTCCGGTTGATGAGGTGATTTTTAATTTTAAATGTAGTGGGAATGACAGGCGGAGGCGCTAAGTACATACTGATTTGTGTTACCGGCGCTTATTAGGGTTATGAACTAACATCAAGTAAGTCGCATGCGGATTAGTGAAAAGTATATACTTAGACATTTCATCAGTAGCTTATAAATTTATGAAATGCATACAAAAATATCAATTCAATTGATAAAATAAAATAAATATCATAATAAAAGTTACATGTGTGCAACTCGTGGTGGGCGCTATAAACAAGCTCTCGAACTCACATGTCTCTAGTGAATAATTTGTTAACAAGTGTTCGGGGACACTTAATTACTGCGCAAGCAGCGGGGCGTCATCGTCGTTCAACGTATACGTTAGTTTGTCAAGATATCTTTGTATAATACGTCTATTAGTTATATTAATTTTGTGTATAATATCGTATAATATAGTCCGTGTTCGGCTGCCGTGCTAAATTTTCTGGTATTAGAAAGAGTAACGATCTTAATCTCAACAATAGGTACCTTTGTATCAGTGTGGCTAGATCGAAACGCATGTAGATAGAATGATTAACTGCTGATTCATTTGTACTATACACAGTGATCATGACGAACACAATGACATGTTTTACTAAGTAACCAAATAGAGTATTTTACTCGGTTTTGTTTTCACTGGCTCGATTATTATTCAGCCAAATATTCGGATTGGATTTACGTACTAAGTCCTCGCGCTAAATTTTGTATGTCGATGTTGATTATATAATACTAACGAATAAAGATACGCCTTTCCTTGATTAAGAGTAGTATCAATTGCCCAAAACCAAAATTAAATTAAAAGAAATAAAACTCGACAAGTGCGAGTCGGACTCGCCCACCGAGGGTTCCGTACTAAATAATTAATTAATTAATAGGTACCTACCCTTATTTATAAAAAAAGAAAGAGGTTTTTCTTCGTTAAATCTAAAAATCATTAAAATAATTAAAAATCTGTTTAAACTTGTGTCAATGAAGCCCTTTCATATGATAAACCACAAAACACGCCTAACTGAATTTGAAATTTGGACCGCCTTTCCTCACGTAAAGTCCCTGTTTTTTAATCATTTAGTCACAAAAGTATAGTTTTTAGATTTTATCCTATACTTGTAGTATAATACTAAATACTTGCTAAATTTCATAGTTCTAGGTCAACGTAAAATACCTTATGAATTTTGATAGCCCTAAGAGTATCGAAATATACGTTTTAAGTATTCCCTGTTTTTAATGATTTAATTACAAATGTATAGTTTTTAGATTTTCACCATACTTGTGGTATAAGACGGGTTTACTTGCCAAATTTCATAGTTCTAGGTCAACGGAAAATACCCTACAAATTTTGATTCCCTTGAGCATGTCAAAATATATGTTTTCTTCTGCATAAACGGCTGTATTTTTTACTTTAACTTAGTAGTTTGATTTTTTTAACAGCTTCAGGAGACTGTAGACCTAAGTATATCGTTTTAATTTTAACACGATACCGCCACGCGTTTCTAAGATAAAGGGTCTTGACAGACAGACGGACAGACAACAAAGTGATCTTGTAAGGGTTCCGTTTTGTCCTTTTGAGGTACGGAACCCTAAAAATGATCGAAATTTAAGTTATTCAGCTACTTATAACATGTCAATTTGTATTCGTTCTTTTGGTAAGTATCTAAATACATTTGTGATTATCAGAAGTAAGCTATACAATACTATTATTTATTTTGTGACCATACCAAGATCATCACCTTCGTCAAATTGAAATATTCATTGTTAGTCTCTGCCTTGAGCCTACTTATTAAAAGGTTATAGATAAAGTCGTACAATCTGAAGGTTAATGCCAATGACTTTAATTTAGTTTTTTTTGTGACATATTTTAATGTTTTAATTTTTGTTCATAATAGGTTCATATCAAATTATGGCTGTCTTGTCCAAAGGTCATTACCATCTAGATATTTATTATCTCAGGAAATTTGTAGTAGGCAAGATGAATGTTTTAATTTAAATGAATACTAAAAACAGCAATAATGCAAACACATTTAAACTTGGACTTCTGACTAATTGAATAAACTTAAAAAAGATAAGTATGCTTGCTTAAAAAATACATACAATACCCATTGTTGGGAAAATTAAATGTTTGCGGCTAATTTTAAAAAGTAAAGATATTTCATTGATACAAAGGTAATAAATACAGAGATAAACTGTAAATAATAATGTTTAATTATGTAAAAATGCATGGTCTACGATGGCCGTGTAGTAAAACAGAACAACTCTATCGCATCCGTTTTTTTTTTGTGAGTGGTGTGGGTTGTTAGCCTCTGATGGCTTTCACAACCTTACGCGGACTGTCGGTGAGCAGAAGGCTCTCAACCGATCTCTTCCGTAGATCTCTTAAGAGATTTATAGAAAACAAACTTCAGCGTTATTTGCGCACTTATCTTATTGCGGTTGCCAGTCCGTCTGTAAAGCGTAGAGACTATCTTAATTCCTTCCTTTAGATATAAGCTGCTCCTACGGATAAGACAACCGCTTCTTCAAGCTAATATTGTATGGCCATACAACATACTTAGTTATTTTTGAGGCATACTCACAACAGAGGAATTATATCATATTTCGTGACAGCAGTAATACGATATATTATATCGTCAGCTTACTGCAAAAACTTACTAAATGCAAAAATCATTAAGCACATTATGCACTTTATAATTTTTTGCAGTTCGTAAGTTCTTGCAGAGCCGACGATATTTTATCTAGCACGCTCCGGTAAAATTGAGATTTGTTTTTTGCAAATCTCATATGACATCCACGGAAAGAATGGGCTGTTTCGATATTCTAAAGATTCTAACCATAATTTTGTTGTACCATTTAATGATCTAATATGATTATGTAACCAATATTTAATTATTATGTGTAGTATGGGCGGAGACGGGTGAATTCCGGGATAGTGGTCACTCATCACTAGCATCTGGAGGGTCTGGAGTGGAGCAGTCCTCACTATACGCACCGCCTCGGCCTAGACGCGACCGCAAACCCACCGATGACAGTAAGTATACATGTAAGCATACATTTCATCTATTTATAGCTTAAAACATGTCTGTTACATATTCAGACTCTTTTTCTAATATCATTTGAACACTAATTACTATATTTACAACATCATTAAAATTAAAACAGTTAGTTGCCGTCGTAGGTTATGAACATTAATCAGGTTTTCCCCGTAACAAGATTCACGCCATGCTAATTATTACGATTTGAATAATTCAATTTTACAGCTTCTTAATATCATAAATAGTTATCATCAATTCTCTATTAGGTATCTGTATCTAGTATCTATCAAAAGCGCTAGAAGTAGGAATATTTAACTTGTCGCTGTCACTTTTTACTATATCTTATTTAGGTCCATTTTAGAAGTAATATCAAATAATTTCAATTAAATCTGTAATGGTTTCTATCTTATATGCTACATTTGTGTATAAAAATTAAATAAATATTTCTATTTATTTATTAGTGACATTAAGACAATTTCGCTGACCTCGTTTATATAGAAGGTACTCTACATGTTATCAATTAAACAAAAAATACCTAACCAATCAGAAGAAGTATATTAATTGCGGGACCACACAAAGTGACAAGCTTAAAACTGAAAGTAAACCGAGTAAAGCGCAAAGAAATCTATGGCAAATACGGCCGCACGTTATTCTAATGCTTTCACAAATAACCACGCGACGAACACGAGTGGTTACTTATCCGTCTTTTCATTGTTGCCTAACATTTGCTCTCGGTATGCCATACGGTTCTTTTAATTAAGTTACATAATGTACTGAGTAAATAGGCTGTAGTGCTTTTGTACATTTACAGTAATGGTACAAGTTTGTAGTCGGCGGATACTGTAACTTATAGACACTTACAATGTCACGTATATCGCTTTCGGATGTATAAACTGCTGGATAAAATAATAACCTTTCCATCCCCACTTAGACTGGTTCACAGGCGTTTTTATATATTTTATTCTACGCCCACTTAGAAAGTTTTACTACTCTGCATGTTATACATTTCTAGCCAGTATAATTATCTATGCTGGCTACCTAAGAGGCAAAGATCTTCCTACTATCAGTGGTTCTACTTTGACTGGGTACTGTCTCACAGTGAGTAAGGCCGCTATCAGACTATCAGAGAAATATGATCAAAGATGTGTCAGTCATTTTTAAATGAAGAACATAATTATGACGGTATAATAACTACATGTGATTATCTATGATCATATTTTGAGAGTCGTAGAACTATGATCATAGAATTTGACAGATATGAAATCATTTATGAATGATAATGTAATACCGGCCTGATAAATATTTTTACGAAAAATGAGCAGCGCTCCTAGTATATACTCAGATAACTAAATTTATGTCAGAGTTACGGCAGGGCTCTACGAGAAGCTTTTAAGTTGTTTCATGGACTAGTAGTAGCTTTCCAGAATCGCGTGGGATATACCATTCCTCGACTTTTTCAATTATTAATAATACATTTCACCAAAAGAATGTATAATGATCTCTTTTCTATCTATCTATAATCTTACTCGAGAACTGGGCTATCATACGAAATAATTTTTCAAATCCGATTAGTTGTTGCAGAGATTAGTGCGTTCAAACAAACAAACAAACTCTTTCGCTTTATATAATAGTATAGATAAGGTATTGTAGAAATTTAATAGCGGCGGTTACTACTTATTATTTGGTGGTGCGTTTCCTCATCTGCCAACGTAGGCAATATAAAAGAACTTTACCTAATCAATCCCTTATTACAAAAAATAATTTGTCAATATTTTGAAGTTAAAATCTGTGTAATCGATCTGTTACAATTTTTTGCTTTGTACTAAATACTTATTGTAACGATCGCACTAGAGGACACGCTCTGTGTCAAGAGACATCACAAACATACAAATAGCATAAAGTACATGCGGGCTTTCGATACAATATTAAGTTGATCACAGTAATATTAACCCTTAACTACCCATTATGGACACTTCGGTTGTAAATCATATCTAACAGTGCTAGCGAAATGCCTACTTCAACCACTAGACCTGATGCAGTCAAATTATATGTAATCTATTAAGCACATAATTACATACGTATACTAATGAGCCAATTATCCATGAATTAATACTAAATTGAGTCCAGTGTGAACGTTTCGGTCAATAAGGATTGTCCTTACTGACTGCTAGATGATACGGAGTCGTAACATTATGCAAGTAGCCATAATTAGGGCCTATCACCTATTTAGTTACAACCCCATTAATGACTGTCTAATAGGTGTAGTTGTTTTATACTACTTCATCTATAACTATGGTATTTGGTCAATAAACGGAAAATCTAAATATAAAGCCTAAGTCATTCTCCTGAAAGGATTACATATTTATTTAACTTTCAGGTAGTGCTAAACGTTGCGTTTGTGTACATTTATATATATGTGTATATTCAATAAACTGCCGTGATTATTTCCCAATTTTAGGAGTCATTAAAAACCTTTACGTTAGCAATTTATCGATACAACATCGGTAAATAAGTGTTAAGTTATAAAAATCGTGGCTATCTCATTCGAAGCCATCATAAAAATCGTAGCGCCAACTGTGTACCAATATGCGTATCCTATAAGTCTTCGATAAGTGTCATTATGAGAATGTACACTCGTTGTAAAATTATTTAAAAGTAAACACATTAAAGGAAACGTTGCGATGTTTTATCAAAATCGAGTGTCGGGTTTTGAAGTGGCAACATGTTCTGATATCGCTAACACATGTAACTGCGCTGTTTACTAACGCGCTCTTGTCGTGTCGGCCAAACGCAAAGGCATAGATTAAATATGTTACCTACTAACGCAAAGGATAGTTCGAAATGATGGATGGGTCGGCGAACGCTCAAAGCGTATCGCTGATAAACGCTATCGACGCGTTATCGACACGTATCGGACTTATCTAGGGTTGCCACGCGCATGTTCAATCCGAAAGGCCATCCCACTTTATACGGCCTATGACCTCGTGTGAATATATTCATGAAAAATGTTCGAAAGTCTAAGTCTGAAAAATTGTTGCAATTTGTTGAAGATTTTATCAGATTTACGACTTAAATGTGTAAAGAAAATACTAACATCTTATTATGATGATATACTAGCTCGTAAAGTTGAAAATTAAACAGAGCAATGTCGTGTGTATACTGTTGTTATATTGAGTTATTTTGTATGAGACAACCCTGTTTTGTATGTGGGCCAATAATCGTCGTCGAGAATGGCAGCGGTAGCTCGAGGCCTAAACTTTGAGACCTTAATCCCACCTTGTTCATTATAACACAAATGCGATTGTCGGCCTTCACAGATTGGTGGTTTTAATAAACTCTATCAAATTGTGGTGATGCATTAACCTTTCTAGTAGATTACTTTGTTTTTAACAATAGGTAAATTTAATGATTAATCTTTTTTTTTTTTTTTTTTAAATAATCTAAATACCTACTTGAAATTCAAAAAAGTTTCAATGATTTTGAAAATTTATTTTCATAAATGTTTTCAACTGCATACGATAGAAGTCTGCTTCAGATTAACTACAAGCAAATAACCTCTAGTAAGCAGGAACATCAATATGCACTTTGGTGCTAGTGCAGCGCTGGTCAAGCAGCATCTGCTTTTTCAAGTTTTCTTCTCTTTTTTATGCTCGTACTTTGTGTGAGAAACAAATAATAACAGCGCTAAATTAGCAACCACATTCAAATTACCTTGTATTAAAGTACAAACAATTCAGAGCTAAAATGCCATTTGTATGATAGGTATTTTATACAACAATAACTATTCAATCAAGATAAACCCCCCCAATAAAATTATAAAAGTTAATCCGACACGTAATGCATGAAATTACAAGTTAAAACATGTTATCAGATATTTGTAAAACATGCGATTTCATTGATATAGCATATTATGTTATGTTTGCTACTGTTGGCCGCAGGTTGTGGGTTTTTACGCAAAATGTTCAAAATAATGTTATCGCGGTGTATAAGCTATTGTTATCTTGTATCATAAATTGTCTGTAATTGTTTAAATTAATATTATTAATAGCGTTTTTAGTACCTATGTGTAGTGATTATTTGACGAAATTATGGGTTTAAAATCGGGCAAGTACAAATGTGGATTTTGAAATGCACTGCTGTTTTCTTTTATAAGCTTATGTATGTTTATCATTTATGTATGAGAAAGCTCTTGTTTTAGAGGGATAATATGAAAGGGTAATTTACCTAACTCTTTATTTTTGTGGGTGAACGATCTTTACACTGAATTGTCTTCCTCTATGGTGCAGTCGAAGCATAAGCGACTGCTGTGCACGAGGTTGTGGGTTTGATCCCCACACGGGACAAAACTTTATGAGATCCATTTGTTCCAAAGTCTGCGTGTACTTTGTGTCCGTTAATTGTATGTTTGTAAAGTCTCCGTGAAACAGGGCTTGTTTTCTAGTGCAGGAGTTGTTATTAATAAAAAGAAAAAAGGAGGGATACGACTAGCTAGCTGCTTAATTGGTTTATTAAAGAATTCGTCTCTTAAAAACGAATTTCATAGTAAGTCTTAGGTGATCCTCTATTTTTTACTCTTTGACTGAAACATGTTACTTAATAATGTCAATGAATAAAAACAATAAATCAAACATTATATAAAAATTGAATTGTAATCGCCTAGTTTTTGGCAGTGTGGTTTCAGCAAATTTTGCAGTATAGACAATAGGTACATTGACACAGGGATTTCGTACAAAGCCAATATACGCGGCTTGATTGCGATCGAGGCGTTATCAGTAACGAATTGATGTAATAACAACACCGTATCACTTGTCCCCTCGAACTGTGATACCGTTTCGAGGGAATTTTAACATTGTACAAGCAAATAGTTGTGTTATTTCAGTAGTTAGATTATAGGAGGTATTAATACCCACCGTTTGATGGTTTGTCTAGTTTGTTTACTATTTGTTCATTTAGTCTAATTGTTGTGTTATTCTACAAATCAAGCTCGTTTGTTATTTAAAGTCTGCTCTTGTAAGGAAAGCTAGATTAAAATAATATATTTTCTAGATTGTTTGTGTAATTTGGGTTATTAGTAAGTTAAAGTTTGTTGATTTCTGTTGGACAAATAACTTGCTATAAGAATGGAATATTAGGTCTAGTTTCAATTTTTAGTTAATTAGAATCCAGTTAGATAAATCACTTTTGCCAAAATTTAATTCATCTTTCGTAACCTGGTTACAAACCAAGAAAGAAATTTCCGAGTTCGTAGCTAGTTACAAAACTTAGTTACGTACGCGGACGAGGCGAGATTTTGAGTGCAGTAGGATATTAAGGATAATATTAACTGCGTTTTTATTATGTTGTTGGTTAAGTTAAACATAGCAACTGCGGTGATTACTTTTAATGGTTATGAACACAGAATACCGAAAAGATTTTGATGCTCTATTAAATGCGGGCAATAATTAAATGACATGGATTAATCACTGGAGGTGGGTGCTTGGACATTACCGCTACTCAATCCGCCTATAATCCGCGTAATAAATATTTATCTAGAAACTTTGTATAGTCTTCGACCACACGACGACGTGTTACTAGTACTTAGACGTGCTTACATTGCACAGAGCGAATTATTTTATTAATTCACGTATTGCGCGGCTCTAGCCGCTGTGCGAATCCGCCGCTATGAGTTCACAGCAACTCATAGCCAACGAGCTGTTGGCGTTTATACAGCATGACATCGACACTATGGACGAGGTCAGAATTATGCAGATCTGCAAGTCCAGTTTCACTGAAGATGAAGTTAGCAGTGGTAAGAGGCTGCTATTTGAAACCTTAGACAAGCTCGACGAAATGCTTTCACGCCGAAGAGATGGCACTGATAAGAGCGTTCAAGACATCATCACCTTGCTAAAGGTGACCGATCCGGACAACGTGCCTGCTTTCGTGGCTTTCTCCATAAGTTGTCTCCCGTCACGTTCGACCACGTTGACGTCACCAGGCTGCTTAAGGACATAACATCTTTAAAAGCGAGCCTGGCTGTAGTACAGTCGAAGCTGGAGGCGTCAGACACCACCATAAGTGAGTTACGTGCCGAAGTAATGTTGCTACGCAACGCTACTTCTACAAGTACCTAGCACGACTATAGGTGCAAAAAACACGAAGTGTGACGAGGAAGGTTTCATTAAGGTGGAAAAGTAGAAAAGGAAGCCTACTCGTCACAACCTGTGTGGTACAGGTCTGACAGGACCCAGCATGCTGCTACGTGCTGCAACACCAACTACGCAGCTGTATGTGTCCCGCCTACACCACTCTACGAAGGCCGAGGGGCTTCGTGGAGTACATCAAGGTGAAGACAAACCTGACCTTGAGGGTGGAGAAGTTGGAGGCGCGCCACAAAACCAATTATACATCGTTCGTGGTGCAGGCTCCAACTCCACAGTTAGAGACCTTCCTCAAGGAGGAGTTCTGGCCGAAGGGTGTCTTATATCGCCGTTTCCGCGGCCGGCTACTTGACACTCCGCAGCGTAACACGACCTCTCGTGTACAGTAGTTTTTAGTTTTAAATTTTATAAAATATGTATTAGTTTATAGTTTTTATTTTGTTAATTAGCTATTAATTAATTAGCTAAAAGTAACAAAACCGGAGTATATATTTGTTATAAATATAAATTATTTTATTTAATACAATTTTACGCTTAGGTATACATAGTAGGTATAGAATAAAAACATTATATTTAATGAATAATTTAAAACAGGAGATGAGTATCTTTGGTGATATATATCTGAGTAAGAACACTGTTGCGATGATAGTAAGCTTGAGAACACGATAATACAGCGTGAGACTCTACATACAGTCTAACTCTGAGAACAGAGTCTAATCTGCAAATTAAGTGCATGCCTAGGTATAGTGGGTATAGTAGGTAAATAAATAAATAATAAATAAAATGTTTATTTAATCTCACACGTTTTGGTTCGCAATATTATTAAGTTATTTATGTATTGAAATTTTATGGGCTCTAAATGCCTGAAAAAAAAAAAAATACTATCCATTTAATAATTTATGCCCTATAAATAACCTTTATTTATACAATTTGTAAACAAGCGAGCCTATTGTGTTTTTAGGTATGTTCATAATCTTCAAATCTCAAAACAGCACATATTTCGAATATAAGTATTTAAAATTGATACATAACTGATTAAATTGATAATGAACCGTAAAGTTATACTGAAAATAGATTTTATTACGCTTAAGTGATATAAATTATAAGTGGAGTGACGTAGCTCATCGAGATCAACAAATTTACAGCAGTGTCGTAAAAGTATTAGGTGCGCTTGCGCCTAATCCAGCGCATTATGGGCTTGCTACCGGTACTCACCAACGGCCCTGATTCTATACTTTTATTATCTAAATAATATTTAATGGGAAAACTTTTTATTTGATTTGTTTTTACGTTTATTTCGCTGTTTGACTTAATTTATGTTACCTGTAGCGAATGTAAATTTTAGTCTTTTTTTTGCATCGCAGTTAAGGGTTATAAAATACTTATTTGATTTTTACAATACTATTAGGAATTTTAATTCTATAATGCTAATAAAAAAGTAGGTACCATGCTATGCTATGAAAACAATGAAAACCTTTGTTTTCACTTGATCTAATAAATTGATTTTAGGTAGACTTTGACTTATGTAGCTTAAACTTAATTATAAAAATAGCGCTGAATGTAAACACATGTGTAAAATTAAGCTAAATTGCAAGCTAAATTGCATGTTGTTGCTAAGACAAAGGATAAAAACTATAAAAATCCTATCAGTTTGGTAGAGAACCCTAACACTTCTTATTTGTGGTCAAAGACACATTACTGCCGGTACAGTGCTTCGTATAACTCCACAATTTCTATTTAGTTATTATCTCTTGTAAGGCGAATAGCGAATACAGGTGGTCTGCACCAATTCATGAATTTTATGTTACGAGACGTTATAAATTATATATTGCAGCGATACATAGGTATCTATTCATGAAAGGCATGAAAATCTATAATATGGCAGTAAAATCTAGAGCCTGACTTGAATCTACTGCTACTTGTCATTTTGTACTATTATGTAGATAATTTATCGCAACTACAATTTGTAGACAATTAATGTTTAATGTAAGTACGAACTGTTAGACATAAAACTTAATATTCTGTTTTCCTTGGCGTCTTGACTTTTACAACTTATGTGACAATGTAAGCTGATGATTTACCTAGGTTTCTTTTATATTTCATTTTATATAACTACCGTACTCCGTGATTTACACAGTACAGGGTCTTATTTAAACAGTCAAATTTAACTACAAATCTGCTATCATCCGATATATAAAAGTTAACTTAGCAACTAAACTTACAAAATAATTCTCCCTATCTCTTCAGGCAATCGTCCCTTAACGTCGGAACCGACGATAAAAACGGAGTCAACGACCCCTGGCGTCGGACCGGACGAGCCTATGGACGACAAGGGTGACAAGAAGAACAAGCGACAACGTCGACAGAGGACGCACTTTACTAGCCAACAGTTGCAAGAACTTGAGGCTACCTTTGCTAGGAACCGTTACCCTGATATGTCGACGCGTGAAGAGATTGCGATGTGGACGAACCTCACTGAAGCAAGAGTTAGGGTAAGCAATAATATAATTTAAAATAATTTAATAGAACGTTTTCATAATTCACTCTACTACGATGCCTTTGTTTTTGTTAATTGTTTTGGAACACTTGTATCTCAAAGGTAGATTTTCTATAGGTACTTATGTTTTGATTGAATTTATTTTCATGTTGTCAATATTAAGGGTTTCAAATCTTAGCCTCAGGCGGTAATAGAAAGGCTAGACTAGATAAATGAAAGGATCTTAAATATATTCATTTCATAAATCATGCGAAATAAAGCATACCGAAGAGCAACGTGCTATTTTAATAAAAGTAAAGGTTAGTTGAAAATAGTATTCAGTCTAGGTCCGCGAGACATCTCAAATTAATCACACAAGTCTATGCACTTTTTATGAAGACGCGAGTGCATTACAATATTAACGAGCTAGATGTTTAGGTTAATCGTTGCATCCGGCGCGCCTTCGGTATTTTTGTGCCGTGCCGTCCGACGGAACACGGAATCCCTTAATCCACGAGGATTTGATGCGTCTATTTCGGTCTCTTTATAATCCCCAGCTTAAGTCTGATCGCATCCACACTCACTGTCAATAGTTTTGGAAGGCCCCTGTTAGAGATTCTGCGGTTGCAGCCGAGTTAGTCGTATTTAGCTTGTACTGAATTCATAGAATAGTTTACGGTTTCTTTGGCATGCGCACCCGTGGGTTTTGTTAATCTTTCGAACATGTGTATTGGGGGCATTCTTAGGATTTATTTACTCTCATATTTTAATTAAAAGAATTCAATAAAACGTATACAGTAATCTAGGTTCAATGTCAAACGTTTAAATAAAATAGTATACTTTTCACCGTTATTGCGACATGATAAATATAGTTTTAAACGAAACAAGGGTGATAAATCACCAAATCTGTTTTCATCCAACATAAGCATCAGAGAAAATCTTAAAGAATTTGGCAAGTGTCGTTTGTCATCAATTATACGGTTGCCGACTCTCACTAACATTAAGAATGATTCATTTAGGAGCTCATTAATAGTAATAGTTTGATTTATGAATTCGTTATTACAAAATCTATTTTGTATAAAATTAATAACTTTTATATCAAATTATTATGATCGTTTTGCATGAAATTATTAAGTCACAAAACTGTACTGTTATATTTTGACAATAATTTATATAGATTTTCCTGGAAATATTGTAATATTGCAAGAAAATTTGCCGTTTAGTCTAGTTTAAATCACAAATCTTCGGCGCAAGGCAAGAGAAAACACCATGAGAGGTGTGATAATAATACCTGACAAACAACATACATACTAGTAGTAGTAGTATAAAGTAATGGCAATGTAATACGTTCCCGATAATGGAACTGACATTATACACAATTTAGTTAGACAAAACGCACGTATGCACAAAAGATAGATATTTGCATATATTTTCATGTTATGTCTTTTGTGTTCTAAAGAATCGAAAAAGGTAACCTTGTATTTTGTAAAACGAATATGTTTGTTTTGGGCAACTAAAATTGCAAAAGCAAATTATAAGAGATATTATATCTTTCGAGACTTTTGAGTATTATATTAAAACACTAGCTGTTGCCCGCAGCTCCACCCGCGTGAATGTCTCTGTTTACATTTTTCATACAAACTTTCATTCCCTATTTTAACCCCTTTAAGTCATTTTTTCGCAATAAAAGATACGATATAGACTATGTTGTTCCCCGAGGTCTAATCTATCTCTATACCAAATTTTATCAAAATCGGTTGAGTGGTTTAGACGTGAAAGCGTAACAGACAGACAGACAGATAAAGTTACTTTCGCATTATTAGTATAGTTTAGACGGTAGTAGATCCACGCTGGTTTCAGCATGAATGGGCCGGATCGTCCGGGGAAGTACTACCCTCTCATAGAAGTTCGACTTAAGAGTAGTAGTATCCGTACTACTGCGTTTCGTTCGGTGAGTGAGAGTGCCGGAGGCCCAATTTCCCCCCTATCCTCTTTCCTCACCTCCCTCATTCCCTTCCTCTAACCCCATTCCCAGCCGCCATAGTGGAGGCCACTATACCAGCAGTTTAAGACGATAGCTTTTGGTATGGTGGCCACCACTTCTGGATTCCACTGACTGCTTACCATCAGGCGGGGTGGAGTCACTTTGGTAGGCTAACATAAAAAAAAAAAAAAAAAAAAAAAGATTTAAAGTTGTACACTTTCATATTTTATTTTTTAATCAAAGTGTGAACAATGAAAATTTCATCATCGTCACCACATGGTTCACATATTTTTACGTCTCCATTCCATTTCAGTTTTTTCTTTTGCTTGCAGTATATAATTTAAAAATCAATCTATAGGTATTTCCAATACACAGAACCAATACACAAAATAGATTTTGGGGTTCCACAGATATACCGTTGAGCAATTAATTACTTGGTTATCACATGCAGATACGTGTAAATCGATACTTTATGAGCAACAAGGCGTGCTCAAGTGTTAGGTATTCGTTTCAGTCTGTGCTGTGAGATGAGTACTGCTCCGGATCAGCCGCGTGTGTTCTTCAAAACATTCCCATTTGTATGGCATAGGGCTGTACGGAAAATATACCTAATTTTAAATACAATAGTTCAAAATACTTTAATTTTATTTAACGTCATACAAGAATGTGGTGTTCATAAAGGTACGTAATGCAAAAACTAATACGAATTTTGTTTCTTTGAGAGGTGACATATTTATTTCACTTTTACAATAGCGCGGTGACACAATTAAATCATTATTCATTATAATGAAAATCCTAACACATATTTAAGCTCCTAAAAGTAAAAAAAAATCTTACTTTTTATCATATTACAAATTGAGGTCATATTTTGCCTTGAAATAAATTTGAAGGTAAGAAAATGTCTCGCTACCTAATTTTAAATAGGTAATACATTATCTTCCAGTTTCTGAAAGACTAATCAACGAAAAATTAACTAATCACCCGTTAAATCTTGTGTGAAGTACATAAAAGCATTCTAAAAGCATGGATAATCAGTTTAATTTGATCTAACTAGTTACTAACTAAATTAACTAATTAATCGTGCTTTTAGCAACCCGATTGGTACTTCATATGAGATTTAACAGCTGATTAGTTATTTTTCCTTTTCTTTTTTGAAACTGGAGGTATGTATATAATAATTTCTTAGTGAGTAATATTATAGTAATCACAAACTAGATTCAACTTATCTACTAGTATTAGGTACCATTTTGGTATAAAATATAATAATTTCTATTGTATTTGCAGATTGATAGAATGATAATATAGTATTTGTGTCAGCCCTAACTGGGGATTAGCGTGCGCTCGTCCGCTGTGCGCTGCTCGCCACGCCATCCAATAAATCTGTGCGCGCGCGCACATATAAATCGTTGAACATTATTTTTGTTACCAACTCATTAAGGTCATTGCCTGCTTATTGACTCAATTAGCGTTCGTAAAATATGATATGTTAATCTTAATGTTTTCTTTACAAGGCATTTCCTTGCAAATTATATTTGTCAAATGAAACCACATTTTACATCTGAATAAAATGCTATTGTAAATGTTTTAAGAGATTTATTTAATGTTATTCTATAATATGAAACTACTATATTTAGAATATTATTAAAGAATATTAGTATACAGTCATCGTTTATTTTTATAGGCTTACAATAAATATTATAATTCACTTTTGGAACTATTCGAGTTTATTTTAGACATAATTGTTCCATCTAATTTCAACAACAGCAAACCATTTTAAATACTCGTAATAATAATAATTAGAAGACCAACTTAGGTCACTAATTTAGGATAACAGTTTTTGCAGCAATTTGTAAACATAAAACCGCCCACGAACCGTTTTCCCTTCTGAGAAGTTCCACGGGCAATCGTCGGCAATCGTCCGTGAAACAGCGCTTGACACATTTCATTTGACGAGAATACCGCCCCAATATCATGTTGCGTGACGTCGAATTACTCCATCCATCTATCAGATACAACATCATTATGCTATTGATATATTTTATAGAGACCGTTTGTTATTGCGAAATATTTATGAATAAAATATAATTGATTGAAAGTAAAACAAGTTTTGCATGATTTATTAGAACTGTGTTGTTTGAAACAATATTCTTGAATATTCTAGTTGTAGTTGTTCAGGGGTTATGTACGTCATTATATTGATTATCTGTATAAAATCAGAAACTAGCATGAGCAGTAAACTGTTTACTGCTCATCCTAGTAGTTAGGTAGTTGCTGATGTTTACTAAACCCTCTACGTGGGAACCTATGTATAGTCTATATACTGCTACTAAAGCTAAATAATAAAATACATAATTTAAGTTCTTCACCTATGTATTAAAATATAAATTTGTACACTTTGTTGAATAAATAAGGCTGTGTGGTGTCGGTGCAGAATAGTCAACTACCACATCTTGTCTCTTGAGTCGACACCCATACAACTATGAGGCAGCAAAGGGAATATCAGCAATTGTTGTCTCCAGGCTGATACAGTACAAATATAGAACAAAAATGTTTATATGGTTATTACAACTGGTTAAAATTTACGTACTTATTAACATTACAATGGTCACTGAAGTCAATATAAAAAAACCCAATAGTTTATTTAAAAAGTTAAACACGCTCAATTTTAGCATAAATCAGGTTAGCCAAATATAAAAATGACAGTTTACTAAAACATAACTCTCTAAACTCATATTCTACCTATAAAAGCAAGATGTGACAACATTTTAGTATACTTGTAAAAAGTCGCGTATCAAAGTGTCCGTCGACAGGGCGGGTGGCACGAAACATTATTTATTTTACGTGAAAAAGGCCGCTCCGGTTGGCTATGGCCTGTTTTTGTAAAGCTTTTAGTGCACGTCTGCCTGTAGTTGCATGCAAACAGTTTAGTGAATTTCACCTTGCTTTTACATTAGCCACGCGCGCTACAACTTAAAGTACAGTTACTGGATGCGCTACTGCTGATAATAGTTATCAAATTTATGCAATGTGAATTGTTTAAGTTTTTATTAAATTTAAGTTGCCTCCGTCATTTTGCATTTTGACGATTAAGAACAGTGGCCTGAGTTTCTTGTTAGTTCTTCTCATGGCTCTAACTCGTCAGCGAACTGGCTGCAAGTTAATTGGCTGTTGTTATTAAGGTTCAGTTATCTGCTCTACCACCCAAACGTCTCTTGCAGATAACTATCTGCCTGCCAATTTTAGTATATATTCATAAGTCTAGTTAGTTTCGTGTTGAGTCAGTGACTGATCTTTTGCTTTTATGTAAAAGGTTAAGAAAGCTCGCCTTGATTATGAACTGGACGTATAATAATCTGTTGCGACATTGCTAATACCTACCTCTAAGTATCACATCAATATTGACATTTATAATACTAACAAATGTTCGTATAATTAAATTATTAAATAACATTGTCATGTTCTAATCACATCTGGCCCGTTCCCAAACGCCAACTGGTAGTCTCTGCAATAATCTTACACGAAGAATCTGTTTCAGTAAACAAGAGATACGGTATTAACGTATTTCAATTACAAAATTTATTTCCCTTGAAATATTCTTGCCAAGAAATGATACTCCGGGAAAGTTTACTTTGTACGTGAAGTTTTAGAGTTTATTATTGAATGTCGTAATTCAATCTCAGTTGAGTGCATTGCATACTAGACGTCCAATGAGTTATCCCGATTATGTTTTGATAGGCTTACGGTATAGTGTTGTGATCCCGTAGACTTTGCACGCTTTAGTATGGAATTTATATCAATGAATGGAGGCTGAAATTGCGTTATTGTCAGATATTGTGGTTATATAACTGTCAGGTTTGCGCCAAATCACCTTTAGTAATCTCTATTTACTGAACACAGCAAAAACCTAACAATAACTGTCTTATTAATTTTATTTTATGGAAATAGGGTCGGTAGAGTGACGTGGTATATAGTCACATAAATAACTTTGACGTTACTTAATGTCTATAGTAATTATTTCTTTTAATAAATAAATAATAAATAATAGCATTATGTAGTGATTGTCCTGTGGAAGTTACTACCGTTTCACTCGGTAGGGTGCATTTAATAATATACTTACATTTAGGGGCGTCAACGGTCACCACAGAAAATGGATTTCTCTAATTCAACTGTACTAACGGCTCGTTTAAAATAAGTTCATATTTTCTGAGACATCTAGTTTTAGTAAACCAAAGTGTGTATCGTATTTATTATGTTTAATTCATATTCGCATATAGAGAAAAGTAAAAGCAAATGTCCATCTACTTGAAATTAAAGTAGTAATATGTCGTTCGTTTGTTAAACAATCTTCTTCACCTCAATTAGAACTTTTCGTAATTGATTAAACGCAACTCCAATTTTCTCCTCTATTGGCCGTATGTACATATAATTATGCTGTCTTATAAGATAGAGGTACAGATTAATACTAGTCTTATAAAATATAATCTTTGTTGATTTTACAATGCACGAATCCGTGATGACTTTAATGTTTTTCAATCAAATTTGAGGATATGTATGATACTTTATCATTTTTTATGAACTTGATATTACTGATACATAATAGTTTGGCAGCCCTGACTGCTACACGCGTCAATCCCGACTTTATAATGCTATAGCCATTTATGCGAGCGCGTGTTTATTTGACTTTGGAATAGTCTCCTACCTAATCGCGCAAACTATAATAGTTCTACTTGCTTACACCATAAGAACGGTAATCCTTTGTTCGTAAACTATACCCATTCTGTTGGATAAACCGTTGTTTGATTGATGACACTAATAAAACTGTGATTCCAGTTTAATTTAAATTTAAGCCAATTTAGCGACCCTGTGGTCCTGCTGACCGTAAAATAGCTTCATTACTTGTGGTGTGGTGCCATCATTCATCACTACTACTACACTAATGAATTTAGAATGTTCGTAATTTATCCAAATACTGGTAATAATAAAGACTTCGTGGAACGAAAATTTATTGCTTGTGTTATAAATATTGGCAGCTATGAATATTTTATTGCAAATTTTCTGCTAATTTTACTTGTTTGAGAAGTCAAACTATTATTATTTTATTGTCTGCTTTTATATGAATACTTTATGTTGAGATATTTATAACCTATAAGGTTTATGAGTTCAGCAGTCAAGTTTAAGTATTTTTGTTTTGTTATGAAATTTTTTTTTTGTTCTTAATTCACTCCATTAAAAACATTTCACATGATCAAGAGTTTAACTTTTTGCAAATAAGCTTTTTTATTACATTGCCTGTAAAAAGTGTGATTTATTACTAGCTTCGTAGGCGCGTAGCTCTTGCTACGAATACTTAATTAGAACGTTTCAGTATTCTTTGCTACGTAGACATTTATAGTAGGGTTCGTTGAAGGCGTATGTCAGTAGGTAGTCGGCTACGTGTCGGGAGGCTCACATTAATCTTGGCGGACATACGCCGGGTGTCACATGATAAGATAACTTATAACCGACAATCTACCCTCTACGAAACATTGCATTTTTGATCTAACATTGCTTTTATATGAATGTTTTTTTCCTTCTGCTTACTATTTTAATAGCAAAATAATGAAGTTCTGTACGAAAAGATATTATGAATAAATGTCTTAAGACCAGCAGTTTGTCACCAAAGTTCGAATCCGATCTACCCATAAAGCAATACTAAATATCATAAGAACATACATTTGTAATCGACAGACGGGACAGTTAATTTTATAATTTGCATAAGTTTCAAGGCAATATCTAATGTGCATCTTTACTTATATTATCACATCTTTCACACAATAAGTGGGCAGAATAGAAGTCGCAAAACGATTTTTTTTTCTAAGAAGGCTGTAATAAGGCAAGTGGTGTTTTCACTTATATTTTACACGATAGCAATCGTTGATAGATTTGTCGGGTATAGCCGACTGTGCGTGTAGCACTAATAGTCAGGCGGGCTTCTTGCTTATCTTCCATTTTTACAAAAAAAAATGAAACGGCAATGGATCTGTCAGATCGTTATGCAATAAATAACCGGTAAAGAAATAATTTAAAACGTATAAACATTAGTATCGATTTGGGAACCATTGAGAAGTGTCGGGGTGTCTCCTTGGCGGGTGACGGAGGGCTCGGTCGGTCACCATTCTGCAATAATATATTTAAAGGATTAGCCCCGCGTCGCAATATTCGCGACCCTCCTACGGTCCCTGCGCCCCGTCGCGCTCGCTCGCTGTCCGCTATTCAAATAATGGAAATTATTTCCACATATGTGCACCTAAATAAATATCATTCCGACGTCATTATTGAACACCCTGATGTTTTTGTGGAGTTATTTTCACCCGTTTGTTCGCGGTCTGAATGGAAAAAAAGCAGACATGTAAAGCTTTTGTATTCTTAATAGATTAAATATCATTTGTCATCTTACAGAATGCTTTTAAATGTGGTTTTAGATAAACGTAATTTAAGTGAAGTAGAGCGTAAACACTCTAGTAGTGAAACTGCAGTCAATGTTTTGCTTCCTTACGTAGTGACTGCGACCGGCGGCAGTACCTGTAGCACCGCTTACTATCTTTCTGACAACTTTGAGGTCTTTATGCGCATACCATGTACACAACCTGTAGGTTGCTACTGCCACCATAGACAATAAAACATAAAAGTAGTTTGTTGTAAGTTGATAAAGTTCATAGGAAGTTAGGATGAAAATCTGGATATTGTAGATATAAAGCGCAGTTCACCTGTATCATCTTGTGTACAAAACATGCGCTCATGCGAATTTGTGAAATTTATCTTTCGAAAAATAAACGATTGTATATGGGGTGGAAACGACCGTTTATGTTCACTTAACCGAGGAAAGAGGGTATTATTTACCGTTTCGGCTGGGTGAACCCGCCACAGTGAGTGAGACAAATACCGCCGGCGGCACAATATTTATTGCTGTCGCTACGTGGATTGCGCAATTTATCGCAGAAGTGTCGTCGGCGCGATCGATCGGTCGGTGACGGACGCACGCCATACATCACCGCGCGCGTTATCTGTGCTCACGGCGACTTATCACAGCGCGAGCACCTCACTCCTCCTGCCTAAACAACAACATCGATTGAGCGTGCGGGCTTTCCTCCGCGGCTGTCCGAGTAGCCGCTCATTTATTGTGGCTCGATCAAGTCGCGGCGAGTGGCGGTTCGCCGTCCCGCCCAATCGCGACGCTCGTTTATCTTCATTTCGCGGCCGCAATTAGACGGGTCGTTGGTTGCGGCGGACGCCGGGAGGGGCGCAGCCACCGCTACCGCTACGTGGTGAGAATACCGCGCACACTCGCTCTGTCAACTTTGTAATGAGTAAAGTTGATAACTACGCAACGCAAGTCGCGTCCACATTCTGAATCTCGTTAAAACTTGTATATTCGGCGTCAAATCACCGGCCACTCAATTTACCTATCTTCAATCGTTTCCCTCGAGGCACCCACTTACAAAAAAGGGCGAATACTTTTTACTTAAAATCATTTTTGTGTAAAAGTGAAGACTCTATGTAACTTTCATAAATATAAACCTAAACTAAATTTGAAATTATTGTCATGCAGGTGTGGTTTAAAAACCGAAGAGCGAAATGGCGGAAACGTGAAAGGAACGCAATGAACGCAGCCGCGGCCGCTGCTGCCGACTTCAAAAACGGCTTTAGTACGCAGTTCAATGGCTTGATGCAGCCGTTCCCCGACACTGATGCGCTTTACTCATCGTACCCTTATAACAACTGGGCCGCAAAGGTACCAAGTCCCCTGGGGACTAAGAGTTTTCCATGGCCGGTCAACCCTCTAGGCGGCGTGGTGCCGGCAAGTCATCATCAGGGGTCAGTGAACTGCTTCAACACGGCGACATCAATGGGAGGCGTCGGCGGCGGAGGCATGGCGGTGGCGGGGTCCGGCGGCGGCGTCGCGCCGTGCCCTTACACCGCACCACCGAATCCTTACAGTATGTATCGGGCCGAGCCTTGCACGGCGATGACGTCGTCGATAGCGTCGCTGCGGCTCAAGGCAAAGCAGCACTCTTCAGGTTTCAGCGGCGGGTACGGAGCGGTGTCACCGGTGTCGCGCGCGGGCTCGGCGCCGCTGGCCGCGTGCCAGTACGCAGCGGGCGTGGGCGTGTCGGACCGCGTGCTCTGAGACGAAGCGCGCGGCCGCGACGAGCCGCGCTCGCCACCGCCGCTGCGCGCCTCCTAGTCGCCGCCCGCGCACCTCGAGCCGCCGCCGTCAGCCGCCGACCACCCGCTCTACAGGCATCTGTGGGACTGGTTCGACTGAGGACACCACTCGCGGCGGAGACTCGCGGTGCGACAGGATGCGCACGCACTTTGTGGATCCACAATTAGTTGTAAACGTTCGTTACGAAACTTCGGGCAATAAATTTAACGATGTCGTTCTAATGTAAATATGTAGTTATGTACGTACGTATACCAAAGCGATGTGTGCAATTTTTACAAGCTTACAATGTACTAGACTACTTTAGCGTAAGTGCTTAAGCTCTTAGAAATGTAAATAGGTATAAATGAAATTAATAATTTATTAGAAAAAAAAATAAGGAGCATTTGAGATCGTAATAATGAATATCATAGCAATCATTAGTTAATGTTGTTGTTTAAAATGTTCATTTTGTTATGTTTAGTAAAGGAGCTGGGACGAACAAAACCGATAATTGTACGGTCGATACACCGGCTACTCCAGTCAATATTATTTCGCATTTAATATAACTATGCATATCATACATATCAATAATTAGAATGCTCCCAATACGAATCTACTTACCGCGAGCACTTCCCAAGTTTCAGTGCAAACTGTATAAAGATATCAGTTACATACAATACCTAAAATGTATAAATAAATTATCATAAGATATTTTTGTCACTTTCTCATTGAAAATACTTTTGTTAATATCTTAATAAGTGTATCGAAGGTTGTTGCAAATATTCCATATCTACTTAACAGATTGCATTGATGCAAGCATTTGGTTTTACAGAAACTAATCTTATGCGTATAATGTAAATTATAAAATTGTAATTGTGTACATTTCTAAACGGCAAATATGGATGAAAATTAATAGTTATAAAATATCGGTTCAGCAAGATTAATAATGTCGTACTGTCACCAAAGTTTTACATAATGTTAACTTGGAAGAAGATAATACGATTTGGATATAATAATGTCTCAAAAATATTATTAATATTGCAAACTAATGGTAACACACTCTAAAAGCTTTTGAATTCAGCTATGAAAAAACCCCATCATTTCTAGGTCTTCAATTCAATTTTAGATCTTGTAACCTAGTGCTTTTTAACCTTTGATCTGTAAAACCGCACGAAATATAAATATGATATACATAAAATCAACCTTTATCAATTTTGTTTCTGTACATTTGAAATTTTAACGACTAATATATCATACTATGATGCCCGATACGCATAGCCGTAGCCCGACCACAGGATATGGGTTCTTATAATTATTTACTTGCAAGTCAACCCTGTAAAAATAATAAGGCTGTGCTTGCATTGATATCAATCGCTGCTATACTACACTGCTTCATCTAAGTGCACTGTAATTCTACAGTACCCAGATAGCTTTATCATAGAGGTGCATTTGAACCAATTTAAGCGCAAACTCTCGCTGTATTATTTTAAAGTAACACACAATCGTCTTGTACATTACTGTTTAAAATTAAATGATCTTAAACTATTAACTTTGAAAAACCTTATTTAGCCTACTTGAACCGTTATATATGAGATGAAACGTACATAGCCGTCAACACAATGAGATTAAAGTAACCAGGATCTCAATATTTATTAAAATATTTATAACTTAACACCGTTTATGAATGTAATTGTAAAATATTGTAACTATTTAGTCCTAACCATTCACTAGTTATGTAAACTTTAGTTTAATACACGAACTAGTATTACCTACTTCCGTGTGCCTCTTACAGTCAAGGAAACACTAAATTATGAAAATATGTAAATATATAGATTTCGCCTAATAATATTAATGTGAAATTCGAGGTTTTCATTTATACATATCACAACAAAATATCTGCGAACAAGAATAGTTTGTTGAATTTATTTTGTGAACCAGTAAGGGAATACCGATTGTTTTGTAACCTAAAAAAACCTCTAGTCATAATAAAAAATATCACTGAGTATTTTTGGTTTTATTCCGTATTTATTTTTACTTCATCTACCTACCCTTTACTTTCTTGAATCCTCTGTTGTCGAATATACTAGGAAGTGTTTAGCCCACTAAGCACTATCCTAGTATTTTCGACCACAGAGGATTCCCAAAGAATTCCATTCTTTTGTTCTATAAAAAAATCTAAATCATTAATATTCAAAAATTCTTATTCTTTTGTTCCTATTCTGCTCTTGTATGAAGTAGTTTGAGAACTCTTTTTGGAGTAGTTTGGAAATAACCCGTTTAGTGTGAAGGTCTTATTGGTGTGAATATGACACTTAATTTTTATACTTGCGTATCAAGGAATACCTTTCCTTAGTAATTGTTACCACTGCGTGTGTGATTTAATATGTCACCTTGCCATTTTGTTAGTGTGAGATATGGATTCCAATCTAACCAGAGGCCCTAGACAAGTGTCAAAAATTTCTATTCTATTCATAGAATAGATTAAAAAATGTACTGAGGCCCGAGACAAGTGTCAAACATTTCTATTCTATTCATAGAATAGATAAAAAAATGTATGAGATTGACATAAGCTCTGGCGTTAGCTTATGTCAATCCAATACATTTTTTTATCTATTCTATGAATAGAATAGAAATGTTTGACACTTGTCTAGGGCCTCTGGATTGACATAAGCTAACGCCAACGCTTATGTCAATCTCATACATTTTTTTATCTATTCTATGAATAGAATAGAAATCTTTGACACTTGTCTAGGACCTCAGGAGACGGAAAATAGTGTAAGTTAAATAAACTAAATAAAAAAGGGAAAAAATGGTTATTTAAAATTTAAGATTTATCAATACATTTAAGCTTAAGCAGCGAAATATTACGAAGTAGATTTTAGATTTTTTGGATTTTTATTTACAAAAGACAACACACAATTTCTCTCTTTTACACCATAGCACACTGAGGTATCATCATTATCAGTACACTGACTAAGTTTAAATAGAGATCAATATACATAATTATAATACTTAGGATATCTTAACTAATTTTAGAGAAACTAAGCGAGTAGGTATTCATGGCATTTTATTAAAAACTTACTATTTCGCATTTAATATAAACTATGCATATCATACATATCAATAATTAGAATTCTCAATACGAATCTACTTACCACGAGTGCCAAAGTTCCAGTGCAAACTGAAAAGATATCAGTTAGATACTCTATAAGGTATTGAATCATTGCCTTAATGCCTAAATTTTATAAGAGACTGCAAAGTATCAAAACTTATGTAATATTTTACCATGGTTAATTTGGTTTGATCTGACTTTCTCGAGTGATCTAAATTGTTGGGCATCTGGGCTAACATGCACGCAAGATCATTACGATCTACGATCTCAGAAAAATTAAGATAATAAACTTATTTGTAGCCATGGGGAGGCAATATGTACCTAAGACAAAATATAATTATATTAAATATAGAGATAAGAGAGATACACATTAAAATATAAAATATTGCAAGAAAACTAGGTCTCTCAAATACGACACGATAAAGTCGCTTCAAAATGTTGCAGCGAAAAATGTGCATTATATTGAAATGAAAATAAATTTTACGTTTGAGTAAGCTGTTTTATAGCGTCGTCGACGACGGCTGTCGGGGCAGAAGATAGATTGCGTTGCCATGCAACGCTACCGGCTAGCTAACATCTTGAGCAAGACAATAAAAATAAACATAATGTAAATGTAAATACTGGGCAGCTTGGCTTTACACCCAGCCTTTGAATCATATCGTAACTTAATGGATAGATTGACAATCAAACTGTCAAATCGCAATCAATTAAATTGAACAATCTCAACACGCTAATGTAAATTATCTGGAAGCTAATCCCATCAAAATTCGAATATTAAATGTGGAGCTAAACTCCGAGCACCAGTAAATTGCAAATAATTGATTCATGAAAATCGGTGACATTAGGCGTAAAGTATACAATAATCCAGCGAATGATTATCAGGCTACCCGACGTGGGCGCGGCGCGGTCTCGGCGCGGACTCGGCGCGTCGCAAACACACAGTTTCCAGGTGCTCGAATCCGAGCGCTTTAAGGATTTAGCCGAGGATTTGCTTTCAATATTAGCCGCCGGCCGCCGGGGCAGGCCCATTCCGTTCCGCCAGTACCTTTTTTATTATTTTGTCGCATCGTTTTGGCTCTAAATGGAATCATTTCGCCATCTACATTTTTATTTTTCAATTGCTCCCCGATTAGTGGGATTAGTCGTATCGCTTTCCGATTCTTTGCTCCTTTTGGTGGGCGCTTTCGCGGACTAACGCGGCCGCGCTGTCGTCCGTTCTAATCGCTTTCGGTTTGAAACAATCAGCCCATATTCGAGTTGATTGTATTGTGTATTGACGTCAAAGGTCGGTTTTGGGCGGTGTATACAGCACTGTGTTTGTCTCCACTGTTTTATCTGAAAGTCAATGTCGAGTTTTTATTATTTGATGTTTAATTAAGGTATGTAGTATTTGCCAAGTGCTCGTTGCGGAGAGGTGCTGCGTGTGTGCGGTGGCCGGGACCGCAGGCGCGCGTCACACCGCTTATCTTTATGGTGACAAACATTAGTCTATGGCTTTTTATTTATCAAGGATCGTTTTAGTCACCGAGGTCCGGAGTATACGTGCGTATGTGAACACGTTATCATATCAACCCTATGATATTTACTTGTGATCAACACGAGATGTAATATAACATAATGTATGCTCGCATGCGTGTGTTCATGCGTCTATCCTTGTGTAATATGTAGTATCGTAAAACTGTAATATAGACACTACAATTGCATTCATCAGTGTCACTATCAGGCTGATCAGAGGTGACAACCATTTTTTGCCATCATTTTGTCAATCATCTGCACTCAGTTCTGCGTTGTAAATGCAAAATTCAATTTCTCGAGGGTACTCCTCTGCCCCAAGATATGTATTGTCTCATTAGATTGGGTCTAGTTAGTACATATTTATGTTTTAAATGGACTGTTATAAGGCTATCGTAATTAAAAACACTTTATGACTATCTTTCCGGTTTTTTTTGCAAAATCCAGGTTTCTTCACGATCTTTAAAAATTTCCACATCTTTCTTTACAATGTTTTATTCTTTCAATTCTTGTTAAAAGCGTTCAAATGTTTGCGTCATCACTTTCGAGGTCTCGGTGACACCCGTCCTTACGCGCCCAATGCATTGCGATCTATGTACGTCCACCTAACCGAGTGCATCTTATAGATATGTCCTGCCCAATCCCATTTAAGTTTTGGCCTACTGTTGTATTGAATAACAAGTAATGTTTGTACCAAATGTAGCAAATAGGTAATGTGTTGTATTGTCTTTATCTCATCCTCAGTCTCATCTCTATACAGTCCAAATTTATGCATCAAATTTCATTTTAATATCAATTATTAGTATGCATATTGCTTGAGACCTTTGTCCAAATGTGGGTGTTTCTTGGATTAAATAATGATGATAAAATCATTAGGTTGTCAGAACAACATATTTTACAAACAGAATATTTCAAATACACATTATTATCATTGCTTCGCGACAGCAAAACAGCAAGCTCGCAGTATGAAAAATGTTAAAATAATTCTCAACTCCAAAATTAAACTATTTTTCTTACTAAAGTTAAAACATTTCGACTGATAAAGATTTTTTACTGTATTGAAGAGTGCTGATCTTTGGTGTGCCTTGCGGATGCGTGACAGTATTGTTTTTAAGAGAAATTATGTATACTACCTGCAGATATGATATAAGTGGCAAGTACAGTGACTTCTCTGTTTTATACATCGAAGCAGCGGCAGGCAAACCAGTCGAGGAGACATTAAATTCGCCCGAGAACTATAGACAGTGGTTACTTTTATCGCACATATGGGCCACTACTCTGTCTGTTACTATATGCAATTCAAAAACAAAATGCCATGATTTTGCCACTGTAGAAAAAATACAGAAAACTAATAATCTTTCATAATTCAAGTTGGTACATATTTTATGTATTGTATTTTCACTTGCTGAAACATTAATTTATGTTTTATAAATAAATACACTATAACTAACAAGTAGCAAACTGTTTCTATCGACTACCCCTTAAAACGCAATTATCTTTTCATGTCGATATTATTACGACGCCAGATATAAACGTAAAGGTACGCACGCATGTCAATAGTTAGCCGAGGAACGTAGAGGGTTAGGTTTTGGGTGGAAAGGATCAAATCGGGATTAGAGGAACGACAACCAATCAAGGGTAACTGGACTGTTATACCTACGCGAAATAAATGCGCCACATAAAACTTATTCAACAACAAACGATAATAAACCCTAACTTGTGATGTTAAGTTACAATGTTGCTTGTGTTGTTGAGTTTATTGATGTTTTGTTTGGAAGGGGGGGTAGATGGATGAGGAGGGCGAGGGTAGCGAGTGCAGCCTCCGCAGACAATCTTACAAGTTAATTGTGTTCCGTGCCTGAAGCCGCCTGACTACAGAATAATATCGTACTCACTACGTCGACATCTATATACCTATCTGTAATACTGAGATGTACCTACACTGAGTATTTTAGATAATGGAATAAATGTTTGTTATGACGTGTAGTATTTAACGTTTGAATGAGTATAGATATTATATGGGAGCCGACTGAAACAACTCATTATATCTCTGTGAATCAGGAAAAGTAGCAACCCTCATTTGTTGTGTTTAAAAATTACTATCTATAGTTGCAAAAAACCTAAAAAGATATTAACAACCAATATGCCTTTTTATTGATAAAAAGTTCTACGTAGCTAGAATAAAATAGAATATAAGCAAGCGCGTCTGATATCAAGTAATGGTTTACTATATTTTATGTCGAGTTGCGTGACGTTATCATGACGGAATATGTTATAACAATTTATTATAATTGTTTTGTATTAATGATCAAGTATATTTTTTAATAGTTTTCGTTTCTGTGTGATGCAGTACGAAAGTAGTTTAGGTACTGCGACTATCGATGTACCGCGGGAGACTAATTGTGTATAACTAGTCCTCATACAAAACACTAGCATATGAATTTCTCAAGATGACTTAACTTAACTTAACTTAGCAGATATAGCTCAATTATTAGATAAAAACTTAGACCATCTCAACATTCTTACCCCATTGCTTTAGATTACCGTTTAACTTATCATCATGAGACATACTTTCATGAATAAACAAGAGCCTAGTCTACATTATATGATATACGAGGAGTTTAATAAACTTTCTAGACATATTACGTCGTGCATCGCACGTAGGGCGGACGACTTGGACGGACGGGGAGTGGGTGAGGCCTTGTGGGGGAAGAACAGTAAATAAATACGCTGCGACGCGGATTTATTGCAAACACTACTCAACTCATGCAGATATGTTTACTTCAGAAGTTAGCAAGTTTTGAAATTTCTTGGTATAACCGAAACAGTGTATGAATATTCGTGACTTTACAAAATCTTAGGCGGCATCGTTGTAAAATAAGAGTTACGTCGAATTCTGTGGTCTAGCAAGACAAGTATTCCAATACATTACGTCTAGGTTCGGGTTCAATTCTCATCAGGTAAACATTTTTAATCCGCCAAATTATATGTTTAAACTGAATTGCAGTCAATGTCTTTAAAAAAAAAACATGTCAGGTCGTTAGATGAGTAAAATTGACGTATGATAATCGTTACATAGATTGTAATGGGCCAGTCATTTTTATCTTAACAAAATTATTCTTCATATGAATGTTAAGTTTATAGCAGGCACTTTCGAAAAATTATCTTGTATTTTGTTTTAAGTTATAAATAGTATTTGTTATCATTATATGCAAATATCTTTTTTATGTACTTACTATGTTTTAAACGTAATCTTCTTACTACGTTGTTACGTGAGTCACATACACCAACGAAAACAAAATCCACTTAATAACATCTCAATAGTAATGGGATTGACATAGTCGCATGTGCGTACTTAAATCCCGAATTAAAATAAAGACAAAGAAATAAAACATCTCAATAGTCATCATAATAAATAATATGCATGTAAGTACAGTTACCAGCATAAATATGGCCTGATTGACAATACTAGAGGTATCTGTTATACAAACAAATTCACAACATAATTTTCTATAGAGTTTTCACCATCAGATAATATTCATAGTAGAATTATTCTTACATTTGATAACATAGCCTATTGGCTAGGTTAATTATCATACTTTTACTAGTGTGGTATGTCAATTTATGAAAAGGAAGGCCGTGCATTAATAATCTGGCATTTCAGAGGGCCTACACAAGTGGCATAAATGCTAATAGACAAGATTAAAAATGTATGGCAGCTAACGCCAACATTGTCGTTAGAATTATGTCTTTTGACTATTATAATATATTATACATTTATGATATCCACTGTAAGTTAGATTTTATTGTCGATGACTGTACATACTTTGTCATCAACATAATAAATATGTACACATTTTGATAACTGAGAAAAATATATTATTAAATAGAGATAATGATTGCTTCCTAATTCTTAACCAAATGTAAAGTTGTAATCAATATGTAAATAAGCTAATAAGCTTCCCTAATAAATTTTGTCTATATGTTTGTACTAACAAATTTTATTTTATTTGTCTGAAATGTATTCATTAACAACTTAACTTAACAACGCCTGATACTGGTGCCAAAACAGCCATCGTCAAAGAAATATATTTAGTATAGTAAAACTCACTGATACCGTTAGTAAATAAATAACAGATATACGCAGCGTCAATTCATTACATTAAATTTAAATTAACAATTTGCGTACACATTTACATCACAGTATCTGGGCAGTCATTATGATTTACCAAATGCTGGTCTATTTAATTTTATGGATTATGAACACTACTCATTAATAGATTATTCTATTGACGTAAAAATGGACGATATTGCAAGGTATCCTATCCTAAGGTATCTGGCCAAGGAGGTCTATGTCCAGTAGTGGACGTCTTTGGATTTTTTTTATATTAAAGCCTACCAAAATGACTCCTCCTCGCCTGATGGTAAACAGTCAGTGGAATCAGAAGTGGTGGCCACCATTTCAAAAGCCATTGCTATATACTGCTGGTATGGTGGCCTCCACTATGGCGGCTGAGAATGGGGTAGAGAAGGGAATGAGAGAGGTGAAGAAAGAGGAAAGGGGGCAAATTGTGTGACAAACATTAGTCTATGGCTTTTTATTTATCAAGGATCGTTTTAGTCACCGAGGTCCGGAGTCTACGTGCGTATGTGAACACGTTATCATATCAACCCTATGATATTTACTTGTGATCAACACGAGATGTAATATAACATAATGTATGCTCGCATGCGTGTGTTCATGCGTCTATCCTTGTGTAATATGTAGTATCGTAAAACTGTAATATAGACACTACAATTGCATTCATCAGTGTCACTATCAGGCTGATCAGAGGTGACAACCATTTTTTGCCATCATTTTGTCAATCATCTGCACTCAGTTCTGCGTTGTAAATGCAAAATTCAATTTCTCGAGGGTACTCCTCTGCCCCAAGATATGTTTTGTCTCATTAGATTGGGTCTAGTTAGTACATATTTATGTTTTAAATGGACTGTTATAAGGCTATCGTAATTAAAAACACTTTATGACTATCTTTCCGGTTTTTTTTGCAAAATCCAGGTTTCTTCACGATCTTCAAAAATTTCCACATCTTTCTTTACAATGTTTTATTCTTTCAATTCTTGTTAAAAGCATTCAAATGTTTGCGTCATCACTTTCGAGGTCTCGGTGACACCCGTCCTTAGGCGCCCAATGCATTGCGATCTATGTACGTCCACCTAACCGAGTGCATCTTACAGATATGTCCTGCCCAATCCCATTTAAGTTTTGGCCTACTGTTGTATTGAATAACAAGTAATGTTTGTACCAAATGTAGCAAATAGGTAATGTGTTGTATTGTCTTTATCTCATCCTCAGTCTCATCTCTATACAGTCCAAATTTATGCATCAAATTTCATTTTAATATCAATTATTAGTATGCATATTGCTTGAGACCTTTGTCCAAATGTGGGTGTTTCTTGGATTAAATAATGATGATAAAATCATTAGGTTGTCAGAACAACATATTTTACAAACAGAATATTTTAAATACACATTATTATCATTGCTTCGCGACAGCAAAACAGCAAGCTCGCAGTATGAAAAATGTTAAAATAATTCTCAACTCCAAAATTAAACTATTTTTCTTACTAAAGTTAAAACATTTCGACTGATAAAGATTTTTTACTGTAAGTATTGAAGAGTGCTGATCTTTGGTGTGCCTTGCGGATGCGTGACAGTATTGTTTTAAGAGAAATTATGTATACTACCTGCAGATATGATATAAGTGGCAAGTACAGTGACTTCTCTGTTTTATACATCGAAGCAGCGGCAGGCAAACCAGTCGAGGAGACATTAAATTCGCCCGAGAACTATAGACAGTGGTTACTTTTATCGCACATATGGGCCACTACTCTGTCTGTTACTATACGCAATTCAAAAACAAAATGCCATGATTTTGCCACTGTAGAAAAAATACAGAAAACTAATAATCTTTCATAATTCAAGTTGGTACATATTTTATGTATTGTATTTTCACTTGCTGAAACATTAATTTATGTTTTATAAATAAATACACTATAACTAACAAGTAGCAAACTGTTTCTATCGACTACCCCTTAAAACGCAATTATCTTTTCATGTCGATATTATTACGACGCCAGATATAAACGTAAAGGTACGCACGCATGTCAATAGTTAGCCGAGGAACGTAGAGGGTTAGGTTTTGGGTGGAAAGGATCAAATCGGGATTAGAGGAACGACAACCAATCAAGGGTAACTGGACTGTTATACCTACGCGAAATAAATGCGCCACATAAAACTTATTCAACAACAAACGATAATAAACCCTAACTTGTGATGTTAAGTTACAATGTTGCTTGTGTTGTTGAGTTTATTGATGTTTTGTTTGGAAGGGAGGGTAGATGGATGAGGAGGGCGAGGGTAGCGAGTGCAGCCTCCGCAGACAATCTTACAAGTTAATTGTGTTCCGTGCCTGAAGCCGCCTGACTACAGAATAATATCGTACTCACTACGTCGACATCTATATACCTATCTGTAATACTGAGATGTACCTACACTGAGTATTTTAGATAATGGAATAAATGTTTGTTATGACGTGTAGTATTTAACGTTTGAATGAGTATAGATATTATATGGGAGCTGACTGAAACAACTCATTATATCTCTGTGAATCAGGAAAAGTAGCAACCCTCATTTGTTGTGTTTAAAAACTACTATCTATAGTTGCAAAAAACCTAAAAAGATATTAACAACCAATATGCCTTTTTATTGATAAAAAGTTCTACGTAACTAGAATAAAATAGAATATACCTAAGCAAGCGCGTCTGATATCAAGTAATGGTTTACTATATTTTATGTCGAGTTGCGTGACGTTATCATGACGGAATATGTTATAACAATTTATTATAATTGTTTTGTATTAATGATCAAGTATATTTTTTTATAGTTTTCGTTTCTGTGTGATGCAGTACGAAAGTAGTTTAGGTACTGCGACTATCGATGTACCGCGGAGACTAATTGTGTATAACTAGTCCTCATACAAAACACTAGCATATGAATTTCTCAAGATGACTTAACTTAACTTAACTTAGCAGATATAGCTCAATTATTAGATAAAAACTTAGACCATCTCAACATTCTTACCCCATTGCTTTAGATTACCGTTTAACTTATCATCATGAGACATACTTTCATGAATAAACAAGAGCCTAGTCTACATTATATGATATACGAGGAGTTTAATAAACTTTCTAGACATATTACGTCGTGCATCGCACGTAGGGCGGACGACTTGGACGGACGGGGAGTGGGTGAGGCCTTGTGGGGGAAGAACAGTAAATAAATACGCTGCGACGCGGATTTATTGCAAACACTACTCAACTCATGCAGATATGTTTACTTCAGAAGTTAGCAAGTTTTGAAATTTCTTGGTATAACCGAAACAGTGTATGAATATTCGTGACTTTACAAAATCTTAGGCGGCATCGTTGTAAAATAAGAGTTACGTCGAATTCTGTGGTCTAGCAAGACAAGTATTCCAATACATTACGTCTAGGTTCGGGTTCAATTCTCATCAGGTAAACATTTTTAATCCGCCAAATTATATGTTTAAACTGAATTGCAGTCAATGTCTTTAAAAAAAAAAAAACATGTCAGGTCGTTAGATGAGTAAAATTGACGTGTGATAATCGTTACATAGATTGTAATAGGCCAGTCATTTTTATCTTAACAAAATTATTCTTCATATGAATGTTAAGTTTATAGCAGGCACTTTCGAAAAATTATCTTGTATTTTGTTTTAAGTTATAAATAGTATTTGTTATCATTATATGCAAATATCTTTTTTATGTACTTACTATGTTTTAAACGTAGTTTATAAATTACGCCAATCTTCTTACTACGTTGTTACGTGAGTCACATACACCAACGAAAACAAAATCCACTTAATAACATCTCAATAGTAATGGGATTGACATAGTCGCATGTGCGTACTTAAATCCCGAATTAAAATAAAGAGAAAGAAATAAAACATCTCAATAGTCATCATAATAAATAATATGCATGTAAGTACAGTTACCAGCATAAATATGGCCTGATTGACAATACTAGAGGTATCTGTTATACAAACAAATTCACAACAAAATTTTCTATAGCGTTTTCACCATCAGACAATATTGATAGTAGAATTATTCTTACATTTGATAACATAGCCTATTGGCTAGGTTAATTATCATACTTTTACTAGTGTGGTATGTCAATTTATGAAAAGGAAGGCCGCGCATTAATTATCTGGCATTTCAGAGGGCCTACACAAGTGGCATAAATGCTAATAGACAAGATTAAAAATGTATGGCAGCTAACGCCAACATTGTCGTTAGAATTATGTCTTTTGACTATTATAATATATTATACATTTATGATATCCACTGTAAGTTAGATTTTATTGTCGATGACTGTACATACTTTGTCATCAACATAATAAATATGTACACATTTTGATAACTGAGAAAAATATATTATTAAATAGAGATAATGATTGCTTCCTAATTCTTAACCAAATGTAAAGTTGTAATCAATATGTAAATAAGCTAATAAGCTTCCCTAATAAATTTTGTCTATATGTTTGTACTAACAAATTTTATTTTATTTGTCTGAAATGTATTCATTAACAACTTAACTTAACAACGCCTGATACTGGTGCCAAAACAGCCATCGTCAAAGAAATATATTTAGTATAGTAAAACTCACTGATACCGTTAGTAAATAAATAACAGATATACGCAGCGTCAATTCATTACATTAAATTTAAATTAACAATTTGCGTACACATTTACATCACAGTATCTGGGCAGACATTATGATTTACCAAATGCTGGTCTATTTAATTTTATGGATTATGAACACTACTCATTAATAGATTATTCTATTGACGTAAAAATGGACGATATTGCAAGGTATCCTATCTTAAGGTATCTGGCCAAGGAGGTCTATGTCCAGTAGTGGACGTCTTTCGATTTTTTTTATATTAAAGCCTACCAAAATGACTCCTCCTCGCCTGATGGTAAACAGTCAGTGGGATCAGAAGTGGTGGCCACCATTTCAAAAGCCATTGCTATATACTGCTGGTATGGTGGCCTCCACTATGGCGGCTGAGAATGGGGTAGAGAAGGGAATGAGAGAGGTGAAGAAAGAGGAAAGGGGGCAAATTGGGCCTCCGGCGCTCTCACTCACTGAATGGACGGATACTATTATCCTTACGTTGATCTTCTATAAGAGAGTAATACTTCCCCGGTCGATTCGGCCCATTCATGCTGAAACCAGCTTGGATCTACTACCAGTTGATATGATGACGATGCCAATCCTCTACTACTAGCGCAAACAGTCAACCGAATGATCGTCGTCGTATCACATCATAGATGGCAAGAAGTTGCTTACAAGACTTCCAATCGCTGGTAACGTTGTTGACCTTTATCTGTTCCATTAGTAGGCACCCACTCCTTCCCGTCGGTACCCCTTCAGTTGGGATAGTTGTATATTCTAAACACTTTTCAGTTTAATTGAGTTGTACTTACGAGTAGTTACGACTGTGCTTGTTTGACATTTATATTACTTTATATTTACGTATTTAAAAAAAGCAAAACTTTTATATCTAAGCCTTTGCGTCTATCTTGGCACATTATCACTATATTACTAAGTATTCAGAAGTATGACATCTCACCATATGTGGTTGTTTAAGTGCTGAGAGTTTAAATTCGAGCTTTAGTGTATTCTAAAAGCTCGAATTTAAACACTCATCACGTCAACACTAACATATTATGATATGCTATATCCAAGGTTCGAGTGGGAAGCCAAAATCAAGAGCGGGAAGGAGGCAATCGGAGTGTGAGGGCGGGGAATGAAGATTTACGACCGAGGCATAACGAGCGCTAGATGAGGCGTAAAGAAGCCCAATTCCGGTTATTATACCTACAGCAGCCTCCCTATAGACCATTCTATACAGTATATCTTGTATAAGTACTTAGGAAATGAAAATTAAATGAATCTTTAACGTTTAACGCTGAATATTCATTCAGGAAAAAGTGACTGCGTAGTTCTGTTTCTGATGATGAATGTACATGTATCTTTTTCCTTTCTACCTCAAACCAAGAACACAGGTTTATTTTTCATATTTTGTTTCTTAAAAATGTTATACATAAACTTATACTGTTCATATGGCTATGAAAGTAACAATGATACTTGTCAGGTATCGAACCCTCAGCCTCGTGCTTAAGGCAATGTATCATTAGGCCATCACGGCATCATTCATTGCTGGACATAGGCTCCTTCCAAGTATCTTTACTGACCGGTCCTGAGCTGTTCTTGCATACCGTTATTTTTACCATAAGTCATCAATCAGTTCACTTAGTGAGAGATCTACTAGTGTTATTTAAAGATTTTATCAAAGCCAAGTAAACGTCTGCTTAATTACTTGATAAAATTACATTTTGATTGCTTCTGTGGTTCGGTGGTACTGTATACGGACTGCTACGCAGCAGAGGTCACGGGTTCGACTCCCGCTCAGTGCAAATATTTGTGTGCATGAACATGTCTATTTGCATTGGTTTGGATGTTACTATGTATAACATGTAGGTATTTACAAAAAAAAGTATTTAAGTATGTATATCCTCACTCTAGAAACCATATTAAAGATTCAAGTTGACACTAAGTATTACAACTAGTGTATCTAAATTAAAAAGTTTTAAAGTAATTATGTCCTAGAATGCCTTAACTATATTCTAGTAATTTTAGTTCAAAATTCTAATACAACGGGGTAAATATTACCTGCAGACGGAATATGAAGCTAGGGTGCACCGCTCTGTCGTTGGGAGTTCACAAGGGGGTCGGCAGAGAGGGGCGTAACTAATTTCTGGATTAAGCACATTTGCAAATGTAATTTGTATTCATTAAAACATCGCAACACCGTACGTGTAATGTTTTTAAAAGGAAAAACATTCCGACATTTCATTACGGATGGCCTGTTTTGTGCAGCCATGTTAAATGTTGTTTTTATTTTATTGCCATCTAAATAGTAAATACATATTGAAATTGAATTACTTTATTTCCATAATATAAACCTAAAATAGATACAAAGATTTTCTTAAAACGTACATTACTAGTTAATTTCTTAGAACTAGAGTGTTTTTAGGATATTATTAGCAAATAGTTTCGTACTTCCTGAACTAGTTAAGACTGTATCTCAGAAGGTAGCTGTTCACATAATAATTATAATTTGTCAACACCTAAGTTTACTCCTGCGTGGAGTACTGATTTCATCTTTGGGGTAAGTCCGCACAATGCTTAAGTTCGTAAGAGCACCATGCCGGTAGTCACGATCACAAATAAGATGTTGTCGACCACTCCAGAACCTCACTGACGTACAATCAGGTGGTGAGGCTACTACAGATTAAGCTGATATAAAACAAATTATCTAAAATATTTTTTTACTTTTTTGTTTTCGTTAATTGGAAATGACCCAAATAAACTTATAAAGTAATATAAATTTAAAAAGTCACATCGGTACATGCCCGGTTTGGTTAGTCTCATTTAAGGGGATAACAATGTAAACCATAGATGTAAACTAACATAAATGAAATTGATCTACAGCATTAACCCTTTCTGTCTAATGTTCGGCAATCAGCGTTTGTTTTTTCATTGTTGTTATAACTCTATGAGTACAGTATTACTTTGAGTATCACTTTCTACCGTGGCGCCTTGTTTGCTATCTAAGTAGTATAAAACCCATTTTAGTCTCGTATGGGATCAAACCAATTACACGCAGTCGACCATCGTAACTGCTACACCACACGTGCATTCGAATAAATTATTTTGTGTTTATAAATAATGTAATACGAAGTTTATGCATATATTGAAATTTGTCAAAAAGTTAATACACTTATAGTTTGTATTCTGTGCCAGCAAAGTCAAACATTCGAGTCAATTATTACGTATTCTGTGGACTGTAAAAAACCTTTTATTATAATGATAAATGAATTATAAATACTATATATAACATATACTCAATAATAGAAATAGTTACAAAAAAATGCATTTTTTACAAGTATTCAAATTCAATTTAAAAAAACGTATTACAAATTAATAATATCTGTATTGATAACATTTTTGTTACTAAATAAACATCACGTAAAACCGTGCTCAATATAAAACTTATATACAAAACAGTATCGGAAATCAAATAAGCGTATATCAGCGGAGGGCATGGAGTGCTACGAGGCAACGCTACGAGACTACGTCGGGCGACGGCGTAGCGGCGTAGCGAGGCGAAGACTCGTCGGCACTCAAACGACTTTATTGTGCCGTCGTTCAAACGCGACAGAACGTAATAGAATTAAATTGGGAGAGGCACTGCTCCGTTATGTGGAAAATAATAACACCGAGTGGCTGCTATCTGCGTAGGTTTCACGCGCCGATGGCAGGGGTCTAAACTAATGGAAATCCAGCCAATGATAATCTGTTTTCTACACCATTAATCCTGAACTAAGTCTGAGTACAATCTGTGGCGTCTCCGGGAGTGCGACTCGAGTTTTATGCCCTCGTTAAGGTCCGCAATTTGTGGAGTCGGGCTGTTAAGACGGTTGCCCTCATTCTCTCCCAAATCCTAATTCCGACCGTGGACTTTCTTAATCTTACGATATTGAGCTGAAGGTAATTGTTTCAAAATTGTAGCTACGATAGTTGTTTGTTGGTGCTTTGGACTTGTTGGGTCACAGATTTATTGCTATTGGCTATTGTCCGTGTTTTATTGATTATGTTTAGTTGAAACGAGTATATGCGTGTAGTGACACGAACACACGTCGAAATTAAATAAGAATGCTAATAGAGTTTGAGTGTTTACATTATACTTATTGAATATGCTAATAACACTATTAACGATACAAAATAATATAACTATCAGTATTATATTTGAATATTCTAAATATAAGATTTTACTGTCGCCGCTGCACGAGTGTAATTCAATTCGTAAGACACGTTTATTTAGTGAGCTTGGCTTATCCAAATAACCAATACGTTAAAGAAATAGAGCTCGCAGGAGCACAATAAAAACGAAAGTAATCATGCAAATTGGTGAAGGAGGAAAGTTGAATTAAAAAGCGGGTCTGTGCAGGCGACGGGGAGGTGCGGCCACGGTGCGCGGGGAGGGACACGATGGAGGGGTAATGTGTCTTAATGACCGCAATGGATGAGCACCGTAATCCGCCCTCCAGCGGCGCGCACCACAACCTTTTGCTCCTGCTTGTTAGCTCCGACTATCTACTACCACGACACAAACCCTGTGCTTACTCAATTATTTTATATAATTATGTACATTTTTTTCAAAACACTAAAACTGATTTCATCGAGCTTCGCCTTGCTACAAATCTTAAACGAGGGAGGTAATAAAAGTGCACGTAATCAAAAGACGGGTCGTACTCGCTGACGACGGCGACATCGTGTCATCGACGATAAAACTCAGGTCAGCAATAAGAAGCACGAGGTGCGACATGAGCGAAGTAGAGCGAGTGTCGCACGCACGCCGCGCCAACACGACATCATCAAATCAACATTTGCAGATTCGCGAAGCTTTCCCTGGGAGATTTAGAGGTGGAAGGAAAATAAAAAAGTTCGTAGAGGAATCCGACTTGATCCCTGTTGCCTTTATGGTAATGCCGGGATGCGTGTATTCGACTATTCAATTTATATTTTTTGCCTTTCGCCTTATTTCTTTCTCTTCGAAATTATCTATCCTTCGAATTTCGTTTCGCACTGTATTGTATAAGGTATTCGATGTTTGTGAATAAGGTACGACTTTGCCTGAAAATATCACGAATAACCGCGGTGGATTGGCTTTGTTCACGACTTCAAAGAAGTTTTCTTTTCTTAGAAATATTATGTGTATAAAATCGTATGGTTGGTGGGCGTCATCACACACACAGAAACACACTCTCTAACTAAGTTTTATCATAAAATATTGCAGTCACAAACAGCTTTAGAATTTTGTAAGCACTTACAAAACACTGTTTAGAATAGCATTACACCTACAAATCACATCATCATTATATTTACCAATAAATCTTTATGTAAACAAATTACTTAATAGACCGCTTGACGTTTTATACTAAAATGTGTCCGGACAAGTAGGCATGTTCAAATTTAACGTTGTTCTTCCCTCATGAATAAATCATAAGAAGTAAGCGGGGCTCTACGCCTTTATAATTCTACATAATACATTAAAACGTTGTACAGATTGCCTTCTACTTTAATAATATGAACTTAATGGGTATTAGTACATACTAATACCCATTAAGTTCATATTATTAAAGGTACATATATTATTATTATCATATTTCACATTCACAGATATTTATTTTAAAAGCGAGTTTTAGATTTCTTCTCGTCTAAATTTAGTCCCGTTCTTTAGGACTGTACCTCGATTATAAAAACGATTATATTCATAGCAACACGACCTAAGCTGTGATCTCTCTATGCTAGAGAGTACTTTTAAAGATAATACTTTATTGGCAACAGTAGAGATTGCACCTTAGACTTCAAGCACCTTTGAGAGGGTACTATTTTTTAAGAGGCAATATTGTCTACTACCATCGGACAACAGTTATAGAACTGTTCCATAGAGTTATATTATGACAAATGTGTGTCGTTAAACGTGTGAATTAGAAAGAAGAGTTTTGATATGATTTAGTGCAGTGGGCAATATTAGGCGGTCTACAAACGGTCGCGGCATATAATCTTGAGTAATGGTCGCCATTTGTCTTCGCAACCGTTCACGCGTAATTGGACGGTCACCGTTCAAAATCACTGCTCCAATATTTGCCATGTGGAAAATAATGGGATGTTTAGCCTGTTTAATAAACGAGTGGTTATTTAAAAACAATAGCCGTTGCTGATAGTCCTCTTATCGTAATGTCATCTGGGTATCGTAGTAAGTACTAAATTAAGTGGAAGGAAAACGCTCTTGAAACCAAAAATTGTTAGTGAATCTTGATACGATGCATAAGGCCATTTACTGCAAAAACACCTAGGGGCTTTGGTAATATGTAACATTATTTTTAATTGGCAAAACTGGCCACCAGCAAATGGGTCACCTGATGGTAGATGGTAACTGTCGTTTATAAACCTCAAAAATATCATAAGTGGCTCACAACGACCTTTGTTCTCTAGGTCGAAAGTACTAGTAATAGTAGTAGTAATTCTTCATATACAGACGGAAAACAAGATGAAAAGAGAATCTTTGAAACTAGCAGTAGGATTTGAGAAATTATTTTTGCGTATGATATGATGTCCAATTCTCAAGGAAGGTTAGGCTATCAAACATCACGCTACTGGTGACGGGAGCAAAGCAGTAAGTAAAGACGTGAATGAAACCGCGTCGCTGAAAGCTAGTAAATTATAAAAGTGGTTTAATGTTAACTAAATTAATATTTTTTTTAAATACAAGACAAATCTAAACAATGTGATGATAAAATTGTAAGGTAAAATAATTTTCTGTGAAGTATATTTGCAATCTTTTTAGCGTTTCGATGGTAAACAAAAAAATCTATAACCAAAATTTACATTGTGCTGCTCCAGAACGCAGTCACGCTGACTACATTGTCAGAAGCAGCCATCCAGTTCTCCTACGAGCAGGTATTAGTGCACGCAGGGCACGATGTAAGGTGGGACATCGTTTGAGGTACACCACACAGACACTACAGATTGGTACCGTGAGTAAAACCCCAGCTAAACATATTTTCCTTACTTCGACCGACTTCTAGATTGGCTACGGCAATTTATGTCCAGGCAGGAGATTCCCTTTGCGGGTGACAAAAGGGTCAGGTAGAGATGTCTCTTCCCAAATGTCCTTTTCAAAGCTTGGACCTCGCTCTATGTGGTCATCCGTGGTCAATAAGTCAGTACATTTAATGAAACTGCTGCGGCTCTTCAGTCTTTGCTGTACAGGGACGTAATCGTGCAAAGGATGGCGAGAGCTTCTAATTATTTTAATCTCTCTGCGGAGCTCGCTACTACTCTGTGGACATCTAGGGACTCTATGCCAACCAGTGGATACAACAGTTGTACTGGAGTAGGCTTTATACAGCCCGCAATGATCCAACACGTCTTGTTCAATGCCGAGTCTACTAGTTTTGCATGGGCGGATATATTTGTGATGCAGGAATTTTATTTTCTAATCGTTAATTAAATTAAGTATACAAGTTCTCTATAAGACCTACCAATACATTTACAAACTGTATGCACAAAATATGACTTAATAAAATATCAATGTGCTAGCAAATCATATGTTTGTAGCCACAGTAAATAATTGACGATTTTATCTTCCGACAGTGATTCAGAGCGACATTTGGAGAGCCTTTTAAATATATCGAGTATTTCAGTGCAACGAAACAGCCAGTTGTTTACAGTGGGGGCTCGACCCGCGACCCACCAGCAGAGGGGAGTTGCGCGGGGGTGAAGGGAAGCGAGGGGCTTTTCCAAGATGGCGTCGTCGCCAAGGCAACGGTGCACTCGCTTCCTTAATCGACCGTCGCAACCTCCGCGCGTCTTCTCCTCTCATTTATGTATTGTACTGCACTTGAGCGACTCGCGAGCTTCACTGTAAACACGATACATGTATCAATAAACTTAGAATGCGCTACTGTGATTCAATACATTGTATGCTTCTCTAACAAATTACACTTACATTATAAATCTTATATACACATAAAACTTATGTATATACCTAAATATTAATCTTAAACAAATGAAGCACGAAGTGAACAAGTTTACTATTATACTCAGCTTTCCTAAGTCCGTATAAAGTAAATCACGTCTAAGTTATCAAGTCGTACGATTTACTAGGTACCGTTACCTCACAAACAAATGTCGATCGCGGCGATATCCCGATTTGTAAATAATGTACGTTCAGTAGTAGTTAGTTCGGCGATCAGTTAGGTCAGTTCGTAATCCAGTGGCCGGCGCGCTGCAACCGCCGAGGAGGCAATAAAAAAGAGTTATAGTTGAGAAGAAAAGGAAAGTCTCGCGTCTCAAGCCGTTAGTTAGGGATCAAGGGCTCAGCTCGCGCCGTGCGATAATCATAATTTTTACTTACAAGAGCACGAGTATGGCGGCATTAGCCGTCGGGCTCGCGACAAATCTTCCCTAACTGCGGCCAACTTCGCGACTCCACTCGCCTTAGCTCTCGACTCTATATTTTGTAGACTACAGGTGCTTTGTGAGCGGACACTTCGGTCTAAGCCAACGCCGAATGTAGAACGCACGATTAAACTGCTTCGTGGAACTTTATGCTCGTAAAATATAATTTTTATTGCTACACCGTTTGGTGTAGAGGCAAAGCTTGTATTTATTTTTTGCTGAAGGTAAGATATTACAGCTTTCTTCTTTATGGTTTATTACCTACACTTACAGTAATTATTGTCAAGTTTCACACAAATACGTACACGTACACAGTTGATTTGTATTGAGATTTCAATCGATAAAATATTATCTTAATTTTTTTAAAGCCTTCCTCACTGGACTACAAACTCCATATGGCATTAGTTAGTATTAATTCTCAATGCACTTAAACTTGGATTAACGATTAACCAATCACACACTTTACATTGTCACTTTAGATAAGAATGTTATTATGATAATGACGTTACAATTACATACTTGCTTATGCAAGTATTTAGTTCACAGAATCACAGTGGATTTTAACCCATTCGCTGTTTAATAACACAATTAATATGAATCACTTGGGATTATGGATCATGGGACAGAGAAACTGTTAATATAGCTTCGACCAAAGCAAACTTAAGATTCACCTGATGCTAAGTTGTTACCTTTGCAACAATTTCTCTAAGCATAGCAAAAACAATGATAAGAAAACAACCAAGACGTTGCCGACTGTGAACGAAGGGAACGAGAGAAGAGAAAGAATAGATTAGGGACCGAAGAGGTAAATGCAGTAGGTAGATAATTATATGGCAACTACTACGTTACTTTACCTTTCTATGAGAGGGTTGGTATACTTTATCACTCACTGGTTTCAGCATAAATATGCGGGCGTAAAATAGTTAACCGTACTGTTGTCGCCTCTGAAGTCTAAGCGATTCTAAGGTCCGGTTACCACATACCATTTAATGGGTAATAGCTCGTTTATTAGTTGTTAATAGTATTTTTATGTTTTATATGTATTTTTATACCAAAATTACTCCACTCTGTCTGATGGTAAGCAGTCGTTAGGGTCCATAAGTGATGGACATCTTCTCGATTGCTATCATGGCAAATTGATAGCCTTAGGTCTTTCATTGTACGTAAATATAAGACTAGTAAAACAAATAAATGATATAACATTTTCTAAGCCTATTTCATTACATCATATATAATACTACAAGTAGAACACCTATTTGTCCGTCCTATTACGGGTCTAACCCAACAAAAATATACAAGATACACGTACAAAAAATTGGTATCTAAACAGCACATAACGACGCCGACGTACCGTCCCAAAGTCACCTTGTTATTTGGTACAAAGTGTTGTTATGTGAAGTCATGTCACGTGGACTATGCGCACTGACTATGTGTACTAGGCAGGGTATCTACTGGCTGGACAGTGCGTTAGGACGAGCCATTCAAGTGTTATTCAGAATATGTGAACAGCGCGCACGTGATCAAAGCTGTGGAGACGCTATTAGTGTTAATATTTTTGAGAAGCTTTTTTAGTTCTTTGAAAATAAATAACAGTGGCAGACGAGGAACCAGCCCACGTGATGGTAAATGGTAACTGTCTCTTCAGCGGAACCGCTGCTTACTTACCGTAAAGGGAGTGGAGTAGATAAAGAAGTTGAAGGAGGAGAAGAAAAAGGAAAAGGGAAAACTTTCACTCACCGAAAGAGACGCTATAGTATGGTTACTACTACTCTTACGTCGATCTTCTATGAGAAGTTTGTATTTACCCGGTCGATTCGGCCCATTCATGCTGAAACCAGCGAGGATCTACTACCGCAAAAACATAAAAAGTAAAGGTTTTCATGACATGTATCAAAGAGAAAATAATCTTACCTATATTTATAAAATATTAATAGAAAAATAAACAAATTGAAGTCTCCACGGCACCCTAGCCCGCAGTCCTTACGGGCCGGCTCGGGCGGATTTGTTTTATGCCCACCGAAGACATCGACTTACCGCGACCGTCCGGCCGGGGCGTCTCCTTAATTTTATTACACGGCCCGGACTTCCAACAAAATATCCTAATTGTGTCTCGAAAAACCAACCTGGAAAATGGAATTACCAATTTTGTTTCGTCCGCTTTCTATAGCGTCTTATTGGGTTGGGTTATTTGTACCGTGTAGGTACTTATTTGACATTCTTGCTCACTTCTGTCTCGCAATTGTGTAGCGTTTGCTTTCGTAAAATTACTTTTTGTTTTATTCTGAAGACAGATAGGTACATAACGTACCTACGATTTACGAACTACTTAGTTGCATGACCAAGTTGTACTAATTAATTATTAGTTATTATTTAAGTATTTATATCCGCATTCTAGAACCCATATCACAAGCTATAATATATGCTTACCTACTTTAGGTCTAGATGGCGTTGTGTGTAGTTGTTGAGATATATTATATGTTATTATTATATTATACTTATCTACCTACGCCCGATTTCTAAAGGGCGTATCAATAGCAAAATTAAATTAATTAATTAATTAATTAATTATGAATTTGTTATTTAAGTTCCTATTAGTATCTACCTAATATTTTAATTGCTAAAAGCATAGTCAATTAACGGATCTGTCAAATTAGTGATCACGGTGTTTTGGTTATCTGATAATTTTTTAACGTAACGAGGCGGCTAATATTGGGGTCACAATACCAATGCTGTGATGACCACTGGCCACCATCTGATATTTACCACCAGGCACAGTGAAATCAATTTCGAACCTAATATAAAAAAAGACCAGCCTGTATTTAGTAAGGTGCAATAGTAGGTCTCTATTTCTCTTTCTTGGATATTATCTATCTATTACAATTATCTACAGTGGAAGAGTTTGTTTGGTTGTTTGTTTATTCGTTTGAACGCGCTAATCTCTGGAACTAACAGTCGCATTTTAAAAATTATTTTTGCGTATGAGAGCCCAGTTCTCGAGGAAGGGTATAGGCTATGTAACATCACGCTACTGGCTACGGGAGCAGAGCAGTAAGCAAAGACGCGTGTGAAACCGCGCCGCGGAAAGCTAGTACTAATATACAATAAAGCGGAAGAGTTTGTATGTTTGTTTGTTTGTTTGAACGTTCGTTAAGAACTAACAAACATGAAACATATTCTTAGGGACTATTTAAGTGATGATTAAGTAATTAAGTAGGTACCTGCAATAAAATAATAGTTCAGAAATTAACGTACGAAATTGAATCCGTGTTTAATCACATTATACAGTAGCTAATAAATCGTGATTGATCAATCAATCAGTTAGTCCTAGCTCATAATAAGGTCACTGCAGCACAGCTGCAGAGCAATGAGCATTCACACTACGCTTGCCCAAAGCTCATTTGCGATTTGTACTCTTTTTTTAACTTTTGTATTTTTGAAGTCATACTTCTTTTGGCGCGATTGGGAAAAATGATGAGAGTGAATTTTTACGATGCGCGCGCACACCGACAGAAAAAAGCAACACCCTGAAGTTAGTTGCGAACCTTTTACACCCTGAAGTTAGTTGCGAATCTTTGTGTGTCATATCAGTACAAATAATCAGTGTGAATAAATAAAAAATATATTGGCGTTTATATCAATTCAAATATTTATGTATGTATGCGTTGTGTTATTATTGGGTATTTTTGGATTGTTACGCCAAAGAAGTATAACTTCTTACGTGCGTACATGAGTACACACACTCTTTTTTGTATATTAATAAATATAAAAAATACTTTATACTTACTACCTTACTTACTATCTACTTTACTACCTATTATACCTTAGAGGTAATACCTATCTACTTATTTATAAATCAACTAGCTGACTTGGCGAACTTCGTTCCGCCTAACAGTCGATCAACATTACTTTATTTTTCTAAAATAAAAGATATTTTCTAAAATAAAATAGCTTAAGTTACTATACAAAAATTGAAAAATGTTATTTTGGTGTATGTACCGTATATATATTCATATACATGTAGTAAAAAACGGTTATTTCAATATTACAAACAGACACTCCAATTTTATTATTTGTTTAAATAAATAGAATACCTACTTAAAGCAAACTTGCCCTTTTCTGCTCTACCTCCGCTAACTTTTTTAAAACCACGCAATGGATTTCAATATAGTTTAATATTAAAATTTTGAACAGCTTTAAATTTAAAAACTAAAATGGTCAAGAGAACAGAAAGTTCAAACTTTTATTTTTAAAATATACTTTTGATGAAAGTCTCGCCCTCTATTATCGAATAGATAGTATTTTAAGAGCCATCTATCTACGAATAGCAGACGTATCGCTTACTAAACCGTGTCTTTACAACAAAGTATATACAATTTTCAATAGATGGCGTTTCACATGTTTTTAGTGATGTCTTTTTTTTATTTTGAACAATAATTACGGTTTTTTAAGAAGCTATCCTTAAATTAAAAGAATTAACATCCAAATAATAATCTTTACACACATCTATTTATTTACCATTTTTTTAATAATACTTAGTAATTTTATAGATAATATATTTTATTCATGTATAAAGTGTGGATTTTGTGATATGCTTTGTTACATTTGTTACATGCTCCATCTACGTTCTGGGTGTAGAGATGGGTTGTACTAAGTAAATCCGGTACTAGGTGCGCCTAATCCTAGTCCGTCCGAATACTAGATCCAAATACTTGTTCCACTTAGTCCACCTAGTCTAAACCATATTATGTTATGTTCCATTACTTGGTAAATAAGATCTACTTTATCCACAGTATTAAAGATATCAGGTTAATGTAAAGTAGGTATATAGCATCTAGTCCTTGCATGATACTCGACTACGTGTATATGCATGCGAATATCACCTCAATCATAGGGTCGGAAATCGTGTAATTTACAAAATACTAGGTAGATCAAGTCAAAGATCAAGTATTTCGAAAACTACTTAGAATAGGTGCGGCGGCCGGCCGCGGCCCGGCCTTGTAAAATACCTAGTGCGCGAATCTGTTTTATTAAATACGCCTCATCTCTATTTGTGCGTATTTCATTTCACTCAATGATCACTCGTCCAGTCGTCTGTCACTTCTGTCAGTCACGTCAGTCGTTTCCGAATTGGTCATTGGATGACTTGTCATTGTCGATACGCAATAACTTTCAAACAAAGTGATTTTATCTTTAATTGTTTTGTTTTTTAGTCGTAGAGTACGAAACTGGATTTCATTAGATAAAGAGAAACTTTAAAAATGACAAACACGTACGTTGTTTGTCTCGTCGCTCTAATTGGTTGTACGGGTAAGTAGACAATACTATTTTTTGTTTCACTTGTAATTAATTCGTGTTTTCCTTCTTTAAATATTTCAATGGACTCTAATAAATAAGGTTATTACGATAAGGTATATTCTAGAAAGATTTATTGATTGATACGACTTGAGAATATGAAATTACCCTCTACTATTTTCAATCGTAATTACACGTATTTTGTTGCGGCATTTTCATCTGTTACATGATAACTAGGTACAAACTCATTACATATTTTATAAATTCATTGGCTTCCAATTCAATCTAAACATTTTATTGCTTATCTATCAATCATAGTACCTACCTAGGTACCTAATGCGCTAGTGATGCTCCTGGTGTTGCAAGCGTCCATAGGCTACGGTAACTGCTTACCATCAGGCGGGCCGTATGCTTGTTTGTCACTTTAGTCGTATAAAGAAAAAGTAAAAACCTAAAAAAAAAATTGTCGCTAAATTTATTGTTGTTATTTTGTAAAATTTTTCAAAGTAAACATAGTTTACTCTTAATTCATTTTCAAGAATAGGCAACAATACAATAGCACCTACAACATAATTAGGCAAGAGTAGTACCTAGGTATAAATTCAATTCAATAGCACCTGCACCGTAATGACTATGTAAGTGAAATAAAACAAACATGTGCATTTAATGTTATACATTATTTACTTGTCCTTTTTTCTTTCTGAAATGTATGATTCACATACACAGAAAACAAAGAAAGGTTATTATCAATTTCATTACAATAGTATCTTGCCACGGCACGGTTTCACCTGCGTCTTTGCTTAATGCTCTGCTCTTGTCGTCAGTAGCGTGATAATACATAGCCTATAACCTTCCTCAAGAACTGGACTATCATAAGCAAGAATTTTTCAAATCTGACTGGTAGTTCCAGAGATTAGCGTGTTCAACCAAACAAACAAACTAACACACCACATCTATCTATAGATGTGGATCCACAATGAAACATAATCCTCTTTACCAGTAGCTGATGAATCATACCTATTACTCAGGTACAGCTGTTTATGTTCAGTATTAGGGTTTATAGTTACATCACTGTTTTCTAATAGTTTAACTTTATTGTTTAGGTACATTATTTATTTACTTATTACTGATTAGATAATCATTATTATACCTACAATTTAAAAGAAACATATTTTTGTAATAGTCCTTTCTGCATCTGAATTTGCAAATGTTGATGAATTCCTTTAGTTGCTAAATGAGTACATAATCTCAGTATTGATACATTTGTTTTTTCTATATGGTATACTCATACATAACATGTATTTCTTGTGGTATTACGAAAAAAGAGGTATCGGTCTAGTAAAGAATGCATTAAGACCTCAATCATTACATTTTTACCAAAGAGGTATTCTAATAATAGTACTCTGCAGAAAATTAAGTGATGTATCAATAACTTTTGAGAAGGTTCTAGAAAATTGTAAGTAAGTACCTCAAATTGTAACTCAGGTGATAAAAAAAAGAGTTTCTAGCCAGTTCTTATCATGCCTTAACTTGTCATTGCACTGACTGAATGCAAATTGCTGACATCTTTTATGTAGTTACAAAAAAAAAATAAGTACCTAAGTATGTATATCCACATTCTAGAACCCATATCACAAGCTATCTAGGCTTACTTTGGGTCTTGATAGTGTTGTGTTGTTATTACGGAACGGGGCTTTTGGTAAATGGACAGGATGTTCCGAAGGGCTAATTAATCTGTCATAGTAGGTAGGTACTATCATTTCAGTAGTCTGTGTATTTCAGTAGTCTGGCAAATAGGTTTATCAGATGTCATTGGTCAAGTACCTATATCACTAGTAATGCTAGTGATATACCTACTTGGGTATTTTATATTAGTAACCCATACATAAACATAGGCATATGAAAGTTTCATTCAAATGCAATATCACACATAGTAAGTTAAGAGTGGTAGAAAATACAAAATTTTAAAAATTTTATTGCTAATGTTTGAGACTGCTTAGAGAATGTTAGTTCACATTTCTCTCGTACTTAATAAATTTGTTTTCCAAGATCTAAACAATGATTAGTAAATACTTTTACATCATTATTATTTCATATTAATAAGATTCATATAGCTAACCAATAAGTAATGATTGTATATGAAATTCCTACAAAATTTATTATAGGTAGGTATATCTCTATTTTAAAATTTCTGCAGCTATTTTTGAATTAACTTTCTAAAATCCTTAATTAATATGATCCGGTTCTAGATTACAGAAATCGGTCATATAATAGTACTCCAGTAAGTAGTTAGTATTTATTTGCTTTTGTTTGTTCTTATCTGAGCATCCACTTGTGTATGTAATGGTTAGCAGTGATAAGCGCCGTTTGACCCCGCTGATCAACTTGTTTTGCTACTGTTATTTTTATTATTTATAATAATAAGTTGGATTTATAACTTTACATATCATGATCATTATGAATTCGTAAGACATAACATTTTATTATGGTTCTTTTTACCACCCATGCCTTGCATTGTCATGCTCACTAAAATGTCATGACTTGTGGTGTCGTATTGGCCGGGTCATCACCTTCCCTCTTATATGGCGAAGGTGATGATGGCTGGTCTGTGCGTCATGCTCGTGAACGGGTGCTACCTGGGATGACTGGTCAATCTTGGCATGGCATACATTTAATACTTAATTCAGTATTACCTTGTAGTTCAAAATGGCTGGGAAATGCATTTACTTTTTTTTAATTTTTATTAAAATACGTAGTCAAATTACCATACTAGATGAAACTAAATAATTAAAATCCTCTATTTTCGTTTCTTTTCTTTTTTCAAAAATGTTATTAAATAATTAGTTGTTTTGTAATAATTACTTTGTATGGTTCTTTGGTTGCGTTGATCTGTTAAAATTGTTAACTCATACAAAAAATTGTAATTATCTGGCGATTAAAAAGAGTGGCGTGAGTTTCTTGCCAGTTCTTCTCACAGCTCTACCTCGTCAGCGAACTGGCTGTAGGTTAATTAGCTGACTTCATGTAATTTGACTTTTCATAAGTATCATTCTTTATGATCAAAATGAAATAAATACTTTGACTTTGACTTTGACTTTACTAGCTACCCGACCCGGCTTCGCTAGTTACAAATTATCTTGAGATATAAATGGCATGTATTATGTATATAAACCTTTGGAAAGACATTTTCTGAATGATAGTGAAAACCTCATCAAAATCCGTTGATTAGTTTAGAAGATCTAAGCACAAACATCCCGACTTATTTAGTTTTATACTATGTTTAGATATTATGTTTGTATTTTGTTTACAGGATTATCTTTAGGGATCCCAGATGAATGCCACAAGGGACCTGCAGTATGGTGTAAAAGTATAAAGTAAGTTGGTTTATTAATCTGTCTCATAAAATTCTTTATCTTTACACTGTGTTTATTCAAACGCAATGACCTAGAAATAACTATTGCTGATTGTTTGAATATAAACATTGCATAAATGTAAACAATGATTTGTCATAATACAAATAATTCTTCATATCTGCTAAAAGACTTCTGCTGGACAGCAATCTCTAGGATAAGCAAAACTTGAGGGGTGTTTCTGGTGTTTGAGAGAAAGCATTGATCTCTCAACATAGGCATATCATATAATTAGACTAATCTAACCACTGCGATACTCCGGCAGTCTACATTTGAAGCCGATATAGGTTTGCACCTTAGAACTAGGGGCGTAGCTACGGCCATATCTGCCGTATCTGTTAAGTTACTCAGAAGCCCGTTTAGGGCAAGCTACCCTGTTTCTCAGGTCGCAGCTGCCAATATGTAAAATGCGATTTAGCTATTCAACTAATAAGGCGTGTTCATGTAATATGTTGAATATCATTTAAAGCACGAGATATATTTTTATTAGAATACAAAACACCAGATGCGCATTTCCTATTATATATTTATGCTATATTTTACTGATATCCCATTATATTGTTACGACATCCTTTACAAAAGGTATAAACATTTATATAAGTGCACTTCCCTATTGACATGTTATGAGAACGTTAATTCTGATTCATGTTCACACAGACTGGGGGCGGCTTGTGGGGCCGTTGATCATTGCCTAGCGACGCTCTGGGATAAACAGAATGACACCGTGACACCTAATGGCATATCCAACAAGTTTATCCGGTTCTTCAGACAACTGAAGGATATTAGAGAACTTATTAACGAGGTTGGTATTTTATAACTAGCACGTAGTACAGTTTTGTAGTCGAAATGGTCCAGTGGATAGGGCACCCGCATCGTAAACACGAGGTAGTGGGTTCGAATCCGGGCAAGTACCAATGTGATTTTTCAAATCATATGTACTTTCTAAGTTTACCTTGGACATTTCTGACTGACGGTGAAGGAAAACATCGTGAGGAAACCTGGACTTAAAAGTCTGAAATTACCAATCCGCCTTGAGCAAGCGTGGTGATTAATGCTCATGCCTTAGCTGTATGAGAAGAGGCCTTTGCCCTGCAGTGGGTCAGTAAAACAGGCTGGTATTATTATTATTTTATTACATAGTACAGTTTTGTAAACTACGAAAATTATTAAAATAAAACCCGTTTTGATGCAGATTGTCTATTGCGATGTTTGTGGTCTGTTTTTGTTATACTATTGCTCCACCTGCGTCGTAACGCGTTATTAAAGGCGTTTACCAAGTCATAACACAAATGTAGCCAACAGTTTATTGCCGTTAAAAGGATGAGGCATTGTTAATGACGATGCGATAGCTGCTCAGGTAGCGATTTTTTCGACACATCAAAGGACGATTCGTGCGCAATGCGAGCTCGGCCTCTTATTCTAGGCGGCGCAGCGGCGTATATGATATGATTGTTTTTGGCGGGAACTTAATTGTTGTCGGAAATAATAGTGGTCGAATGAGAAAGTGTTGAAGTTTTTAGAGTTATTTCAAATAGAAACATGCCTATGGGATCCAAAACTAAAGTTTTTAGAGTTATTTCAAATAGAAACATGCCTATGGGATCCAAAACTACAATCTCATAAGAACCGCTCAGCAATTCTAACCTTCTTTTAATTCTTTCAAAAGAAGGTTAGAATTTAGCACGCTCAACTGCCACCAATGCAGGTGCTTTAACCTCCATCGTGTGCAAACAAGCCTACGGCTCACGTAATGGTAAGTGGTAACCATAACCTAGAGATGGCTGTGTTTACTAAGCATTGCAGAAGTAATAATGCTTAGAAACACAACCAACCGTTGCAGACCACGGATAAGGGAGGAAAAGGGAAACGGAAGACGACCGAGGAGGTATTTAGACTGCCGGCGTTCCCACTCACCGAACGAAACACATTAGCAAGAAAATGAGAGCGTTATCTCATCAAAAATAGCCCTTAATGTAGCCGCAGGTTTATTGACCATTAATTAACGCGTAGTTTGCCACATTTACTAACGCTAACATTAACGCAGGTGGAGCAGTAGCATTAGACGTATATTTATGGGCACATGCTTGGACATTACTGACTTTACGGTGAAGGAAAACATCGTGGGGAAACCTATCCACTTTGGGTAAACGTAAACCAATGCTCTTGTTTTCTGCAGTGGAAATATATAATTTGTTGGGATTGGCTGATAGTGTGCTTACTGGTCTGTGGTAACCATTCTAATTTAGGTATTTTTTTTAATAATATCAATTTAGGTAATTTTTTTAATAATATCAAGATTTATATCGTACCTGTGTCGATTTTGGTGCTTCGGATTCGAATTCCATTCAAAACAATAAAACATTATCATTATTAAGTAATCTCTTGTCATGCATATGTGACAGTGGAGTGAAAGTTATTTTGGGGGCACAGATAACCTACTAATAAATAGATTCAGCATACAGGGCAACTGACACGTGCAACGCGTACTGGCATTTGCTACCATAAGAACTCACTACGGACAATACAGTTGGCGCCTTTCAGTGCATTCGAAACTTGACAAATATTCGAACCTTTAAATAGCCAATCACAGCGCAGCTTTTACTTGCTGCGCATTCCGCTTCTGCCCCTTATTTTTGAGAGCTCGTAATGTTAATGCGGTTTTTATTATGGAGTAACTTGTAGCTGTTATATTATTACGTGATATAATAATATTAGTAATACGTAATACTATACTAATCATATTGACAATATTAGTCATATTCTCTCACTACTACTACTAGTGTTGAGAAGTCAGATCGGCAATTTCACACCTACTTATATTTATTAAACGTTCAAGTTGCGTTGCGATGTTTTTCTCATTTGTATATTGGTAGTATTCAAGGTTAAACTTAGGAAATATATTTCAAAAAGATTTCATTTAGAAAAATACTTTTGGTAGTTAGGTACTTCGTTACGAACCCGCAATAAAGAGTGCCGGGTGCCTTTAACAACCTAGTAAATCATGTGTATTTATTAGGTATCTTCATGTAGAACAGAAACTATTTCCCAGGAAATTCTTTTCAATAGTCTAGTGTAGGTAGTTGATTGTGTACTAAGTTTCCGTGTTCGATCGTGAACCGAGGTTTAGAGTTAAGTAGGTATCTGTCGAAATAGGTTTTAGTCTGCTACACGTGGCAAAAGCATGGGTACGGCAATGGACGTCTTATGATATTAGGCTATAAAACATCAATTTAGAAATACAAATCATAACATATTGTTTTTGACAACAGGACTATCTAGCAACAAGGATCGCGTCGGAATGCGATGATATCCAACATGACGACATCAAGGGCATCTGCTCAGATAACACCAACAACCTCCAGCAGTACATATTCCGTGTACTGCAGTCGGAGACATCGCCCGAAGCCATGTGCGTACTGTTAAGTATGTGCAATAATGAGGAAATTCAGAGTACCCTAATGGGAAAGGTAAGAATACCTGTTTTATTTACACGTCTGTACAAAAAAGGGGTGTTATTGGAGTTTTATGAATGTATAAACGACGTTCAAGGTGGTTAACCTTAGGGAAGACCTATATCCTACCGTAGACATCTTTCGGCTGATATGATATCGGGCGTGCGTGCGTGCGTGTATGTGTGTGTGTGCAGCTAGATATTTATAAATTTGTGTGAATGCTATATGGTTTCCTCCTGAGTGTCTATAACCATTGTTTGGTTCACCTGAGATCTTTGAAAATAATATGGAAAATTCTCGAACAATTTTTCCCCGCGATGTGAATGCGAGTTATTATATTATTGATATAATATGTACTCCACGTGTGATTATATGTGTAAAAATATTATGAACTTGTAATTAAATAACTATTGCTGAGACATAAAAACACCACCATCTGTACCAACATTATATTCGAGCAAATAAATTAATTTCATTTCATTTAAGGTATCTCGTATAAAGTACCCTGGAATTTGTGTGAATTTACAGAGTTCTTATGTTATGGTGCTCCCATACCAGGAAAGTTAGTCTGAAATGTAATGTTCCCCTTGTCTGTTGACTTCGCTTTTAAAGCGAAGTGTCAAAAAACCCTTGTCTGTGTACTTCGCTTTTAAAGCGCGATGCAAAATGGCGGTCAAAAAAAAATTCGACCTTTTCTAAAATCGGTATTACTCGAACAGTGTAATTCGGCCGAACGCACCGATTTTTACGGTTATAGTCGACTAAATGCCGGTGCGAACGATACCCAGCACTATAATATCCTACCAATTTAAATGTCAAATAAAAATTGTCAAAAAAGTTGCTTGTCAGTGTTGTTTACGCGCGCGACCGACCTCCTTGGTTGGTATTTATATTGTTTTAAATCGTTTATTTTATCATTAGCCAGTATTGTTTTTTGATACAAACGTTAATTAGGTCATGTAATATTTAATTATAACGTTTTATTCGTAAAAAAATATAATTTTGGTGAAGTTCGAAACACAAATGTGCAATGGCCTGTTTTTTTCATTGTGTTTGGTGTATTTGTATTATGTAAGTGAAAAAAAGCAATTAGAAGAGCTGGAATTTGTGTTTGTGATAAGTTTAATAAATATACTACAGTGTGGAATAACCAAAATTGTAAGTATTTTAAAAATTTATACAAATTTGAGCGATTGAAAAAATTTTTGTCAGTGTTGTTTACACGCGCGACCGACCGCCTTGGTTGGTTTTTCTATTGTTATATATCGTTTATTTTATCATTTACCAGTATTGTTTTTTGATAAAAACGTTAATTAGGTCATGTACTATAAACTTATCACGTTTTATTTTTAAAAAAACATAATTTTGGTGAAGTTTGGAACACAAATGTGCAAGTACCTGTTTCTAACGGTTTTTTCATTGTGTTTGGTGTCTTTGTTTTATATATGTAACAAAAGCAGGTAGAAGAGCTGGAATTTGTGTTTATGTTAAGTTTATTAAATATACTACAGTGTAACAAAGCCAAAACTGTAAGTATTTTGATAATTTATAAAAATATGAACCTATTGTTTACACTTACGCTCGGTCACGCCCCTTTTTCGCTCCCGCCCGGCATTGATATGGCTTAAAATATGATATTTTGTATGAAGAGGGTATATTGTTTTTTATTATATATAGTGTTTAATGTATATTAATGTATATTAACTATAACTTTTATACAAATACGGGTATTTTATTCGATTTTTAACCATTTTTATAACTTTAGCCGTTAAGAAAACCTCGACCTTTTTTGAAATGAGTATTAACAATATAAAAACTCTTTACTCGGACTTAATATATGTTTTGATATGAAGTATATTAAATGACGATTCCAATGACATAAGTTTTATATACACCTGCCATATAATAATTAAAAGATATGACGATATTAAAACTGCGCAGCCGCGACATTTAAATTACCGCATATCGCGCCAAACAGCTACACAGATGCGCCCATTCGCGCAATTTGGCCTACACAGCTGAGGGGATGGGTGAGAAGAACCAAGCATTAGATAAAGTGTGCAACTTGATGACAATGTTTAATATTTTGTATCTGAACTGTTAAATGCTTTTATATTGTTAATAAGGTTCTGTAGGTCTGGTGACGTGAACCACACGCTTTTATTACTTACATACCTTAGGCACCAGTGATCCACGAACAAATTTTCCACATAGCATAGGACCTTTGTTATAGATGTTACATTATATTTGGTTTGTGGTGACAAATAATTGATTATTTGCTCATATTTAGGGAGCACATTTATATTAATATTGGTCTATATACATTACGTATACATACATGTAAGTTCATACTACGTAATGTATATCTACGTTTGTTGCTTGAAGTGTGGATTTAAGAAAGAATATACATTTTGGTATAAAACATGACCCTGGTGCCGTCCATGTTAGATTTCTATTGCCGATTGAATGAACCTATATCTGATTTATATTTTCTTTTTCAGAAGCCGCATCTTTCCAAGGGTAAGTTTGCTTGAACATTTTATATAATGTTTGGGATATTATTCATATTTGTTTGAAATAATGAACGTCAATTCATTACATACCTAATCAAACAGCACTGGTGGACAATACACATTGTCTTGATTCAACGAAAAATAAAGTGTCATTCTGATATCAGGAAATATATAACTATTAAGTTGGTATATATCTACTTCAACTTAAATTTTTATTATTTTGGTCACGTTCGCGCTGCAAACGCGATGTTATTGCAACTAATTTATCTATTCACACGTTAATAAAATGGTAGTGGGTGCCTTTATAGACGACTTTTTCTAGCCTTGTCGAAGCGCGACTATCGCGCTGGCACAGCGCGTCTGTTTAGCTTAAACTTTTTTACTTCTATAACTTGATAGATCAGTGTGCTCTATACGTCTATAACCCCTTATTTCTAGGTAGATACCTACCGTGGTTTATAAGACTTTTATAAGGTTAAGAATAGTTTCCCTTTTCTAAATGCTGGTTTGATGCTTAGTGACTTTTTGTGCCAGTGTGTCCGGACTAGATCGTTCTTGTTGATGATTTTAAATGTTTACAATGGTATATAGAAATATGTTGATGAAATCAAACACAGATTTGAGAACAGTTAACAATGAATGTTTTCGACGGATATTATGTCATTTTCTTTTACAATAGATTGCGATTGCGGTTTATCCTTGAGAAAATTAGCTAAGCCGTCAGATTGAGAGAAAATTTAAAGTCAGCTACTAATATTCCTTAGTATTATTTATGATTCGGTTGTCGAAGTCGAATGACAGATTTGTAATCCTCACAATTTAGTTATGTAGGTACTAGGAAACTCGATATTCTATGTTTAGACATATTGTCAGGCTTCTTAAGTCAACCTATGACAATTCACAATCGAGTTTCGCCTAATAATTTAAAATGCTTACACTAGGAGGCACTTGTTTTATCGCTACGAACTCACCGATTTATACAGATGATCGGTATATTACAATCTTTTTAATCCTTTAGCAGTACCTATTAAACTTGTTTAATTTTTTGCACCATTATTCTCTAAGAAACGAGCGTTATGTAACCAGTAACTTAACAAGCATAAGTTACACGAAAGGCTAGGCGCCGGGATTCCACAAATTATCCCGAGATATCACGCATTGTTTTGTAGATAGATAGGTAAATAAGCTAGATTCTTCTCATTCCTCTGTTGTTCTATGGTAGAAATGTTCAGTAAACCTGCACTCCATAATTTCGGCTCCGTTTATATGTGATAGGTATCTTTTTGTGTTCGTAAATCAATTTATTCTCAATATTTCCTACTTTCCTCTACTGTTTTAGTATTGCCTTTAGAAATAACATTAATCTTATCATATGCTAGTCATACAACAAAAAATTTATGAACGTTGAATTATTTAGACACATGTGAACATGTTAATTAAGTAGGTACCTACTATGAGTTTCTCACGTTTGTTTATTTGCTTTTGTTTTTAGACTAAATGACTAGACTCGGTACATTATGTTAGCTGCTTAGAGTACTTAAACCTTGGGTAGAATTTTGTAGAGTACCTATCTAATTTTGTAGAGTACTCGATTACACGTTTAACCTTACTGACAAGAATAAAGCTATTTAAGTATATAGTATTACGTACTTACATATTTCAACAATCAAAATCCAGATTCATATTTATCACAACGAAACGTGAAACTTGTTTTCGAAACTATAATTAAGACCTTGACACTTGAGCTAAACCTATTATTATGATAAACAACAAATTTAATAATAATAAACTTTTTATAAAAATCAATTTAGTATAATTTATTACATATATATAACATAATAGCTAGGTACTATGATTAGTGACAGACTATTTATGATTGACTTGGGTTTAATAATTAATTCTCAGGCGAGCTAACCCGACAAAGCCGCCTCGTTTCCCCAGACGAAGAGGTATGCGTAAATGCACTTCCCCTCTACAAAAAAAAGGTTTAATAATTAATAAGCCTGGCCCGACGGCTAGACAATAGAAAATGTAGGTAGGTATTGTTTGAGGACAACATTGAGCCACGTAGCGCTCAAAGGTTTAATGTACTTACTTATTATAATCTTGATAGTACCTACAGATAGAATAAATCTAATGTAAATAAATGTTGCCTTAATGACTCATTGAGAAAAATTTTAATTGTAGATTCCACGCGCTAATGAATTCTTAAACAGATATATTTACATAACTCATAAATGGAAAGATACTGGATATTTTTAAGTAAAATATTGTTTGATAAATTCAAGTTTTCGTTAGTCCTGATGTTCAGATGTTCTCTAACTTGGCTGTGATGGTTGTTCTCAACATAGACAGCGTAGTGAAGATATAAATGATCCCGCTCCCCTAAGCTGTAAATAATTGTAACCGAGTTAGCTTTGTAAATATATTACAACGACCGCTAAGTCAATAGAGGCAGTCACTCTTATTTCTGATCTTATTACTAATAGAATGGTTTGGTAATATTGGTTCCACCCGCATGCTTTTAGGCTATTTAGTGGTGTTTTTGTGCGGTCAAAAATCGGAAGTTATTAAATGTAACCCTCATTTAATAAATTGTCTAATTATACTTTTCTCTAAACCATGAAATTGATGTATGCCGAACGCTCGTTCCTATTGGGTAGTTTAATGTCGTAATGTAAGAAAAAGCAGCTAAAAATCGTTTATTTCAGTAAAACTGTTGGGTGCTCACCGATGCACCTGGGGCCCGTCTTATTGGTGCAGCAACTTCAGGTAAACTTCTTTCGTTATTAACTGTTACTGTTAAGATAATAAAAATATGTTTTTTTTTATTTTGGACAATCGGTAAACGAACTAAGTCTGATGTTAAGGAAGTAACCGAACAAAAAAAAAATATTTCTTCTTAGTTCTAAACCATTTTTCTAATTTGTGGCTGCCCGATACTTCTTTTTGCTGAATATTCCATAGCGACAGAATGAAATCTTATATTCCAGTAGTGTTTACTATCTACTTTGTAAACTTATAGAATTCCTGATAGATACTTACAATGCAGTACCTTTTTACTTTACTTAGCAATACGCATCAACGCACAACTGATAAACAATCATTTACCGTTGATTAAAGACACAAGTTAGATGATTAATTGATTAGTTATATTGTTAATCTAAACAAAAATAAATAAGTGGCAAAAATTGGTGAAAGCCTATGTCCATCAGTGAACGTCTTTCAGCTGATGATGATGATAAACTATATATTTGCATTTTATGTAAGCAATTATAGGTCTTAATTCGACTATTATAAGATCCATGAAACTAAAGGCTCAATTATATTACATACCTACGTATATTTCCGTTATTGCCGTATAGACTACATTATGTTTGTATTGGCTCTACGTGAATTGAACAGTGGTTACATAATATTTATATAACCCACTTGTATAACAAGACAGACGTATGTCTGGTTACTGAGTTACTATGATACAGCTTAAGAGAATGTTGCAACGCACTTCGATTTCGTCTAATTGAAACCATAACACATTAATTTTGTTTGTGTTTTGTGTTCATTGGTTAAAGTATTAACTTTAACCAATGAACACAAATTGAACACACAATTATAACCAACAATTATGTTGGTTATATATAATTGTCTATATTGTTAGGCTATGAGATTTTTAGAGCCATTAGTCGTAGTAAAAATTGTAAGTGGTTCGTTCTTATTTTGTCTCGAGGACTTTTTTCTAGTTGTCTTTGTTTAAAAACTATTATTTTCTATCAATCTTATCTTGCCTTTTTTATTCCTTAGCACTGGCCGAGAATGTCAAGCGACCCATCATTGCGCGAGCCGTGTATGGTCGAAGATGACCTTCCCGAAGGACAACGACAGCATCTGCCAGATCTGTACTGATATGGTAAAACAGGCACGCGATCAGCTGCAAAGCAATGAAACTCAGGTACTTATTTACTAGATACCTACTGCATTTAAAAAAAAAGTGTTTGTGCTGGGTCTTTCTTTGCAATTTCACGACTTACAGGTATTTTACGCATGAGGAAAGAATGACGTATCTACTAGACAAGTTTTAACAAAAAGCACGTCTTTCATTTGCAGTGTTCTGTTTTTAGCAGGGCGGTGTCGTTGACTTTGTAATAGACAGCTCAAGAACCTTTACTTGCACTCCACGCTAATAAGATTAAAATACTACCCTGTGACGACACTTGTATTATAATTATAATCGTATACAGGCTTTTATTACATACAGCAATAAGTCTACGTAACATAAATAAGAAATATCTATGCTATACCTACCTAATGCTCTAGATTTTATACTTATAACTCTGTGGTTTACCGTAAACGAGAAACAGTTGAGCTAATGGAATCATGACTACCAATCTTATTGTTGCACAGACATTTCAAAACGCCAGCGTAAGTTCAATCACAAATAAATATTACAACACATACCTATATTTATTCTATTATTTATGCTAGGTATGTATTTAGCTCTCCGATATTTTCCTTAGGAAATAGGCTTACTCACTAATGATAACAATTGCCTATTAAATACTCTCGTTCCTAATCTAATCGCTACCGTGTTAGGTTTTCGGGTCAGAGGCCCTAGGACAATTGGCATAAATTTTTACTCGAAGAATAGATTAAAAAATGTACGGGAAAACTTGCTAACGTCAACATTGTCGTTAGCTTATGTTTCTAAGAATTATAATATATAGGTACAGTACGACGTGTAAACAGACTATCGAACTTAATGTGTACTCACGCGTGCTTATACGTCGGAATCGCGATTTGCGACTTATTATAATTGACTGAAACGGACGTTGATTATACTAGTAAAATTGGTACGCTTTTTAATACTATCATAATGTGATAGTCATATTTTGTAACGAAAGTATTGAAAGTATACCTGACATGTCCAGTGATGTTGATATAAATTTTTTTTTCATTGTCTACAATTTCAATATCAATAATGAAACTTGCTTAGTTTAGCGTGAACGGTAGGTATACATGGGTACATTCGGTCTTGCGAATCACTGAACTGTGTTAAATCATTTTCCAATGAAGTTACACAAGTACCAAGTCTGATAGAAATGGAAAAAATTACACAAAAATAACATACACAGTGTGTCAATCAAGACAATATTTTTTTGATTCGCAAATCTAGAACTCCTCCTAGGTGTCCTTTTATTTAAATGTTTACCTTATCTCTGAGCTTCAAAAGGGAGTAAAAATTTTTGAAATATACATAGATAAAAATCAATTTGTCGGAGCGATTTCCCTTTACTATGCAATCAGACTATTCCAGCCAAACTAGACCTACAAATATCTAGCTAGAATTCTTCTAAGGATGTACACAGGCCTATATTACGTCTTTGCCCACTCATAATCTTCACACACCTTTATGAACTAAATACCTACTAAAGATATGATTAACATTAAAATACTAACAATTTCTGTGAATAGGCATGCAAGTTGTTTGTCGTTGCGTGTTTACCGTCGCCTTCGAACGTTGCCATTCATGCTTATTATACACAGCATTACGTCATTTAATACAATGACTTGATTAGGTAACTGTTGCGAATGAAACTAAATTTTTCATTACTAAGTATAAATTTTTGTAGAAAGTACGTGGTATCGATATATTTCTAACTTTTTCTTTGATATACCTACCTATCTTTGTGATTGGGATAGAGCAGTACCGGATCCAGATCCTCTTCCCTGGAATGGAATCCATCACTTTTAATGGTAATGCCTACTTTTATCAGGCAGAGTTAACTAGGTAACTAATTATACTCTCTAGTGGGCATACTAGAGTGTATCGTGTTGCTTGCCGATCCTGATACGTTCATAGCATAGTCATGGTATGGTACGGTGTAGTAGGCAGACTCCTTAAACTGTAAGATGGAAGGTAGGCAAGTAGCCCCTACACATTTACAGTTTACGCTGAACATTTTTAAGCCGCACTAGGGAACAAGCTGTATATCGCACGTATCTATGTATGTTATTTGTATCTGGTAAATAATTAACAGATACAAACTACACCCAGGCTAGTAGTAAATATTGGATCACACAAAGTTTCCCCGTGTACACAACCTTTGTAAGTACAGCAGTTACTCTCACTCCCACTTCGCCACAGAGATAGCTAAAGACTGTTAACTCTTTCAGTTTTAAATTTAGTAATCCTAAAAGTAACCATTCTGAAATATGATTGCTGTTTTATGTCAAAATAAAGCATATCGTTAACGCACAAGTCATATCTAATTACATTTCGATCCGTCTCGTGCCGTCTAGTACCGTGACATACTAATCGAATATGTCATACTATTTGTACGAACAAATATCTACATAGGTACTTAACTGTTTGAATTCCCTAACAGTTAATTATTATCGGCTATCCTCGTAGTATATTAAATAAACTAATACTTAAAGTCTATAACTTATATTTCACAACTGCTGTCTAAATACTGTTTTCATTGATTTTAAATACCAATGAGAAATAATAATAACTCGTCGATATTAAAACGTTATTGAACTAATCGTGTGTTCCCTTCACTTTATTATAAACTATCATACACAGTACTTACATAGTTGTGAAAAAGAGCATTTTAAAATAGCTCAAGAATGTTGCAAGATACCTTCTGCCTACACTTTATCAGCTAGAATAAACAAAAGTTGAACTTACACCTTGTTAACGTTGTAAGTCGTTGTCCGATAATGTTGTACAATGAAGACTGTACCCATATGATCGTTCCAAAATGTTAGTGAGTTTCATGAGGATTAGTTTATTGTGCGATTCGTATTTGTTATACGTACTTGTTGTGTTCCTCAAGAACGTGTAACTGTGTAGGTCGTGCTTACTACTCGAGATTTGGAGAACCCAACAGCCTTTACCACATAAGTAGTTTACTCATATACGATTCACAATGTATCGTACATATTAGAAGTAGGTATTCGATTTTAAATGGAGTCAGATATTTAGAACAAAATTAATGTTTCATATTTAAAGCTGAAGTTAATTGTAAGATATTAGTAGGTAGGTAGATATAGTTTTTATGCTTAGACACGTCATTTTTAATCCTAATGTATGTAGGTATGACCTAACTCTTGTTATTTTACTTAATAATGTTTTGCATTCATTAGTTATCGCAGAAACGTGTTAATAATTACCTATATTATCAGATAAATAATATGGTATGTTTGCATAAAACAATAATGCCGGTCATACATGACCTTTTCCGTTATACTGATAATTATGAACTAATAAAAATATTACACTGTATGGTTTGTATAAATAATAATAATAATGATAATAATATTCTACCACATTCACACAACGCCATCTAGCCCCAAATTAAGCAATTATATTTGCTTGTGTTATGGGTACTAAACAACTGATATACTACTTATATGTTTATGTTAAGAGTAACATTAGTCTATATACTAGAAATTGCGATGTGCATGAGATTAACACCAGGGGTAAGCATAAACTGGTTGGCTCACACTATCGCTTACATAAAGTCCATAATTCGTTTACGGGACTTGGTGTACGTTTATTTAATAAATTACCTATCGACATAATGGATAAACCCTTAGACAAATTTAAACAAATTGTCAAAAAACATTTAATACTTAAGGGTTACTACACTGTTAATGAGTATCTGAACGATAAAAGTCATGGGATGCTCGCTTGACGAAGGAGTAAATTAATTTTAATGACATTATACTTTAAAGGACATATTTTTGTTAATTATTGTATGAATGACATTTTTTATGATTATTATGAATGACATGCTTTAACAAATAATTTTTTGACATTAATTTATTGATACATTTTGACATAATTTATAAAATGATTTTTTTTTTTTTGTATTAATTATAAATGACATGATGCCCGAGCCATATTTGAACAGTTAAGTACACATTTTGTATTGTTTTGTTAAAATTGTATACTTAGTATTGTTAAATTTTTTTACATTGTGATTTGTGAAATAGAGGTACATTGTGAACTCCTGTGGTAAATTAAGTTCATCTTACTTTATACTTATACCAAAAATTAACAGTTTATATAATATCTACATAGAAACATTTATCACAGTTCACATGTTGCCTTTACCTTTTGTAGCAATATGCAAATTGAGGCAACCTGTAAAGCACACATTTTACTTTTTAATTTTCTTTACAACATAGAAAGCTGTAAGTAATTAAGTATCTATAGAGTTAAGTGTATTGCCTGCGTCACTTTGCATGCTACTTGAAACTGTAACTTACAAAAATTGTAATAACCTGGCGATTAAAAAGAGTGGCCTGAGTTTCTTGCCAGTTCTTCTCATGGCTCTACTTCGTCAGCGAACTGGCTGTAGGTTAATTTGCTGACATTTTGTAAACTTTGACGTTCATAAGTGTTAATTTAATTAACCTAAATGAATAAACATATATTTCATTTCATTTCATTTATATACATTTTTTTTTGTTTTTGTAAATACATACATATTATAGATAAATTACACCCAGACACAGAACAAATAATCATGCTCATCACACAAAGATTTGTCCTGGGAAATGGGAATGGAATTTCTTGATCTCGCTTTATACTGTAGAACTGGAGAATCGATCACCTAAAACTAGACCACACAATCCGAAAATTGGTGGAATCAATCACAATAGTACTGATACCTAAACTATTTATAGCCTCTTCCATTCATCCAGTTGATCCTTTCATTCGGAATCATTCGTTAACAATAAGAAAACCTTAAGCTATACTAGAGTTATTAATTAAAATGGTGTAGATACTCATAGCCCGAAACATCATCTATTTAGCTGTCACTATAATACACCCTTTGCTAGACATAGAAGGATAATTACTATGATAGACAGGCGAATTGGCAGTTCAGTAATATCAGTCTTACACAGATTAGTGTTAGACGAATTTCTTGCCATCTTTTCATGTTGGATCATTTGAAGTTGTATACCTACCTATACTTTGAAAAGTGGGTAGTGAGGCCGTCACTTTCCGACCTTACCTAGTCCAGTGTTACAATGATATTGAAAACAGACCGTTTTTACAATATGTCGATCGTGTTTTTTGAATCTATGGTGAATCAACATAAGAGCCATAAAAGTATTAAGGAATTTAGATCATCAATCTTTTTTAGGAGGAGCTCAAAGAAGTGTTTGAAGGATCGTGCAAACTGATTCCCATTAAGGCCGTCGCGAAGGAATGTATGAGGTTGGCTGATGACTTCGTGCCCGAGTTGGTGGAGACTCTCGCTTCAGAGATGAACCCTCAGGCCGTGTGCTCTGTCGCTGGATTGTGCAACAATGCCAAGATTGACAGATTATTGGAGGACTTTGTGAGTACACATTACTGCAATTCTAGTTTTATTTAATTCCGCAGATTCTTTATGGACGATGGTGACACGACATGAACAGTTGTAATGTACTAGTTCACCTAAAAGACGTCATAGCGATATTATCTGGTATATTACAACTACTTTACATTGCGAAGCAGTGCCGCCCCGACCATTGTTTTACCAGAGATTTAATCCTTTAAATAACGTCTACATGAATTCAACAGTTTGATTGCAAGCATTCTACAAGAGTACTTATACATTAGCACAAACCAATGACAAGTCGCCATCTCCTTGCTGAAACATAATTTATCATTTACTATTCTATTATTTTAAAAAAATGGGCGTAGAAGCAGTCGATATGTAATTTTAGTTTTATTCAATTTCTAATCCAAATAAATAACTGTGACCTTTATTTTTATTATAATCGTCAACATGAACTTTAAACTGGCCTAAATGTAAATGGAAGACTTGATACACAACATCAAGTTAAAAATAGTTTCAAAGACATTTTAAGATTTTTATATTTGTTTTTATTTATAAGAGATATAATAATATTTATATTTGCCTTGAGTGTCCGATCGCTACGAATTTACAACATAGCTTCTTTACAAATGATCACGCTTCTTAGCGTATTGTTTTAAGTTAGGCCTTCTGATTATGAATCAGTTAATGCTTCGTCGCAGTCTAGCTAACATTTTAGTGAATCATAAAAGAACATTCTACTCTCAAAATTTCTACCTAAAACTCTTAAAATTTCACATTTTACTTTTATTTTATTAATCCAAAGGAAAATCAATTTTATGCCCATAATATAAGGTTTAGATTATTTTGCTAAGTAATATAAAAAGGCCTAAAACCACAGACAACACTAAACTTAAGCAGTATTTAACACAAGGTGTTTGTAGTCTCTATTACAATAATTATATTGTTTGATATAAACCTGTTTACAGTTTACAAATTAGTGACTGATGTTTAGTCATAACAATGACTTCAGGTTATCGGTCTCGACTATATTTATAACATCACGCCATGTTTAATGTTGCTTGTTACACTATTATACATTGCATTAATTCGTTCATAGACATTTCTACGAAATAATTATAATACCTATACTTACCTCATATAAAAGATTACGGCGATATATTTAATATTTAACATTGATGTGGATTTACACTATTAAATTTAGTTAACTATTTTATTTTTGAATGGGCTTCTGTATCTGCACTTAGACTATTTGATTCTGCGTTTCACTTTTAGATGTAGGTATTAAAAGTGATTTATACTTTTTAAGCTCTTTATGTCATATAGGTAGAAGCTACTATGGTTGACGAAATTCATTAAGTACACACAGTGCAAAATAGTAGACTGATCTATTGGACCAACTCTTTGTTTCAAACTTAAAACTTTTAGAGTATGAATTATGACAGTGAGGGCCGCGTGAAACATGTGAAATACAATGTGCGGCCGATGTTCTAACATTAGTTAGACAGGTCGAAATCAACAAAACTTCTGCTATGTGTTTTTAACTTATTAATTACTTACAACAACAATACTTTCAATAAAAATATAATTAATAAGTTTCTGTTATTGTTCTAGAACAATCACATGCAATTGCGCGTAGAATGCAACAATTGTCAAAGAACCGTTGGTGGACTAAGGAAGAAGTTCGACGCCACCTCCGATGACGACTTTGTTCTGGGATTATTGCAGGTAATTTACTGTTTACTATGTATATATGCATTAGTGTTACTAAATCTCGATCGATCAAGTGTTACTAAACAATAAATGCCTATTGTGCCCGATAAAAGGCAACGGGCTGGCCCCCTCATACATGGGACCCAACATAACTGGAGAAATTTGCGTGTTACACAACTCTGCCTATCCCTTTGAGGTAAAAGCGAGAAGATGTGTTTGTGTGGGTGGCAGACGAACAAGCGACCACCTCATCAGTGGTAAGCACCGCTCATAGATTTCACAAGCCTCAGTAATACTGTTAATTGCATCTGTGACGCTTCTGCCTACCATTGTAACCATGTACAGAAATAAAAAAGAGACATATTGATACTGTCGTCAGTACAGTGATTTCCTTTCGACCACTATAAATAACTTTATATCAGCATCACAAGAGATTGCTAGTTTTAATATGACTAATATGTTTCTGTAGAATTCTTCCTTAGCAGTACTGCTGCTTTTTGGGGCAAAAATATTCGAAATCTCGTTAACCTATCTCTTTCAAAAACATTAATTACAGGTATGCCGTAGAATGGACTCTCTGTCAGACTCGTGTTCGATGCTAGTATTCAAATATTACGAGAACATTGTAGCGGCTTTACGCAAGGACTTAACACCGGAGAGCTTATGTCATGTCAGTGGACAATGCGCTTATAAATACCACTCGCACCCAGAATACACCTTCCCTACTACGTTCACTGACTACAGGGAACACAAAGAGTAAGTACCTACAACTTAACTTTTATTCGTATTACAGTGTATGTTTTACTATACATTATATTTACTGCTCTTGTTAACCGTGGGGTAGTGGTCTGGTGATCTATAATACAGGCATTTTTATATCTAACTCAGACACCAACTTGTCACATATTGTAGACTAAGTTTTAATTGTAGATAAATAAATATAAGTAAACCTGTAATATTGTAAAAGTCTGTTTTTGTAAAGAGGAGAACAGAGATTTTTTGGTAGTAGATCCAAGCGGGTTTCAGCATGAATGGGCCGGATCGTCCAGGGAAGTACTACCCTCTCATAGAAGATCGACGTAACAATAGTAGTATCCGTACTACTGCGTTTCGTTCGGTGAGTGAGAGCGCTGGAGACCCAATTTCCCTCTTTCCTCTTTCCTCACCTCCCTCATTTCCTTTCCAAAACTCCATTCCCAGCCGCTATAGTGGAGGCCACCATACCAGCAGCTTAAAACGATGTCTTTTGGTATGGTGGCCACCACTTCTGGATTCCACTGACTGCTTACCATCAGGCGGAGTTTTGTAGGCTTTGGTAGGCTAATATAGAAAAAAAGAGGATCCGTATTAGTAAAGTCACACCATATTACCTTACTGTAGATGGTTATAATATGATATTTCAATTTACGCAAAATACGCGATAAGGAACTACTCACACTTATTCAGCTCTATTGAGCTTATGCCCATAAAAAATAACGATTTTGTATGGAGATGCGTTCGCATGCGGAAAGCTGAACAGATGCTTACGTGTCTCCATAAAAAATTGTTGTTTTCTATGGGCATAAGCTGAATACAGCTAAATAACTGTGATTAGTCCCTAAGTCGTGGAGTTACGGAAAAAAGCTTAATAATAATAACTTATTTTTTTTATTTTATTTGGTTTTAGTAGTTTACATAATATAATTTTATAGCGATTAAAAAAATATCTGTATTTCTTGCCTCCATTCTGATATTTCATTTGTCGTATATATTTCTTCTACAGTGACGTACCTTGTGAGTTGTGTGAACAGCTTGTATTACACTTGCGTGATGTTTTGATCGCGAACACAACCGAGTTGGAGTTCTCTAAAGTATTAAAAGGTAAATATTTGCAGTTTTAATTGATTTAATTTTAATACTCGTACAATTTCCGAGCACATAATAATATATACAATGTATTTCATCATCTGTCCTCTTATGCTTAATAAAGTAAATTTTTCTCAGAGTTTTTACCATTTAACATCAACATTGGCGAAATCATCAATCAATCATGAGACTTTTTTGTATTAAAGTGTAAAGTGTAGTATATGTTCTTGCTTCTAATATCTCGACCTACTAATAGAACATCAGTTTTTGTTTTTGCATTTGAATACCTATTATTTTGCACGTATCTTAATAATTGCTTACAACCAGAAGGCCATGTACTTAATCTATTAGCAAAAATGTTTTTTTTGTAACAAATTGAATCTCAACAGGCCTCTGCAAACAAACCGGCTCATTCAAAGAAGAATGTCTTCACTTAGCCGAGGAATACTACCCAATGATCTACAAATATCTCGTCGATGAACTAAAGGGTGATGCCGTTTGTGCCATGATTGGTATCTGCGGTAACAACACTAGCGACCCGGTTATCGCCCCACTAGTGCCGAAAGAAATGGCTGTTAAAATAATGGCGAAATCACCGCAATTAGGCAAAGATGAGGCGAACAGTTATAAAACTGATAATGTAAGTATTTTTATATGATCGACAACGACATGTCTAAATACGATAAAAAGCTAATAATTACATAGCGACTTCATGATACATTTATAAGAACTTTTATATTATTTAGGTGCCCAAAAAGCAGACGAACGTACGTGTAATCGCACCGGGTCCATTGCCCATCGAGCGCATGTTCGTGCGCGTGCCGCCGCCGGTGGACGGGAAGGCGGCGTGCTCCTTCTGCCAGTACTTCTTACATTATCTGCAAGTCGAGATCAGCGACAGCAAGACAGAGGTAGGGGACCAAAGATATCTATGTATTACTAGATATGGCGCTCTGTACAACTGCTATATTTCATAGTTTGATTTTTACACTACAACAAGCAGGTACGGTAGACAAAAGCGTCAAAAATGACTGTGAACCTGGCGCTGGTAGTAGTAGTCGTCGTTTCAGCATAAATATAACAGATTGATTAAGGAGAGAATAGATATTTTATTGTCTAACTAATTTCTCGTGACGCGGTTTCACCTGCGTCTTTGCTTACTACCTTGCTTCCGTCGCCAGTAGCGTGATGTTACATATCTATAACCTTCCTCAAGAACTGGGCTATCATACGCAAAAATAATTATTCAAATCCGCCTTGTAGTTCCAAAGATTAGCACGTACAAACAAACCTACTCTTGCGCATTTTATTTTTCTAATAGAGTATCGACGTAAAGTTTCTATACTGTTGTATTTCGTTTGAGAACTTCGGAGATCAAATTGTCCTTTCGGCACTCTTTATTTTCTTTCTCCTCCCTCATTTCTAAAAAAACAATTGGACTATTATGTCAGACACTAGTCACTATGTAAACGACATGAGAATTTTAGTAACAAGAAATCTCATGAAAAGCATAACACTTCTACAATAATAATACATCTCTCAATATCTGCAAACATGATTAATTGCATATTTTAACAACATTAAAATAATTCCATAGGACGAGATCATCGATGCAGTAAACAAGGCTTGCGATAAACTGCCGTTGTCAGTGAACGGAGAGTGCAAACAGTTTGTCACACAATATGGTCCTGCTGTCATCGCTCTGCTTGTACAGAAGATTGATCCTGCTAGTGTAAGTACTTCATCATTATATATTTTTTTATACAACTTTGGAGGCAAATAAGCATACGGTCCACCTGATGGATAACAGCCGTAACCTATAGAGATGGCTGTGTTTTCTAAGCATTTAGAAAACACAGCCACCAAGCCGTTGCCGACCACGGAGAAGAAAATGAAGAAGGAAAAGGGAACGGAAAGGACCGAGGGGGTATTTGGGCTGCTGGCGCTCTCGACGAAAAATTATGTTCTTACGTCGATCTTCTATGAGAGGGTAGTACTTCCCCGGGCGATCCTGCCCATTCATGCTTAAATCAGCGTGGATCTACTACGATGAAATATCGACCGAAATACGTCCACTGTTTAACATAGGCCTTCCCTAATTTACGCCATCTTGGCCGGTCGTGAGCTGCTTCTTGAGATAAGAGGTTTTATACAAACAGACGATTTTCGACGATTTTCCTTTCTAAATTGTACTAGTTTTTTTTTTTCGCTGCGCGGTTTGACCCCCGTCTTTGTCTACTGATCTGCTCCCGTCGCCAGTAGCATGATGTTACATAGCCTACCTTCCTCGAGAACTAGGCTATCATACGCAAAAAAAAAATTTCAAATCCGAGTGGTATTTCTAGAGATTAGCGCGTTCAAACAAACAAACTATTCCGCTAATAACAATTTATATACCTACAGGTTTGCCCATCTCTCGGTATCTGTCCTCAAACGGAAGAGGTTCGTCACGTAGAAGTCAACTCTGAGAAGTCTAACTGCCCGCTGTGCTTGTTCGCCGTTGAACAATTAGAGACAATGCTGAAGAACAATCGTAGTGAGGTAAGTTAAGTTATTAATTTATAAAATCTTTTTATGCAAATTCGGTGGCAAACAAGGATACGGCTTATTTAATGGTAACTGTAATGGACATGGCTGTGTTTCTAAGCAATGCAGATACAACGCTTAGAAAGCAACCAAACCGTTGCCGAAAAGGAAAAAGGAGGAGGACCGAGGAGGTAATTGGGCGACTGGCGCTTTATCATGTATTTAGGCTCTCGTTATCACACGTGTTATTTGCTTAAAAATATTTGTGGAAGACCTGTTTATTACGTTACTAATATTATAAGTACGAAAGTTTGCGCGTGTGTGTGTGTTTGTTACCATTTAGCGCCTAAACGGCTGAATCGATTTTGATCAAAATTGGTATGTACATAGATTTGGTGCCGGAGATGGACATAGGACCCTTTATCTAGAAAATCGGTCTGGTTCTCAAGTTACATTAATTAAACATATTTTAATTAAGCTGTTTGCTTAATTAAAATATGTTTAAAACTGCAGGGCACAGTTATTTACGTTATATATTCACTGTTAATAAATGTTATTAACAAGTGTCAATCATGGTTTAATATCTTTTTCTTATATTGTAACTTCACAGGACAAAATACGCCACGCTCTCGACAACCTGTGCACTCACTTATCCGCTAAACTGCGTACCGAATGCGTAGACTTTGTGGACACGTATACAGAACAACTGATAGAAATGCTCGTCGCAAACATGAATGCTCAGGAAATCTGTGTATACTTAAAACTGTGCAAGGACGAGGTTAAAGACCCTCTAAAGTTGACTAACGACCAGATAGACAAGTATCACGATAAACCACAGTTAAGAGGCGACAGGAACAACTTCAGAAAGACGTCGATGCTAGACGCGCATATGTTGGTGAATAATGATGTTGGTGAGTTATTTTTTTTTTACTTGAAGAAGTACTAGAAGTGCTTCGTTTCGGTATCAAAAATTTCATTCGGTCTCATAACTCCTACGAAAAATATCATTGTAATAGTGTCGTATTGCATCATTCAGATTTTCTATTCATTTCTTTAGGTGAAAAAATTTTCAAATCGGTAATGTCGACAAACAAACATACACAAAATTAACATTTCTCTATTTGTAGTATTAGTTTAGATTTTTAAAGACAACTAGTACTTGCTGAATAAGCCCTTTGTTGAGAAAACTTTACAAACATAATTATTAAAGAAGACAGAGTATCTTTGGTTCCAAACTTTGAAGTCAAGACTCGAGACATTGTTGATACAGTTCTATGTGTCCAGCCCATTGCCACTTCAGTAAAACAACTCCGCTATCAAAACTATCTCATTAACATAAAATCATTCAAATAAACAAAGAACAATCGAATATACAAATCGAACCAACTAAATCATAACCAACTCTGCTGATAGTTCACTTAAAACTGTCAAACTTGTAAGGTCTATCGTGTATAATGCATGATGTTTTTAATACTAACATAACAAAAGTGTACTCAGTAAAATGTCATGTATAGGTATAATAAGCTCATTGGCAAGGAAATCTATCTTCAGGCGAATTTCGACCTACTTGCATTTAGTTTGATACGCAAAATGTGCCTGTGGTGGGATATGATCCACTTGGTTCGATAGTATATTGACAAGAAGGGAATACGCGCATATTCCTAGTACAAAAACATAATTGTACAATTTTAATGAGTTATTTATTTATTATAGAGACGAATGAGATCTACGACAACACAGTAAACGGCCGCGAGGTACGTCGCCCCGTCACACAGAAGACTGTTTGCGTCATCTGCGAGTTTGTGCTCAAGGAAATCGACGAACAGATTAAGGATAAGCATAATGAGGTAAAATAATCATTCTTTAACTCTATTAAAAGCCTCTTAAATAAGACATTATAATCATTTTGAACTCTATTAAAAGCCCGTTAAAGTCTTTATTACCGTAGCATCCTTTTCAGTTTCATGAATATTTAGTTTTGCACATTACTTGATGTTTTTCGGGCTCTGGGACTGCCATGAATATTATGAACCTTTTTTAACTCTGGGTTTCTGTCGACAGTATCAAACCGATAGGCATACGGTAAAAATCAGTTTGAATTCTAGTAGTTTTAGTTTAAATTCTTTAGTTTCTAGCCAATCTCTATGATAATGAGATTTATTTTATTTCTTTTCTTATTGTTCGTTATTTTTTATCTATACATGATATTTATTTTACTGCATTTTTTACATTTAGTTTACACAGACAACCAAAATTAGGATTGCGTAACAAATTACTAAAACCCTTTTCTTATTTCTTCATTTTGGTTGCTTATTTCGGTAACTGTTAAGGGTATTAAATTAAAATTTAAATTTTATGAATATTAAATAGTACTAGTTTTAACCTGCATGCAAACTTGCTTCTACCGTTATGTAGGCAAAAAAAATAAGGAACTCTAGTAAACATTTCATAGTTGCACAGTCCTGTAACAAACGAGGTGATTTTTTTCTTTTAGAGAGCTTTGTGAATGACTTTCTTAGTACAACTTTAGACACGCAAAATTTAATATTTCAGACAGCATGTTATTAGGCAAAAAGTCAAGTTAGGCACCTCGCGAACTAGACGGTCACGACTACGACCAGTAGTACCCGTGGCAACCTAGGTTGCAAAAGCTACTGTTGGACTGCGGCCAAGTGCGCGAAGAAACCATAAAAACGTGCGACGTTTGTATGATCTTTTTAGTTAATCTGGTCGTGGTCGTCACCGTCTAGTGCGCGAGGTGCCTTAGTGACTCATATATAACCTGTATTATTAATTTATTATAATACCTTTATTATTCCTAATAGGACGAAATTAAGCAAGTAATACACAACGTTTGCCATCACATGCCGAAATCAGTTCGCTCTGACTGCGACCAATTCGTAGAGAAGTACGCAGATATGATCATTAGTTTGTTAGCGCAAGAATTGGAACCTCAGGAGGTCTGCCAAAAGCTGAAATTATGTGACCCTACTAACGTTGATACTATAAAAGGTAATATAATGTTTTATTATCATGTACTTAATGATTATGAATTGATATTTACTAACTTTGAAATATTCACTATGTATTGTATATTATGTATACTGAAAGCTCGGTATTTTACTCTGAGCTGTCTATGTGGCACATTATAAGAAATGTCTAAATGACTAACATAAACGTTTTGTTTGCAAACAACAAATAAAGCTGATTTAAATGAGAATTTATTTGCAATGTTAAAACAAATTTGTTTAATTTGAACCTAAAGCTGGTATACTCATGACACAATAGTGGAATCGAATTGGACACCATAATTTAGTATAGTAGAATATAAACTAATTTAGAATGCCTAAACGTGTTTGAAATTGATAATCAATCCTCTAAAACATTTTACTTTAATTCTGACAGTAAAGCTATTGACTTATATATAAGGACATGTTTTTTGTGCATTAGCAGAAGAGATACTAGACTGTGCGGTGTGTGAGACGGTAGTGATGGCGGTACAGAAGGTGCTGAGCAACGACAAAGTGGACAGAAACATCGTACACATCGTTGAAAAGTCATGCTTGTTGTTGCCAGCCAAGTATTATGACAGGGTGCGTATAAAAGAACATTTATTTTGTTAACCGACTTCAAAAAAAGGAGGAGGTTTCTCAATTCGACCGTATATATATGTTTTTTTATGTGTGTTCGCGGATAACTCCGTCGTTTATGAACCGATTTAGATGATTCTTTTTTTGTTGGAAAGGAGATATCCCAAGAGTGGTACCATGATAAGGAAACCAGCATCTGATGATGGCATCCCAGAGAAATCGAGGGAAACTTTCGAAAATCGTACTGACGACTAGTACATGTGTTATGTTTTTCATTAAGTATTTTAAGGCACTACTATTTAGTGAAGGTTTGGAATCGATCTCATGATGGAGCACAAAGACAGTCGAGGGAACTCCGCAACGATTTACAGCAATTACTTAGTGTTTGGACTTAATTCATTTCTAATGATGAGAACTTTGCTCCTATATGGGTTATAAGTGCCATTACAGGTAACCATACACAGTCGAGGGATTTTCTCAACAGCAGTCATGTCGGGCTTACTTCATACGGTTCAATATGCCAAAATGTTTAGTGTGTACAAAAATAATACCTAAGTAAGATTTAGGTCTACCCATCACTAAAAATTGTAAAATAAAATAATTTTTAACAAAAATAAAACCGACTTCAAACAGGAAGGAAAATTTACATAGCACACAGTAATTCGTATTTTGATTTAGTTAATCAGAAATAATTAAATAAGTATTTTATAATTTTGAAGTTGGTGCCAAGTAATACGGTATACGCAAAAAACATATTTGACTGGTAGTTCTAGAGATTAACGCGTTCAAATAAACAAACAAACTCTTCCGCTTTATATACTCGTAATAGTATAGATTATATCATAGAAATCAATACAGTAATACGACAATACAAACAAACACGCCCTTTTTTAAATCAAAATCTTTTCACACCTTTTATGACACTGAAAATATCCTATAGCCTTTTATTAACTTATTTATTGACAAATCCATATAATAAAGCTGATAGTGATGAACTAGATCTCAATATCTTGAAATAATAATGTTGATAAGGATATAGTTCACACGATAAATGGATATGATAACACTGCATTATATATATGATAGTACAATGAAATTTAAATGTTTTATTGATTCGTGTTTTTTTAACTTGCAGATTTTACCTTATTTTGTTGGTTTTATCTCGTGTACAATTAGTGTTATTATGATATTCTGGCATTAGATATAGTATTATATCATATCTCCCGGCTAACAGTTAGATTTTCTTGACAGAGAACCCAAGTTGACGAAACTTCTGCGTGACAGTTCGTACCTCAGTGGTACGAACTGTCACGCAGAAGTTTGAGGCAATTGTTACAGTCCATACTTATATTATAAATGCGAAAGTAACTCTGTCTGTCTGTCTGTCTGTCTATTACGCTTTTACGCCTAAACCACTGAAACGATTTTGATGAAATTACATATAGAGATAGAAAAGACCTTAGTAAACAACATAGGCTATCTTTTATCGCTTGAACGTGTTGAAATAGGGGATGAAAGTTTGTATGGAAAATGCAATAGAACTGACATCACGCCGGCAACAGCTAATATTATATAATTTATCTGTTATTCATTACTTGGCAACTATCAATGTTAATATTCACTTCTTAAAAAGTATAAATTTTATTGGGAAAAAGAAAAATATATATCTAATGTGATGTATGTTAACAGTGCCACACATTAATGGAGATATACGGAGACAGTGTGATCCATCTTATTGAGGAGTTCGGCACTAAGGGCGTGTGTCAGAAGATTGGCATGTGTTCTACATCCGACGCCGCTTACGTGCACGTGTACCGAGGCAAGAAGGTCTAAAGGTAACCACACTTCATAATCCTCTAGTTAATTTAGAAGTTGAAGAATACCGAATGCTTTTATATTAACTTATTTTTTTCCACAGTAGCAATCAAGCACTATACCCAGCAGCACTTTACAAAATTGCAATTAAAATATTGTTTAACCCTTAAACAATTTTTCCCTTTTACATTTGTCATGTAGAGTCGCATTTGTGACTTTTGACTTCGACTCTAGTTACACGCTAACCCCCAGTTTCTGAAAGGCTGATCAACAAAAAATTAACTAATCATCTGTTAAATCGCATGTGTTGCTAAAAGCACGAACAATTAGTTTATTTTGATCTAATTAGTAACTAATTAGACCAAATTGAACTAATTATCCATGTTTTCAACATGCTTTTAGGTACTTCACATGAGATTTAATAGGTGATTAATTAATTTTTCGCTGATCAGCCTTTCAGAAACTGGAGGTAAGTGTCGTGGGGTTTTTAACAAAACTTTAGTCATGTTACCTTAAATTAATAAATTTTTCCAGATGCAGATATGTTGATCGATGTAGCTGTATATCGTAATCTCTTAATATTGTAATTTTAATTAAGTCATCATTTTTTACCAAATCTTTGTAGTGATAAGTTTGATTTTATTTTAACTAAAACATTGTGACTATTTGTAGATAGGTGACTTGAATGTATTTGGTTGCCAGTGAAAGAAATAAAGGATTTTAGAAAATGTACTTATGTTTGATAAATAAATAGTCACAATAGTTTGTTTTTTCATTGAACCATTGCTGTATAATCGTGTTTAGATAAAATACGTAATGTTATATTCATATTACCATTGTGGGCTGTATTATTCGAGCAAGTTTGAGATATCTAAACAGCTTATGTAAGCATTATGGTTTTTTAGTTATATGTTAAGCATTTTGTTTTGTAAGTCTATCGGTTTCTCATATTAACTATAATGTTGAAATGAAAATAATCAGTAATAATGCTACTATCATGATTTATTTGCAACGATATTGTAGTGAACACGCGCTAGCCTGTGATAGCTCATTTGTAAACAATTTCTATAAATAAAATTGGGAAAACGTAATATGTGCGTTTTATTTGGTAATAATAATAATAATATTTCTTAAGATGAGCGAGGGTGTGCATCGTGATATGGTTGCAGTGGATAGTGGACTTACCCTGCTATCCCTGGCTAAGGAGAACTGGCGTAGGCCTGCAGTACTTACTATAGACGACCGTAGAATGGCATGGCAGAGCAAGGAGCTTCACGGACGGTTCTATCGTGCCTTACATGTGTCTGATATAGACCATGCTGCCTCCGTTGCCTGGCTACGCTTCGGCGATCTCTTTGGAGAAACCGAAGGGTTTATTTGTGCAATTGCTGACGAAGTTATCATGACGAACAACTACCGGAAATATATCTTGAGGGATGGCACTACTGACATATGTCGGGCATGTCATCGCCCTGGTGAGTCCCTCAGGTATATTGTTGCCGGCTGTTCGCGTCTTGCTAACGGAGAGTACTTGCACAGACATAACCAAGTAGCCAGGATCATCCACCAGCAAATTGCTCTGCGATACGATCTTCTGGATGTCGAGGTGCCATACTACAGGTACGACCCTGAGCCAGTTCTCGAGAATGGTCGCGCGACATTGTACTGGGATCGCTCCATCATTACAGACAGGACTATTATATCTAACAAACCTGACATTGTGGTGGTGGATAGATCTGAAGGCCTTGCAATGATAGTTGATATTACCGTCCCTCATGGCGAGAATCTCATGAAGGCTGAGAAGACAAGCAAATAAAATATCTTAATCTAGCCCATGAGATTGTTGACATTTGGGATGTGGATTCAGCTGTCATTGTACCGATAGTTGTTAGCGTAAATGGCTTAATAGCAAAGAGCCTCTACCAACACCTAAAGAGGCTCGTATTAGGTGGATGGGTCAAGAGCCCGATCCAGAAGGCAGTGCTGCTCGAAACGGCACGCATTGTGAGGAGGTTTCTATCTCTCGAACCCTTACCGCCGGTAGCTTGGTCCCAGTACCCGTTGCCGGTGGATCTACAATTTTTATATTTTTAAATGTATGTTTTTATATACTTACTACCTTACTACCTAATTTTATTTCAAATTATATAAATAAAAGAGAATAATAATAATACGTGGACACTATCACACACCGTCATCTAGTCCCAAGCTAAGCAGAGCTTGTTATATGGGTACTAGATAACTGAAATATAATACATACTTTTTTTTGTAAATACATACTTAGAATACATAGGAAACACCCAGACTGAAGACAAATACAAATGTTCATCACATAAATATTTGCCTTCCGCGGGAATCGAACCCACGACACCCGGCGTCGCAGTCAGTTACACTAACCACTAGACCAACAGTGCAGTCTAGTAGTATAGGATAAACTGAACTAACATTTTAAACGTATCGTTTAAAATGTTAGTTCAGTTTAAGAGGTGTGAACCATATATATGTGAGTGCTATGGTCTGTATGTCCGTTACACTTTCACGCCTAAACCACTGAACCGATTTTAATGGAATTTAGCATAGAGATAAACATAGGCTTTTATTGCGAAAAATGGCTTAAAGGGATTGAATAGTGGATAAAAGTTTGTATGAAAAATCGTCAATTTAAACAGAGATATAACACACATTGACATGGGCGGAGCTGCGGGTAACAGCTAGTATATAATAAATTATTTTTATTTTTATCTATTCCTCAATGTATAAAAGAAAGAAAGAAATAAACTGTTTATTTAATATTTATTAATAGAAGATAATATTTATTAGAAAGTTGAGTAACAGATCACATCATCACTTTGCTACAACAGGCATGGTCACCATCGACACTTACGACACTCATAGGATAGTTCTATTAATATATTCTTGAACGAAGACCGACACGAATAGGTTCAGCTGTTCCAATTTAAACTATGAGTCTTCTAAATTACCTACCTATCGCGCTGCAGCAACATACGAATGAAAAAAGGAATGCATACTAATATGAATTACGCACTGCTTACTCATCTCTGTCATGCATCATCTAGATAGCTTTGTGATTACAAATTATTTAAGTTGCTTCAAAGTGATGCTGGACTCAACCGACGGCACTGGAGTATGGCATCTGCTATCATCTCTCTGTTCGGCAGGTTGCGGCGCGACCTCTGGTTCGTTAGGGTTATGTCTTCGTAAATGATCGGCCAGCCATAGTATAGGTTCTGCCGGACGGTCATGGGCTAAAGCAGTCAGAGCCGGCAACAGTGTTGGAGTGATATGCTTCTGTATGTAGTCATTGACCTGCCAATGGCGAAGAAGCGGTCCTATTATCACTATGGAAAAAATGTAAATGGTTAGATATTGTTTTGTTATTGACAGTGGATGAAGACATGTTGATAAGTAGGTCTATGCCCACCGTAAAGTCTACGTTAAAGTTTTTAGTTTACCTTTAATGGATTTAGACCTAAGCCCATTATGTGTGCGGATTTGGCGTAATAGGTATTTCTTATTAGGTGCAACAAATAATAAATATACGAGTAGCTACTTCGTGTTCAATACATACTGTTAGGAAAGAAAAAGTGTATTTCCCTGATAGATTCAGCTTCGTTTTCACTACCGTGTACAGCGTTAAAGTAATCTCCGTACTGAGTGCGACGTCCGTAACACGCACGTAGGCTATCGGGCCAGTATGCTTGCGCCTCTACCACTCTGGAACATCAAGCAATTTTAGCACACCCATTAAGTATGTATTCTTTAGTATAAGCTTATAATAATTAGGGTTCAAAAAACGAAGATTGTAATTGCTTTTCAATGGATAATTATAACGATAATCTGATATCAGCCCATCGTCCATCACGCCTATCTGTTTATACCTAATTAGCATCGCACGCGTCTCATATGCAAGGTTTGGTAATGATTAACCAAGATTAAAATGACATTATCACTAAATAGGAATACGATAATACCTATTTCGTTTTTCATCGCGACTGTCCGTGTGTATTTGAATCGCACCATAACTAGTTGACGATATCACGTGACCATCTGCTTATCGTCAAATTTTATACTAGGTAACATTACATACCTACCTATTTTTTTCCATTCTCTAATTAGATGCAGAACTAGATATAGAAACATATGGCGTGTTTCAACATACATATATCAAAAGGTGTTCCTATACATAAAGACCTGTAGATTGCAAGTAACTCTTACCGATCGATGTCGCATGAAGCAACTTAAGAAATATCAGGAAACTGGATAGAGCAGCGCTACTTAGCCAATCGTGGTATTCGAAGTAGTGGCAAATGGGAATAAGCCATTTATTAATTCCCACTTTACAACAGTTCCTAACCCTTCTACCGTGATGACTGTGGTGAGTTCCTTTCGGTAGAGGCCTCTATTTCTAGTAGGTACCTACTAATGCCACATTTCAGGCTCATGATTATTGAATATGTTGACTACTTCCTATTCAGGGTTAAAGGATTTGGTAAGTATAAGATCTTACTTAGATTATGTTAAGACATAAACACTAAGTAGATATAATTTATCAAACTACCGCACCGTGCAGGGCCCATAAGAGTTCGCCATTTCTGAATACAGTTCTTGGCAGCGAGTACCATGGGGATGCACGGCCCACTCGACATATGTGCTACAAGGTGTGGGAAGTGGTGAGTACCATAGTGACCCCTGTACAACTCAGCTGCTTGTTCAGGTGTCAAACGAACATGTCGTTTCTGCAAAAGAAAACATTTATTTAACACAACTCGCTCTAGGATAGGTAGTATTGGCCCTTTATGTCAAGATAAAGTTTTTCAAACCTACTTACAAAAACATATAAAGAAAGTACGGCTTACCATCAGGCGAGCCTTAGGCATTATTTGTCACCTTAGTCGTATATAAAAAAAAATCTGATTCTTGAAACTAATATTTGGAAACTACTTAGGTAGGTACACAAATGTTTGTCGCAAGTGGGAATCAAATCTACCTACATTATTAAGTGTAACAATAGATATGTGTAACGAGAACCGCAGTACCTGCCTACTGTAAGGCAGACATTTATCAGGCGAAGTGAAATTATTTCGACAGGCGAATTATAAACACTCTGATTTTCGTCTCACAAATCATCCGTGAGCCATCTCTGAGCTGCTAAATTATGCATTACAACACAAAGGTAGGAAAACAAACTATCCAAGCTAAGCGGCCGTATAGTTAATTTTGTATGTACTTAACATGCGTGAATCCACCCTAAATAAAACGCGTTCCGTACTACATATGGATGTGCGTTTATAATCAACGTATAAATTGAAGTGCTCGCAAACAACGTTGAAATTCGTAGCCACTAATTTCAATGAACCAAAACTTTAGAATCGTTGGTCAAAAGTAACTGAACGTTTGCGGTTTACGTCGGTAGGTACCTACTCAAAAATCAACCTATGGCTGTGACGTTGTTTTGGTGTAAGTATATATATATTACGTGACATTTATAATTACAGACTTTTCTATTTATTCAGATTTCCTCATGATGCATAACGTAACTCAGTAGGTAATGTCTAAAGGACAGTTAAATTGTAGATACCTAAGTAAGTACCTACATATTTATGAATATAAAAATTCTCAAGTTTTCGAACCTTATTGTAGAGACGTGTCCTCTCATTGTAACAAAACAAGGAAAACTGTGAAATAAATAATATTCATCGCTCGCGAATATTTTAATCGCCACTTTTTATATCGATTCGACTATTATTTTATGCTAAAGTATTCTAAAAGCGTACACAAATAATAATGATCATATGCGATAGTAGAGTCCCCTCGAAACGTCAATGGGGAGTCATAATTAGTTTTTCTATGGTTTCTAGAGATAACAGCGGTGAACGCTTGAAGATCTGCAACTCGGTTAGGGTTGTGCAAAATATGGACATAGAAAAGAGTTGTCTATTTTAAAACCAACTTCGGTAATGTAATACATAACTCGTGAATTTTATTTATTTAATGGCGATGATATTTATGTAGTATATTAGAGAAAACTTGTTTGTGGAATATCAGCACATTCACAGGTTCAGCAGAAAGCAAGGGATGATTAAAATTCACATTGTGGGAGATAGTGACAGACTTCTCGTTTAAATTGGAGCAAGCCATCTAGAGAATACATCGCAAGTAGATATAGCTAGTGAAATATCTACTTAATGAAAAGCTGTACCTAATGTCTTTGGAGAAGGAGTTATCACAGTGTTTGGCAATCACCGCAGCAGTTCATTCCACAGCTTGAAGGTAGGTACGTGGGCGAATTAAACTCTCAAAGCAAGTTTTTCTTGACTAGATCATCCGTTACAGCGTCAAAATATTATTTCGTGTAAAAAATTTAATATTATTAATCAAAAATAAACAATCATCAGAAGAAACATATCGACAGCCCTATCCACTTTACTAAAGGGATGCATATGACGCGGAATAATGAAGGCGCCCCTCTCGTCTAACACCGATATGAGTTTTGCATATCACAACCCTTGCTAGCTGTACCATTCGAGGCACGCGACGACCCTCACGATGGACACGAGTGGACATTGGAAAATATTGATAAAAATATTTGCGATCGAGTTTCTTGTTTTGAATAGAAACCGGTTATGGATTTTTTTGTTGTAGGGATATTCAACAATAGTGTTGTACTGTACGTCAAAAAAAATGCTTGATTGTATCTTACAAATTTTGCCGTAGCGACTTTTTGTCGTGATTTTTTATTAGTAGTAAGTCATTCTCTAATTGTACCTTTGTCAGTCTTTGTAGGTGAATTGTCATGGATCAAATGTGATACTCAAAAATATATTAATGCAAGTGTAAAAAGAGTTTTAAGAGAATTTTTTTTACGCGAAAGCGCAAAATTTTCTTTTTTACGTTTCTTAGCTAGCAATTATTAAAAACAAATAAAAGTAATTTAAAGTCTATCTTAAATTACTTTTATTTGTTTTTAATAATTTAGACTAAAACGTATTAAAGGAATAGGTTTTTAAATCTTACACAATGATAAAGTAGTTTACATAAGGTATTTTTCTGGTAGGTTTTATTTTATTAACTTTTAGTTATTGTTTGTACTTCCATTTATGAATTGGCGCAGGAACAATAGTGAATTTTCTATTCTACACCCAACATTTTTGATTAAAGTAATTAAAGATTAAGATCTGTAATTATAATTAAAAAAAACAATATAGAGGGGCCGTAGAGCTACTACTCGTGTCTACGCGTATGTCGTTATGTGAATTCTCGCCAAACTGAGTAGCTTGATTGATCGATGAAAACTAAACCAAGCAAAACTTTACATTTTGTTACCCGCCTGTTAGGGCTTGAACTTTGTACCTACATCTTTTTACAATTAGTATACCAAAGCGACTTAATTCTGCTTGCTGGTAAGCAGTCAAAAGGCCCAGGAGCGGTGAACAACATTTCAAACGTTGCCAAACTGCTCTGGCATGATCCACTATTCATTATTTACTACTATTGTCATATTACAATGATGAGGACGAAAATTTTAAGTTAAGTGTCTGCATACCTACATTGTAAACAAGTTGTATGTAGGTACAACTATATACAAAATCTCGTATGTAATAATATAATAATAATATAATAATATTCTACCACATTCACACAACTTCATCCAGCCCCAAATTAAGCAATTATATTTGCTTGTGTTATGGGTACTAAACAACTAATATACTACTTATATACATTTTTTTTTGTAAATACATACATATTATAGATAAATTACACCCAGACACAGAACAAACATTCATGCTCATCACACAAAGATTTGTCCTGGGTGGGAATCGAACCCACGACCTCCGGCTTAGAAGTCAGGGTCACTAACCACTAGACCAACAGGTCAGTCAAATTTGGTACAATTAGTATACCAAATGTAGATACGATACATACAAGATTTTGTCGATAAACAGCACAATCCATGCATATTCGAATTCTTTTACTAAAATCTTTAGCCGAACATTTCGTCTAGACCTATAAATTCACTACAAAGTTCCAAATATAGCAGACAATCTTAAAAAAAAGTCGGCAAGTTATTAATAAAATGAATTCGTAGCGCACGCGCGTAGGGACGTGTGCGTCATTTGTGTTTTATGTCCCAACAATACTACAATTGATTTATGCATATTATAGTCTAGCGCAAATTACGGCGGGCCGCACCGCATCGCATCGCTTAACAAAAATACTCCTACATCATTTGTAATACATTTTATATGAACTATCGCCGCACCGGATCGCATCGCAACGCACTGCTGCACTAAGACTATTAAGTGCTTTGACGCAATTTTTGGAATGCGGCGCGTTGTGGCCGTATTATGCGCTTAGTCTTGTAACTCCAATCAGCAACATTGTGTAGCTATAAGCATTTTATTATAATCAGTATATAATATAATATAATATATAATCAGTAAAAAGACGTGTGGACACACCATACAATCTCCATCGACAATAACATAGTTGCACTGATGATGACTTGTCTGAATATCAAATATAGTTTTTACTTAGGTGCGGAATTTTTTTACAAACTTTAATATTGAAGTCTTCGAAAACAAACTATCACGTGTGTTTCTCGTTTAGCTCATAACTTTATCTTGAACGATATAATTGTACCTAAATTTCTATGTTCACTGTTCTCTGTTACCACTGTTCATCGTTCATCGATAAAGCGACTAAGAGTGTATGTAGGTACAATCAAACCAACTGAATCATGTTCCACTTTGCTGATATTTCTTTCGCTTACACTATCAGACATCTATACTATTTTATAAAGCGGAAGAGTTTGTTTGTTTATTTGTTTGAACGCGCTAATCTCTAGAACTACCAGACCGATTTTGAAAAATTCTTTTTGCGTTAGATAGCCCAGTTCTCGAGGAAGGTTATAGGCTATGTAACATTACGCTACTGACGACGGATGTAGAGCAGTAAGCAAATACGCGGGTGAAACCGCGCTGCGGAAAGCTAGTAAGGAATATGTAAAAACAATAAAATAATTACCGCAAGGATCATAAAGCCATTATTTCTAATAATGTTTGTAATAGCTTCCGCGTTATCGTAGGCCTCCGGTTTAATGATAGCAAGTGTCCTCTCGGAGTATGATTGAAATTCGGTACCAGATTCTGAAGAACATATAGACATTATTGTATTTTGTATGCAACGTAAATTAAAAACAACAAGTTTAATTGCTTTGACAGCTCTGACCACAGATTACTTAATATTTTAATCTATGCAGGTTGCGTAAAAGAGTACATATAGGTTATATTATACTAAATAGTTATAGTACTAATAGGTACCTATGTATTTTTTATGTAATATTTAAGTAACTCTGTATGTCTGTCAGTTACGCTTTCACGTCTAAACCACAGAATCGATTTTGATGCAATTTTGTAAAGTGATAGAATAGACCTAGCGAAACAACATAGGCTATCACTTATGACCTATGTAGCCTTTTTTATAAATATCATACCCATCTAAAAATTACAAAGCAAACAAACAATAAAATCAATTGCATATCGATAAACAGCACCATTCTCAGACGACGTTAAGTGGGAAAACTGGCGTTTGTCCGTGGGCCACCCCTCGGACGGGGAGGCGGGGAGGTATGGAGGCTAGCGGGGGCTGCGTGCGCGGGGAGACGAGGCGGCGGGTGGCGCGCGCCGGCGGCCCCACAGTGCCCCCCGGACGCAGCGGCGGCGCGACGCCTCCCCGTGCCTGCACCCGCGACATGCCGCGGCGTTGACCCTGTCTCCCGCCACCCGAGAACCACCGCCGTATACATGGACAACTCTTGCCTCCTTGACCTCCTCATCAGGTGCTTCGCGATGACCGAGCCCGAGGACCTCAACTTCACGGCGTTCACAGACCTTTGTCGGCTGTGCTCCTTGAAGAGCGGTCCCAGGCTCCACATCTTCGATAAAGAGTCGGAGCAGCGACAGATCCTGTTCAAGCTCAGGACCTGCCTGCCAACTATGGTGAGTCATTTCTTTGTGTATTAAGTGCTTTAGTCCATATTGTCCTTGACATTTCCATCCTCAGTGTGGTGTTCGTGTTCTGTTCTGGGTTTTCTTTGTATATAGTGTGTTCTTAAAGTGCATATAAATCAGTATGATTAGTGTAAAGTAAACATCAGGTTTGTGGTTCTTGAAAGTGCAATAATGCCGCTACGTAGCACCCCATACGTAGCTGTCGTAGACGCCTGCGCTCTACGTCTTGCTACGATCACAACAAGGTATAACAAAATCACACAATACCTGTTGAATTTTTTTTGCGTAGCTAAGCTACTGCTAACCCTATGTTTAGCTGATTCATTTACCAATATTAGTTCAGTTGCAAATAGTAAATTAATTGTATTCACCTACATTTTGTTATAGTTAATAAATTTCTAAATTTAAACTATATCTGTAAGAAAATGTTAATATAAAGTAAAAATTAATTTTAAAATAATTAAACTATTAAGTAATTAAGTATATTTATAAAAGGCGCTATGCTATTTCGTCTCACTTCACTATACTATTAATAGCCAATGTAGTCAATACGTAAACACAAAATACATACATAATTTCAGTAAAACATTTGCTTTCCACGTGGTATCAAATCATATCTAAGCGAACCTATTGATTTTCAGGTAAATAATGCATTAGTAGTAATAGGTGTGTAGAGTACATTGACCTCACAAGTCACCACGCAGACTTTTACTTGAAGTAGGTCACCGTGCGTACTTATTGTAAATCCCGTGTTATACATGATTCAGAATTCGTAGATTTTAACTAGGGATAGCGGTCATGTGATGTCATAATCTCTTTGTAAAAACTGAACTAGATGTTCCTCTTCGTATGAACTTTATTGCCTTGAACTTAAAAGTGAAATTCCTTCGGCTGTGCTACCAAGTGTACCGGTTCAATGGTTGCATGATTTAATTTTGTATGTCTGATATCATCCAATAAGGAAGTAATTGAATGCAAATATTTGATATATTAAACGTTCTCATTTGTTGAAAGGGAATGAGTTCACTAATTATATTTGTTGATGATTTGCTGTAATTGATTTTAATATTAATAAAGTCGATGTCGTTATGGTCTAGTGGTTAAAGTGTAGCGCTTTTATGTTTATTTTGGACATTATTGACCTACGGCCAAGAGACACATCGAGACGGCATTTAAATTATAATAAAAGTACAAAATTAAAAATTCATTTTGAGTTGCTGCTGATTTATTGTTGTTTACTGCTCCCTTTTAAATTTAAATTATTGTCAAATATATGCCCCTCGCAAGGTGTACCGATGACCTGATAAGGGTGGCGGGCAACCAATGATGATGGCGGCTCACGACCGGTTAAGGTAGTGAAACTTGGGGAAGGCCTTTGTCCAACAGTGGACGTCCTTCTGCTGAAATGAATAAGATGATAAAATTTAATGTAAATGGATCAAATTTTGAGTTCGATTGGTATAGGTCGAAAAAAGAAAGTGACCATCTTAACCACTAGACCATAAATGCAGTCAAAATTAGATTAATCTGAAATACAATCCATACCATTCAAAATTTTTATTGTCACGTTAAAAAAACAATGATAAGAAACAAAGGGGTGAATAAAAATACACTGCTCAATACTGATTCTCGCGCAAACTGTTTACAAGAGTAGACAATGAATAGAAACAAAGGAGTAAAAAGAAATACACATGATACACCCAGATTCTCGATCAAATTATAAAATATAAGAATACAAAATTATAATATTTGCTTTCCTTTAAAGCTTTTTTGTTTTCCTCAAACATTACTGTAAAATAAATTAATCAAGAATTTTTATTCATACCATTATGCGTGGTAATGATCACCGGTTTAACAAACTCTTTCGCATCAATCCAGCAGATATCGAAGGATGACTTCCTACCGAAGAAGATCTGCGAGCGCTGTGTGACGCGTCTGGAGCAGCTGTACGAATGGCGGCAAAACTGTCTTAGTACCGACTCCGTGCTGCGGAACTATGCTGAGTCCATGAAGATCGTCACTTCTACCATCAACTTTCAGGTGAGTCGATACTCAATATTCTCTACTTTTAATTCTGTCTTACTAACTACGTAACTGCATGTTATATGATAAAGGAAAAACACCTTAAATATTTTAGGCTTTAACTTTAGGCGTACTTTCCCAAAGGTTCAATACAAATCACAATCATCATTTTACTCGAAGACTGAACTGACTGCTGGACCATGGATAATTGGAGACAATTATCGCACTTTAACAGGTCATGAACCCTCGTCTTTTGGTCGTCGCGGGTTGGTCCACCTTATGAGGTAGACCGCGCACGATTAATTAACTGCATCTTGTTTTATTTAAATCAATTCTCGCATCGATAAGAAATGATTATCTATTTATAATAAATATGTGTCAACATTTACATCTTTTTTCACGACTGAAGTTAAGTTAAAGTCAAGTTGTATTCTGCTCTTCTAACAAAAAAACGTCGTAAGTACATGATACAAGCCATTGTAAAAATACCTTTGACATGTTTATTTTTAGGTGTACTTTACCATAACTTGTGTTATACAGTTGCAGTGTTCATAGTTCGTAACCGACGAAAAAGTCTGATTTGGATCATTCTCTTTTTATTGGAAAGGATATACCCCTAAGTTGGTCCCATATAAATTTGGAAAAATCTAACCCTAAGAGTATGAGTAAGAGTTGATTGTGGTTCACCCACAGATTGTGATGTATGACCACGCATCAAAGTAATCAAAAATTAAACATGCAATTAATAGATTATAGCCACAAAAATTATAAAATAAAAACTTTTAACAAAAATTCAAACCGCCATTAACTGAAAAGCAAAAAATAATAAACATTTATTTCATTACCATAATAACTCAGTTCTTCAACTAATGTAACCTAAGTAATTTTGAGTCTTCGCTAAACAATCAATGATTGTAGTGTAGCTCTTTGACTTTTCACAAAGTAATAGAAATTATACTAGTAAAACATTTTCAATGTATTAATTAATATGTCTTTTCGAAAGCAGGTATAAGTTTTATTAACCAATATTATAAATATGTATAACTAGCTGACCCGGCGAACTTCGTTCCGCCTAACAGTCGATCAACATTACTTTATTTTTCTAAAATAAAATAAACGTAGCCTAAGTTACTCCTTATTACATCAGCTACCTGCCAATAAAAGTCCCGTCAAAATCGGTCCAGCCATTTTAGAGATTAGCCAGAACAAACAGACAGACAGACAAAATTGTAAAAATGTTATTTTGGTGTATTTTTTTATTTTTGTTTCGTTTATTATGAATCACCAACATTTGTTTACACTGACATTATCATAGTTATACATCTATTTATCTTATAACAAAAGTGTAACAAATACTTAGAGATAATCACCACATGCTAAAATCATACATGTAACAATATAATATTTATAATCTATAATGAAAGTTATATATAAGTTAAAATTAACATTTTTTGCCATGTAGTTATACACTTACATTGGAAAATACGCAGTACTTAAATGTATTTGACAGCAGATACATAGGTAATAATTTAATAATACTATTAATGATTGTGTGTGTGTGTGTGTGTGTGTGTGTGTGTGTGTGTGTGTGTGTGTTTGTGTGTGTGGTGCGAGCGTGCATGCGAGCGTGCGTGTGTGTGTGTGTGTGTATGTACCGTATATATGTTCATACATGCTGTAAAAAACGGTTATTTCAATATTACAAACAGATACTCCAATTTTATTGTATGTATGTCTTTGTAAAAAAGTACATAATATTACTCTTCAATGAACTTAGTTTAAAGTTCTAGTTCAGAACCTCCTGAAACAATTTTTAAGCTGTATGATGTCAGTTGATAGCTAGTAATCCATTATCATTAAAAATAACTATATTACAAATATAAAATGAGTTTAGTTAAAACAGTACAACTTAATTGTAAACATAAATAATGTCTCAAGTAATAGGAATTACATATTTAAAATTGGTTAACTGACGGCATGACACAGGTAGGTAAATAAGTAACGTCGGTCCAAGTGGAAGTAAGTAATTGAGTTTGTTCAGTACTTGACGTCATGTCAAGAACCTTGCTCACGGCTAAGGGTCCTTATTGAGTACGAAGCTAGACTACGCAAAATGTTCACGTTGGATTAAGATCTTTGTATAAGCAGTTTTATCGATTAATTACGCGGTATTAAACTTGTTTTTTAGCTTAAATGTTCTATTTTTTATTGGAATATTAAAATTTTAATTGCCGACTAATGCTGAGCTTGATTGCCGTCCGAGGCAAATAATTATATAATGTTAAAATATTTATTTTGTGTGTCTGGGTGTCAGAAAAATATTTATTGTATTATTTTTTTAATTTTCTAAACTAGTATATTAAAAAAGATGAAAGGCCAATATGTAGATAATAACACGAAAAAGTCTATGACAGGACAATACTGCTTCAGTCAATCCGGCACATTCATGCTGAAACTAGCAACGATTAGATTTTGATGTAACCAGCAATTGGACTATATAAAGGACTAGCTGATGCCCGCGACTTCGTTCGCGTGAAAATTCAGATGGGTGCCTCTTTGAGAATATTGCGTGCCTGATTTTATGGCAATCGTACATTGTATCAGTATTATCCGTCTCTATGGCGAATCCAGTTTAAACCCGCTACCGCTAAAACTGACAAACCACTTTCACACAAACTTGCGACTCTTATTTGCCCATTTAATAAGGGTGGTTTCTGAATATTAAAAAAAGAGTATTTTCTAGTAATTTGGTAATCCTACTATAAAAACTATAGAAGTTTCATACAAACTTTGCCACCCCTTTATACCCCCTTAGGGGATGGATTTCGCAAAATTCCGTGAGCACCTATATTCTAATAGGAATGACAATGCAAAGTTTGAGATTCCTAGCACTTGTTGTTTCTGAGATTTCGTGATAAGTGAGTGAGTGACCTTTTGGGATTCGCTCGCGTGAATGTCGTTTTTTTCCAATAGACATTTTTATATCGTTTAAATACTGTTTTTCATACTATTTTTTATCTCCCCCTCACTCCCCCTCACTTCCCCATCACTTCCCCCTCACTTCCCCTCACTTCCCCGTTACTTCGCCGTCACTTTCCTCTCACTTCCCCTCACTTTCCCCTCACTTCTCCCTCACTTCTCCCTGGCTTTCCCCTTACTTCCCTCTGACTTCTCCCTGACTTTCCCTTCACTTCTCCCGCATTTCCCCCACACTTCCTCTTAACTTCCCCCTCACTTCCCCATCCCTTTCCTCTCACTTCCCCATCACTTCCCTCTCACTTTCCCCTCCCTTCCTCCTTATCCTGAGTTCCTCCTTTTTCTCCCTCCTTTCCCTCCCTCCCCCTCCCTGTAAATTTCGAGTCGCTAGCTTCAGAAGCTAAAGATCTTTGTATAGAATATTTCATCCCTAATTTCACCCCTCTAAATCCACCCCTGTTAAAATAAAATTATAAGGATATTTTTTATTTAAATAGAAGTATTCCAAAATAAAATTTCAAAATTGTAAGTTAAAAAATGAAGAAGATTCATATAATCGATTACATCCCTTTTCACACACTTAGGAATTAAATTTTAAAAACCCTTTTTGAGTACAACCTCTAGACATTTAGACAAACACACCCTCCAAATTTCAAGTCGCTACGACCAGCAGTTTAGGCTGTGCGTTGTCTGTTAGTCAGTCAGTCAGTCAGGATAAAGCCTTATATAATATGTATGGGTGTATGGATGTATGGATTAGACGTATAGCCATCGGGGATCAAAGCATACAGGCTGCTAGGAATGCTAACACGTGATGAGCCACATAATGCTGACCGTGCGAAAAACAGCTAATACTTAGATCCACGCCCACAACTTTTAGTTGTGTCTGACCTTGGGCTTTATTAATTGTCATCGCGAAACATAGGCTCACTGGAAACTGGACTCATTTAAAACTAAACGGAAGATTGTTTAGAATGAGCGGAATCCGAAAAATAGAAACGCTATCAGCTATTCCGTAACCTGTTAAAGTCTCTGTTTCTATCAGATTTCGTAGTAAATTAACAAATGTTCGACGTGATTCTTTAAATTGGCATAACTTTTTTATTTATGAACCGATTGACATGAAACAAACACTAAATGTTAAGTGAAGCTTACCACAATGTATTAGTGAAAACCATATCTAAATCGGATAAGCCGTTTCTGAGATTAGCGTGAACAAACGCACAGACAAACAGACAAACAGACTAACAGACAAACAGACAAAAATTGTAACAATCATTGTTTTGGGTTCTATTTGCGTTGATAAAGGCCCCAATAATTTTTTTTCTCATATATCTTCCATGTACAGACAGCGATCGGTTACATTTTTATTATATGTATAGATTATGATAGACGTTGTAGAATGTAGAGCAATTAAGTATTTACCGACGTACTGAAAGTCGTTTCATTATTCAGTAGCGACCCGCTTTGACTTCGTCCGGGTTAAAATGTACATTATATTATAGTTTATGTCCATCTGTAACACTTTAATTTGTGACACAAATTCCAAATAGGTGCTGTGTTTCGAAAAATACGCTTATGATACGTACAAACGCACATAGTTCGCAATTTCTGTTTATAGCATTAGTATAGTTGTAGATTATCTAAGCAAATTTGCATTAAACAGGTTGTTTTTGCAATAAAATTGTTATCTTTTATTAATATAGCATTCATATTTTACTTTTGACTCACGAGCGTTATTAGAGCTTATCTTTTAATAAGCCCTGTGTTCGCGAAGGTTATATGAAGGTTTATGAAGGAAGGTCATGTATAGGCTGAATTATTTTACAGTAGATACTATAAAGTAGAGAGCTTTTGACTACAAAATATTAGAAATCTACATAATACATACTCGTGGTACTAAAATGTTGCTATTTGTTTGTATTGTTATTTGTATTATATTTTTTCAAAACGCAGTAACTCAATAATAGTTTGTGTAGCTCACTACGTTTTGCAGGCTATGTATATTTTGCAAAAACTCCTTTCTCTAAAGGTGGGTCCCGCGGCCCGTGTTATGACAGGCCAGGCCGGCTCGTACCAGTTAAAAACTCGAATATTAGACTGTTGTTCATCCACTCTATCACGTGCGTGTACGCGCATGCGCCGCCGCAGCTGAATTGAATGAGAACCGACGCGGACGGCAAGCCGCGCCATAAAATAGTATTGTGATCAACATATGCAAATTGTCATTATTTGTTTTTAGATTTTCAATAAAGTTGAGGTATTTTTTTAAAAAGATTTCAAGTTGTCGTTGATGAAAGTTGAAGGTATGAATAAGGTTAAAGGCTCGTGAGACAATTGCATTTACCGTTATATTCTTACGTGTTTAATATACGATGATAACCTAATTAATATCTATTTTCAGATCGTTATATTTAATTTAACAATACATTACAAAGTTAATAACAGTTATATTTAATCAATTCAAAATAAGGGGTACTTATTTTGATATTTTGTCAAATTAACATACCCTGTAATTCATACATGACTTTAGAAACAAAAAATCTTTCAAGCTACATTTACTAAGGAAACAAAGAGAACATTGCGAATTGCGAAAATATTAATAACAAGACCTAGTTGTTTGTTAATTCGCCTTTTATAGTACGCCTTACATTGTGAGTAAACCCAGACTTACATAAGTTGTCTTTAATAGCTATTTGTATTTAATAAAATACAATATATACCACAATACAATAAGCTTATCCAATAAGCTCTGAAAACCATATTTACTACTTAGATCTAGGTAGTATCGTGATCTTTATAAGATGGAAGTAACTACTCCAGTCGGATTGCTCAAAGAAATTTAGTTGTTTGAGTCCTACTTTCGTGTTTACGTAGATATAAATAATATAGCTGCCACTCTTTCTCCATAACGCCCTCATTCATAAAACAAAATAATGTTTAAATTAAAAATGTTCATGTGTATATTTTTCACGTGTAAAGGCTCCATACGATATTTTTACACGCGAAAAGGTCAGATTATAACAATGCAATGTTGTGAACGGGGCTAATATTGTTTTAATAATATTACGGGGGTAATTGATTCGGGCAAATGATTATTCTATAAATATAATTAATGTATGTTATTTTGATAACGGTGTTAAAGCTCTGGGTGTATTGAAAGGTTAAGATATTCAATCATTAGAATGATGTGCTCTAATTGCTAATAATAGCAACGTATGGCGCAAATATTAAAATTGTAAAAAATATATCTATTATTGTATAATTTGACCTTTTGTATTTTTTATAAGTAAATGTTAGAATGCCGCTAACTGAACATAACGTACACTCTTAAACAAGTATGACATATTGCCAGAATAACATATACACAAATATATAACATACTAGCTTTCCGCGGCGCGGTTTCACCCGGGTCTTTGCTTACTGCTCAGCTCCAGTCATCAGTAGCGTGATGTTACTTATTCTATAACCTTCCTCAAGAACTGGGCTATCATACGATAAAATATTTTTCAAATCCGACTGGTAGTTCTTGAGATTAGCGCGTTCAAACAAACTAATAAACAAACAAACTCTTCCGCTTTATATAATAGTATAGATAACTAACATAATATATGAAGCATTCGAAAACAGAAGTGTATTTTTACGCTTCCTTAGCACATACATAAAAATTAAATACACTAGTATAAGAAGACGTAGGCAACCGCTACGAATGCTACGGCTCGTAGCAAATAAACGGGCAACAAGAAATAGCGAACAGAAAGCCGACAGGGAACTTTGATAAAGCTTTATTAACAAGATCCTGTTTTCTAACAAATGACAATTCATCTTTTGTCTACGTAACCAATACAGTTTTCCTCCGAAAGGTAGACAGAACTATAATACTAAAGTAGTAACAGCTGTGTTAGCCAGCCTATTGGGCAATATGCCAAACTTGAAGTTAATACTGAGCATTTCTCGACGGAAAATTCTATAATATTTGCCTGATCTGGGGACCGTACTTGATACTCTATAATAAAAATATCTGCCCTTTAATAGAGTAAAGTAGGAATAACCATAGAGTTTAGATTGACTAAAAACTGTATAGACCTAATTACTTCTTCCTTTTCTTTCTCTTCCTGTATACCCATTTTCTCATAGTCGGCAATTTGGTGGTATTTTCCATTTTTCAAGGATTGTTTCTACAATGCCTAAAACATATAGTCATGTCACACATCACTTGTTTATTACCGGAGTACTAAAAATAACATCGTTGCCTTTGTTAATCGAAACATGAAGTAATTACTGTCTTATATTACGTTTTAACCGGCCACTACTAAATTATTATACATCACTAGCACTGCCAGTCGATCAAGTGATTTCACGAGTGATTGGAGGAGGCCTATGAATTTCTAAAAGTTCACATTGTAGAGGCTGAAGATTGAAGGAGTTTGAGAGGAAGAATTGATTTTAGGTGTGTATTTCAATTTGTTGTCCGTAAAAACCTGCCTCTTAAATGCTACTACAAATTTATGAGACAGAAGATGAACAGGTTTATATTTGAGTTTAATACGTCTTGTAGTAAACTCAAATGTGAACCTGTACTTAATTTTTTTTTATTAAAGTTCTGAGATCAAGTACAACTTTGTTGCAATTAGACTTTCTCTCATCTCTCTTCATTTTCTTCTCATAAATTCAATCGTAATTTTATTTATTCCTCATAAGGCTATAATTAGAGCAATAAGATGACTACTGACTCTTAATACATCAGAACCGATATATCCGAGTAGATAGGGCACGATACTGCAAACATTAATTTGTAACATGATATTGCTGCTACCATCATTTTAAATATCAAATTTGCTAAGCATACTCTGCTAACATCGTAACATTGGTTATAAAAGGTCACAACTTTATACGTCTATCGCGATAATATTTACCCTTGGGAGGCAAACACATTGTTGTATGTCATTACTTCATCCAAGGTTATCTTGGCAGAATCTAACTATATATTAATAGCAAAACGTTAGCAAACGATCGGCTTTACCTAAAATTATACAAATATCGTATTAAGTAATAAAACAATCCATTATTACTTTTAAAACATTATCGAGTTTAAATTACTAGTCAATCTATGTGGCAGATGCCGAAATCTGCTGCTGGACACTTCCAAATTACGACATAGCCATCTGATTCTACATCTAGCGCACCTAGTTTATCTAATAGGTTATTTCAAACAAGATCAATTCGATACGATTTCTCAAAAAAGAAAAAAACAATCATACAAAGGATATATGGGACAGCCATATATCTTGACTTGACAGGCCGTGAGCACTGGTACATTGGTGAATAAAATATTGTTTCTTATCTCCACACCGTCGGATATAGAAGTCGACAGTGTGGAGAGATAGCTCAAATTTCACAAGACGTATCTCTATTATCTTCTCACAAAGTAAGTCACTTAGATATGAAATGTATTGTTGACGAGTGTGTAGGCACGCGGCGGGCGATGCACGGGTAGCGCCCCTCTCCTCTATCGATCGCAGAGCGACGCCCGGCTTGTATCGACCCACTGCCACCCACCACCCGTGGAAATCTCCGTGCCAATCTCAACCTTCAGCCGTTGAACATACTACCAAAATTTCCATCTCAGAAACAGTTAAAGGAAAATCACCGTACACACATCGAATTTGAACCTTAATAGAGTCGTTTTGTGAACTATTACCGAACGTCTATGCATTCATTTGTCCGTAGCTAGTTGCTATAATGAACTGTGTGCTTTAATATGATAGTAATAAGGTTGTCCAGCGATTTCTCATACGCAATACGACTATTGGTAAAGTAGGAATTGGCTACGCATGTCCATAAACGTTTTGTTTTATGAGGCTCTGTAATTTTGTTACATGAAAATCTGTTGGCGACAGATCATAGATTGTACCTATTCATTTGGTTTCGAATGCGAATGGCATTTTCTTTAAATACATTTTCCAATACAAATATCGTTACAGTTAAACAAGACATTTCAATACAAATAGCGAGTATGTGACAGTATACCTAAAGTCGCTCTGGTCTTCCTATCTACAAAGACTCTGTTTACTGTCTGTGATGGGAGTGAGGTAGAACGTAGACATATGTAAGTATGTACATATAAAGTGCATTAGCACACGCATCCTATCCAAGGTCGAAGGTGGCTTCGTCACCCGAGCTTGGGGGTACCGTTAACCCTGACCTAGCGCGGGAGGTGAAGGATATTCCTACTACGGCCTCCCTTCGTCCGCGGCCCCCGCGGGGGACCACACCCGCTACCCTGAACACCACTTGCACTGAAACGGTTCAAGCCTTCCCCACATCACATGATGGTTGTTAATGGTGATACAGCTTATACGAACCTAAATGCAATGAATACGTAGCTTTATAACACCAGTAAAGATTAAACTGTGTGGCTACAAAATTTGAAGACCACCTACCCATTAAAGTTACAGTCGCCTTATCGATCACGTAATCTGGAGGGTTCTTTGTTTATCATCGCTATTGTATATAAATCGGTTATTAATATCGCGTTTAATTTGGTTCTATGTAAAGTTTGACCTGGTTCTAATCCATGATTATAAAATTGTAACGCTCTATCGTGAGTTAACAAGTTTTTATCTCACGCACCTGTGACAACAAGAGTATGAAAACACAACAAAGTATGTGTATTTTGCAACATAACAAGACGTTTTATTAATGCAACCATGTTACTTATTATTTTTAAACAACAATGTTTTTGTAGCACGCATTTTTTTATTTTTTAAGATGTGTGGTACGAGGAAACAGTGTTATTATAAGTATTTTTTTATTGCTGACTGTGGCCGACGAGCAAACAGCCTGCATGATGGTAAGTGGTAACTGTCGCTCATGGACGACTCAGACTAGAGATTCTAGAAAGCCTACCGAAAAGGTAATGGGTAATTGTAATGGTAAAAGGATTGCGAGAGGTTAAGAAAAAGGAGAGAGGGAAAATTGGGCTGCCGGCGCTCTCACTCACCGAACGAAGCGCAATAGTACGGATACTACTACTCTTACGACGTAAGATTATTATCCGTACTATTGCATTCCGTTTTATAAGAGGAGCGTATCATCTGTAAGAGGGTACTTCCCCGGTTGATCCGACCCATTCAAGCTAAAACCAGCGTGGATCTACTACCGTAATATGTAGGTATGCCCTAAGATCAAAGTTTCCAGTTTCAATGAACTAACTTACTTACGTGTAGCAATGTTGCATGCGAACTCCAACTCTTATTGTAATTGATAAAGTTTAGAGTTACTTCAATAATTATTTGGTGCAGCTTTTTCCTTTACCCACGGTTGTAGCGATAGTCGTAGGACCTACCATGACCTGTTTTTGGTGCTTCCAACCTCCACCCACAGCCACAGACTCGTGTACTGACAATATCTTATGATGTCTTATGTTGGACTATTTACCATGTTCTTTATTTGTGATGGTTTGGTTGGGATCTATTAATGTTTGCACTTGCGGGCTGTAGGGTCGTGACTCCCTAACACTTATACTAACTCTTAGCGCCAATTTTACCAGAGTTATAAATAATTTTGTTTATTTTCGACAGAGTACAATTTCATAATTTGGGTTCAGTCAGCTAAGTCATTTCAGATTCACATTACCATTTTCTTATATTAGAATTTCAGCGTAACATTTACCGTTGCGTAGATTTTGAGTGAAATCGGAACAAACAAATAAACATACAAAAATTAAATCTTTTCTTTTTAAAATATAGTATAGATAAAACATAGACCTTTTAAATTTTTAAAAATGGCGTTAATGATATTTATTTGAAGGTGATCTTAGGATATCAAAATAATAATTTTATTAGGATCGCTTAAACATCCAGAAAATTATATTCGCGAGTGATTAAAGGACACTAAATAGTCGTCTTTGAAGACCCAGGTGATGTAACTAAGTGATCGATGGAGAATAGAAGCTTATTCATTTTATTTACTCTTGATAATTCTATCAGATATGTTCCAACCACTACTTTACAAAGAGAAATATACTTAGCTAATATTGTAACATAGAAATCTTTCTCATAGTTACAATGTAGTGTAGTATACATATAATCGTAGTCGATTCATTGAATCGTATAACGTAACTATTCCATTATTTTTAGTTGAGTGAGCACGTCAAGTTTTGTTAGTAACATCCGTAGATATCCATCATTTCTTAATTTACCACTAAACACGTTATTACATAACGATAAAACAAGAATTCAAAGTACACAACACATGTATTAAAAGTTACAACGATGGAGAGAGCGTCGTAAAGATAAAGTTATTCAACGCTATTCGGCTTTGAATTTAAACAAATATTACTTTATCCTCTTTGTGTTGCATATCAAAATGTGTCAATATTGTTCACAATATAAATGGTATTTAGATAGATCAATGACGAACACTTATAACAAGGGCTCGAGACTAACGAACATTCACTTAGATCGATAGGTTTGCAAAGTTATAGCTGTAGTATGTGGTTGAGTCAGCGTGTCCTGTTTGTTGTTTAATAAACTGCGTATTTCTTCTGTGATATTAACTATTGTCTGTCGGTATTCGATATTGTGCTCTAATAGCCCCGATCTACTCTTCTAACCAAATAGCGGTATTTGATCTAAGCGTCTCCGTGCTTAGGAAGACATGTTAACAGTTGGTCTCTTAAAGCGCACGGTTGACTGTGTCTTCACCTACCCAACTTCTGTAGTAGTTTTACCTGTTTTTAATATATAAAAACCTACTGTAAGCCGTCAGTGGAATCCAATAGTGGTGAACACCATTCCAAAAGCCAGGCTACTGGTATGGTGGCCTCCAAGAACACTGGAAACTGCTAGTTTCCAGCATAAACTAATCCTCCTAAAATAGCGTTGCTGTGTCTGCAGTCTTCTGTTAAATACCTAGTTTGCCACTCGCACTACTCCTTTTTAAAGGAGAGATTGCCGAGAAAGTCAACAAGAACGGTCTAGTTCTAATTCTCAATGAAATATTGTTCGTCAAATGAAATGGTCAAAATCATAATGTAAAGGGTTGCATCGATGTAAAACAACTGCGGTTTAAGTTTAATCCTTTCTAATAGCACCGATAAGAAATCGTACATACATATGTATACATATTTCTGTAAGTCTGGCTTCTATATTACATCTACTTAAAATAAACTTACAAGATATCTACTAATAATAAAATTAACTTAGACGATCATAAATAAGACGCAGATAATCTATACGAAATTTGTATAACATAGTAAAAGTTATTAAAGTTAATATTTTCATGTCATATTTTTTAATAAAAGTATTTTTTTCAAAAATCATACTACATTCATTTACGTATTCTGCTTTTTCATTTTATCTAACAGCAAATACTGCATTATTACCATATTATTATTTAGCGATGATTCGCCGCGAAACAATAAATATTATCTTTCGTCTTAGCCAGGTGCGTTGTGAAGAGGAAAGTGTAAACGATCGATGCGACTTGCAAGCCAGCGGTTAACTTGCACTTACCACTTAGTGCATAGTACCGGCGGAGGGCACCCGCCTCGAGACCGCCCAACCGCGCTCTGAGTCGCCCTTGGCTTCAAACGACCTCCTGTTACGCTATGCCAGCCTAATACTTTGATTGCGCACAATCATGTCTCGCGGTTTTAAATGGATATTTGTACAAAAATTGTAGTGTTTTGAACAGTTGAGTGAAGTTTTACTATGCGGTTGAGTTCTTACTACAATCAGTTATGGGATCTTGGAGTAAGTTTTACTATACTTTTTTTGAAAACCTTGTTTTTATTATTTGGATTTAAGTCTTTGCCTTTATTTATTCCTTTTTAGTTTATGCAGTATGTGATTTCTTTTCAAATTTAGATTCTTATTTAACAATGCGATGTGACTGTAGGAAATGTAGAAAACATGAAAGCAATTATATTTATCTATCTATACAAGTATTTTTAAGCAATGTATGTAATACTTGAATGTAGGTAATGTTTGCGTTTACTAATCGCCAAATAGTTTATAAGTAAATTCTTAGTTATTATTTCATTTCATTTATTTAGGTACATAAGACAAGCACAAGTACAAATAAAATTAATTATATAAAGTTGTGCTGATGAGCTTGAAAATACCTACCTAGTAGTGACAGTGGTACAAACAAATAAACACTGCCCACAAGCTCATAATACAGCTATACGACTTCTAAACCGATACTGCTATCCTGTCTAGAATATATGTAGAATAGGTACTCATATGTTTTAACCCATCAAATATTTCAGCTTCATTCAGATCCCGTCATATCAGTGTCTATTTTGAACATTTTTCACCCTATCTTGGTACCCCATATGCAAACCCTCCGTTGAGGTAAGTTTGTTTTTAATCAGTGCATGAGTGATAAGGCCCCCCGAGGCTTCCCCACCCTCAATCGTACGTTTCTCCCTTATCTTGAGGGGACGGGACACCATAAAGCGGACAAACAAAAGGAACATGTTGAATTGTTATGCAATTTTAAATTTGAACGCTATAATTTTCTTGAAAATTCTTGTTGTGAGACGTAATCTGAGACGGATTTGTTGAATATAACTACAATTTGATTTCTGGATAATATGATTTATTTCATCCGTGTCAGCTTTAAAATAAAGGTGCCTGCTGTGTAGTGCTATGATATGCGCTTTAACAAAGTTTAAAGACAGTACGAACTTCACGGTAGGCATCGGCTTCACTAAAACCCTCGTGAAGAATCTCACAATTTACCGTCATGTGGACATTTCCCTTTCTGGCATCGTGGGCAATAACAACAAATATTAAACTAGACATCAGAAAAATAACACCACATATGTAGTCCTAGGGTAGGCATTTCATATTGTCAACACAGACTTCGTTCAAACTTTCCTATTGAGTAACAACGCGCAAGTGATGTACACAGTAAAAAAAAACACCGGGAGGAAACCTAGCCCAGGTTTTCTCACGGTGTTTACTTAAATAATTCTTAAAATATAGGTAATCGTGGTGATCAAAAAATCTTTGTACGGAAGAGGTCTTTGGCCTGTAGTAAGTCAGTAATGGGCGCGTAATTGCCTCAACATGTTAAACACGTATAAAATACTTGAACGCTGAATACTATTCAAATACACTAGTTGTAACACACAACAAACAGCCAGTAAATAGAAGCCTGACCAAACCTTGGCCATAGTTGTTTTATTAATTCAATCTCAGTGGAGACTAATGAACTGTGCGGCAGGTATACCTTGTGTACAAATATTTGTGGCAACAGTTGCATTGTCTATTTACTTACATTAGGTATTCTATAGCACAATCCAACAGCGGCAGTTTAAATATAAGACTAATCGCTTTACTCGTATTTGGTTCACATAAGTCTTTATACATAAAATATGATCTACTTTTTTAACTACAAAGTTAAATTTGTTCTTCGATTTGTGCATACCTTTGCTTAGAGCTATGCTTGTACTAGATAAAACGGCAAAGGTTTCGGCCATCACTCCAAAACCTTTGCTGTTTTTCCTAGCACGCACTACCACGCGCTATTCACATACCCGTTGCGTAAGCCATGCTCACTTACTCTGGACTGTCCTGTTTATTTTTAAGGATGTATTTCAAGGGAGCTTTCGTTCTAAAAGGGTATAAATATTTATTTTGCAATATAGGTGATATGAAATCAAATCAATATTGCTCGCAGCAATCATATCTGTCACACGTCTATTTCCTCGTTTTGGTCACATTCGAGGTCATTGAACTGCACGCGTGCCGAATTTAGGCAATTAACTATAGGGTGTTCAAACATCGTGTTATGGAATGAAAGTCGGTGAGTCTTAGGGGGCCGTTCTCACTTTCTGCGGGGTGAATGCACTGGCGGGGGAGGCCACCCTAACGCGACCCTCCCGCGGGCCCTCCGGCCGCATCAAAGACACTCAATGAAGGCGGTATAATTTGAACTAGACACTAGGAATTGATTAATTTTATGCCATCGCAGATTTGTCGTAACCACTCACCTTACATTTCTTGTATAATCGTCGTAAAAAAATGAAAAACATATTTCTATTTGTGATAAGATTTCATGTCTATAGTCACAGACGAGTAAGCAACATTCCATTACCTGTATATTAAAAAAAATTCAATACATTGTAATTTTTAAACAGGAACACACTACGGTCTAGGTAGTGTAGAGCCTATACCTGCAGAAGGCTATTTTATTTTATTAAGAAACTAACTTAATTATTACTAGAAAAAAATATTATTTCTTGTGTAACCTGCACGTTATTATTTTGAACCTACAGTCTTCTCAAGGGTGAAAATAGTTTTCTGGGCTGCTACAGTTTCAGCATTAAGCTCCTTACAAGACTTTAATTTTAAATTTGTCTATTTGTTTCTTTCACAGGACGGAACGGTAAACATGGATAAGATGACTGAAGCGCAAAAAACAGCATACTTAGAGGCGCATGTTGCGGTACAACAACATATGGCTCAAGCAGCTGCTGCTGCCCGACGTGAAACTCAACAGCAACAACAGCATCAGCAGCATCAACAACAACAACAACAGCAGCAACAACAGCAGCAACAACAGCAGCAACAACAACAACAGCAGCAGCAGCAGCAGCAACAACAGCAACAACAGCAACAGCAGCACCAGCAGCAGCAGCAACAGCAACAGCAACAAGTAAGTCTTGATAAAGATTATGTGCGCTAGGTATATTGTTGTCAATACGTTAGAACTATAATTAATATAGGTTTCTCAATGTTTTATTTCTGTTTTGTATGATCAGCAGCAGCAACAACAACAGCAGCAGCAGCAGCAACAGCAGCAGCAACAACAGCAACAGCAGCAACAACAGCAGCAGCAGCAACAACAACATCAACAACAACAAAACTCAAATACTAATAACTCAACACGACATCATCAGGAAATGCAGGTATACTACTATGATAAACGATTACATTATTGTTTGAGATTAATTACGTTATACTCGAATAAGAAGAAACTCGAATTGATTTTCAACCTATGGCTGATTACTTTTCAGAAATCAAATCAGATAATATTCCCACAACAAGCACAAAATGGCAATGCTCACCCTGGTCATCCATCACCCCCTACCGTCAGTTCGACACAGCACCACTATGCTACAATCAATTCGCCTATAAAAGTACCACAAGTCAGTTCAAGCACTGGTGGTCCAGATAGCACTTTTACTGTACCTGATGATGTCGGAATGGGATTTGAAGGAGGAGTACGTGTATTACAAAGTCTTGGCAATTGGTAAGTACTTTAAATGTTCTGTAAACATTAAAAACTATTATTATTCATAGTGAATATTATTAATATACTACTACTAAGTGTTTTCCCTTTTCCTAGGTCACCTGAGGTAACACATAATATCCCCAGGCCTAATCTGATACCTTTCACGGAGCCGTATGCTGAAGGTGGATCTATGCATCCAGGGACTAGGCTTAAAGCATTACAAGGGACATCTACTGTGAGGAAACACCCTGCAATCAAACCGACTAGTTCTACTAGTGAAGGTAAGTAAATTGAAGCTGGCTTTTTTATTCTGTTCTGAAATCAGTAGTTACTTTTTTTAGGTACCTAATTTTACCAAATCGATTAAGCAACTGCATTGTAAAAACGAAACACCAACGAAATATACTAACATTGAATTAAAATAAAATTAGTTTAGTAAGACGCAAATTTCAGAAAGTATACAAAGATTATTTTGTCAAATGATAGTGTTTTTATAAATTTAACATGAAACTCAAGCGAATAGTTTATACATAAGTTCAGGTAAACTTAAAATTAAAATAATTATGTTACAGTTCAGTAAAAATAACAAAAAAAATATGTTTTTGATTCTTCAGGAAGCAAAGCGTTCGAGTGCACGGTGTGTGGAAAAGGATTAGCTCGCAAAGATAAACTGACGATTCATATGAGGATTCATACAGGTTAGTTAATAATATACACTTTGCTAAACATAAGTACTGCACGGAAACCTACATAAAAATAGCCTAAAGTACTATTTGATACAGAGATAACCAAAAAAACCGTCTTTAAATAGGAAACTAAAAAGTAAAAAATCGATTTCTCTGGGATGCCATCATCAGAATCTGGTTTCCTTATAATGGCACCACCCTTGGGATATCTCCAATCCAACAAAAAAAAAGAATCATTAAAATCGTTTCATAAATGACGAAGTTATCCGCGAACACACACAAAAAAAATATAATATAATTTTATTTTTATCAAAAGTAGATTGTAGTACATAGTTTACGGTATATATATACGTACATATATACGGTTGAATTCAGAAGTCTCCTCCTTTTTTTGAAGTCGGTTTAAAATCAATACAAAGAACAAATTGCAATTTTCCTTTAGAAATATATACGTAATAAATCTACAACATATTTAATAATAATAATAATAATAAAGATGTGGATTCGGCGATCATTGTTCCGATAGTCATATCAGTTAATGGACTGATTCCTAAGAGCCTCCATCAACATCTCGCGAGGCTCGCGTTAGGTGGCTGGATCGTGGGCCTGATGCAAAAGGCTGTGCTCCTTGATACGGCCCGCATTGTGAGGCGGTTTCTATCTCTGGAGCCCTAACCACCGGTCGCTTGGTCCCTGTACCCGATATTGGTGGGTCTCCATATTTTTATATTTTTAAATGTATATTTCTATTATTTTTTGTACATAATTAAATAAAGAGAATAATAATAATTTATTTCAGGTCGCATAAACCCATATTATAAATACCTTACAGACTAACATACATACATTTAAATACTCGAACATATTGTGCCTTCATTACAATATCCGCTTGTCATCCATCATAATAATATATGGGTTGATGCTAGGAGTAATTTAACTTAATATTTCATCGACTGTGAACTTATCACTGATATACATTTCCAAAAAACTAAATAGCTTAGCAAATATGTATCAAGAATCACAAAGGTTACTATAATTTGAGTGTGTTCCATCTCTCCTTAAAAAGACTGCAGTGTCTATTTGTTTCTGTTGTCAACAGGAGAAAAGCCGTACGTTTGCGAAGTTTGTAACAAAGCGTTTGCACGTAGAGACAAACTAGTACTACATATGAACAAACTGAAACATATTACGCCTTCGAACATAGCACCTCTAGGTAAAAGAACCATCACAATCCCACGTGAGTATGCTTCGTAATGGTAATGATAGATGCTCACTTTGATACAATATCTTATCACTACCGTTGTGGGGTACGTGACGGTAGAACGATCGATTTCTTTTATTACGTTTATATTTGATAAAGATCGAATAGTCTAATAAATAGTTTTATATTAGATTTAATCTAATGCTTCTATCTTGTAATTTTGGATTATTAGATCAGTCTAATATACATTTTGATGATATATTCCTAATTAGATTAGATTTGTATTACCGTACACAGCAGCTAAAGTTCAATTATTCATTAAATCTTCCTCCACTCCTCCTCTAAATATTGTTTTGTGTGTAGAGAATAAATTTTGCTTAATGCTTATAATAAATCTTGAATTAATTTAATTGCTTCGTATTTATATAAATTTTAGACTATGCTAAATCAATTCAAATTTCCGCAGCATTAAAACTAGACGATGTAAAGCCGCAGCTAACTAAGCAAGAGGACACAAAGCCCAGTCAGGCGGAGATTGCCGCAGCGGCAGCACAGCAACAGCAGCAGCAACAGCAGCAACAACAACAGCAACAGCAACAACACTCGCACCAGCAGCCGATCCAGGTCTGCCAGGTACCTGGACACAGCTTTACGGTAAATTTTACTGAGAAATTCAAGGCATGGTTCGTCTTTTAAAACTTTTAGACGTAGATATAGAAAGTCTTAAATTTACGATATTTATCAATTTTCTTGTATATTACTCAGAATACTAGTCTCGGTGTCTTATAATCTACTTTGCTTGAATTTTCCTACATGCACTGCACAAACACTGTTGTTTTCTTCGGTGTATTATATAATCGAATAAAAATAACGACGTGTTTGTGTAGTTACGCTATAGTATTTTTTTACATTAGTATAAAAATTCATGGTCAGTCAGTCATATACTTCAATAGCGCTATTAGTCAAAACAAATGGAGCTAATCTATTACGCAAAAAGGCCGCAAATCCGCCGGCATAAGAAGAGCAGCAGCGCTACTGTGATAGCCAATGAGCCTGCAAATTGTTTAATGGGGAACTTTGCTAATTGGGCCACAGAGGTACAACTCCACTACATAGTAGCCCGTAATCTTAGCAATTCAATTGTTAAGATTACGGGAAAGGTGTTCTGTTCCTGTCGGTGAAGTGTGATATCCCGTGGTTTTCAGATAAGTGCTACAGGGACAGTTGTGGAAATTGTATGCTAAACTGCATGTTTGGTGCCTGTTTAGATAGAAGGCGACAATGACGTCAGGGCGTCTGTCGCTTCAGAGACCTACTTACTGACGGACTCGCCTGCGTTTAACAATAAAAATGTCATTATGATAACAATGTTTTTATTACGCATTGTGTATAATTCACATTTTGTTATTGCTAAAACTTTTTTATCATTATATTCATATTTAGGTAGTTCATTGTTTTCGACGTTAGCATATATATGTTAAAACGTGATGTTGTCTTCTGTAATAGCATTAGTTGGAAAATAATTTAACTATTGTTTATTTCTGCTGGCTGAAAAATATGTTAACATTAAAATTTTTATGAAACTGAATTATTGAAAACAACTTGGATACTAGCTAAAGACTACCGCGTCGTAGCAGATTTTACAAACATACAATTAACGAATAAAAAAGTACATCCAGACTTTTACAAATATTTGTACATGACTTATTGCAATGGCTCAGGTGGGATTCGAACCTACTGTTTTCGCAGTAATAGTAATGGCGACGCAAGCAGCTAATTCTGCACTAGTTTTCATTTAGATGAACCCTGTGCCATTGTTTAATACAGAGGCGAATTAAATGTCGAGAGCGCTCTAGGCATAAGCTCATTGGGACATATTTTACTTTATTTAGGTACAAGCATGTTCAAAAATTTAGCGTGCACGATCCTTAGATATTGAACTCGCGCCCCTAGGCCTAGTTTGCCTTAAGGATAATCCGCCACTGGGTTAGTACCAATCTAAGTATAGTAATACGTCAATAAATTTTCACTTGAAACTACATCGCACACATTGTAGGTACTCATTATGATTTAGTGTTTTGATAGTGTTCATTTCTATAACATGACATAAGTACCTATAGCATATTCGAAAATTGAATATACCTGGCGATTAAGAAGGATGGCCCGAGCTATTTAAAATTTCTTCTCAACTTCTCTAATCAGTAAAATGGCTGAAGTCAAAATAGTTGATAACTTAGTCTAGTTATTATGACATTCATAAGGTCCACTTTATCGGACTAACTTTGACCATATTAAAGGCGACACACTTGTACTATCCCACAGAATACAAACCTGGTACATACAAGTGCGGCTACAGCAGTGGCTGCGGCGACTGCTGGTATGGTGGTCTCCTGGTCGTGTGAACTGTGCGGCAGACTGTTCGCCACCAGGGACGAGTGGAGCGCCCACGCCAAGTCACATCTACCCGATAATAAGCTATTGCAAGATAAAATGCAGGCTACGCAACATCAGGTAACATACAATACTATATACTGTTGATGTTTAAGCTACTATTTATTTACGTGCTTGGTCAAGTAAAAGATAGGTATCATATATTTACTTTAAAAAAAACATTGTGGCTAAACTAATATGCAAAATTAGTGTGATTAACAAAAATATGGATGATTGCATTTAATTATAATATCTAAACAAATCATTACGTGTAGTGAAGCGTATAGAAAAGCAAAATAAATATATTTAAAATTATTTGTTTTCTTACGGTTGCTGTGCTTATTGCTATGAAAGAAATGGAGGGTTCAATGGCTGCAAGAAACAAAACTTTGCGTGAACCATAAATATTTGTTCCGAGTCTGGGTGTACTTTATAGTATGTTTGTAAAATGTTCCCGACAACACAGGGCTTGTTCGTTTTGACTGGCAAATGTCTGAAGACATATATCCCGCTGTGAAATCTCTGGCTGTTTATCTATTAAATCATACAATCTTCAAGAAGCACAAATGTTACAGAACTTTATTTCAATTTACAGCAACAAGAAAAGGTGCACTTGTCTAATCAAGAGAAGCTGCAACTGCTGCATCATCACAATCAAAACCAGCAGATTCTGAATGGACATGGGATTGCGACAGCGTCTGTGTCAACTGCGACAGTCGTCAACGAAGGAGGAGGAGGCGGAGGAGGAGCAGCGTACTTCACACATGGTCATACACACTACGCGACCCCCGAGAGACAACACACGCATGCGCACCACCTCTGTCTCATGTGTAGGCAGGAGTTCGCCGGCAAAGCTGAGTTCATGTTCCACGTAAGAGGACATTTTGAAGGCAAAGTGAGTGATATCGCAGCAGCTGATGTGTTAGCCCGTTCGTTAGTAGATAATTCTGGACTGTGCACCTGAGCCCCGCCAACGCCCATAAGCGCATTTCACACGGATGCATGCAACAAGGGCGTCTTCCAAGACGATACTATCATGTTGAAATTCTGACTCAATAGATATGTAAATAATACTACTTTTGAAGTGAGGACATTGTAACTTTTAAGGCCAACATTGATAAGCTACATAATTTAATCGTTTACTTTTTTGTATTGTTACAAGAGCATGAAATGAGGTTTCTTATTATCCTTATCAGTACAATTAAAATAAAAGACTAATTCTTTCTATTTAATTTTATAGATCTACATTTCTTTGTGTTACAAGTAGGTACCTATTCTAAGATTGATCAGCTCCAGTAGTACTACTATGTAATTGTATATGAAAACTGCATTAGTCTCTACAAAGTAACTGTCTGAACAAAAATATTTATGTGTCTACAAAAATATAAATACTTAGTATGAAAAAATACATTCTTGTAGGAATTGAAGCATAATAAAAATATGTGTCCTATATACCATTCTATCGTCACGCGGATTTGTAGTGAAAATAATATCCGTTACCTAGATAGTTAACAGTAGTTCAAAATGTACAAAGACCTATTGCTGTCTATCTGCAATTTTAACAGAGTATAACATAGTCCTACACCCTGTCTATAAATCGAATAAAAAAAAAGAAACCCGTTCTCATAACAGTTTTGCCTTTAGGTATAAAGGCTGGCCAGCGTTGCGTTGTGACAGTGAGCAACTGAACGATGTATACAAATGGCAAACACATTGATCAATTAAATAAATGCTACTTTTAGCTCTGAGAGCCCTAGACAAGTGGCATAGATTTGATAAAAAATGTATGGGTTTGACTTAAACTAACGCCAAATTTGTCGTTCGCTTATGTCAATAACATTTTTTTTTTAATCTATTTTATGAATAGAATTGACGTCTATGCTACTTATTTAGGCCCTTTGGTAAGCTACTGAGAAGCATGAAAAGTTTAAATAAAATAAATGTTGCTGGACAAAGAGACATTTATGCAATATGTCTACAATTTCAACTCAGATGTGGGCTGTTGTGTTCTCCCGCGGCGCAGCTCTTAGAAACACGACCCTTCTACACTACGTTTTAGTCCATACGCCAGTTTTATGTAAATTGTATATAATGTATGTATTAGCTTTTATATGGTGAGATAAATTATCGATTTGAATTGAAAATACATAAAATAGTATAAGGAAATAATGTTACATAGAATCCGAATAACTTCGCTTTATTTGATTTTACTTTAGAAAATAAGTTAACCTAACGAAGGATGAGTGAATCTAGTCATTTCTAATCTAGTCTTTGGAGTGGAAGCTAGTCTTTATTAGAATAAGTTTGTACATAGTATTTTAATATATTATCTATTTACGCAGATCGTATGGTCTCTAAGTACCGTTAAAACGGAATGTGTACTTATTTAAAATAATTAAGAAGCTTAATAACCTGCCAGTGTCAAAAGTTCCAAAATAGTATAGTATTATGAGCACAGAAATCCGTAACTAAATTATTTTAATTATAGTTCACCATTTTAATTAAATTATTATCAATCAAAGGGTCTATCTAAATATAAATTATTAAAGACTTATGACTTATGACGTCTTTAATATTTTAATATGATATTAAAAGACTATCAACATAATTAGAAATATTCTAAAGCATTACATAATTTATATGATATAATTTATTTGATAATTCAAATAAACTCAATTTTTCATGATGTCAAAGGTAATTCGCACCTAACTAAAACTAGAAATTCATGTTATTTTAGTAAATCTCTTCTTGGGTAGGTATCACTAGGTAAGTTAATTATCTGACAGAGAATCAGAGATTAAAGTGAACATAGGTGTGTAACTACATTAATGTATCTTTGCAATGGATTTTATTATTTAGAAGTTTAATTATATACGCACACACTGCAAAAGCAATGGGATTTTCTTCGAGCGCAATATGACTGTAATATATAATGAGTTTTTAATATTTATTAATTTGGTTAAAGGTTGATTACCGTCTATATTACCTACACAATTGTTTTAAATTTCCATTTTATTAATTTTAATTGTTAGTATTTCTGATATGATGTAGGCGTTATATTATGATCAAATCGATATAGCGCCCAAATAAAACAGATTATTTTAATCCTTGGCCATTTGTACGTATAAGAGTAGTTGGCTCGTAAATATGTTTAATGTCAGTGGAAAAACTGCATGAGGTGACATTGGCATTGTAGAAGTCTATGAACGAGGGATTTGAATTACCATCCGGTGAATCTAAACTGGAAAACTGAGATCCAGACTTATTATCACAAGGTGAAGTGTTTGATATGACGTGTCTCGTTTTACAACCATATTTCCACTGACATAGTGATGCATAACAGATGATTATGTAGGTTTATCTCTGACTTTAATTTGGATGGTTTGCAGTACTTGGTATTGATTGCGGAATGTTAGTGAGTTCATAATGTTTTCGCGATGTAACTTTTCCGTCTAACGTTTTTTAGCATTGTAGTTGTAGTGGCTAAATTCTATTTGCAAACTTCTTTTGGCTACTTGAAGCAGCGTCCTTCAAAAGGCATTCATTTAGAAACAACAAATTATATAAATTATTAAAATAAATTATGTAAGATAAATTTGTTGTTTTTTTATAATTATACATGCAGTTCATTCAATAAGGTTTTAGGAAGTTGTAATTAGTAAACAAAACATTGTTTTATTTAGAGCAAACTTAAAAAGTACGTAGGTACATAATTAGTTAATTCATAGCTTCTAAATTTCGAGAGTATGTTCATGAACCAGGAAAAAATAAGAACGCTCGCATTTGTATTCCTTTTGAATGGCGACTGCCTATTTACAAGTGGTAAACAAACTAAATGCAGTAATTTTGAAATATGTACATAAAATATAAATTTAATAGACATATCTCATAGTATCCCATTTTACCTCATTCACGACAATGCTTCGGACGTTACATTTGATTTGTCGCATCGAATGAACATTTTGATGTTTAGTTGTAAGGTCTAGTGCATAGTCCACATTCTTTTATTAGAATATAACTGTGTATATAATCTACATATATGTACAAGTTAACACAGATAACTATACATGGACGCGTCCAAAATTTTAATAAATGAATCATATTTATAAACAACAATAGCTCCACAATAATTTCTAACAATAATCTCGGTTTCGAGTTATTCATATTATTTTAATATTATTTTTTTTTTTTCATTTCTAAAGTTTTGTGTACCTATTTTTTAAGCCCGAAAATGAGTCGACGAATGTGCTATTTTTGCCAACGTCAAGTGTAAATGAACATTCCCGTTGATAAATGAATAAAGTTATCTGTAGTTATCTGTAGTACTTTAACTTCGCTATTGGTATAGCGAAGTTAAAGTCATCATTTACTAATCACTAGATCATTATGTAACTTTTATATACCAATCTTGCAAACTTGTTCAAGGACGTTACCAATTTATTTTAATTACTAGTTAATCAGCAAAAATGAAATGAACTCAAAAGAAACGAAGTTACTGTCGATGTTTGTATCACATATACCACGCTGGTGAAGCCGTTCCTACATACTTGTTCACTAATGTAAAAATTTTTGGAAAGATAATTGAATGTGGATTACGCACAGAACGATTTAACTCCAAAAAGGGGTAAATCAGAGCACGATGGAAGTTACAAATTTGATAGGCTAGGCTCGTATGTAAAATTGACACGCAAGTGACATAGGTGGGACGTTATTGCAATATAAATAGTTTTATATCATTTCTAGTATAGTATTTGAAGTCGATTAAATTTATATTATTATATTAATAGATACCTATACTTAATGAAGCATAAAGTCGAGGTCGCACTTGCCCTAACGGCTGGGCCGGCAGTATTGTATACCATGTGAACAACTGAAAATAGAAGTCTCAACAAGATTGATAATTAAATTTCAAGATGTAATTGATTTAACTGAAATGTAGTAGGCACAGATTTAAAAAGGCGATTTTCGATAGTGTCTACTGTGTATGCAGTGATACTGCCTGCAGTCAGTGCATAAACTCTTTAATTAAATCCAATCCTAATTGACTTGAATTTTACTAGAAATTAACCGTACCTATAGTAGAGAAAAAGACATGAAGGACGATGACTGAAGAATAAATAAGTACCTATTCATAAGAACCAATATTAAATTATACTGTTTCTCATGATTAGGTATATTAATAGGTATACATCAACATTTGGATTTATTTCCTAGTCAATCTGATTGTGAAAATATCAGCATTTAAGCAGTAACACTTTTGTTAGAGCGCATTCACACAGCCAGTCCGTTTTACAGGCTTGTTTTATCGTATATGTTTTTATCGGCATATGTAAGTTGTACGAGCAAGAAGTTCACACACAAGACTGTATTCAAGATCCAGTCAAAATACCGATATCACAAAAACAAAAGCGGTCCGTTTACATTAAAAAGATCCTGTAAATAATTATATAATAATATCACAACAACTACACACAACGCCATCTAGACCCAAAGTAAGCATATATTATATAACTTGTGTTATAGGTTCTAGATACGGATATACATACTTAAATACTTTTTTTTTGTAAATACATACATATTATACATAGGAACACCCAGACCAATGCAAATAGACATGTTCATGCACTCAAATATTTGCATTGAGCGGGAATCGAACCCGCGAATAAGCGGTGTGAACATCCTTAGTAGCTACTTATCCGTTAAAACTGATCTGATAAATACGGATTTTCTGTGTGAATGCGAACTTAATGTCATTTAAAATTTGCCACAAGGTTGATGATGAGAAAGAGCGTGTTGACGCAATATTTGTGACGCACGGAAATCATTAGAAGATGAAAACAATGTTTTGCTTTAACATCCTGTCATTCTTCATTTATTCTTTCTAATATTTCTAAAGAACACAACGACTGTGGCTCGCCACTTGACTGGTCTCTGTGTTTTGTTTAGCTACATTTGTATGTAAATATGAAAACTGATTTAAATAAAAATGTGAATGGAATGACATAACAACATCATGCCCGCGTCTTTACGTACCAGAGGCCCTAGACAAGTGGCAAAGATTTCTATTCTATTCATAGAATAGATTAAAAAATGTATAGGATTGACATAAGCTAACGCCAGCGCTTATGTCGTATAATAGAATAGAAATCTTTGACACTTGTCTAGGGCCTCTGACCATCTATCTCTCCATTTCATCTCTTTAGTCCTAAACAGACAAGACAACAATATTTTAAATGATTCATAAGCTTTAAACGCTTATAGTAGTAACATAAGGGTTTTTTTGCATTTCCAGTAGATTTATAATTGTAATTAATTGTAGAACGGATTGGCTTTCTATTGATCTCAGATGTCTAGTCAATAGTTCTAAGAATACGAAAGATAAGATGTCTTTAAATGTTGCTGTAAGTAGAATTAAGAGCACTATTTTAGTTTGTTTTAAAATACAGTGTGATGCCCAATATTTAAATGTTACAAAAGATCGCTTTAACATTGTCATGCACCGTAACGAAACGTAATACATTTCTATTAATAGTTTTCGTAATAAGTAATTACCAATTTTAAAAACATTTGCATACAGCTGTCATTACTGTAATGCGTTTTTTAAACGCATGATAAACATAGTTGTATATAAATATGACTAGAGGTCCGACCACGCTTTGCTTTGACATCAAAAGTTTCATACGATCTCACAGCAAACTCCTACGGAAAATATCATAGCAATAGTGTCGTATTGCATCATTTAGCTTTACGAAAGCGCTTAAAATATTGAAATTCTGAAAATGACTAAAAGTAATATGTTAAACATAATAAAATATACACTACGTTACGTGCCGAAATATTGATTTCTAAGGATGAAAGAACTATTCAAACGATAACGTAGATTTTTATTTAAATCATTGCAAACAATAATAGGAGTATAGACTAGCGACTACGGATTAATACCTAATGCCTATCTGGAATAATGTACCTTTCAAATGATAAGATAATTATTCAAATAGGTGCCGTAGTTCCGATGTTTATCCTCCACACACAACCGTACAAAATTCTCGTTGTCTCTTTATACTATTAGTATAGATAAATGTCTAAAGTTAAATAAATAGGTTAGTGCTTAAACCTACCTGTTGTACTAAGGTCTTTTGTGCGATGCCCGTGTGCCCATCTAGAATTATAGTTGTAACCCTGACGACTGACCTTGACCGTTTCCTGCTTCATGTAAATACCTAAAGGATATTGACCGATTCCGTTACATAGTCTATTAGAAATTACAAGCATAAATTATTCCTCTAATCCTAGGAGTAACTATAGTAATACAGCCTGGTAGGTAATAGAATACATGCCTACTTAAATCCCATGTTAAGTAAATATTTAAGTAAATTTGGGCATCTTAGCGAGAATTATTGTATTCTTTTGTAATATACAATGTATATTTATGAAGAAAGGTATTTCTTGAAGATCTTAATAAGTAAGTAGGTAAGCCCAAAAAATATTGAAGGCTTTAATATAAATGCTTTTATTAACCTTATTTATTGCACTTCGTGATTCTGTGTAAAAGAAAAAGGTTTGTAAATTATGTATAAAACGCGTTTTAAAAGTAAGTGGAGTCTTATAAAATTATCCTACCAAAAGAATTTAAGTAGGTATAATAATATATTCTTGGAAAATATTAGTTACGCTTTTAATTTGATGGAGAAGAAATCACAAGAAAATTTAGCATCAAAATTAATATACTTAATTAAATGTATAAAAGTTTAATATTTAATGTTTTATTTTCTTTCATTGGTAATACAGACCATCTGTTATAAATAAAATATATGTAAGTATATATAAAACACTAAATAAATGTAACTAGTATTAAAATCATTTAGTTAGCTTCCTAACTTGAATTATAAGTACGTAAGCAAACTTACGTCTGAGACTGTGGCGAAAATTATATACTGTAACTCAATTTTAAAAAGTATTGTGTCTTATCATTCTATTTTATACAAATGTAAAGTTCAACTGCCGACGAATTGGTACATTTAAGTATAGTAATTATTGTACTAAAATCGGTAAATATTTAACAATATATTAGGGTATCTCTGTTTGTATATTTTGATGACTAACAAAACTGTGATCGCATTTTTTTTCTGTCAGTCATCAGACAGTATTTTATACATTTTACATACCAACTGTATTTTAGGTTGTACATATTTATTTGACAGAGTTATTCGAGTGCTTAGTGATAATTTCAGAGTTTAGTCGTAATCAATATTAGGAGCAATAACTTACCGTCGCATATCGTAAATTTAAACTTGTATAAATTATATTTAAAAATTGATGGTGATGTTCTTAAGTATTGCAAAGTAGCGAGAGTTTTGGAAATTAAAAAGAAAACAACTCTATTGCTGTTTTTATTTTTTAACCATTTTTAAATCTATGTGCTATATTATAATAATTATGTGCCTCCTCTATGTAGATAGGCTATATAAGACGCCAGCATCTTAAAAATGTTTTTGAGTTTTTATTATAGGATTCAGTAACACCTGAGTCTTAAAGCACTCCACCAGTATATGAAGAACATTTTGAGAACGACGCACAGTTGGAGTACACAAAATGTGTCTATCCAGAGGATAGATCTTCAATCAATCGTCCCACCTAGCTTACGGACGTCCATAAACCTGAGCTTTCGCTTGACGGCATAACATGAGATTGCATCTTCCTTGTTGTTGAAGCAAAAAGATGACTCTTTTTTTTATAGGCTGTGTGCTAATAAGTTTGTGCGGTAATGGCAGATCGGACAGACAGAAATTGCCTGGATTCTTGGTGAGATATGTAAAGATACGATCCTGGTTAGATAGGTACATTCTTAGTACCTTATTATTTGGTAACGTGTCTCTTACGGCATCAATTATAACCTCATAATTGTAACGCATTCAGAAACGAAAACCATACGATGAACTGTTTACCGACCGTGGTGATATGTTGGTGTTTTCACAACCAACAAACGTCAAATAAACAGAACTAAGGTAGGTATCTACTATTTACAAATTTATGGTAGGTCGTTACTTACTAAACTTTTTCTTATCTAAAGTATTGACGTGCTAATGTCAATTTGAAATAAAAATAAAAATAGATTGTCTTAATATCTTTCAAAGTAAATTTTATTTGGTAGCATGAACAAATTTTAACAGTAGTGAACAAGTCTGTTTATAGTTAAATTTTAGTTTATTCGAAACTACATGAATTACAAAATTATGTGTCTTTCATAGTTAGGTATTAAATTGTAACTCGGTAAGTAAGTACAATTTAGTATGGAATATATTAAAATATACATGGCAATCATTTTTGATACCATTTTATTTACGAGTTGGTATGTTACGCTAAAGTTAGTGACAATTCGTGGAAGCGCAACACACCACTCTGCTGCGCAAGCGCATGAAGTTTGATGGCGTTCTTCTTCTTTCGCCTTTTTCATTTCTGTTGTTCGTATCTCAGATGGATTCTTAGTAGATATAGTTATCATTTTAGATACTCAATCAGTATTTTAGTGTTGGGGTTGTTATTAATACCACTTTTACCGCTATACTACTTTTACCTACTTTTATACGCTATATTCATTGGCCTCGTTGTTTCACTGTTTATTTTACCGAGTAGGTATGTCAGATCTTAGAAATTTATTAGTAACTAGCTGAGCCCCACTTCGCCCGCGCGTAAAATATGGTTTGTGGTATCCCCCGAGAACCAGACCAATTTTCGGGATAAAAAGTAGCCTATGTCCGCCTCCGGGACCAAATCTATCTACATACTAATTTTCACACGCGCACGCACATACATTTTCGCATTTATAATATTAGTAGGATATATAGAATGACTGTATACAACGTTTACAGCTTTTTTTCTACGCACGGGTCAAACTAAATAAAGTATCAGCATTGCACCCGTGCGAAGCCGGGCCGGGTCACTAGTTTATAATATTAATAAGATTGCTCGAGTTTTAATCCTCAAATTCATTATGAGGCTAGTACGGTTTACGATTTATTAGTTAACGCGTCAATTATGTGTTAATATAGCTGTTACTAAATAGATAGGTACTTTTAACAGGAGAGATGGTGCCCGGTTGTAAATTATTATACAATCGATTTTAGACATCTGCTTCTCACTCTTTACTAAATGAAAAACGTAGCAATAACCTGAAGATTTTTGTAAATTTTTTTTTGTATTATTTTCAGATTTCTTTCTTTTTTAAAAATGGAAACTGCATGTATGAAAATAAAGTTTTCGCCTCTACTATTAAATGGCAAAATGAGTCAATCTAAATGTTGCCTTGAAATAGTACCTCAAGTGTCATGCGTTAAAAATCTAGACAAATTAGAATGGAAACAAAAAGCTGGTCTCGTAGAATACGTTATACCCATGACATACAAAATAATTTTAAGAAAACAAAGTGAAGACAAATGTAACGATAACAATAGAATATATCATTCATGTGTCGACTTGTTAATGGCTATTTCGAAATCGAATATAGCATTAGCATCTGGTGATACACCAAAGATAATTAGTGATACTTTTATAATTAACAAATTGTCACACGCAAAATCGAAAGAAGATTTTTTGAATTTTACGAAAACGGAGCACAAGGGTTCTGTGATACTAGAAAGTAGCGTCCCAACCAAAAACAGGCCACTACAAGTAATAAATGTAATTAAAAAAGCAGAAGACATTCTAAATGAAGGTACAGTATTTTATCTTTACAATAAATATCAGCCGACAGACGTCCACTGCTGGTAAAACCTATTACCTATATTAATATATTTTAGTATTTTTTAGAACTATTGAAGGCCGAACAACCGTTGAATAACATAGAAAATACATTACGTAATAATACAACAAGTACAGAAAACATATCGTCTATATTTACCAAAGATATACAGCCCAAAAGCCCAGCGAAGATTGCAAACAAAATTGAATTCTCGCGCAAGCTTAGTGTGTCGCCTATATTTACTATTAATACTCAGGAAAAGGCGTTTGCGGTATCTAATAATATACTAGCTTGGAATGCACATGATTCCCAGAAAGATTTAGCGCCTATAACAAGTATAAGCAGAAGTACTACTAACGACATACAAATATCCAATCCAATAAATTCTATTGATTCATGTGGCCTAGATTCTATTAAAAGTGTACGTTACACAGCTAGTGAAAGATCGCCACCTGAAATAAGGATTGCACAATACATGCGATATTTAGAAACAGAACTTTCACCGTTGCATATATCACTTAACGAACTAATAAATAAATGTATCATACTTGGGTTACATGGAAGGGAACCTAAGTTTGTAGATCCTCGTATCAATAAAGTATTATTGTATAAATCTGTTTGTATAGGTAATGATCATATCCCAACAGAAACACGTAAAAAAGTTATATCGAATCGTGCTGTATATACTATTGTATTTGATGGTTAAAAATTAACACTAATAAATGTAATTTAAACGTCTTTACCTCTGTTTTACTGAATTCTGTAAAATTATATCGATTACTACTATTAAAAGCCACAAGTGTTTTCTCATATTATTATGTTCTGTAACAAATATTATAATAACTAGTTCAAAGGGGTACTCTGTGGGCAAGATTCACAGACCGCACTTTGACTTTGCTTATACTATGTTTCTTAGGCCCAGATTCACAATCGTGACTTTACTTTACAGCAAAGGCACCTTCGCAAAATAAGCTTTGTATTGCCGAAGATTACTTTCAACTTCATATTCAAACATATTTTTGGTACAAAGTAGATCTTTGCATCAAAGTAAAGTCAAAGTGCGGTCTGTGAATCTTGCCCTGTGTTTCTGGCGATTACTACTATTAAAGTTCTAATGGTGGAACAAAAATATTTACAAGATTTTTTGTATGTACTTGTCTTTGTGTATATATGTGTACTTTAACTAAAATTTCAAGTAGGTACAGATGAGACATTTTAAGTTCTTTTTGCCCTACTAAAGGCAAAGAAGCTTATCTTATAAGTACCTATTTTTTGTTTTATCAGTAGTACTTTCAAGGTATCCCTAATATCTTCCCTATGCCTTCCGGCCTAAAGTAGTATTTATATAAATATACAAAGCCATAAATGGGGATTAATCATCATAATTCTCAGTAACTTGTGAGGGATCAGCCAGAGCTGTGTCTTGGTTTCCAGCTTCGTGGTCGCTATTCTAAAACCCCTTTGTCCCAATGGCCATCAGCTCTGCATGTGTCCTGTCTGTGGCGTCATCTATCTGGCCAATGATGACACACAGAGAAAAATCTAAGTGAAGACGACTGACTACGAGTTTACAGCATAGAAGTCAAAGATGGCGCTATCAACAAATATAGACCTCCCCATAGAAGCCTGAATCGCGATATTAACATTCTCACACCAACTAACTTTATATACAAGTTCCCGACTACCAACTGTCGGGCAGTAGCCCGCCAGGCACGATCACCTAGCCTGGTCGGAGGATCCTCCCTTTGGTTGGAGGTATGTGGTGTGCTACCTCCACAATGGTGACCCCTGTCTGCAAGCAACCTTCACGGAGCAGATCAGCATCATCGTTATCGTCAGTTCCTACTTCGCCTCACCCCTCTAGCAGCAGCAGATGAGTACCAGTAATCAAGTCGCAGCCAGCCAGCATCTTCGGCCATCATCAGGGATACTCCATACGCCTGCGGTCGCGCACGCCTGGTCTACCCTACGGCCTATCCTGTTCGTGGCACTATCACTGCACTTCCACGGTTCCCGTAAGCAGAGCAGCTCTCCTCTCACCGTCTACGCAGTCAGCCACTACGCAGCACACCCCGACTCACTGGAGAAGTTCTCACCGCTCTTCGTCCGACTCACTGGACTTACGCGGCATCAACAGTTCCGACTCACTGGAACTCTGGCACTGGCAACGCTCTACAGAAGCACCGACAGCTGACTCATCAACAGGACAAGTCTAGATCGACCTCCGGTCTCGAGGGGGAGTACTGTGGCGTCATCTATCTGGCCAATGATGACACACAGAGAAAAATCTAAGTGAAGACGACTGACTACGAGTTTACAGCATAGAAGTCAAAGATGGCGCTATCAACAAATATAGACCTCCCCATAGAAGCCTGAGTCGCGATATTAACATTCTCACACCAACTAACTATATATACAAGTTCCCGACTACCAACTGTCGGGCAGTAGCCCGCCAGGCACGATCACCTAGCCTGGTCGGAGGATCCTCCCTTTGGTTGGAGGTATTTGGTGTGCTACCTCCACATGTCCACTATAGTAAAGCTGTGCTCTGCGAGTTATATCAGTCACTCTAGTTTTTCTGCGAATTTCTTGTTTTTTATACGATCGCGCACGGGAACGCCTTACGTACTCGCCGCTCGCTCCGTAGTCTGAGTGACTTAGAGCCTTCTAACAAAACCCATAGTTACCGACCACATCCCATCCGGCCACATTGGCAACTGAGATTCGCAACCAGTTGTTAAAAAAAAAATATCTTGCCACGCAACTAGTTGCTCAAAAATAAAATCTATTCCCGTTACACATCCAGTTGCCAATGAAGAATTCACTATAAAATCAGTCGTTAAATGAGAAGTAATAATCTTGTTAAGCAACTGGGTTTCAAGTATGACTAGTTTGTATAGTTACTGATTTTATAGTTTATCGACATATACGCATTCAAACACATGTTTGTAAGCTACTTGCAATTACTTATTTTATTTAAAAAAGTAAAAACCTAAATACATAATTCTAAACTAACAGATAAATTACCTTGTTTATTTTATTACGAAACGCTATACTTTGACAAACAGTATACCTCCAATAATACCTAATATCCAATCCTTAATATTAGCTGGCGCAGCCTGCGTAAGCCTGGTTACTGCCGCAATGATACTGTTACTGATGCAAAAATTGATTTTATATGGTGTCAAAATTTGAGTTTAATCGGTAACCAGGTGTAAACAAATATATTTATTTCTTTTTTGGAAACTGGTTGCGTAACTGAGCTTTCATCTACTCTGGTTTCCAAATAGGAATAGATTTTCTTTGTGAGCAACTAGTCCCGTAGCAAGATTATTTCTTCGTTTTTAACAACGGGTTGCGAATTTCTGTTGCCAATGTAGCCAGAGGGGCCACATTTCTGATCCGTAGGTCTAGGTACCTATATTATTACGCTGGCAACACACACTGGTCAAAGTTAGGAATACATATTATTAATTGTTATTGAATTGCTTCTAGTTAATAAAATTATGGAGAACCGAGCGGTCGTAGAACGTATTATGAAAAACTTAGCTTTTGACTTAGAAACTGTTCCTAAAGCTAAAACACATGATAATACAACAACATCATCAAAAGCTGATCCGCTGAATTTGAAAATAACAGTTAGGAAAAAAGACTCGGTCAGTGGAGCACAGCAACAAGGATTTATATCAAATATTCAATCTGAACCTAAGATGGTGCTGCAAAAAATACGACTTGTGAACAGTGATAAAACTATAATGTCTTTTGATATGTATATGGAAGCAGAATTACAGCAAAAACCAAATAAGAAGTCCCGCAAACGCATTTTTGAGAAGTTAAGCCCAGGTAATCCGTGCATCATATTACTATGAAATCAATATTTATAAGTTCATATTTTTCGAAAGCTATGAGAACTATTTGAATATTATGGTAGGTATTATTTGTTTCCAATTTTTAAATATATTACTTACCTCTCTACGAAGTTTCATGTGAATAATTCTGAGTACTGAGTACGAAAACCAACGTTACATTTTTGAGTTAGAATTTCCTTTCCAATTTTTGTGATAAAGGATCTTAAAAATATATACAATATGGAAAGTGAAAGCGCCGGAATTCCTTAATTCCTTCACCTACCCAACTTCTTCATAAGCATTATTATTTATAATGATAAGCAGCGGCTTTGCGGAGTGGAGTCCCTGGCATTGCAGGAGCAACATTTCAAGAGCAATTCCAGAGACTCTAAGTCTTTCATGAGCGATCGTTTCCACTTACCGTCAGGTGGGCTGTTTGCTTGTCTGCCACTATCTTCAATAAAAAACTTGGTTTAAATTATGCTTGCTTGTCTCAGGGTTATGTTTAGGAGCTGCGGACGATGATGACCATCTATACATGCCTGAAGGTGGTTACAGTGGTAACGTAAATGAAAGTAGCACGAAAAGCAAGTCTGATGTAATATTGGGGCAACCATTCAGTATGACTAAAAATACTTATGACAATTTTAGTAAACCTAGTATAATTAAAAAAGAGAAAAGCTTTTTAGGAAGAAAATGTAAACCAGGTAAATATAAAATTAGATAACTATTTTTGTAGATAGTTAACTTCAGATTTAAGAATCATAGTTGATCACAGTTGAATCACATGTTTGAATTAAATTACTATTCAAAGTTGACCTTACCATTCAACGAAATTAGATAAAACAGTTTAACTTTATTTAAACAACAAATAATATTTAAGTATTAGGAACGGTTTTATTAATTTATGAAAAAACACAAACCAAAATACTTATAATGACTTTATCAATTACTAACAACAGTTACATTAATCTATTTGAAAAACACAAATGCCAAACTGAAATACTTATAATGATTCTAACACAATAAAACTAAATACCTATAAATTAATTATAGCAAAAATGAAATTATGTGACACCGAGTTCCCTAGCAAAACCGCGCGCTCCGACCGTCCGAGAAAAAGTGAAGCTCCGCTCGCACGCAGTGCAGCAGCGCATGATCCCACCACAGCGGTGGCGCGGGAGTTTGCCACGCCCTCTAGGTGGCGTGATCTTGTAATACGGCCTCTCCTGACGGGCGGCCGTCCTCGTCCGCAACCATAGGGTGCTGGTGATTTAGACAGGCATCATTGGCAGGCATGTTGTCCACCGTGAGGTCATCAGAATCAGCTGGAAAACATCGAAATGAGGCACACATGAGAAATTAGTTCCGGAATTTGAAATATGCCTCAACCCACCACTCACTACTTTCAAATTAAAACAATTCAAACTTCACTTTCATTCTCGTCAGCATTCGTTATTTTCTTTACATAATTTGATATTAATACATCATTCACACATCAATCTCGAGGGCTCTTTTTCACACAGAAAATCCTGGCTCGGCCAGTGCAACCGGCAGTGACTAGTGTACCGTGACCAGTGGAGAATATCTCGCACCGTGAACGACCAGTGGAATGCCCAAGACACTCACACCGTGAATCTCCAGTTGAGAAAGAGAGAGAGGAAGATACTCTCACACTCGTTACTCACGGTAACAAATAACCAGTGGAGAGGGACACTCTCGCACCGTGAATAATAAATAACCAGCGGAGAGATATACCCTCACACCGTGAGTATTAAATAACCAGTGGAGAGAGATATTCTCACACCGTGAGTAATAAATAACCGGTGAAGATAGGCTCTTACACCGTGAGTGACTACCTTACAAAGAAAAAAACACTTACACTCAAAAAATGCAGCGCATGTTTCGGGAGTCCATTCTCCAGCCCACAACACCATGTATTCAGCGGCAGCCTCCGTACGCTTCCCGTACGAGCCCGCTAATAGCTCCAGTAGATAGCGGTGATGTGGAAGGCGTTTTAACACCTTATAGGGCCCGCGCATGCATGAGTCTAATTTGCCTGTTGCCTGTGAAGACTTGATTACGAACACCATATCATTAACTTCGTACTCGCGGGGTGACGAGCGATTCTTATTGACATACTCGTCTTGTTTTTGTTGATTGCCTGCCAGTAAGGAAGATACGTGTTGCCTACGTAACACCATAGTTGCCTCACGATTAGAAGTTGCCATTTCAAGTGCGACATCTCGCACTAATGCTCGAATGATCGGTGTAGATGAATCACTGCCAACGAGTAATTGTAACGGAGACATTTTGGTTGTGTTATGTCTTGTGCTGTTCAGTATTAGTTGTGTTTTCCATAAGACATCAGACCAGCTATGATCTTTATGGTTGACCTCTACCCGTAGTAAGTTAAGTAAGGTTCTACAGTAACGTTCTGCTTGACCATTTTCATGGTGCATGCCAGGTGTGATAAAATGAATATCACTACCAAAAGATTTAACCATGTCTTGAAAGACAGAGCTTTCAAACATACGAGCTCGGTCTGTTACTAAGATTTTAGGAGACCCAAAAAGCGAAACAGCGTTAATGAATGCTCGTTTTAATTCATCAGTGTCTTGTCGATAGAGGGCATAAAGGAGACAGTATTTTGAAAATGCGTCTATCATGATGAGCACGTATTTATACCCCTGGGATTCCGGTAAAGGACCCAAAACATCCATATAGATTACAGAAAATGGAGCATCGGGTTTTGTCCATGATTCAATGGGTTGGTAAGGTGCTCGGGGAACTCGTTTATGGGAAAGACATACAATGCAATGTTTCAAATACTTTCTAACAAATGCACGCAAACCAGGGAACCAGAAATGTCTTAATATAAGGTCTACAGTTTTCTCAAATCCTATATGATCCTGATCATCATGAAAAACGTGAAGCAAACTCAACCTATACCCCTTTGGAATAAAGCACAAAAGTCGTGTGTCTTGACCCGTACATGAGTACTTGACATATAGCAAACCGTTTCGAACAACATAACGAGATGAATCTAATTCGCCGTTGTTTAATCTATCGATAAGGTTAAGAGTTTCCTCATCTGCAGATTGAGCCAGTTTGGCCCAAGTTTTGGGATTTTGAATGTGACATACTTCGACAGGATTTCTACTTAGGTAATCCGCATGTGACATAAATAAACCCTTCCTATACTCGAAGGTGTACTGAAAGTCTTGCATATAAAGCCACCACCGCGCTACACGTGGAAGTAAGTCTTTCTTACGTTCAGTTAATTTTAAAGCATTGCAGTCGATAACTACTTTAAACGGAATGCCTAATAGGTACTTTCGAAAATGTTGGAGGGCTTTTACTACGGCTAGCGTTTCTAACTCATACGAGTGGTATTTTGGTTCTGCACCTTGAGTAGACTTACTAAAATATGCCACGACTCTTTTAAGACCGTCTTTATGTATTTGTATTAGAACAGCACCATAGCCGATGGCACTCGCATCAGTATGTATTTCAGTTGGTAACTTAGGGTCATAAATAGCAAGTACGGGCGCGCTTGTGAGGCAGCGAATTATGTAACTACGAGCTTTGTCTTGTTCGGGCCCCCACACAAAAGGAACATTCTTTTTAGTCAAATATGCAATATGTGCCGTACGTTGAGCATAATTCGGAATGTACCGCCTAAAGTACCCCGCAAGTCCAAGGAACTGCCGGACTTGCTTAACGTTGCATGGTTTTGGGGACCCTACTAGAGCCTGGACCTTATGTGTGCTCGGCCTAACCTGACCGTCGCTTATGATCCTACCTAAATATTCTATCTCCCTACTCAGAAACATACATTTCTTAAGGTTTATAGAGAACCCTGACTTCGTTAACGTCTCTAGAACTTGTCGCAACAAGATCAGACCTTCCGTCAATGAATTGCTTAATAAAAGCACATCATCGATATAGACCAGTACCCGTCCCGAATCTATAAATGGCTTTAGTGTCCTTGATATAATTTTTTGGTACACTACGGGCGCGTTTGAAAGTCCGTAGGGCATTTTTACATATTCATAGTGACCTTCAGGGGTCACAAATCCGGTTTTGGCAATAGAGTCTTCATCAATTGGTACCTGATGGAAGCCCGTAGCCATATCTAGGCTAGTAAAATACTTGCTGGATCCTAAACGATCGATATGGTCGTCAATAACTGGTAACGGAAACTTATCCTTAATTGTACGTGCGTTTAAGGCCCTAAAATCAATGCACATTCTGTCCGAGCCGTCCTTTTTCTTAACAAGAATAACTGGACTAGCGTATGGCGACTCCGACTCGCGTACGATTCCCTTGCTAATCAAATCCGCAACAATATTACGCACGCGTAATTTTTCATCATGAGATAGCCTATAGGGTCTGTAGCACACTGGCTCTTCAGAGGTAAGTAATATTTTCATAGTACCCGTTGTGACCGTTGACGTAGCGGTGCCCGATATGAACGAACTCGAGTAATCACCTATAGTCGACAAAAGTTTTTCTTTATCCTTGCCTACAAGCGGCGTGTTAACATTATTTACGTCAAATTGAATATTATTCACATCAGCGAGTGCGGATGTGTGCGTAAGGGTATGAACGCCATTTTGTCGAATATAGGTTATGCCTTCGCGATCTAAAATATCCGTCCCTATAATGACTGGTGTACTTATATAGTCACGAGGAACAACATATAAATCTGCCTCAATGGAAATATGAGAAAGTTCAATAACTACTGTCACAAATGACGTGCTCTCGACAAGTTGGCTACCAATGCCACGTAATAATCTATATGTCGGTTTAGGCGTACTTTTGAAATGTTTTAAAACGGAACTTGAGACTAGCGAAATACAGGAACCGCTATCTACTAAAACATCGATTGGTATGCCCTGAATAACTGCGCTCGTAACGTCATTGCAAGATTTGACAACATTGTCATCTAGCTTACTACAAAAATTAACATTATGAGAATTCAGGTTAGAAGACTCTGACCGCTGTTTGGCAAAACATGTGTCGACTGTGTGACCATTCTTTTTACAAAATGTGCACGTTTTAGTTGGAAGCGATGCCAAAGGTGACCGCGGCAGATCAGGTTTCTTCGAACCTGCATTATTGGTACCCGAACGCTCTCTTTTAACGCTACGACAATCGGAACGCTTATGTCCTAATCTCCCACAATTGTGGCATTTAATTTCGTTACCTACCCGCCGGGTATCATTGTGTTTCGATACGAAATAATTACCGGCGCGTGTACTTGAAAATTCGCGGTTTGTTTTTGAATCGATTTTAGGTTTAACGTACATTGATAAAAATTGCACAAGATCATTAGGATGTAATTTCGCGTTTGTTGTGGCGGCTTTAATATGAGGGTCTACGATACCCCTAATAATGATTGCGACAGTAAGCTCGTTTGACAAGCCCCGAACTAATGACAGCTTTAACAGCGAACGCCTGGCATACTCAGCATAAGTATCATAACCTTTGGAATCAGTAGACATTACTTCGTAGAGAATAGACGCAATATCAATATCACGTGGGCAAAGGGCTTTAAAATCTCTTTTGAAACTTGTCCACGACCTGTCTGCACTAGACCATTCGTGCAACCACGTTCGCGCATCTCCTTTTAAACAATTCCCTATCCGTGATAAACATTCATTGTCATCCCATCTGTTAACTTCCTTAGCCCTATCTACCTCCTCACACCAGATATCGATATTGTGAATCTTCGGATCGAAATTCGAAATAAAATAATTATGAGACCTTACTTTGACAAGCGATGAAAGAGCGTCCACGATTCTGCCGGCTGTGTCCTCGCTGTTGTTCTCCCTAAACGCAGACGAGCTGGCACGACTCGCTGACGCCAGAGTAGCGCGACACGCCGGCGCCGGACTGTCGGCGGCGGGCGCCTCACCACTCGGTAACGCAGGCAAGCCGGTCTGTGCTATATGCTGTGGAGAAGAAGCCTCGGACGATGGTGGCGGTGGTGCAATTAATCGTTGTTCAAGCGAATTCAACCTATCAACGATGGATTTTAGTACGTCATCACTACTAGAATCTCGTTTACGCTTACGCGATCTGGCAGACCGTTCTCCGTCAGGCATTTTAAGCACAAAAAATCAACGGTAACTCGATAGCAATGTAATTGAACTTAAAAACGACTTTAAAACTTAAGAAATACCCACACGAAAATATATTTTTTTTTTATTGGTTGTCAGTAACGGCAATAGCGGTAGGCCCCGGTATTGAATTATCCCACGAATGATATTAGGAACGGTTTTATTAATTTATGAAAAAACACAAACCAAAATACTTATAATGACTTTATCAATTACTAACAACAGTTACATTAATCTATTTGAAAAACACAAATGCCAAACTGAAATACTTATAATGATTCTAACACAATAAAACTAAATACCTATAAATTAATTATAGCAAAAATGAAATTACGTGACACCGAGTTCCCTAGCAAAACCGCGCGCTCCGACCGTCCGAGAAAAAGTGAAGCTCCGCTCGCCCGCAGTGCAGCAGCGCATGATTCCACCACAGCGGTGGCGCGGGAGTTTGCCACGCCCTCTAGGTGGCGTGATCTTGTAATATAAGCATATTAATCTCATTTTACTAGAAGTAGTAACTAAGTACTTACTTCTGGCCGTGTTTGACGAAATCTAAATATTTTTTAAAAGCATTGTTGTCAGTTTTTATAAATCTTTTTATTAATGTAAACTACCTACAAATAATGTTTGTTATAGGTGGCTGTTTAGACCCACCATTTGATGAAGACATTTATGCTTATAAACCACGCATGAAAGAGCCAATGCATGAATCAAAAAAGACAGAGCCTACCATAGTCGCTAAGGAAATGCCTACGAACATAAAACCTGTTAATAAAACTTCTCAAAGAACGAAAACAAAATCTAAAGAGATAAACATAAAATCTGTTGACGACAAAGTAGAAAAATCTGGTTTACTAAAAAGATCACATAAAGCAGAATCTTCCAAAAATTCTGTAATAACGTATCCACCCGATAACGGCATTATAACTCTTAAAACAATAGTAGCAAGTAATAGTACTGACAGTAAAATACATAAAAGTAAACCTTCCATTGAATATAAATCAAAGCAATCAAGACAGTCGGTTAATGAATCTATGAATAGTTTCTTTAGTCTTCCAAAAGGCACCAAAGTAGATTCTATTACTTCTCCTGTACGAAATCCGTCAATCGGACATTGTGAAATTCCTAAAACAATAAGAAATAAACCAGTAGAATATGTCAAAACTCCGATTTCCATTTCAGTTTCTGTAGATTCTGTTCGTTTAGGACAAAATGGTATCGAAAATAATGAGAATACAGATATATTGCCTATGCAAATTAAATCAGTTTTGAATCCTAATGATGTTCCAGAAAAACAAATGATGCCTTTCACATATACTTTAGAGCAAAATGGCATTGAAAGATATAATGATACAAGTTTATCACCCGATGAGAATTCTATGCAATTATCAATATCTGACTTCAAAAATATTACGCGGACATCAGAAATACCTTTTATATATCCTTTAAAAGTAAATGCCAATGATGATAATGATAATACAGAGTTAGTTAGTAAGCCACTGCAAGAATTAGAATTGATAACATTAAACAATAAGGTTATAAATAATATTGACCATAATGAGTTTGAGAAAATAATATCTAAGTCAAATAGTATAATTAAAGAAGAAAATGTTTTCTTAAGATCAATAAAACTAAGCAATACAAATATAAATCAAAACGCGAAAGAGGAAATAAAAAATCCAATTGAAAGCAGAGTTCAAGAAATGAATGAGAATGAAGACAAAGTATATTCTATTAATAACTTTGAAAATTTATCATCTAAAATAAAAGAACATCAAGTATCCCTACATGAATACAGTTTTGAAAAAGTAAATGGCGATGCCAACGAAAACACAATTGTCACAGCAAATTTAAAAAAAAAGGTAAATCTCGATAACAGTACACTAATTGCGACCGATAGTATTTATTTGAACGCAGAACAAAATGTACAAGTCTCGACAAAATTAAATGATAACAAAGAAACTGTAGAAAATATAGATAATTCACCCAGTACAAAAAGCAAACACTCTATAAAAATCGACATGCCTATGTTACCAAACCCAAAGTTGATACTAGACGGCGACAATATTGGTCAGCATAGTATAAAAGCAAATAAAATAGACAAAGAAGGCATTGCATCAAAACCTAACCATAAATCAGATGATGTGATCAATTCTCCAATCCTTACACTTTTTGACAAAACCAGTAGTGAACTCAAAAATTGCAATGAAAATATCGCAAAAATTGCTACAGAAAACCTTGAAAATGTTACTATAGTAGATTTAAACAAACATATCTTTGAGCATAAACTAAAAAGTTCACTTGATATTGCCATTATATCAGATAAAAAGACAACTTCAATCGACAGAATTTCTATTAGAGATAAACGGAAGTATTCATCTGATAAAAGCTCTGTTATAGATAAAAACGCAATTTTGCCACATAGAAGTTCTACAATAGAAAATAAAACAGTTTCACTAATAAGAGGTTCTTCAATGAGTAAGATAGGCATTTCACCAGATAGAGACTCAGCAAAAGACAGCAGAAGAGTTTTCCCAGATAGAGACTCAGCAAAAGACAGCAGAAAAGTTTCCCCAGATAGAGACTCAGTAGAAAACAATAGAGTGGTTTCATCAGATGGAAGCTTAACAAAAAACAACAGAGGAGTTTCACCAAATAGAGCCTCAATAAAAGAAAACAGAAGAGTTTCACCAGATAAAGATTTAACAAAAGAGAACAGAAGAGTTTCATCAGATATAGACTCAGCAGAAGATAATATAATAGTTAAACCAGATAGAGATTTAGCAAAAGACAAAAGAGGAGTTTTACTAGATAAAAGTCCAACAAGAGAAAACAGAAGAGTTTCACCAGATAGAGACTCAACAAAAAAGGACAGCAGACTTTTACCAGGTAGAGACTTTACAAAAGACAATAAAATAGTTTCTCCAGATAAAGGCTCTACAACAGGCAACAAAATAGTTTCAGCAGGTAAAACCTTAACAACAGAAAACAGAAAAGTTTCACCAGACAGAGACTCAACAAAAGAGGACAGGAGAGTTTTATCATATAGAGGCTCATTAGAAGACAATAGAATAGCTTTGCCAGATAGAGACTTTGCAAAAGACAACAGAGGAGTTTTACCAGATAGTGGCGCAGCAAAAGGCATTAAAATAGGTTCACCAGATAGAATCTTAGCAAAAGAGAACAGAAGAATTTTATCAGATAAAGGCTCTACAACAAACAACAAAGGAGTTTCAGTATATAGTGACTCAGCAATAGACAATAAAATAGTTTCACCAGATAGAGCCACAGCAGAAGACGATAGAAAAGTTTCACCAGATAGAGTTTTAACAAAAGACAACAGAGGAGTTTTATCAGATAGAGATTCAGCAAAAGAGACACGCAGAATTACACCATACAGAGACTTAGCAGAAAGCAACAGAATAGTTTTACCAGATAGAGGCTCTACAACGGGCAACAAAGAATTTTCAGCAGATAATGGCTCAGCAAAAGACAATAAAGTAGTTTTACCAGATGTAATCACAGCAGAAGACAATAAAACATTTTCACCAGATAGAGGTTTTACAAAAGATAACAGAGGAGTTTTAATAGATAGAGACTCAACAAAAGGGAACAGAAGATTTTCACCAGATAGAGACTCAGCAAAAGATAAACTAATAATTTCACCAGACAGAATCTTAACAGAAGACAACAAAATAGTTTTGCCAGATAGAGACTCAGCAAAAGACAACATAAAAGTTTTTCCAGATAGATACTTAACAATAGAGAACAGAAGAGCTTCACCAAATCGAGACTTAACAAAAGATAATAGAACAGTTTCGCCAGATAGAGGCTCAACAACAAGCAACAAAAGAGTTTTACTAGATAGAGAAATTATTGAAATAAGCAAAAGAATATCACCAGACAGGGACCATGCATCATTTACTGGTAGCCAAAAGACTCTTAGAAATATTGAGACAGATAACACATTGAAAGAAAAATTGGTTTTAGAAAGCGTTAACTCTACAAATGATTTGAGCACTATTTCTTTATACTTAGCATTTCATAGCTATGTAAATAAACAAAATGAAAGAATAATTAACACTGTTGATGTTAAAAATAAGATTAGACGATATCCAAATGATTCTTTAATATTCATAAAATCGCAAATAAAACTAAACTTGAAAGAGAATTGTGAATTTAATATTCCAATCGATTCTAAATTAGATATGGCTATAGAAATAAAGCAAACTGGCGAAACTAGCAAAGCTTACTGTAACCAAACACTAGCAAAATCTACCCCAAAAATGTTTGAGACCGACGGTAAGCGTGTTTTTTTAAATTCAATAGCCAAATTTGTCTATCAAACTATGAACGTAAATAATAAAACACTATTTTTAGTTTAACGATAAATGTAATAAATTATGACCAGTATTACGTGTTATTACAAATTGTCAATTGTCTAATATTTATTCTCGAAATGTTGGTAACCATTTTCACTTTAAATATCCTCTTACTTCTGTTATCCTTAATTACAAATAGGAACACACATGTCATTCACCAATTTCAACTTTTAATTTAATATTTAAGTTTCAGCAATCAGAACGGGCTCGATTGAGGGAGTACAACTTAAAAGAAAGGAAAATGATAGCTTAAGCAGCACTTTAACGAATATATACGAACAAGAGTTGGTTCCCCTACAAACTATCATAAGAGATTTGAAACAAGAAATAGACACTTTGAATACACAGCGAATAGGCTTCAAGAAGAAAGTATTATATCAAAAGAAAGCTAAACCACGGCTTAGTCATTCTAACAAAAGTTGTAACTAATGAAGATTAAAAATTCAGTTACACGACAATAAGAAATTATCAAAAGTTGACTAAGTATAACATAATAAAATAATAGCGTGCTGATAAGTACTATTACAAGACAAACTAATGTGAAATAAATAAACATGCTGCATCAAGAGACAAACAACGCTATAAAAATGTAAACACAGAGTTTAAATTTACTGAATGGAAATATTATTTTAATAAATCGAATAGATGTGCGGTTTTTATTTAAAAAGATTAGGTTGAAAATTTGATTGTTTTTTGTATTTTTGTTCAAAATTCTTCATGTATTTACTAAGTACTTTGGAGTATATATAACTAGCTGCGCCCTGCGGCTTTGCCCGCGCGAAAACTGCTATGTGTTTAATTAATGTGACTCGGGAATCAGAGTGATTTTCGGGATAAAAAGTAGCCTATTTACCGAAACCAAATCTATATACATACCTACCAATTTTCATCGAAATCGGTTTAGCGGTTTGAATTTAATATGGTGGTTAAGTATTCTTAAACTTTCTAAATCACCGCGCAATTTTCTAAGTTTTCTTTCATAAGAACCTTCTCGTGACAATAACAAACACAACAAAAAAAGAATTAACGAAATTGATCTAGCCGTTCACGCGTGATGCCATGACCAAGGGAAATAGGGATTCATTTTTATATATATTTGCAGTAGGTGGAGTTCTCGAGAAATAACTTTACACTCACTTGTTAAAAATAAGAAATAATAATAATAATAATAATAATAATATTTCAACAACACACAACGCCATCTAGACCCAAAGTAAGCATATTATATGCTTGTATTATGGGTTCTAGAATACGGATATACATACTTAAATACTTCTTTTTTTTGTAAATACATACATATTATAGATAAATTACACCCAGACACAGAACAAACAATCATGCTCATCACACAAAGGTTTGTCCTGGGTGGGAATCGAACCCACGACCTCCGGCTTAGCAGTCAGGGTCACTATGGTTAGTATGGTGAGTGGTCTAGACCAACAGGCCAGTCAATAATGACTGGACTGACTGAATGATTACACTGGAAACAGTGGTCTTTTTGCATGTTGTTTTATACTCGATCCCTTTTAAGTTTACCTCGCTGATTACTTATCTGAACTCTATTTTTGGCCAACAGCTCTAGTTTTGAAAATATGACGGAAACAACTTCTTCAATGTGATAAATTTTAAAGTTGAAAACATATTTGAACAAAGTTTAATTAAGTACGGTTTTATTTGCTTAACTTAGCCAAAATTACTGCTCTGAATACTGCATTATCAAATATTAGTCACCATACTTATATTCTACTGACTTATGTAGAGCTATTTTATAGTGCAAATTTTCTGATGAAAGCATTTTTCTTTTTCTTATTTTACTATGAAAATAACGCCATTTTATACAGCTTTCACGTAATTCTAAAAAGTTTCTTAAAATATAGCTCCGATTAAATGATATAATTTAAAACCACGAATATATGACACTAAATCTAGTCTATTCTTAAGGGAGAGGGGTAGGTGAAGGGATTGAGGGAGGTTGGTAAAAAGAAAAGGAGGGAAATTTCTCTCCGGAGGATTCTGCCGGAAAAGTCTTTTGGCAGTAATGATAGAAACTACTAATTGGTCGATGAACACACGCAAAATACCAAGAACACACAAGTTCCAGCAATGATTTTAACCATTACCTAAGTTAAGAAATAGGTACCTACAACATGTTATCATACGAAAATGTCAGTATATCATAATGTTAAAAGAAAGTTTGCTTACTTTGAAGAAAAGTAAAACAAAATGCCAATGTTTAAGGCCATAGTTTCCATACCATGGTTACACAACGTCTGGTCTCCATATTATATCAATATTTGAACCGTTTTGCGTCTCACAAGCACGTTACCTACACATCAGACCTCGGCATAATTAAAATAATTTTACGGTTAAAAGTTTATCACAACCCTAACAATTAAACATAATTTGTGTTCTTTGTAATTTAATTTGGATAATTATATTTAAAAATCGCGTGCAAATCGAATTGCATAGGTAATTCTGAAATGTTCATCGAATGCGAAACAATAAGAACAGAACTCGTTCAATTATCAGCTCAGTTAGGAATTCAGTAGTCTGTTGTACAGTTCGCTTAGCAGTGCAGCGGCAAATATGCCTTAATGTTATTAGCTATTATCTAATATTGTCCATGGGAACTAAAAGAAATTCCCTACACGCATATGTATTAAAGGGAGTGATATAGCTCGTAGTGCACGTTCTTATTAAGTTATACCAATCGTGTTTATATTTTCAAATTTGTGTCGTTAATTAATTAGTACCAATGTAAAACAAAACTTTAAGACATGCGAATTAAATAAAGTATAGATATTAAAATATTATATCTAAAAATGGTTGATACAGTTAATACTGTTGCTGAGACCGTGGAGGAAAAAGATGTACACTCGGCCGATTTGGATCAAGCTCTAGCTGTGGCAGGTATGACAAATTATAATTAAAAGCGATTAATAATATTGTATTAGTACCTTTCTATCTAATAAACTGCATATTAAACTTACCAAAGTACTACATAATTTTATCGTATTATATACAGGGCGTTCTACGGCAATGCGACACGAAGGGAAGGTATACTGGTAATATGAGTATACCTTTATTACTATAGATAATTATGATGTTTTGCTTAATGAAGAATATATGTTTTACAAACCAAGTTATTTTCTTTTGTATTTTTCTTTTCATTGGGTAAATTACATTACATTAGAGTAATTAGAGTATAGAGTGTGGTGAGTGTCTAAAAAACCTATATAGGTTTGTCCAGGTCACAAAAATCTCGCAGAAGAACGATTCCGCTACAAAGTTATCTTTCGCCCCACCTTTATGGCAATAAGACGACTAAGAGAAAACATTATGTCCATCCGAGCTGACCGGGGATCGGTTCATTGTGATTACACACGGCTCTCTCGTTGAGACTGTGTGCGTGCACTGTTCTATAGATGCTCCATTTTATGCTATATATTTTTACTAGAAAGTATTATTTTTTAAGGTTTAGTATTAGTTTTTAACCGGCTTCAGAAAAAGTAGGAGGTCTGTCAATTAGACCGTATATATATGTATTTTTTTTTACGTGTGTTCGCGGATAACGCTTATGAACCGATTTTGATGATTCTTTTTTTGTTGGAAAGTAGATATTCCAAGGGTGGTACCATGATAAGAAAACTAGGATCTGATGATGGCATCCCAGAGAAACCCGAGTGGAACCGTTGAAAATTGTAGTGGCGACTAGTGCATTTGTTATGTTTGTTGTTATTTTTCATTGAGTATTTTAAAGCACTATTATTTAGTGAAGGTTTCGATTTGATGATGGAGCCGAAAGACAGTCGAGGGAACTTCTCAAAGACTTACAGAAATTTGGTGGTGTTTGGACTTTATTCATTTCTAATGATGAGAACTTTGAGTTAAAATCTCTGCTTCTTTAAGATTTCGTAGTAAATTAACGAATGTTCGATGTGATTCTTTAAAATGGCATAACTTTTTTTATTTATGAACCGATTGACATAAAACAAACACTAAATGTTAAGTGAAGCTTACCACAATATATTAGTGAAAACCATATTTAAATCGGATAAGCCGTTTTTAAGATTAGCGTGAACAAATGCACAGACAAACAGACAAACAGACAAAAATTGTAACAATCATTGTTTTGGGTTCTATTTGCGTTGATATAGGTCCTAATAGTATTTTTTCTCATATATCTTCCATGTACAGACAGCGATCGGTTACATTTTTATTATATGTATAGATTAAAAGCAATATTTTCTCTTTTTTTAGTTTTTAGTTAGCTAAGTAATGTAAAATATGATTTAAATTTATACAAGCAAACAGTCATTAGTTTTTATTTATCCCAAAAAATCCTGCTGTGTGGTCACCCCGATGCTAGATTTCTTTGCAGGAATTTGATTGTTTTTTAAAGCAAAATTTGAAGGTTTTTTTGATACTGTTTAGTAAAGCAGTCGTTAGTAAAAAACAACTACTAAAGGATAGGCTGTAGCAATGGGCTATTTCACTTCCGAATGCTACGTAAATTGATTGTTTTTTATGGGAATCGTTTTGACTGAGGGACCACCTTTAACCTATTGTAACTTTTAAAGGGCTTCTTTTACAAAATAGAGATTGAGTTTAAATACTTTTACTAACGCTAGAGCTCTACGAAATTTCCAAATTCTACTGTGGTCCCTACTTATGTGAACTTATGGTGATCGATTGAGGGACCACCTTCTGCATGCTAGTTCTTTTTATATAATGAACCGGCAAGGCTGATATTTAATAAATTAGTGTAACAAATCTTTTACTAAGAGTAGTCATTAATAGACGCATTTAATAGCTCAGAATTCAGATGTGGTCCCTCAATGGGAACGCACACATATTTATTGCCCGACTGACGCAGTCAAGTAGGGAAATGATTTTCGAGCGTATGTATGTATGTATATCTATTTCTTTGGCACGCTCTACAACCTAAATAGCTTTATGGATTTTAACGTATGGGGTGTCATTAGATTCGTATTGATTGTGGGAGTGACCTAAGCCTAATAAAATTTCAATGTTGAGTCAACACCAGAAAAAAATGGGTTTCTCTCTTTTCACTTTTAGTTTTTTTAATAATATGCTTGTTTTACGACTCTATAATAATATTATAATACTAGTAAATACCTATACCATGTAAAAAACCAATTAAATATAATTCACTGTGGATAAATGTTTAATTTGATTTGATAATTTTACACTATAAATGGTTTTAATTAACGTCGTATTGTTTAATTCAAGATATTTTTGTCTGTTATAAATCATCGAATCCGAATTATTTTTAGTAGGTGTCTCACCCACGTTAAGTTACATCTTCTATTTTTGCATGCAAATGCGCTCATTAAAGTTGTCACTGTCTTAATGAGTCTTTTTGAATTTTAATTTAGATTTTAACTATACATTTTTTACGGTAGTAGATCCACGCTGATTTCAGCATGAATGGGAACTCTCATAGAAGATCGACTTAAGAGTAGTAGTATCCGTACTACTGCGTTTCGTTCGGTGAGTGAGAGCGCCGGAGGCCCAATTTCCCCCCTTTCCTCTTTCCTCACGTCCCTCATTTCCTTCCCCTAACCCCATTCCCAGCCGCCATAGTGGAGGCCACCATACCAGCAGTTTAAAACGATAGCTTTTGGTATGGTGGCCGCCACTTCTGGATTCCACTGACTGCTTACCATCAGGCGGGGTGAAGTCACTTTGGTAGGCTATACTATAAAAAATAAAAAAAATAAAAAAAAAAATACATCTAAAATGCGCTTAGGCGCTTACATTTTATAAAATTTCCATTTCTTATATATTTTTGCTATCGTGTTGTGTTTATTCAATTAGCTTTTTCCTTTAGACAGCCGCGTGTTTAATCATGATCAAAATAATTGAGAATGCCGCTCAATCACACTTATTATTTTCTTACAAGGTAAGGGTTTTCTTTAACTGCCTTAATAATAATAATATAAATATATAAAAGCGAAAGGTCATTCACTCATCACGAAATCTCAGAAATTACAATATTGCTAGGAGTCTCAAATTTTGCATGTACTTTTAGGACATAAGTGCTCACTAAGACGGGGTTTTGCAAAATTAATTCCCGGGACCTTCAACTATGTCTGGGAGAATGTTAGTACTTTTGAAACTGTCTGGCTTTATGCTTGTTTATGGGTGCTTGTAAATTGATCGTCGATTCATTATTTCAGGTTTTGGATGGTACAACATAAAATATTGCTTAGTGTTAGCAATATTCCTGATTGCAGCCATCGTAGAGGCGGTTGGATACTCCTTCGTGTTACCAGCTGCAATGTGCGACTTGAACATGTCAGACAGCCAGAGAGGATTCATCGCTTCCATACCTTTTATAAGTAAGATTTTTTAATTAAACTACTTCTTCTTTCATCACGTAAGGATAAGTGATAAGAATCTATTATGTTTGTCATAGGTATATTATCAGTTTCTGTACTTGTAAAGAAATTTAATAATGAAGTCATTTACCTTTTGTATCATACTCATGATACATTAGTAGCAAGAGCGTAATACAATACTTATAATATTGTACCTAGCTATCGTTTGAGTTACCTATGCTAATATTTTTATTACACAAAAATTTCTTGTTCGATTAGTTCAAATTTAGGTAACAGATGGCAGCATCGTGCAGATATGCGTAAATAAACAATGCAAGCAGTGTCAAGATGAATTAAACAATATCGAGCCGTATTCGTATTAATATGTTGATACACATGGGCAGTTTATGAAAATTTATTCATCTCAGTAAAAAAACAATTTATTCTAAAGTAATAAAATAAAAATATATCAATTAAACCGACAAAAAAGTAAAAGGTAAAGTGTTCCTTACGGAAACACGAGAGTCCAGGAGAAAGAATAAATAAAATTGCGACTTTATAATCAATGAGCCTTTAATGAAATTAGGTACCTAGTGATTTACAATATGTTAACCTATCTAGGCAACGGCTCAATGACAAGTGAAAAACTAATGTTCTGCTTGTCATTGACCTATAATTTGATTCGAAACGCCTACATAAATAGTAATAGCAAATGTTTTATAGTTAATTAGTTTCATTAATGATGTTGGCGTTTAAGTTAATTTTATTCTAATTGTGATTACTTAACATTTAACAAGGATTGTCGATATTACTGTATATTATAAGCTAATGATGAAATAAAGTATTTGTAAATAATAAAGAATATCCTAAGATTAGCCACTAAACGGCAACATAAAGGTAAAAAGTAAAAGTTTTATCTTATACATATAAGACTATATTTAAGAGGTCAGTGCTAGTTACTATAAGAAAAATTTAAGACTGCGAACAGGTGCTACGAAACAAAACCTTAAGGTTTGATACGCTTAATAATAAAATTCTTGTGAAGGTTCTAGACAAATTACCACCTAATTATTACCTATTATACTATGACTCACTGAATTATCTACCAATGGTGATCAATGGTCATGTTTTCTTTGTATGAAAAAAGACTTTTGTCATGTATTGGGACAGTAACAGGCAAGTATTATTATTAACGGGTTATCCCCTGTCCGCCGATCGGAACTCCGATTGGTAGAAGTGGGAATATTTTCGCCTACATCTCTGATTGTTTATTTCACTTAGCTTATTCCACCAAAAGTATAGCCACTGATAAAAATAATAATTAATAAATATATACTTAAAATAACGTTTATGTCGGAAAAGCATCCTTAGCAATGCGTTAGTAAAATGCTCTTATTATCTGTTTAACAGTACATGAGATACATTATTTATTAATTAGTGCGTTGGAGGGATATGGCGAGAAGTATTGGTCGCAGTATATTATTGCGTTTATATCGTATTTATTTGTAACTAGCTGCGTTCCACGTCTTCGCCCGCGCCTAAAATATGTGGTATTCCTCGGAAATAAGACCGATTTTCGAAATAAAAAGTAGCCTATGTCCGTCTCCGGCACCGTATCTATCTACATACTAATTTTCAGTAAAATCGGTACAGCCGTTTTGGCGCTGGCCTGTGCATCGCAATTTGTAGTCATTTCAAGTCATTTAGAGTAAAGTTAGCAATCTTTTTAATGTCTAACTAAATGAAGTTAATTTGAATAAACTTTAAAGAATTAGGTTCTTTGTTGCAAAGTAAAACGTAAAAATTGGTATAAGCCTTTTCTTTAATCATTTATTAAAATTATTAATAATTAAAAATCTATTCTATTATTTCTCAAAGAAAGTATATAGGAAACTAATATTTACTTTTTCTAATTTAGTCAAAATTTAAAATATTAATGTTAGATTTAGATTCCCGATTTTGACTCTGCTAAGATTTTACTGTAAACTAGATGTAGGAGATTGATCACCACAAAGCTTAGAGCATTAAACCAACAGGAGTGGACACGCGCTCTATTTCCCTTGCGCAAAAGTCTGCCACTTTCGGCGGGGGACGGGGCAACGCGAGCAACGCACACTAATTACAATGTTAACTACTAATGCATTTTTAAATCGCGTCGTTATACACGCACACAATAAAATTATTACACACTAGCTTAAACTAAACACACACAATCACATTCACACACAGGCACATCTATCAGTTTACGCTTCCTTAGCGTAAAACAGTTAGAGCTTGACTCTGTCGATATTTAGTATCGATGTTTAGGATTTCATATAAGTACGCGAAAGATTTAATTATTTTCATGATTATTATGTTTGCTTATTAAAATGAGCATTATCTTATATTATATAGAACAGTTTTAGGTAATAATAATCTATTATAATTTTAAGGTTTTTGTTTATTTAAGCACTTTGAAATAGATGAAAGTAAAGTATATAGTTCATAAACATGAATTAACTAGAAGTAATTCTGTTAATTCATGTTTATGTCAATATTACAGGAAGAATAAACCAGTGTTTCTAACTAGCACACTTTTTTGTAATTATTATCAAAAAAGCCCGTCATACGGTCGGGCTAAATTTATTTGTTAAACATTGTTCGACAAACAAATCTAGTTATGCGGTTGGGCTCTCCTACTATGTTTACTAATGTTTATTCAATACTTCCGATCCCTGATAGTACGGAACCCTCGGCGCGCGAGTCCTACTGGCATTTAGCCGTTTTTTTTTTGAAGTTATACTTTTTTTTGGCGCGATTGGGAAAAATGATGAGTGTGAATTTTTACGATGCGCGCGCACACCGACAGAAAAAAGCAACACCCTGAAGTTAGTTGCGAACCTTTTACACACTGAAGTTAGTTGCGGATCTTTGTGTGTCGTATCAGTACAAATAATCTGTGTGAATAAATAAAAAATATATTGGCGTTTATATCAATTCAAATATTTATGTATGTATGCGTTGTATTATTATTTGGTATTTTTGGATTGTTATGCCAAAGAAGTATAACTTCTTACGTGCGTACATGGGTACCCACTCTTTTTTTTTATTTTACTACTGCGCACAAGGATGTATGTTCAATAACCACCACCTGTTGAAATTTGTTCTAGTGTGGATTAAAGATTGTAATTAATTATTACGTGTCAATTTTACGTGTATTATTCCTAAGTATGTATGTATATTCAAACCAAATAATACTTTGAATAAATTGTCTGTTGCTATTAAATTTCGTTCCAACTAAGCAGAGCTTGTAATTGGAGGATTTTGTTCTGATTACATAGTAACAAGACACTGACATGAGAATGTATGAGTAGCATTTTATTAGAGAGATATTTTATCTGTTCAGATAACAAAAAAACAACAGAATATATTTCAGAAAGTCTTTATTTAAGTAGGTATAATAAAATACTGAAAAACTGTGCAATTAAAATTAACCTTATAAATCTAGTTTAACTAATCCTAGGTAATGCAATAAGAGGAGGTAGCGCACAGCGAGTTTACTTGCTAAAAACTAAGCTCGCCGCCGCTTGGGGGGTAGGGAGGAGGTAGCAGTGCTGGCAGCACAGAAGGCTTTGTCTTTTAAGCTATTAGTCAGATACTTGTACGCTTAGGAACCCACTTATATGGTTCCTACAATATTGGACCCAAGCGACTCGAGGCGCTGCTTCTTTTGAAAATCTAAAACAAACAAAAAAAATTAATATACTACTGGAAAACCAATATCGATATTTGTGATTAAACTGTCTCATCTCTAATTATGTTAAGGTGTGACCAGTTTCTTAAAAATAAATACGCTTATTTTTGTAAGAAATGAGCAATTATCTTTCGGAATAAAGTGCACTAATCTTGTATATTTGGATTTATAATCTCATTTTACTTGTTCATTTAATATTATTTTGTGCATTACTTGGTAAAAAACATTGGTTTTAATTAAAAATAAATAAATATGGGAACGGTGACACAATAATGTACATCCAAAATGAAACTTATTAGATATGTCAACAAGGCGAGATATAAAAAAGGAAAGGTTAGTTTTTATGTTAATTCAACTTAAAATATTACCCCAGATTGGAGTATTGATGATAAGCCTGGCAACACTTGTTGATTAGCATTTTATTTGGTTAAATTGCTAATTTAATAATATTAGAACAAAATAATACTTACAGGTGAAATGTAATATTATCCTTTTATAGACTTGATGTCGCTGAACGATTTTTACACCAAAATACACTGCAATTCGGCATTTCTATTGAGACGCTATTACGCATGCACTGATAGGTGACTTATGATGCGGAACGCGCGTCAACTAGTTTTATATAACGGGTATGACCGGTGGGCTGGTACCTTTGGCAGAGGGGTACGCCTGTCAGTGGCCTCTCCGGTTGGTTTAATGCTCTAAGCCACAAAGCAAGTACAAAAGGATTTTGTAAATGTATTCTATTAAAAGACAATACAAACAATTGTACTTTCTTTTCCATGTATTTAACAGTTACAAAGCTTTGCCTAATATGGTAAATTAAACGTTTCAAAACTAAAAATGTCGCATAAAAACGTGAAATGGCTCTTCAACGAAAGTATAAAAAAGTAGTAATAAATATCGATAGTATGTGGGACGGGCTTGTGATAAGGCTCCCCAAAATTGTAGACAAAATGAATACACCAATACTAGTTTATACCGATAATAAGCAGTTCACTACAATAAAATGAATGTCCTTAATCAATCTACCTATTATCAGTTCTCAATCTATTTATTTATTCAGATAAAACAGTATAAGTTTACGGATAAACTAATGGCGCGTACAGACTTATGAAATACAACATGCAATGTAACATGAAACGAGCATTTCATAAGTGCGGACACAGGGCTCGCACGAACTGAGCATTTAAGTACTCGCATCTGTTTGCAGCGTGCACGCGAACATAAAACGAGCATCAAGAGTAGTGTTTTCTTCTATGGCCATGGTTCGCGCGCAGTTTGTACGTGTTCTTCCGTACAGAAACAAATAACCCGCCCTTACTAGAGCTCCACGCACACTACGCGCCCCTTTGCAGTCGGCTAAAAAACCGACAAATTGCGGATCGCAGCGAGCACGAGTTGAAATGCTCTGTTCGTGCGCGTAGTGTGTGCGGTTCACTACACTATGGAAATTCTTTCATTGCGAGTTACATTGCATGTTGCATTTCGTAAGTCTGTACGCGGCATAAGACGCTAATATGCTAAGCTACAATTGTTATGCTTATTCATCATATCAGCCAAAAGACGTCCTCTGCTGGATATAGGCCTCCCCCAAATTTCGCCACCGTAGCAGGTCGCTGCGTCGTCCGGTTCGTGGTCGCTACTCTAGAACCTTACTGCCCTAACGGTTGTCAGTTCCGCGAGCTATGTGTCCTGCCTATTTCCACTTTAGAGAAGTGACTCTTGGTTTGTCTGCAGATTTCTTCGTTTCTCAAACGACCGCGCTTTGAGACGCCAAACATAGCCCGCTTCATCCCCATTATATAATGCGCAACTACACTACTACGAAACACTACACTGCTCGTGGCCCGACACGCAATTAGCCGGTTTTTTTATTACCTACAGTGACAGGCGAGCCAACAGTCCATTTGATAGCAAGTGGTAACTATCGCTTGTGGACATATGCAATCTCTTTAAACCTCGTTTGAAGCCTCCCTACTACTTAATATTGATTTATTAGTTGTTTCTAATTTAAATATCTATGTTATGATTTCTTTTACTTGCATATCTAGAATAACAAGATATTAATACTATTCATATTACCTATATACTCAATCCTAATTTATACCTTGGTTTTTACAGGTATCGTCGTAACTTCGTTTCCTTGGGGTTATTTAATAGACACCCAAGGTCGAAAAACGGTTCTCTTATATAGTTCCTCAGTTGCCGGCATCATGGGCGTAATCTCTGCATTAATGCCTAATCTCATAAGCTTCATTGCATTTAAATTTCTTTTGTCGCTTTGGTAAGTTTTTATTTCATAAAGGTATGTAAAATTCTTAAATTAATTCTCATGTTAATTTTTTTGTTCTTATTATTAAAAAAAGATAACTCTCGCACTAGGGAACAAGCTCCACGTCGTGGAGGATTTTACAAACATACATTCAACGGACACAAAGTACACCCAGACTCGAACAAATATTTATGGTAAGGGCACCCCCTTGCACCATATAGCCGACGCCGATCGTCACGTTTTGCAGTTGTGTACCTAGCTGTCGTCATGTGGTGTAATAGTATGATTGCAACATTATTATTATGAAAAATCGTCTTAGCTCTACATATTGTAGGCAAAATCGAGCTTAATAAGTCATGAAATAGATAGGTATATAATTTATAGTGAATTATGAGTAATTTCTTCAATTAAGTATATGTTGCAATCTATGGAAAATCTTTAGTTATTTAATTACTTGTTAACCTTTAACAACGTGCAATGCTTAGGGTGTTTGTGTCCATATAACAGAAATAGGTACCTACTATTTTTATTGAAATGTGTCTTACATAAACATGATTCTTTTTTGGTCAGCATAGCATGCTCGGCATCTACACCTCACGCTTACATCGGTGAAATCCTGCCGGCAAAGAACAGAGATATCGTGCTCTCAATCACAAACGCCTTGCAGATATCTGGGTTAGCCCTCGTTCCTCGTAAGTATTTAAGATAATTCATTTCTTTACTGTTTCACATTATTATAATCACGATCATCCACAGCGATTAGCCATTTTTTACTATTGTGTCGTTGTAAAATTGAGAAATTAAGTAGATGCAATTTTAATGTTTTGATGGCTATGCACGCGATAACTGTTTACTGACTTTGTATTGATAATTAATTAAGAAAACATTAATTATTTACTAACATGGCATTCATAATTTTTAACCGATGTAAAAAAAATAGGTTATCAGTTCAACAGAATGTATGTAATATTGTTAGAATTGCATAATATTTGTACCTACATGTAATTAATTTATATACTATGCTCCTAACTAGATTTATACACGTTAAGACTACACACACAAAATTTAGTTAGCAGTCATATTCCTTGTGGTGAAAATCTGATTATTATTGAAACTGATTATTAATAAAGTGAATTAATTAATCGGTCTCAACTCAAAATTAGCTAAAAATAAATACTATAAATATCTACTAATAAATACCTACAGCCAAAAATAAAATTGATATTTTTGGTTGAATAAACGCAGAAATCTAATATTAGCTAGTAGTATGTAGTAGGTAGGTACAAAAAAAAACACAATATGACATGATCTAAAAAAAATTGTCAGAATGTGATTTGCGGAGCGACACCTTACTAATAATCCAATACAAAATTGGCAAAGGCAGCTAGTTACAAGGCTTTAAAGCAAATTTTAGTGAACCATCGTGAAATCAAAGCCATTGAAAAGAAAGAAAAACCTTACCAAATGAAAGCCATTTTCTGTCACTTCCAGTTGATAGGTACAGAGAAAATTAAATTAATTAATTATTAAAATATTTATATCGGCCAGTTCAATGAAAACTAAGGTAAACGATCACATTGTGTATTGTGATCTTAAGCTAAGATCATGCGACTTCGTTATTGTGTAACACTGTTCTTTAGCTTTCTCTATTTTCTTCTTTTTAAAAAAAACCGGCCAAGTGCGAGTCGGACTCGCACACCGAGGGTTTCGTACAAACTTGTAGTCAATATAAATAACATGAAAGGGCGAACAAATCTTTTGCTTTGACATGGAGCTACATATATAGAATTAATAATATTACCGTCTTCGACTGCGGCAGTCGGGCAAAAATAAATGTTGATGTACATGTACAAAATTACATTAAATTGATTTAATTTCTGGCCAATTCAGTTGGCTGCAAAATTTCGACAAGCAATACCCGTTTTCGATAGCGTCTTTATTTTACATTAAAATATGCAGACTATTTTAATTAGGTTCTTGGTGAACCACGTTAGCCTTGACACACTTACCTAATGATAAAATGTTTTAAAACACTCTCCAAAATAAATAATGTCATTGTAATTTATTTGTGAAAAGATAATACCATATACAGTAGTATTTATTTTGTTTTCATTTGCACAATTACGATACTTGCATGCCATACTAATACGTGAGTGAGAGCGTCGGCAGACCAATTAATCCCTCGGTAGTCTTCCCTCTTCCTTTCCTTTTTCCTTTCCTTTACTCCGTCTTCCAACACGGTTGGTAACGGCTTCGTTGGGTTTTCCTACTTTACTATCACGTGGGCCGCATGCTCATTTGCTACCGAAGTAATACCTACTAAAAGAAACAATATTAATTTATTATAAATCGGTCTATAGTCATACAAAATCCACTTCGCATTTCAAGTAAAAGTCTCATTTAGGAAAATAAAAAAAACGAAAACCGACTTCAAAAGCAGTACCTACGTGTTCAATCCTTAACTTAAAAGTAAAAAATAATATTTTAATTACTTCATAGCTAAGAACATTAAAGGGAAATCAATGCAATCATTGATACCTGTAATAATTTACTATTTACAATTTATAATCAGTTATTTTGTTGGTTATAGTCGGTGCCAGCCAACAAGAATCATAATGATCTTAATAAATTATCTACCTACTAGCAAAAATAACCTTAACAAAACGCTGTTTGGCAGAAAGAAGTGACGAGAGGGAAGATTGCAAATATAGAGATATAAAGTTCTTATCAACACTTTTGCTGATCGCTAAACCCTGAATTCCAGAAACCACAAACCAAAACAAAAAGTGATGACCTACCAACAATAAAGAATCATCAAAAATCATAATTTAACTGAAGGAGCAATCGTGTAACAGATATACAAAAAATAAACAGTGGGATTTCTGGTTATCACTATAATTTGGTACTCGTTAAGCCAAGTTGGGACCTATAAACCTGCCTATAGTCAGGTTTACGGCCGCCCGCTGCTGTTGGAATTTTCCACAACTTGGCTTAACGAGTACCAAATTATAGAAATAACCAGAGTCCACTACTTCTAAAGCATAAAGACGCTCAAAACGAAATGACACGAATGGTCACCCATCCACGGCCACGTTGTTTTTAACAAAAAAATTTTGCTTTCAGTATTCGCTTGGGCAATACTTCCTTTGGACTTTAGGATAGATATCGGCGTATGTATATTCAGACCATGGAGACTTTTGTCCATAGTCTACGCGATGGTGTTCATCATAGGTGCCATTTTGTTATCTAGCGGTCCCGAAAGTCCTAAATATTTGGTAGCCCAAGGAAAACTAGATGAAGCACTTCAAGTATTACAAATTATGTATGCAAACAATAAGAAGAAATCTCCAGAAGATTATCCGGTAAGTTCATGTAAGAAAACATTCCAGTGACTGTTGACGCAATATCAATGCTTGTGATAAGTTGTCGAATTCGTACCCAGGTAAAGCTATCGTCTGTACCTATACTGGTCATAAAACAAATTCTAATTATGTTTCTAAAAAATCCAGTTTGAATATTTAGGACGGTAAATACCCAGTTGTAACAGACCATATTTCATGCAGAAACAGTGACATACGTAAAACATCAAAATATACATAAAACACATTGTGCATAGTACGTCTCTAATCCTATTAATATTTTGTAAATGCAAAAGTTTGTGTGTGTGTATGTGTGTTTGTCACCACTCAGTGCTTAAACGACTAAACCGATTTCGATGAAAATGTGCCGACGACGGACATAGGCTTCTTTTTATCCCAAAAATCGAACTGATTCCCGAGGGATACAACAAAACCTACTTTACGCGCGGGCGAAGCCGTGGGGCTCAGCTAGTAATACATATATACATTTTGCGTAGAGAGAGCTCCATCAGTAGGCGCAAGAGAAATGACAACCTTCTCTCTACCATTCCTACAATCAAAAGAAATAATATTATTCTGTATTACAATTACAGATAAAAAAGCTACAAATGCCATCGGACTATAGAAAGAAAGGAAGCTTCTTCACATCTTTAAAAGAACAAAGCTGGCCATTACTGAAGCCTCCGTATTTAAAGTGGATGTGTTTAAATGGATTTTTATTGTTTGGTGCATTCGCTGTGTAAGTGATCTTGCGTTATGTTATCGAAGTTTTATATATAAAAACTTTTTTTCAATTTGGTGTAGGTAGGTATCTTTAACCGACTTCAAAAAAAGAAGGAGGTTTCTCAATTCGACGGTATATATTTTTCTCTCTTGATTTACTTTGGTTTTGCGTTGTAATGTTAATCATGTTTTGTAGCAATATCATTCTTATTGTTAATAAGCATCTGTACTCTATGCTATCATTACCGAGTAGATAAAGATGACTTGACTCCAAAGCTAGACGTACCATTCCAGTCGTGTTCCAATAACAATAATTACACATTTTTCAGATTAAACGGCCTCTATATGTGGGTACCAGATGTATTAAACAGAGTTCTTATTGGAGGCGGCGGTAGTAGAACTGCCTGTGAAGTCATTTTCGACAAACTTAACCAGGTGAGTAGAAGGCATATCCAAGATGAAATTATATTCATTTTAAGCTGTTCTAAGATCATTATGTATGGCAATATTCAGCGCAGGTACAAACACTAAAAAAATAGTCAAAATTGTACTCTAGGGGTGCTGAGAAGCATTATCTGTGGTTAATTTCTCGTCATTCAATAATAATGTTAAAAGTTGCAATAAGTATTTCTTCTAGCAACCTGAAGATTCTCGGGCTGAACATAAGCTTGTATAGAGCCTTCAAGTTTGTCACAGTCGTCATAAGTCGTCACGCTTGGTAAGCAGATTGGTCGCCGCAGTAACTGAGTATGTTATATTGTTTTAGACTACATCAGAGGAAGTCGAATGCGACAACACTATTGACCACAAAATATTCGTGATCAATTCAGTAGCAAATATCTGTTGTGCATTGATAGCAGTGGTGATCAGTAGCACAGCCCAGATCATTGGCAAGAAGAGACTACTGATTACATCGTTTACGATCATAGGAACGTTCTGTATACTCGTCAACTTTATAACTCAAGATATACTGTTCGCCGTAATACTGTCTTCGCTACCCACATTGGCCTTAGCGATTGGACCTATAAATGCATACTCCGTTGAAATATTTCCGACGCATTTAAGGTATTATTTAACAAAATCTATAACTAGCTTTCCGCGGCGTGGTTTCACCCGCGTCTTTGCTTACTGCTCTGCTCCCGTCGCCAGTAGCGTAATGTTACATAGCCTATAACCTTGGAACTAGGAACTGGGCTATCATACGCAAAAAGAATTATTTAAACTGGTAGTTCCAGGGATTAGCGCGTTCAAACAAACAAACAAACGACAAACAAACAAACTCTCCCGCTTTATATAATAGTATACATCTATAACTAATTATTATTTTGCTGGCCTTACAGATATTATCTAATAATCAGCTCTAGTCAGTTGACTTGATTTAAAGTCGAACTATCCGAGTCATCAAAATAGTCAGAGAGACATTAGAGATGCTGTTTTGATATCCTTTTTGGTTAAATGATGATGACGAAGCAGTGATGCTTTTGGCACTGTACGTTTACAAAATACGAAAACTTTTTCCTTCATGCAGGCTACTTCTTTTATCTCACCTATGCTTTGCTTTCAATATAAATATAATCTAGTCATCTAGCCGGTATAATATCATATTACCTGTATGATACCTAATTAATACATAGATACGCATTGCAATATTGATAACTTTTATTTTAGCCTACCAAAATGACAACTCTGCAGATGGTGCAGTCAGGAATACTAAATACTGATAACAAACTAGTATAAGGTAGTATTAGTAGCCCTAATATGAATGAATAACAAATTTGACCTAATCATGCATTATTTCGCGTTATAAAAAATGTATTATGCAAATTGCAAAACAATATAGATTTAGTAATACGAGATACCTAATCATATCATAAACTTTTACAGCCCTCACTTTGTTATGTGTTGTTATCTTTATAGCTGATAAAATATTATATTGTTTACTAAATTTATCTTAGCACATACTTAATAATATATAGTTTTATATAGATAAGGTAATTATAAGATCACGTTGGTCATATTAAAATGAATTAATGACTGCCCTAATCATTGAGACATTTTTATCAAAATCATGGTCCATAGTGCGAAGTAGATATTGTGAGCAATAACTCAAACAAGGGCTTTTCATATCAGTGACAGGCATTATGCATAACATATGCGATAATTTCGAAAGCCGCAGATTATGTAGATTATACTTAGCACCAACTTCAAAATTATAAAATACTTATTTAATTATTTCTGATTAACTAAATCAAAATATGAATTACTTTGTGCTATGTAAGTTTATTTTATACTTTTTAGTTTCCTTCCTGTTTGAAGTCGGTTTTCTTTTTGTTACAAATTATTTTATTTTACCATTTTTAGTAATGGGTAGACCTAAATCTTACATAGGTATTATTTTACTTAACATTTTGGCATATTGAACCGTATGAAGTAAGCCCGACATGACTGCTGTTGAGGAATTCCCTCGATTGTCTATGGTCACCTGTAGTGGCACTTATAACTAATATGGGAGCAACGTTCTCATCATTAGAAACTAATTAATAATAATAATAATATAATAATAATAATATTTCAACAACTACACACAACGCCATCTAGACCCAAAGTAAGCATATTATATGCTTGTGTTATGGGTTCTAGAATGCGGATATACATACTTATACAGAGTGTATACGACGGTTTGACATTAAATGAAAAGGCAGGTGTTACTAGCCCATATAATGATTTCTAATTAATCACAAAAGTAATTTGACGAAAAACAAAAATTTGAAATTTTCTAACAAAATAAATAATATTTTAATAGTAACGAAGTAATACACCATTTTATTATTTCACTGAACTGTAATGAACGGCAACGTTTATCCTTCGACGTGGACTATGACTTAAGTCAGTGACCGTTTGACGTACTTACATAGTGTTAATTTAGAATTAAAGAAATTAAAAAATTTGTCCTGTGTCTAAACTATTGAAGATATTTAGTAGATTTTTTTTTGTCTCGCTTTATAATGTCACATACTATACGTAATTGCATTTAATGTCATACCGTCGTATACACTCTGTATACTTTTTTAAGTATATAATTTTTTGTAAGTACATACATATTATACATAGAAACACCCAGACCAATGCAAATAGACATGTTCATGCACACAAATATTTGCACTGAGCGGGAATCGAACCCGCGACCTCTGCGTGGCAGTCCATACACAGTACCACCGAACCACAGAAGCAGTCGACTAATAAAGTAATTAAGTCCAAACACCAAGTAATTGCTATAAATCGTTGAGGAGTTCCTTCGACTGTCTTTGTGCATCATCAGATCGTCTCCAAACCTTCACTAAATAGTGGTGCCTTAAAATACTTAATGAAAAACATAACAAATGCACTAGTTGTCGGTGCGATTTTCGAAAGTTTCCCTCGATTTCTCTGGGATGCCATCATCAGATCCTGGTTTTCTTATTATGGTACCACCCTCAGGATATCTCCTTTCTAACAAAAAAAGAATCATCAAAATCGGTTCATAAACGACGGAGTTATCTGCGAACACACTTAATATATATACGGTCGAATTGTGAAACCTCCTCCTTTTTTTGAAGTCGGTTAATAACAACGATCAGATTTTCGTTGCCCACAAGAACAAAACGTTTCAAAGAACTGAATTTAAACCTTATCAATCTTTAATTTTATTTTTTTTCTCAGTGGCATGGCAGTGAGCTTATCCATGATGATTGGCCGGGTCGGCTCGATTGCAGGCACTAACATTGCCGGTGTTCTCATAAATAATGCTTGCGAAGCAACTTTCTACTCGTTTGGAGGTTTACTTTTTGGTAAGTATGATATGCGTGTATGTATTAAACGTGGTCCAGCGATCGTTACGCCTAGTGTAGTCTAGAATGAATTCGGACCCAAAGTGAATATTTGTGCTACAAATATTTGTCTCAAGTGTCTGACTGCAGTTTTGGATCTATTATAATTATGCTTGTAGAAACTGCAATTTCACCGAATCTTGTCTCTATTTAGAGCGGGAGTAGCCTATAAAAATATATACCGTAATCAAAGTAATAATCAAGCGCGTTAAATTTAAATTATTTCAATATAAATTCAAGAACCTGTCTCTTCCAATAGGAACTCAATATACAAGTAGTTTTAAATAATAGTTGTAAAGTGAAACTCTCCTGAAAATATTAGATCCTTTCCTATTTCATTTCTCAAATCTAAATTCATACCGATTCAATTACGTACCTAGTTTACTACTACAAAAGGTCTTAATCTATTAATACAAGATTTTTGTCAAAGGTAAAACACGACAAGATTTTTCTTAGAAGCTGTAACATTATATATATTTTTATTCTGCCTACAAGATGTTATACTTAAGCAATACTTTCTACAGAATTTCAATTTTTTTTTCTTTTTTAGTATGCGGCGTGCTTGCAATGTTATTACCGAGTCCAAACAAATCTTTAAAGAAGAAATCAGAAGATTTTCGTATAACTAGACTATAAATACCACTACTTCTAGGTATAAATATAATAGGCTGGTACCTACTACTAAGTATAGGAAATATAAGTCATAAGCTCCGTGGTCATAAGTTACATAAATTACATCGTCTTATTACAGAATAATGTTATTTTTGTATAGTCAGAAAAAATCTTGTTAAATATTTATTGGTCATCACATAGCGAATCTCTCGACTATGCTCATTGGTAAAACAATAGTCAGAAAAGTACTAACTGTGTTTACGCGCGTGTGTGTATAAAGGTGTGTTTATTTAAATGTATGATTGTACAATGTTTGTTACACTATTTAGCAAATGTTCAATTGTAACGCACCTAATTTAAATTTTCAGGCTAATTAAACATATTTTTAAACTTACTAGGTATTATATTTATTTTGTATTTAAAAATTTATATTATAAAATCCGCCTACCCCTTCTTCCTCATTCTTGCCCCTTCGGTCCGCCCCTCTTTCCCCTTCCTCCTAACCCTTCCTTTCCTCTTCTTCCCCTGCTCCTCTTTCCCTTTTTAATTTCCCCCCTCTCCTCCCCCCTTCCCCTCCTCCCCTTCTTCTCCTCCCCTTCCCCTCCTTCCCCTTCTTTCCCCTCCCCCTCCTTTCCCCTTCTACCTTCTTTCCCTCCTTCCCACTTCCTCCCTCCCCTACCCTCCTTCCCGCTCTCCGCACTCTTCCTCCTCGTCCCTTTCTCTTGTCCCCTTTCCCGTTTACTCTCCCCCCTCCCTTCAGTGTGCAAGAAAATGCATTAATCGAGAATAAAAAACAGGTAATGACTACCAGTTTTTTATTCCCGATTAATGCATTTTTTTAAATTAATCAGATGGTACCTGACCTGCCGTTTGGGTAACGTTTTCTTATTGTACTATTCGATAGGGATAATAAGTCTCTTCTCTATTTTTTTTATTGTCCATAGAGCCAAACGAAGATAACTAACTCACTTGTTGGAAGTGTTGTAAGCAGTAATCTTGTTTTCTAATTTATGACATGGGATAAGCCGAAGCGGTTAAAGCTAGTTTTAGCCGGCTACAACAAGGCGTAGCCTATAGATATCGGACAAAACTAGGTCTAATCTTGATTATAGCGGTTACAGCTTAATATAACCAATCAACCTATCAGTTTTATTGTTTTCTTATGATAACTAAGGAAAATCAACTGTTTTTTAGCGTAATCAAAAGAAAAAGAATAGAGAAAATAAAAGATGCAGTCTGTGTGATATCCGGTCTACAATATGAAACCACTATCACTTCCCATAAGTATCGTATGAGACTACAAAGAAAATACCAAGTAACAGGCAGCGTAGATTTTCGCAAAATGAGAAAAGACTTGATAAGAATAAGAATATTTTTTATTGACATATTTCTTTTTACAAAAAGTGTGGAATTCTCTGGTCCCCGAACTAGTATCAACTGTATTTCAGGGGCCAGTGTCTTCGCCTTTAAACGTAAGTACCAAAATTGCGTAGTATGTCAAAAACTAAGTACTAGAATTATACAGTAAACAGAATTTAAAAATAATAAAAAGAACTGCGTGAACAAATGGTTGTGTGTGTGTGTGTGTGTGTGTGAGTGTTTGTGTGTGTGTGTGTGTGTGTGTGTGTGTGTGTGTGTGTGTGTGTGCGTGTGAGTGTATGCGTGTGTGCGTGTGATTGGTGTGTAAGAGAGAGTGTGGATGCGTCATTTTAGATTTGGGTAGGTCCAGGACTGTTTTATTGTGATACCTTGACAAAACATGGTGGACGAACAACTTTCTCACAGACAGTACCTCTGCCTTTTTGTAGACTCTTTCGGTTGAGTGCCTAATAGGGTAGGTGCATTAGTACCTTTAGGACTGCACGTTGGGCTCTTTCGACGAGAATAAGGTGGGACTTTGCAGTGCCACCCCATACGCAAATGCAGTACCTGATGAGACTTTCACACACGGCTTTGTAAGTCTGGATTAGGACTGGGTGACTTGCAACATCTCGTAATTTATTTAATTCGGTCAATTTTGTATTTGTAGAGCAATGCCAGGGATTCCGAGTCGTCATTGAGCGACAGTTACCACTTACCATAACGTGGGTTGTTTGCTCGTCGGCCACTTTCGGCAGTAAATTTAAACTTTGTGGCTTTCATCACAAAGTAAATTTTTTTGCGCAGGAGTATTTTGCCATGAGCCTTTTTTTCACTAAAGGTACGATAAGTCCAGTAGTGGATGTCTTCAACCTAATAGATTATAATAGAGTTACATAATCTAAAGAGAGATACTAGGTATATCTATCAGGTTGCAGTTTTTATTCAAATAAAAGGAAAAATTGAAAAATATAATATGATTTTACTTCCTCAATAGTGTTTTATTGTAAGTAAGTACTTTGATTGTTGTGTTTCGTAACATATTTCCCCTAAAGATTAGGTTGAGCAATAAACCGCATGCAAGAAATTCTATATTGACCTACATTTAATTCGGTCAATTTTGTATTTGTAGAGCAATGCCAGGGATTCCGAGTCGTCATTGAGCGACAGTTACCACTTACCATAACGTGGGTTGTTTGCTCGTCGGTCACTTTCGGCAGTAAAAAAAAGAAAGTTCTTTCTCCAAGGTTAACAACAACACGAAACACGTCATGAATTTATTTCCATAATGTTAAAAAAATAATGTTGGATTAAACGCGCGGCGGCAAACGTGTGCTAAGTTCCGCTGCACCGAGCTCCTATAAGCAAATTTATCCAATTTAATATCTGTGATACACAAACTATCTTATAATAGGCCTGATAAAGATGTTGTATATTATTATCGTGAATAATACACTAATTACTCGTTCGTAACGTATCAGCATATTAAATCAGTCGTGTTTTAATTTTAATCTATTCTCGTCAATTTAATTAATAAATTAGTATTATTTATTATTAATAAGTACTAGACTGTGAACTATTTTTAATACGTGTGTTTAATATTGTATCGCAAAATGGTTGAGACAGTTAATACTATTTCAAAGACTGTGGAGGAGACAGACAAATATTCTGCTGATTTGGATCAAGCTCTGGCTGTAGCAGGTGGGTACATGTATAACGAATTAATGATAATTATGTATTATTTATAATTAAGTGGAGATACTGCTTCAAGCAGACGTCGTATGGCTATAATAAAAATATAATTACAAAACAATGTTAGGTATAATACAATAAATAAATGTCAATATTTTATTGCAAATGCCTTGCAATGGCAAAATTTTAGGTGGAAAAGATAAATAACGAGAGAAGATATATACCACCTATAAAAAAATACTTCTAGCAGTTGATATTTACAGCCGAGATGTTGGTATTAACATTTATTACTGTTTCATCCTTAAATATGAACCTTATAGCAAATACGAGAGATTTACTCTCGCATTTAGAACTTTTTATATTTTTTAAATATAAACTGGTCTTATTTTGCTTTATAATTTTTAAGTAATAACAAAATATTTAATTCATTTTATAATATAATTATAATAATAATAATAATAATATAATAATATTCTACCACATTCACACAACGCCAATATAATAATATAATATTTTATTATATATAATATTATATTAATAATAATATAATCCGGCACATCGTGTAAGAAATTCTTAAAAGTAAGTAGGTATATTTACAGTGTGCGAAGCCCCTGGCAACAGATAAGTTTTTTTTTAAATGACAGGTAAAATATTAATTTTATTTTACAGTATACAATATATACAGTGTTACAACTACTTACTTAAAAGTAGGTAGGTACATTTAGATAACATACATAATGAACTAATAAATAATTATCATTCAATTTATTTTAGATTGGATGGACCTACATAATTATTTCAATTAACATTTATTACTTCATAAATATTCATTTACAAATGTTTAATTCATTCCGCTGAAAAAAAAGTATTCTCATACAGAGAAGACATGAGCATTGATGGTCAAGCTCGAGCAAATCGGATTGGCAATTTTGATGTAACGATATTTTCCTTCATCGTAAGATATTAACGTCCAAGGTAAACTTAGAAAGTACAAATATGAATTTTAAATCTATTTAGATAAATAGAAAATCAAGGCAGTTGGTTAAACTTAGATATAACCTATTTATTATCAGCTAAAACTAGGTGTAGCCGATATTAAGTTTAAGTTTAAGACATTAAGTCCGCCTTTACATGTATGTGTATAAAGTTTTAAATAAATAAATAAATAAATATTAACAGTAAAAGGGTAAAACTAACTAGGTATATCATATCAGCTACAACTAGATAACTTACTTTTAGCCGATACCTAACCTAGTTTTAGCTGATAATAAATTGGTTATATCTAATTATAACCAACTGCCTTGATATTTTGTACTTTTTAAGTTTGTCAGGTGTAGTATGATTAAAAACTAGTCAAGTGCAAGTCGAACTTGCTCTCCGAGGATTCCGAACAAACTTGTATTCTTTTGATTGCGTTGACATAAAACTTAACCTTACAATCAATGTCTGATGACTCAATGTCATCCTGTAGTTTATAGCTGGCCATAATTATATATCCTCTAAAACTTACCATAGTAAGAGGCTCAAATCGTGAAAAGATAAGAAGAAATTTATATAGAAAAATGTCTACTGTATGTGATTGATATTTTTTCATACAATTTTCTTCTTATTTCCTTCTACTAGTAAATGTCAAATCTATATCTATACATATAATAAAAATGTAACCGATCGCTGTCTGTACATGGAAGATATATGAGAAAAATAAATTGTTGGGGCCTTTATCAACGCAAATAGAACCCAAAACAATGATTGTTACAATTTTTGTCTGTTTGTCTGTTTGTCTGTGCGTTTGTTCACGCTAATCTCAGAAACGGCTTATCCGATTTAGATATGGTTTTCACTAATACATTGTGGTAAGCTTCACTTAACATTTAGTGTTTGTTTCATGTCAATCGGTTCATAAATAAAAAAGTTATGCCAATTTAAAAAATCACTTCGAACATTTTGTTAATTTACTACGAAATCTGATAGAAACAGAGACTTTAACAGGTTACGGAATAGCTGATAGCGTTTTTATTTTTCGGATTCCTCTCATTCTAAACAATCTTTTACCGTTTAGTTTTAAACGAGTCCAGTTTCCAGTGAGCCTATGTTTCGCGATGACAATTAATAAAGCCCAAGGTCAGACACAACTAAAAGTTGTGGGCGTGGATCTAAGTATTAGCTGTTTTTCGCACGGTCAGCTTTATGTGGCTCTATCACGTGTTAGCATTTCTAGCAGCCTGTATGCTTTGATCCCCGATGGCTATACGTCTAATCCATACATCCATACACCCATACATATTATATAAGGCTTTGTCCTGACTGAGTGACTAACAGACAACGCACAGCCTAAACTGCTGGTCGTAGTGACTTGAAATTTGGAGGGTGTGTTTGTCTAAATGTCTAGAGGTTGTACTAAAAAGGGTTTTTTAAAATTGAATTCCTAAGTGTGTGAAAAGGGATGAAATCGATTGTATGAATTTTCTTCATTTTTTAAGTTACAGTTTTGAAATTTTATTTTGGAATACTTCTATTTAAATAAAAAATATCCTTATAATTTTATTTTAACAGGGGTGGATTTAGAGGGGTGAAATATTCTATACAAAGATCTTTAGCTTTTGAAGCTAGCGACTTGAAATTTACAGGGAGGGGGAGGGAGGAAAAGGAGGAATTGAAGAGAAGGAGGAAGGGAGGGGAAAGTGAGAGGGAAGTGATGGGGAAGTGAGGATGAATGAAGAGGAAGTGTGGGGGAAATGCGGGAGAAGTGAAGGGAAAGTCAGGGAGAAGTCAGAGGGAAGTAAGGGCAAAGCCAGGGAGAAGTGAGGGAGAAGTGAGGGGAAAGTGAGGGGAAGTGAAGGGAAAGTGACGGAGAAGTAACGGGGAAGTGAGGGGAAGTGAGGGGGAAGTGAGGAGAAATTGAGGGGAAGTGAGGGGGAGTGAGGAGGCAGTGAGGGGGAAGTGAGAGGGAAGTGAGGGGGGAGTGAAGGGAAGTGAGGGGGAGTGAGGGGGAAGTGAGGGGTGAATGAGGGGAAAATGAGAGGATAGTGAGGAGGAAGTGAGGGAGACGGTAGAGGAAGGGAGGGGAAAGGAACGCGGAAAGTAAGGAGTTCTCGAATGGTGGATAAAGGGAGGGGAAGGGATAGGAAGCGATAGGAAGGGAGAAGAAAGGAGGAAAAGGAAGGAGAAGGAAGGCGGAAGAGAGGGGAAAGCGAGGAGGCAAGGTAGAGGGAAGTAGAGGAAAGGCCAAGAGATGCTGGAGGAGGGGCAAGGGATGCTGAAGGAGGTGAAGAGGAGAAGGGTGAGGGGAGGAGAGGAAGGAGGAAACTGTGGAGAGTGGAGAAAAAGTGCAATAGGAAAGAAGAGGAAGGGGAAAGTTATTGTAGTGAAAATTTGCCTTTGTGTATTCTATATTGATTTACGAGGGATATCTTTAGGTAGGTGAAAGAGGATTTGTATGAATAGGAGATTAAAAATAGTATGAAAAACAGTATTTAAACAATATAAAAATGTCTATTGGAAAAAACGACATTCACGCGAGCGAAGCCCAAAAGGTCACTCACTTATCACGAAATCTCAGAAACAACAATGGCTAGGAATCTCAAACTTTGCATTGTCATTCCTATTAGAATATAGGTGCTCACTTAGACGGAATTTTGCGAAATCTATCCCCTAAGAGGGTATAAAGGGGTGTCAAAGTTTGTATGAAACTTCTATAGTTTTTTTATAGTAGGATTACCAAATTACTAGAAAATACTCTTTTTTTAATATTCAGTAACCACCCTTATTAAATGGGCAAATAAGAGTCGCAAGTTTGTGTGAAAGTGGTTTGTCAGTTTTAGCGGTAGCGGGCTTAAACTGGATTCGCCATAGAGACGGATAATACTGATACAATGTACGATTGTCATAAAATCAGGCACGCAATATTCTCATAGATGCACGCATCTGAATTTTCACGCGAACGAAGTCGCGGGCAACAGCTAGTATTTAAATATATTTCAACAGGTTGCTTATTTCAAAGTACCTAACCTACGTAAGTATAGGTTGGTACTGCGAAATAGCGTAATGATTAGATATGAAATTTTGTTTAATAGTTTTCGTATATTATAATCTATTATCCATAATAAAAAACAATGAGTATTTATGCCATAGGTACCAGAATCTATCATGCGAAATAATAGACACACTACTTATCAGACAGTTATCACTTTAATACCTAGTATTACTTTCTAATTGCCTTTCTAGTTTTCCATTATACAATGTTTACAGTTCCATGGCTTATAAAAACAAATTTATAATAATTGAAACTAACTAGGTATAACAGTACAATAAAATTAAACTACTGATTAATGATAGACGTTCGTCTTCTTTATGGCCGTCTTCTATTGCTATTACCACGAAGAGTGTTCTGTAGAGCCAATTAATCCCATTGTCTCCCTTTTTATCCAGAAGAAGTAGTCCACGTAGCGCACCCATCCGAAGAGCACCTAGCATAGTCCACATAACGCACAAATCAATATTTTTGGCAGGTTTTTCACAGGTACTCTCCATGATAAAAATATTGATGGGTGCCTTTCGTGGACTAGCCTAGGTGCTCTTCGAGCAGTTGCTCTTCGTACGGGTGCGCTACATGGACTGCGTTATCGATAACGACTGAGGCACCCTCTAAGGATTTTTATACCTACTAATCAAACGGGTCAGCACTTCATACTTTTGTCGCTCAAGTCAAGCCTAGAACTCTTTATCAGGGCATGTATTGCGTTCTCATCTAATTTTGATCCTGAGTACTTTAAGCGGGACGTGAAAAAGCATCTAAGAGTGAAATAGTGGAGGCCACCAGTTTTAGACGATGGCTTTTGGAATGGTGGCGACCACTTCTGGACTCCACTGACCACTTATCATCAGTCGCTTTCGTAGATTAATATATTATATAAAAACAAAAAACTTCGATTAAGAAGTCGATAGAAGTATTCGATTAGGTTTGGCACCATTAAATGACTTACGGTGCTGAAACAAGGGCACTGACGGTGGGATTGATTCACAAACTTAAGGTCGCGCAGCGAACCATTCTGAAGGATAGGCTTGTAAAATGTGGTTGAAGAATCAGGGTTATCAACATAGCTCGCAGATTAAGCAGGCTCGAATAGCAATCGGCTGATTACATCTGCGATAGTACAATGGAGTAAACGAGCTGTAGAATAGGGATCGCGATCGGCAAATGTACGGTAAAACGACCTCCAGTCAGGTGAATAAAGGATTGAAAAAGTTTGCGGATGTTTACAAGACGTGGAATAGGATCCATTAGTTGCCTGGTTGCTCCCAACTGCTAAGGTCACTCCTAGACGAACGAAGAAAATGTTTACGTATACAAATGTTTAGGAAGGTTTTTTAAATACCAGAAACAATAGATGCAAGGTAAAGGATTTCATGAGAATGAGTATAATTTACGTTTTTATTACTCAAGGCAAACACTGCCAGACAATATATATTTGAAGGTAAGAAACATCACAATAAATTTCGTCTGGTAACTGTCTAAGATCTTATAAATTACTATTGACTATCCTTCGCGCGTGAGTAGCTAATAGATGTATAATCTTTGAAATTCTCAGCTTTTTCTACTATAATATACATTTATTTTATCTTCATATAAACTTCCGGAAGAAATTCTTATAATCAAAACCGTGACAAAATGCGTTGCTTAGAAGAAGTTAAAGGAGGATTGCAGAAGTTACCACTTACCGTCAGGTAGGCTGTTGGCTCGTCTGCCACTGTAGGCAATAAAAAAAAGAAACAGACTGAAGTAAACACCGAGTAAATCGCAGACTCTTATTTGTTTCAGGTATTGGATGGTACAACATAAAATATTGCTTTGTGTTAGCAATATTCTTGATCGCAGCCATCGTGGAACCGGTGGGATACTCCTTTGTGTTACCAGCCGCTATGTGCGACTTGAACATGACAGACAGCCAGAGAGGATTCATCGCTTCTATACCTTATATAAGTAAGATTTTACATTCGCTTTTCCTTCTATGATCGTACAAACGTATGGTATTTATGCACAATAGCTATGTTATTTAAACAAAATATAGGTATTATGTCCTCTGTAAAAGTTGTCAGCAGTCCAAAAGAATGACACTAAAGAACTACAGTACAAAATGCATATTTACAAATATTTTTGTCTCTTCCTGCACCATCACGCTTAACTTAGCAAATATACGTAATCATAAACCTTTATCTGTGTCATGTATTTTGTAAATAAAGATAAATAATAAATTATTTGAATAGTTAACGTTCAAGGTGACATTGCACGTTATCACCAGCGCTCACTTTGTAAAGCATTCTTTTTGCATCCACTAAAACTAAAAAACAAACGTTTTAAATGATTCTTTAGAAACATAAGTAAGTAAGTTAGTAATATCGTAGCTTTCGTTTTTTTATATTAGCCCACCAAAGTGACTCCATGCTGCCTGATTAAGCAGCCTGTGGAATCAGTCGTTCTCAAGTAAAAACTATTAAACCTAGCAAGCTCAGCACTTGCAGCAAAAGCTACTTTCTCTTCTGTGGTACAACTGTGATGTGATACTATATGTGTGATGAAACTAGGTGATGTGATAGATGAATGCGGATCATGACCGGGCGAAGTTGAGATGCTCAGGGAAAGTCTATGTATAGTAATGAACGTCTTTCGTCTGATATGAATGATATGGAATAAAAAGAAATCACAACTTACGAATCCATTAAATATTACACATGAAACAATTTTAATAAAGAATTTTATGATTACAGGTATTGTGATAACTTCCTTCCCTTGGGGTTATATGGTGGACACAAGAGGTCGAAAAAGAATGGTTATATATAGTTCCTTAGTTGCCGGATTCTTGGGCATATTGTCTGGATTCATGCCGAACCTTATAAGCTTTGCTGCATGTAAATTTCTCATGTCCTTTTGGTAAGTTTTTATTTCACATACTTATCAAGAATTGGTGTTGATGTTGAACATTGTTATGGGTGGTAACATGAACATATTAATTAGTATTATAGACTAACACCAAGTTCCACCACCAGGCACCTAGTTGGTACTGAAAGAATCATATACTATAGCCCAAGATATTATATCATAAAGTTTCAATCCAAAAGTAACGAAGTTTAAAGAAAACATTATTATCACTGTTGGCAGCAGCTTAGCAGAGACCCTGGTATTGCAGAAGTCCATGAGCGGCAAGTACCTACCATTTACCATCGGATGGGCTGTTTTTCTTGTTTGTCACTAGGCAATGTAGGCAATACAAAAATAACTAATTTTCGATGACTTGTGAACATAACATTAAACATTATAACTTATAGATTATACAAATTTTAAGTCAGTTTTTGTTTAATTACTTTATATGTTAACATAAGTTTGTTTTGGTCAGCATAGCATGCCCCGCGGCTACGCCCTACATCTACATCGGTGAAATTCTGCCAGCCAAGTACAGAGATATCATGCTCTCAATCACTAACTCCTTGCAAATGTCTGGGTTAGCTCTCGTACCGTGTAAGTAGTTACATATTTTATTTTATCTGCATGAACACTTTGAACATCAAATTATATATACTTACAGTTACGTCCAAAAATCCATTTTGGCTTATTTATATTTCTGTAATTAATAATAATAATAATAATATTTCAACAACTACACACAACGCCATCTAGACCCAAAGTAAGCATATTATATGCTTGTATTATGGGTTCTAGAATACGGATACACATACTTAAATACTTCTTTTTTTTTGTAAATACATACATATTATAGATAAATTACACCCAGACACAGAACAAACAATCATGCTCATCACACAATGGTTTGTCCTGGGTGGGAATCAAACCCACGACTTCCGGCTTAGCAGTCAGGGTCACTAACCACTAGACCAACAGGCCAGTCAATTAGATGATAAAGACCAAGAATTTAATAGTATTATTAATATGGAAGTATAATTTGGTCAAAACAAAACTACTTATATTTCGAAATGAATGTAGGTATTTATTGATGCGATATGGACAGTCTATTTTTAACAAAGGCTTACTGTGTACACTCTACATAACAACTTCCGTAAATCAATCAACTTCATAGCTAACCAAAGAGATTAAATATAAATGCTTTTGTAGTTACCTTTAACATTAAAGGTCATGGCTTGTCATGTTTTTCACAATGTAATAAAAAAAAATAAAGAATAATGAAAAGAAACAAATCTACTGCATGGTTGCAACTTGCAATTTAATACTTGATTCTGAGTTTCTGATTAATAAGAATGTTGACCGTGGGATCTCCGGTATGGAAAATATTCCCTATGGGTATCGTAAGAGGCTACTAAAGGCAGACGGGTAACGAGATAGGAAAATTTATTATTTTAAATCGTCCACTTTGTAAAAAGTTTCACATCTTACATCTAAAATGCAACTATGCATTTATTATCGTTATGAATTATATATATATATATATATATATATATTTTCTTTTAGTGTTGGCGTGGGCAATACTTCCTTTGGACTTTAAAATAGATTTCGGTGCATATTTATTCCGACCATGGCGTCTCCTTGCCATGGTGTACTCGACTGTCTTCATCATCGGTGCCCTATGTTTAACTTGTGGACCTGAGAGTCCGAAATATTTGGTATCCCAAGGAAAACTAGACGAAGCTCTTAAAATATTACAACTTATTTATGCACGTAATAAGAACAAATCACCTGAAGATTTTCCCGTAAGTTTACTTACTAATAACTAATAATGACTCAAATCTACATACTCGTAAATACCCTACTTAAAAACAATGTTTAAGCTATGTAGTTCCTTGTTATTTTTATTAGGCGATACAATTATTACAAAAAATAAAAAGAAGATTTACAATATTATTAAACAATATAATAGATAGGTGGACGAAAAAGTTCTTTACATAGCAAAGACCGATGAGCTCGACGCCGACGCCTCGAAACTTAAGGATATGAAGACTGACTCACTGAAGATTTTACTTTTACAACAAATAGAGTCATGACTTAAATCAAAATATTGGTATTAAGTAAGGCAATTAGTTCTAGGCATATGCCCAGGTATATGCATAATTTGATAGTTCAAAAGTTAAAGCTGTTCCATGTCTTCGGGAGAGCTCAAAAAGATGGAGATGTACATCTATCGTTTAGTCAATTTAATGTTATCATATTTCAGATTAAAAAGCTACAAGTACCAGCGGACAATAGAAAGAAAGGCAACTTTGCCACATCTTTAAAAGAACAAAGCTGGCCATTACTAAAACCGCCGTATTTAAAATGGTTGGCTCTAAATGGATTCTTATTGTTTGGTGCATTTTCTGTGTAAGTGATCTTGTAGTATGTTTATCGATAAGGATATGATGATATTGATCAAATGGGTTTCATCAAACCTTTTAATTTTTATAAATCATGACGTATTTCAACTTGCTTTATGGCAATGGTATTGATCCTGACACTACTCAGACACTCATTACATATTCATGTGATCAATCCTTATTTTTCAGATTAAACGGCCTGTATATGTGGGTACCAGATGTCTTGAATAGAGTTCTTACTGAAGGTGGAACTGGTAGGACTGCGTGTCAAGTTATTTTCGACAGACTTAATCAGGTAAGCAGAAAATATAGGTACCCAAATTAATATGATCCTGGTGTATTTATGTTCGGACATAGCCTCTTTTTTTACTTATCTTTAACGCTGTACATGGTTGAGGTTATGAGATGCCCAATCAGTAGCATCTACTCATTAAAATAAACTAGATTTGAATTACTTATTTGCACATATTAAACTATTGATTGTAGTTGCAATGTTATTTCATAAAGCATAAGGTAAAACAGACTATCATATGTTACACTGTTTCAGACAGCAATAGAGGACGCCGAATGTGACGATACTATAGACCAAATAACTTTCGCAATAAACTCAATAGCGAACATCATCTGTACAGTGATAGCTGTGATAGTCAGCTTCACAGTTCAGATAATCGGCAAGAAGAGATTATTGATCACAGTACTTTTACTTATAGGACTGTTCTGTGTACTCATTAACTTTATAACTCAAGATATGGTCTTCGCCGTCCTTCTATCTTCGTTGCCTTTATTAGGATTAGCGGTTGGACCTATTAATGCTTATTCTGTAGAAATATTCCCAACACATTTAAGGTAGGTACCGATTTTCTTAGTTGTTGATATTTATTATGCTACATATTCGTATTTATAATATTATGGCAAAAACGATATGATAGATGGTAAACTAGATAGTTTAGAATATTAAATAGCCAGAGCAGTCACTCTTATAAAAATGACACCAGCTTCTTAGGCCGCGTCGTCAATATCGCACACTCTACATCACCATTGATATAAATTTACCCGTTTCTTCTTCTGCTTTGCTGAAAGATAGCGTTGAAGTCTAATAATGAAGTCTTTACGATTTCTCAAGTTTTTTGACAACTCAGTAACTGTAACAATTTCAATAATTAGTAATAATTTCATCGCCTCTCATCAAACTAATCTGTTTCTCTTCCGAGCGTCGTGATACGGACAGACTGCATTATTAAATAGATGCATATACGCGTTACCTACGAATGAAATGTGTAGAAATTATACAGTTAAATTAACCCGCTTATCTACATTGTTTACAGAATTTATCTCAGTAGATAAATACATACTTATCTTTATAAAAAGAGGTCACGTTTGTTACAATAGTTAAGTGTAGAAATAAGAAAATGCATCCGTATCTACTCTCCTAGTCATTCTATGTCATTTTAGTCTAAATTATGACCATAATGCAATAAAGATAGGCTTAACTGCAGTTGCAGGCTGTTTGAAATGTCGTAGCGATACTTGTGATTAAAAATCGAGATTATAGTAATAGAGTCATTTTACTGATCATTCAAACGCCAGCCATATAAAAGTATTCAGTTAGCCAGTGGACAGCAATAGTGGACATTATATGTTGTGATATTATATGATATTTATTATATAATATAATTATTTTAAACTTTACAGAGGCATGGCAGTGAGTTTATCCATGATGATTGGACGATTTGGCTCGGTTGTAGGTACTAACCTTGCCGGTATACTCATAAATTTAGCTTGCGAAATAACTTTCTATTCGTTTGGAGGCTTGCTTCTTTGTAAGTATGAATGATATCCGTGTATGCAGTTATATGTATTAACTTTTCATGTAGTAGGTAAGGATTTTTAGATTCTTAACCCATCTCACTCGGGAGGATACCAGAAGTCTGGTATGATGATGTTATTCTACGTTTACCAATATTTTCTTGTGGTTCAACTTATTTAATAGAAGCTCAGATTTACTCAAGACATTGGCGATCACAGTACCTGTACTTATCAGTAACACTATTTAAAAAAAATATTTTGATTGTTTTCAGTATGCGGAACACTCTCATTCATATTACCTAATTCAAAAGGAGTTCCGAAGAAGAAATCAGAAGAAATTGATATAAGTAGGCTTTAAATAGGTACGAGTTGGTACCTAATAGGTATTTTTGGAGTAATAATCTAGAGGCATATAAAACAATGCGTCTAGCGCTTTTAAAGTCCAGAAGTGACAATAGCAAGTTACGATTTACCATTACCATATCTTAGGTAACTCATAGTGACCCGCGCAAGCGGGTCACTGTGAAGTTATTTGTTATTGTTTATGTTATGTTATTGTTTATTGCCAATAGTATATTACATTTATATAATAGACGAGCAATCGTCTGCCACTATTGGCAATAAACAATAGTAACCTTTCAAGTGTATAAATATTAGAATAAACTACCTGCTCAGATTTTCTCGGCAGACTGCAACTTCGAAAGAGATTTTAGAAAAAGTTTTTGTATTTTGTCATGTGCTACATAACAACTTGATAATAATACATAGATCAATACGTTTAAGTGGAGTTTCATCAATTATGATTATAAACTATGTCCCACCTTAGTTACATCGTGCCCTGCAACACCTGCACGCAGGAGGACTTGGTGACTGCTTTTGACAATACAGTTAGTGTGGCCGCCTTCTGGGCCAGCACAATATAAATTTGATCATACATTTTGTAAGCTATCGAAATGCTAAAAAGAAGGCCGATAGATGAGGCCAGCTCACGATCGGTCGAAGTGGCTTTACTAGGAGAGGCCTATTCCCAGCAGTGAACGTCTTTTGGCTCAAATGATAATGATGGGTAATAACAACAACCACTTGTTGGTCGTGCTACGTCAGTTCACCTAGGTGGACCACAAACAAAAAATGTGATTGTGGTCCACCTTTATCCACATAGGTGTTCCACAAACAAAAATATGTGTTTGTAGTCCACCTTTGTGTTCCACAAACAAAAAAATTTGTTCGTGGTCCAACTTTGTTTACTTAGCTAGGTGTTCCACGTACACAATTTTTAGTTCGTGGTTAACTTTACTGGTTGTGTGACCCTTTCTTTAATTAACTGATGTTCTCTTTTTATCTATTATTAGGTAATATTAATAATGGCTAATAATACGATTCAAAATTTAAAAAAATAGTGCACCTAAAAACCCAACTGAGCTACGCCTTACTCATGGCATTGAAAGACAAAAAAAAACATTTTGCCACAAAAGGAAAAATATTTAAATGGATGATGATGACGACATAGCACGAGACATTCAGTTACAACTTTGTTCATTAATGAGATTACCGTCGGTTAGGTCACACAGTCACACATGTGAAAGGTAAACCACCAACAAAAAAATTGTTCGTCGTCCACTTAGGTGAACTGACGAGGTGTACCTAGGTGCCACAGGCCACGACCTGTTGGTCATGGTACCAACAACAACTAGCCCAAGATCAAACTTGTCATTATAAAGTATCTACAAGTTAATAAGAATTAAAGATTTTGAAATCTTTTTAAAAAACATTAAGTAAGTATTAATAGGTATAACCAAAACGAATTATACAATATTAAAATATAAAAATGTTTGTTTGTGCTTATCCTTATTCCACGCCAGACTCATGACTTGAATTTGAGTGCGACTCAGACACAATAAAAAAAACATACAATGATATAATATCACCACCTACACTATCAATACACGCTAGTCAACATATCTTTCGAAAACACAAATCTCGCAAAGAAGAAGACCTTTAAAATCCGGATACTGGATGATATAAATTTACCCATTTCTTCTTCTGCTTTACTGAAAGATAGCGTTGAAGTCAATTAGTGAAGTCTTTACGATTTCTCAAGTTTCTTGACAACTCAATAACTGTAACAATTTCAATAATCTATATATATAAAAATGAATCCCTATTTCCCTTGGTCATGGCATCACGCGTGAACGGCTAGATCAATTTCGTTAATTCTTTTTTTGTTGTGTTTGTTATTGTCAGGAGAAGGTTCTTATGCAAGAAAATATCTATATATATAAAAATGAATCCCTATTTCCCTTGGTCATGGCATCACGCGTGAACGGCTAGATCAATTTCGTTAATCCTTTTTTTGTTGTGTTTGTTATTGTCAGGAGAAGGTTCTTATACAAGAAAACTAAGAAAATTGCGCGGTGATTTAGAAAGTTTAAGATACTTAAACACCATATCATCACTACATAGTATAAAACAAAGTCGATTCCCCTGTTTCTCCCTATGTATGCTTAGATCTTTAAAACTACGCAACGGATATTGATGCGGGTTTTTTTAATAGATAGAGAAGGTTTATATGTATATAACATGTAAATTATAGTAGAGAAACATTGATAAATTTAGATGTTTTTAATGTGATGTCGTAAATAAACAAATTTTTTGCGCTTACATTGCAACGCTGGCTAAACCCTACAAGATAGATCAAAATAGTGTACTACAGTATTGTACACCTTAAAAAGGTCTATAGAAGAGTCTGCGATAGTATATGTCTATCTCTAAGGGATAATCCACAATAACCATTTTTATTCTTACATTTTATGAGAAATAATAGCTTATTTTCGAAGCGATTTTAAGCAATACAGTATTTATCCTTATCAAATTAAGTACCTTAAACACATTGTGCATTTAATATAAATCAATAATGCCCTTTGGAGCATGTATTTTAAATAAACATTTTCAAGGATATTATAGATTAAAAATGCAGGGAGGGATATAGCGGCAGGGGGCCGGCATTCTGTAGTAAAATTAAATATACTACAGAATGTGTAAATACAACGTTCACAGCATTTGTTTTTCTTCGCACGGGCAATGCTGTTACTAAATATAGTATCAGCATTGCACCCGTGCGAAGCCGGGGCGGGTCGCTAGTTTGTAATAATTTCAAAATCCGGATACTGGATATCTAAACATTTTAATTTCTAACAACAGTGACATCTATTATTATGGTGTAGCTTCATAGCGACATTTTTGTTCCTATTTAAAGTTATTATAACAAGACAGATGGCGCCACGAGGGTTACAATATTACATTTTGGTGAATGCAACGAAGGCATAACATTATTTAGGTACCATAAAGAGAAAGCTGTGTACCCCCTAAAATGTTTTCAAAAACTATCCATTAGTATAGTTGCGCAATTTTTATACTCAGTAAGTACGTATCTACTAAAAGCAAGTAGATTAGGAGTAAGTATAGGTATATACTCACAGTTTTTTTTGTAAAATAATGACCGATGTGATCCCACCAAAACATTTTCATGTAAAATGTTTTGCAAAGACGAGTCAAAAATATTCAAGATCTCATGTAAAGTCAAGCTTCTATCTCCACTTGCAATAATTTTACAAACCCTAACTTTACAAACTCATCTAAAAAGCGAAAGGTTAATAACTCACTCATCACGAAATCTCAGAAACTGCAAGTGCTAATGGCTAATGGGTTTCAAATTTTCCATGGGGGTTCCTTTTATGACATCGGTGCTCACTAAGACGCTATTTTGCGAAATTCCCCTAAGGGGGTAAAATTAGTTAGGCACATTTTTTATATTTAGAAATGTGGGTAAATAGGAGTCGCAAGGTGAATTTTGTCAGCTTTAGTGGTAGCGGGTGAATAGATTTAAATAGAATTCGCACTATTCGCCATAGAGGCGGATTATACCGATATAATATATGATTCTACTTAACCGATTTCAAAAAGTCTTCCACCTTTAGAAAACTACAAATAGGATGGATAACAATAAGCTATATTTTATTATGTCAACATTTTTTTCGGTCATTTTTAAAATTACAATATTTTTTTTTTTTAATTATTTGTAAATCTGAATGATGTAATAAGACACTATTGCAATAATATTTTCCGTAGGCGTTTGTCTCGAGACTGAATGAAACTTTTGATACCGAAGCGAAGCGAAAACTGACGTCTAGTATAATATAGATATGGCTTAGCCGTTTCATTACTACAGGAACTTATTGTTCCCATATCAGAAAAGATATTAACAGTGAATACTTACATTTTCCACCTTAGGCCCATGTGAAAATAAGTAGCAAATTAAATTTTTCACCATACGTCTATGTCACGGTAGCGAAACGGCCAAGCCACGTATTTTGACTAAGGTGTAGAGTTTGTGGTTTGGGCTCGTAGAGTTATGGCTTGTAGAGTTAAAAGCTTGGCTTACCTAAATATATAAGGGATCTTAAAAACCGTAATGAAATGAACTGACAACAGTTTTGCAAAAGCAAACACTAGTACCTATAAATCATAGTAAAGAAGAGCCATGGAATCGGATGATCGATTTGTTGCCAATGATAGGTACTAGTAAGTTATATATGTTCGTACTCAGTCGTCAAAAGTTGTAAATGTTTATTACGTACGTTAAGTACTTATTATTAAAAGCTTTCCGCAGCGCAGTTTTACCCGAGGGAATTACATCTTTGCTTACTGCTCTGCTGCTGCGGCTCGTAGCATGATATTATATAGCCTTTAACCTTCCTCGTGATCTAGGTAATCAAACGCAAAATTATTCAAAAGAATTAGGGGCACTACAATCGGACGATCGACAGCATCGATCGATAGTAGAATGGAATATTCGACGTCGTTCGATAGTTTCTACCAGACCAATCAATCGATCTTCGATCGACGGCATCGATCGATGGTAGAATGGATTAGTCGAGGCCGTCACCCGCTGCCCGATGACGGCCGATGCCATTGACTAGTATCCGTCGATCAATTAAAGCTACCAGACTAGTCGATCAACTTCGATCGATCATCGATCGACGATCGATCGATTGGTGTAGTAACAACAAATCCAACTGGTAGTTCCAGAGATTAGCGCGTTCAAACAAACAAATTCTTCCGCTTTATATATTAGTATAGGTATCTAACCAAATTAAAAAATACGTGTTAGTATCTAAAACAAATAGCTATGTGATAGGTACGTGATCAAAACGTTATGATCTATGATGTTTCTCTGTATAATAGGACTGTACTACTAAAAAAATGGCCTACTAGATGAAGCTATTTCAGTTTAACATTATTTTCTTACGAGACAACTGCTTTTCATCAAATAGCAAAACTCGTGTAGAAGCTAGTTATAAAATGGAAATAAAGGGAAGTCTCCATATTCCTTTGTCTAAACATTGCGTGAGCGTTGTACGGGGTTCGGCACGCCGATGTCTAAATGCGGTATTATGAGAGATCGCAACTGAACAATTAGGTATCTCAGTGCACATTAGATATATTGACTGGAATAGATAAGATGACATACCTACTGAATTATTCTCTGATTATGAACCTCCTTTTTTAAACAAACGCCTATATTTGGGAATAAGATGTGTGTCGCAGGTGACTTTACAAAATTATCTACAAAATAACGGACACAAAGTTAAACTAGACTCTCCAGACATAATTATATTTGTGGATCAAATTACAAATGTTAGACATTAAAGGTAGACCAGCAGGTGCATTTTAAAGCAGAGATACTTTGCAGCAAAAATCTAGCATAAAGAGGTACTTACTTAGTTGAAAATTTGGTATACTTTTCTTCTTAATCTTTGACTGCCTCCGTGGTGCAGTGGGAGCGCAAGCGACTGCTGTGCACGAAGTTGAGGTTGTGGGTTCGCTCCCCACACGGGACAGAACTTTGTATAACACATAAACATTGGTTCAGTGTCTGGGTGTCTGGGTGTTGTGTCCGTTAAATGTATGTTTGTAAAGTCGCCCGCGACACTTTCTCTAGTACGTTAGTTGACATTGGAAAAAAATCTGCTTACCCGATTTGAAAAGTCCTTTTACCTACGCAAAGTTCCCTGAGTGACATAATAAAAACGTATGTTGTATATTCCAGTAGAAATTGAATTCCTTGTGCGCCTAACACCGCTCTGTTACTCGTTTGCAGCTAAATCTTTAAACCAACAATCGCCACTTCGCAGTAATGGGTGCCTTCCCACCCGTACGTGCCGCAACATTTTTAAAAGGACTTTTTCGCGAGCCGCCGTCGTTTTCTGTTTGCGCATCCACGTCGGCCTCGCCACGGATTTCACAATTGTCACGCTTTTAGTGAATAAATGAATTCCCACCAATGATCGGGATTCACTGTGTAAACCGTTTAACCTTCGATTGTTAATTTAAAACTGCTTTTGTAACGTTGTTTTTTTTAATAATGTTAATGATTTTATTTTGTAGATCTGATTGCTTGCTTCTGCAAATATAATTAAAATTTCTTCTTAAAAAAAATAACCAAAACTGGTTGTGCGGTCTCCGGTCTGGAAAATGGTGAATGAAGGTCTAGAAAAATATCTTATGCTTCTCTGTGTCATGAAAAGCTATTCAGCGAAAATGAAGTACCTATTTATCAAAGGTTTGTATCGTTATATTATCTGCGGACTTAATATTAACTTTATTGCAGTGTTTTACAGAGCCTGGTAACTATGACAAATTCCCTTTGGGCAAGGCACCTTGTAGTAGACGTCTTCATGATGATGATGTTGACGTAAAAGCTTAATAACAATTAACCTAATAAATAACTAAAATTTTATTACGTGATAGAAGTGTACCGTTTTATTATATAATAATTATTAATCTTACATGACAGTGAACCGCTGGGCGCTAGGGGCGCTGCAAGCTTTAATTGAAATAAATTGTCACGACTGGGTGTAGTCGGCACAGGGCACATAAATCAGAACGCCTCGGGCTACCAGCTAAGTGCCTGCTACGAGCCTGCTACGGCGTAGCAATATGTAGACAGGCCACGCGTTGTACTGAAACATTACTTTCTTTTTGTTTTAATATTCTAAATGTGTCAACGTAAACGGAAACGAGAGAAACATAATTAAGAAAAAAATGAAAAAAAGATGAAATTCATGATGCAAGCATATTTTAAATGCATTAGTATTGCACTTTTGACACTTTTTTTTTTTAGGCCTTTTATAGGCCTTAGGCCACTTTTATGCCATATTTTCTTACAGTCTAGGTTTTCTGACAATGCTTCCTTTGATCATGTTTATTTCCAAGATAAACTTTTTGGTTTCACGGTATGGAAACTCCTACTTCGTAGGCGCTGTAAGCACCACCATGATCATGCCACCATGACCTCAATGACGTTATTTTGTGGTACTAAAGACTTAAAGAGTCACGCCGCGCCGTTTACCGATTTTCTAGATATCTACTTGCATAACATTTAAAATGTTAATCAAAATATATTTATTTGATTTGTAGAATTAGTTTAACCCTTTTTTATTTTTTATAAAATAACTCAAGTGCCTCCTCTATCGCGTCTGTTGTCATCATTAGGGTGCGACACTGTAAGAGACATCGCGAAACGAATTAATTCAGCCAAATGCGGCGAGCGAGACGCGATTTTTAACAGTAGTGCTCATTTGTCACCTCCCAACGTGTACAGGTGCGTATCATCACACCGCTAAAAGCACCACACGGAGTTATAACATTACCGAATTATAGATCTGGTATTTTTTAGATATAACATCTTTTTATTAGTAACAGAACATAGTATTTTTATACAACTTAAGTTGCAAAATCTGGATAGAGATTCGAAGATATGTCAAACTTTTACGGACAGACTAAATATTAAATTTATTATAATGTGTGTAGTGTATTACTACTTATGACTCCAATCTCACCGCTGTGGTACTGCGTATACTTCTAAGGGAATTTTAGGAAACATTCAATAGTGTTATACCTTTGTAAATATCACTTTATTGCGGTTATCAACCCGCCTGCTAAGTAGTGCCTATGGAACAACCTCCCTTTGAGAGTAGAGAGGTATATGGTCTGCCCCGTGGAAATTGTCAGGCTGATAATGTGACGTAATGAGATAAAGTTAAGTAATAGCTGTTAAGTTAACAGCTTCACATTTGTAATTTCACAACTATATGTTTAACAAAACACCTCCAAAGTTAAATTCGTTGATCATTATATTCCTTAATGACGACTAGTGAAGTGTGAGAGCCGTCTTGATATCGAATGAGTTGTCGTTTTACATCTGACAGATAATCTGAGAACGCGTTTGTCGTCTGCATCAAATGGAGTGCGATCATTCGCTAATGAACATTTCAGGAGGCAAGTTATATATGCTGAGTAAAAGGGGTAATTTGAAGAGATATGTTTTGCTGTTAGAGGTTATATAACACTCTCAGTTTAAAAAGTCTGATAGGTTAATTGACATATAATAATATTTGTATGAATTGTGTAGCCAAATTTCTCATTTAATCAGACATATTTTATTCGAGGTTAGTTGCCAAATATAAATCTGATATATAAAATTCTCGTGTCACGGTGTACATTATTGAACTCCTCCGAAACGACTCGACCGATTTTCGTGAAATTTTGTATGCATATCGGCTAGGGTTGAGAATCGTACAACATCTATTTTTCATCCCCCTAAATGTTAAGGGTGGTCTGAAAAGGGATGAAAACGATTGTATGAAACTACTTCATACTTTTGAAATTTTGTTTTGGAATATTTCTATTAAAATAAAAAACCTCATAATTTTTTTTAAATGGGGTGGATTTAGAGGGATTAAATTAGGGATGAAATATTATATGGAAAGATCTTTGCTTTTGAAGTTAGCGACCTGAAAATCGAAGAGAGGGGGTAGGGAGGGGGAAGGGAAGGGGAAGGTCCGTTAATTCTTTTTTTATTGTGTTTGTTATTGTCAGGAGAAGGTTCTGCGAAAAATTAGATAATAATTAAGACAGGACAACGTCTGTCGGGTCCGCTAGTTTATTATAATATATTCCTATAGTCGTATTATTATATTAGTTACTAGCATGAATTGAATACATATATAATAAAAAAACTACTTCTCATACTATGAACGCATGATCAATGTTTAGATTTGTTCAAAATGGCTGACACCCGTATAGGAAAATAAAAATTTTTACAAATTTGAATCAGCCCAGACTTTTAATACTGAAAACATAAGAATGCGTAGTATCCTATATTGATCTAATTTAAACAGGGGTAATTTATAACAATAGAATGGTCATGCGTACGAGATTCTATTTTTAAATTTTCAAGTACTTTTTGACGACTCGTCACCCCTTTTATTGTATTTTAACACGAACGCATATGTTTTCTATTCTAAAATGAACAATCATCACTTGTGAATTTGAAGTGTTTGGAGAATCAAAATTTTATAATTGTTAATTAAATAGTGTACGTGAGAAAAAATGATAATAATGTCTCACCATGGGAATAAAATATTTAAGCAACTAGCGGTCAGTTAGTGTAAAGTTTATTTCCAAGTACAGCCCGCTTATATTTGTTTAGTATCTAAACAAATATCTTAAAAGAAAGAAATAAACATTTATCAAATATTTTATAACATATTTTATCGAATAAAAGTAGGCAAAACTGTCAAACAACCGTTTAGTAGAACGACAACATGTCACCTCTACAGAAATGAAGTAGTTGTGTGGCAAATATCACTGTAATACATTAATATTATGTGAAATAAATAATAAAAAAAATTTTGAGACCGCTACCTTCTTACTATCGAGATACAATGAAAAAGCTTTATTTTTATACTATTTTTTACAGAAATTGCAATCAATATTTGTCCAAATGCAACAAAACGTATTAACTTTTCTTGTTTAGTTCGATTTTATTATCATTATAAAAAAATAAAAGTAAGTAAGTACCAACGTTTTACTAAGCTTATTATGGCTCATTCTCAATAAATACTTAACAATTCGTTTTAAAAAGAACGATTAACATGAAACAATATTGTTTTATGATTGTACAAATGTGAATAGTGTGTGTGCATTACGTAGGTCACGTGACCGGCATTGTTCACTAGGGCGCGGACCACCCGGGATTACCGCCGACGCGACAGCTCGCAAAAACAACATGCTACCAATAATCGCCCGGATTCGGCAAGATACAGGGGTAACACCGTTTATATCCGCGTATATACTTAGCTATCTTTAGGTGGACTTTCTTTGGTTAATGTTCGAATCTTTGTATTTTCTTTTTGCGGTTTTCTGAATTCACTGTAAAGTTGAGTGTGTATAGATGTAATTATAAATAATCTAAATCTACAAACACAGATAAGAATACGGATAAAATTTCGTCCTGACAGATTCTTAATCAAAACGATCATTTGTAATTTTACTACATAATAAAGTTGAAAAAAAAATGGTAGGTAGGCACTGAAGGTGAAGTGGACTAACTGCCTATAAATTAAAATTACCTCGCTAATCTTAGAGAAACGATGTTTATGCAGCCAAAAAAAAGTGAAGGTACTCTTAAGAGAATTGACTAAACGCTGCAGACCGTTACTTCTACAGGAACATTACCTACTACTAGTCAGGTAGTGTTGCTATCGCTACAATCTTCTGTAGAGAAAAATAAATCTCGCTTTAAGCTTTCAAAATAGAGTAGTATTAGATCATATTATGCTAAACAACAAATTATTGTTGTAGCGTACACATAATTAAATTCAAAAAAACTTAATTCGACATTATCATATATTCGACAAACATTATTTCGAAGAAACATTGATTGTGTGTAGGAATCTGTAGAAAAACACTTCGCATGCCAAAACCAAAACTTGAATTACAGAATTGATATTACTATACTAAAACACAATTAAGTAGGTACAATATTCTTAATTAGAAGAAAGAATAATTAAATAAATGAGTTCAAGTTTCAAAATTTAATGCCAACAGTGACAAGTCCAGGAACCTAACTAGGTAGGTATCTTATTAATTTTTTTGCACATAGGTATGTTGTTTATTTCTTAATTTGTTTCTTTTTTATAACATGAAGTTTAACTTGTCATTTTACCTATAGAGCACATTGAGTAATGGAGTTAAATGTGTTGCCTACATCACTTTGCTTGAATAATTATATATTGAAAATCATAAAAAATTATAACAATCTGGTGATTAAAAAAGTGGCCTGAGTTTCTCGCCTCATGTCTCTGTCTCGTCAGCGAACTAGCTGTAGGTTAATTAGCTGACAAATTCCGTTGTTATTTCGACGTTCATATTAAATTTGTCACGTATGTGATCTAAACTAATAAATGAGTTTGACAACAAAGAGGTATCCTAGAACTTTTCAAATAAGTATTAACATTAGAGTATCCGGCTCTTAATTGAACCGACTCATCAAAACTAAATATTGACTTTCACAGACATTTAAGAGTCTATATAGAACAAAAACCAAGAAAAATAAAAAGTCGAGACCTACTTTGAGCCAGATCTATATTTTTTAAACTATGCCAGCACTTTATTTTAAATTCTAATTGACGTCTGAAGTTCTATATTTTAAATAAAATAGATTCACGTCTAATAAATTCAAATTCCATTCGCTTGGATCAAGTATGATAATAAAAAAAACTAACTAGGATTCGTTTTAAGTAGGTGTTACAATGAAGCAAAAGAAAACATTACTTTTTTCTTTAATGAAATTAAATTAACTTTGTGTAGTTGAAGACTAAAGAAACAAACAATTAACAAAATATGAAATACACCTCAATTATTTTTTTTATCGTGGCCTCGAATCCGTAATCTCGAATTCAAAGCGATTACTTTAACTTTTATAGGTACCCTAAGTGAAGTCAAAATACTGTGTACTATAGAAATTTCACACAAGGAAACCTTTAAATAAGTTAGAAAGCAGTACGACTAAGAGTTTCTTAGTTATTCATTAGACAACAGCAACTCTGTTCTATTCAATGGTTGAGGTGACGACATCGCTTTGTAGCTCGGTTTCAATTTTCAAAAGCTGTACGCGCCGCCCTCCTAGCCAAGTAGCGCTGTGATTGGCCGACGACGCCGCCCAGCCAATTAAGCTGCCTCGCTCACCCTGTGATCTAACTTGACATTTTAATGTTTACTATACTGATAGTTCCAAAGAATAATATTCGAATTTGTTTCTCAGACTTTAGTGTAGTTTCATAATCGTACAAGGTATAATCTGATCGTCATTCATCATAATTCTTAACTAATATAAAGAAAATTATACAATAGCAAAATGTAAACTTTAAACTAAAACGTATTTTAGTTAATTTACTAACTATGTATTTAATTTTTAATTAATAATTCTAAAGTGATCAAAACTAATAAACAATTATTAACACATCGAAGTTAACGAGTGTAAGCAAACATCGCCTTATCACATAAGTAATACACCCATTATGTTCGTACGTAATTCAGTCAGATACGTAGCCACCGATGCCCTGACAATATAGCCTGTGGACCGGGACACAAGATGGGATCACGCCTGTCTCTCTCCCACGCGCACAGTTTCCATATTACTGTCTCTGTCAAGGGGTGGGACTCGATGTAATCAGGGGATGATGTGACTCGCGATCTCCGCAGCGGCTTCAAAGATCACAATTATCAGAGCAGTCTGTCGAAAGCCGCGACTGGGTGGTGAAGTCACCTACATAAGTCATAAAAAGTTTCGTACATATGTACTTTGACAGGAATAGTCATATTGTTTGGATTCTTTGTGTTCTATGCGAATTTTTAATAATATTTAAAAATGTTTTCGAGTGAAGTTCATGAAATATGTTTGTAAAAAACAGTAGAGGTGTAGATTTTGTTTGAATCTGCAAGTTAGCTGCCGAACTGTCTGCCTTTTGGGAGCGACATCGGGCGCCAGCCGTGGCAGTCCGTAGAATGGGAACAGGTCAGATGATCATAAATATTATTCTTTCTTTTATTATAGGTAATCCTCGTTACATCATCTGTCCTTAAATTACAAGCTGCTCCAGTAGTAATATCTAGCATCAACTTTATAATCTATATCTGTATAGAGTCCTGAGACTGTATTGGTTAAAGAATGTTATTTAAACCATGTAAAATATAAAGGCGCTCTTTTTGATGTGAATGTCAATTATACCAGCAGTAGGTACCTATTATCTGCCTATATCATTTTTAGATAGGTAATAGGTGAAAGTTTACTGGTATGGTAAGTAAGTTTTTATTTAATCAATTAACTACTTAAAGTTTCTATATTTATAACAATTATAGTATTCAAATTATATAATTATACTAAGTAGGTAAGTCATTAAAAGAGTAATATTGTAAATTGTAATAAATAATAGTCTACAACATTCTGGTTCATGTGAAGGTTTTTTTTTATATTATCCTGCCAAAGAGGCTGCACTCTGCCTGATGGTAAGCAGTCAGTGAAATCCAGATTATAGTGGCCACCATTCCAAAAACAGTCGTCTGAACTTAATGGCCTCCACTATAGCATATATGCAGGTATTTCGACAATTTCGAAGAGATAGCTATAGGTTTTTAATGACTGCAGCAAAGAGTCCGACTTGCATATTTACGCTATTTGAATTAGGTGCACATTAATTGTTTTCTAGCTTTATGGACTTTTTATTAAGTACAATGTCCGCCGATTCATGACATTTGTATAATTTCCCTGTTGACTGTTCAACTTTTCTATTTGATGACAACGTGAAAGTAGATACCATTACCTGGGTACGTACCCAATCTTAGAAAAAGAATTATGACTAAAATCATATTATTATTAAAATCTCATAGGTTATGTCGTGTACTTATTGAAGAACTGATGTCATTGACTGAGGCGAGGTGCGTTCACGAAGTTGATAAGAAGATGTATGTTGGAGCTTCCAGTGTAAAGAAGTTAATTAGATTTCGTATATACAAAAAATACTATAGATTGAAAAAGAAACAAAGAAACACAATAATCTAAAAGAATATTATAAAATAACTTGATTACTCTGTAAAAAAAATATCATCATTAAAAATTAACTAAAATGTTCTCAATTTTATAATTTTCAATGACAGTGATATGATTTTTCTGCAAAAAGGATAGCTTATTTATTGTTCTAACCAACAACCGAATAGATTTTTAATTAATCGATAGAGTAAAACAAAAATAAAGTAATATGTACGTAATTTATAATGATTTTGCGTCCGTCAACTTGCCGAAGTAATATTGAAACCTATGCGATTATCAACCTTATTATTGGACCTGCCAGCGTTACGATCCCGTGATATAATAAATTTTGTAAACCGATCTCGCCTTGAGACTATTTTATGTACTGCTGAACAATTTATATTAATTTCTTGTGAGGAGTTATAACGTCAACAAAAAACGTCTGAAACAAAATATTATTATAAAGCATGCATATTTAACGGCTTGCTTAGTACAAGATTTATTCATTTATATTAATCGGTTACGCAAGACAAAATGCCAAACTATAATCAAAAAGCTGCCTTTATCAGACAGGTTTTATTTGTATTAGTAGGCTATAATCCCATTGTCGGTTGACTTCGCTTTTAAAGCGAAATGTCAAAAAAGGCGCATCTGTGTACTTGATACATAATAATATTCAGATTTATTCATTACTAGCTTTCCGCGGCGCGGTTTCTACTGCTCTGCTACCGCTCAGCTCCCGTCGCTTGTAGTGTGATTTTACATAGCCTATAACCTTCCTCAAGAACTAGGCTATCATACGCAAAAAGAGTTATTCAAATTCGACTGGCAGTTCTAGAGATTAGCGCGCTCAAACAAACAAACTCTTCCGCTTTACATATATAGTATAGATGTTACAGTGACAGTTAACAAGCATAACCACCGCTCTTGCCAAATTTACTTCTTTTAAAACGTATTGTCTTTTAAGATTTGATTATATACACAAGTATAATTATACTTTGATCTAAGTTCTGCATACTTAGATGTCAGTGGATATTAAGAACCTATACTAAATCTGTGATATGGACAGTGTACATGGCCATCACTTTCACTGGAGCTGAGATTTTTATCGTTTACAAAAAAGTTAATATTACCAATAAGTGGGTATAAATATTAACTAGAAATGTTACAAACATAACAACAATAAATCGAATAGTTCCGACGATCACACATCAACACATCTCAAATCCATCTACGTTTCGCTAATAAGCTTAACAGTTACCACTTTATCGAGTAACTTAGAGAGTAAGTTTATGTGGTCTATTGTTAACAGTACAAATAAGATCTTAGAAGACGAATGAACCCCTTACATCTCCAACTTAGGGACAGCGGACCCAAAACTTGTATCTATTCACACCACCCCTACCCAGATTCTCTTACAAAAGGGTGAATGTAACTTAATCTAATCACTTAAGGCCTAACTTATTACCGTTGTTTGAGTTCATGAACTAGATATGTGTAGTTTACTTCAATAGAATAATTATAATTCATAAACTGATGTTGTGTCTCTCGTGACATTTGTGAGATATAATTTCTTAAGACGAACGGCAGTTAAATGATGTACTGTTACCAACATAAATTCTATTTTTGCTTTAGGTTTATTTAAAAATAGCAACACTACCTTGGTATAACCTACTATAGTGCATAGTACAGTACGCCTAATTTTTGTGCTCCGTAGAAAAGCAATGTATTGCTATCAGCTAAAAAGTTTCTGTTTACGGCTGCTAGTTTTGGTTCTTTTTTGTCAGCGGCAGACGCGACAAGTCTGTATTTTAGGAGCTTAGACTCTTATTATAATAATAATAATAATAATATTTCAACAACTACACACAACACCATATAGACCCAAAGTAAGCATATATTATAGCTTGTGTTATGGCTTCTAGAATGCGGATATACATACTTGAATACTTTTTTTTTTGTAAATACATACATATTATACATAGAAACACCAAGACCAATGCAAATAGACATGTTCATGCACACAAATATTTGCACTTAGCGGGAATCGAACCCGCGACCTCTGCGTGGTAGTCCATACACAGTACCATCGAACCACAGAGGCAGTTTATCTATTGGACTTATGAGATAATTAGCTTATTTTGTTTTCTAGAAGCGTCACTCACTTAGAGCCTTTTTGAGTTCTGTGCTTATGACGCGTACCAGTGAACAGTGTATTTTTGAATGTTGAATGTTTTCGCGCATGCAATGGAAATCAAGGATATGAGTGTAGAGGGATGGAGAGTGAGGGAAAGACCAAAAAAAAGATGGATAGATTGCGTGGAAGAAAAGAGAGCGTGTGTACAGATGACAGCTAACAGAATAAAATGGATAGAAAACCTTAATACGGCACCAAGGCATTCAGGAAAATAATATGTTTTCAGCGAACTTTGATGCTGGCTGTACAACAAAATAAAAATTTGCAGCAAAAGTGAATATTTTTGTATTTTTTTTTGCAAATAACACATATGTGAACATAATGTAAAGACATACTGACATACGACACGTCAGTAACATCAAAATATATTTTATACATTGCTGACACACGATGAATAAACATAGTAACAAAACCTGAATTAAATGTAACATAACATTTCATTTTAGTGCTAGGCAAAAGGTCTCCAGAAACGAAATGCCCTAGCTGGACCTTCCCCAAGAATCACCATTTCGGCCAGTCGTAAGACGATCTCACCCATCGATTGATCGCCATCTTTACTTATTTATCAAACTTTATGCACATAGGTACAGAGGCGGACCTAATTCTAAAAGCATTCACCCTTTCGTGATGCAGAGATAAACGAAGTAGGTGCAGTTTATGAATCAGAAAAAAAAAGTTAAGATTGGAATTTAAATTAAGAATATAAAAAAGTTAAAACATAATTTAGAAAATAAACAACCAAATATTTATATTAATTATAAGAAGTTGCCAAGGGAAATACATATATATTTACATAAATGTATATACATAAATCGCTAAACCGATTTTGATGAAAATTGGTATGTAGATAGATACGGTGCCGGCGACGGACATAAGCTACTTTTTATCCCGAAAATCGGTCAAGCTCCTGAGGGATTCAACAAACATACTTTACGCGCCGATGAAACCGCGCCGCGGAAAGCTAGTAACTAAATATGATATTATAACTCGAAGAAAACTATCAAATTAACTCACAAGTAAACCATAGATGTCACTTACAAACAAAGTGAGGGCAAGTATTAAATTCATTTGATCGGAATTAGCAAGTGTGGTGTTTCGCACGACTATCGTAATTTGTCGCGCTCTCGCGTTATGCCGAGTTCAAAGCGCGAGGCAGCGACATGCATCACTACACACACACACACATACGACATGGATAATGCAGCTTTCATTACCCTATTGAAAGTTAATATACTAATGAACGATATAAAGAAAATCAAGAGTTTTTGTGAGGTTTATTCTTTACTTTCTCACTTACTTTACTTTACTACTTTACTTTCTTTATCACTCGGAAAATGTGACATGAGTGAACTTTGGCCGCATTCACCAGTGTCACCACCCTTGGCAGACGGGTTGGCTTTTGCAGTGGAGACAGTCGTATTGCAGAATGCTGTATATGCCACCTTTTGATGATTTTGAGTGTTTGAACGCCATCATTCAGTTGACAATTGCGCTAGTAAAGTAATATAAGGCCTTTATGTTCACATGCGTCTCGTGAAATTTTTATATTCCGTTGCAATTAGTTATAATAGAAGCCTACTTACCTTAATGTATGCGATAAAAGGTGCAAAGTAAAATGATTTCAATATGATTATGTCTGTACTTTTACAGCCCTGAAAGAAATGTTTTCTTCGGTATCTACATAATGAGGAGTAAAACACAGACAAAATTGTGATATTATTTAACATAAACACCTTTTATTAAGAGGGAAAAATTTACGGCAAAACAAGGATAAATAAAACACTTCGCGGCTTCCTTGGAGGCCTAATAGACGAGCAGTAAAGTCGTCTAAGTCCGTTTTAAGGAAAATAAAATATACTTTGTTAAAAAGGATTCGAAGCATTAAACCGGAGGCCTTCTCTTACACCGAATAACCTGTTAAATGTGGTGACGCATTATTATTTAAAATTGTACCCATATCCAGATCATTGTAATACCCAGATCTCTGATAAAAAAAAACAATGTTGGAGAAACGAATGCTTCGTTTGTATACGTGACATAATGCCAGTTAATTAATGTACTAAGATATTCGACTTTAAAGTCGACAACCACGCCGCCGCGCGCCGGATGGTATCTCTGGCAGTGCAGGGATCCAAAAACGGTAAGGTTACCTTGGTATGCTCCTTTGATAATGATAAAGAACTTGTAATATGATTCACACAAATGACATTATCAAAATATACTACGAATATGTATTTCAATTTTGATTTATCTATATCTACACTAATAGATAAAGCGGAAGTTTCTTTGTATGTTTCAACGCGCTAATTTCTAGAACTACCAGTGGGATTTGAAAAATTCTTTTCGCGTATGATAGCCCAGTTCTCTAGGAAGTATGTAACATCACGCTACTGGCGAAGGGAGCAGAGCAGTAAGCAAAGACGCGGGTGAAACCGCGCCGCGAAAAGCTAGTGTCCCAAATATATAATTCTAATATTGTATTTTTAATAAAAACCTTTCTATCTCTATTTATCTATCGTACTATTAAATAAATCTTTAATTTGGCAACAAAAATCTCTTAAGTATGTGTTCGGTGTTATGGTAGGCTTTTGCATCGTAAAGGAAAGGGGGCGAAGGGGAAGCCTTCAGTAAACTGAACAAAAACACCAACGTTATTAGCGAGATTGGTGTAATCTGACTAATCTATTTTGGGAAAGGGGAGCTCAGAACTGCTGAGGAGTGTCAGTTAATAAATAAACACTTCTTTCTGAATGTAATATGTAGGTACGAGTATAAGTTGTTACTACGAGTTTTATGTATACCTACTATAATAATGTACTGTTTTGAGATGTAATATTGAACTAAAGTTTTAATGTTATGTTTATCTACTTCTGAAAAAGACAAAGGTCTTGAATTGCTTTAAGAAAGACCTACTTATAACGAAATGATCCTTTAGGCTCAGTATTTCCTCTTCAGGGTATGTAACCGTAAACAATAATAACTTACAACAGTTTTCAAGATCATGAAGTCTACGCTATCATAAGCACATGTTAATGAGCTGTATTTTACAGGTGATCGTCTACTCGACATACCGTGCAATGTGTGCGGAGATCGAAGTTCGGGCAAACATTACGGCATCTATAGTTGTGATGGTAAATATATTCTTTTTAAATTATCCACAAATCTGACTCACCAGTAGTATCGTTGTCCATACACAACAAATTGTCACTCACACGTCTCGAGTTCAATTCCCGGGTAGGATAAAAAGTTATTGAGTTTATCTGACAAAAAATTCTTAGTAAGTATTACTCTGAAATTGTGCCCGGTAGATGGCAACAGACTCGCCATAAAACCTAAGACAGTAGGCGAAACGTGGATGTTATACACCACTCCTCTTTTCTTAGGAAAAAGGCGAGATGCTATATTGCAAAATATCGAATAAAACTAACCAAAAACATATTGGTTGTATAATTGCTTGTTTTGTAAGCATATTTTATTGTATTGTCTGTCTAGGTTGTTCGGGTTTCTTCAAGCGGTCGATTCATAGGAACCGCGTGTACACCTGCAAGGCAGGGGGCGAGATGAAAGGCCGATGTCCCGTGGACAAGACTCATAGAAACCAGTGCCGTGCCTGCAGACTAGCCAAGTGCTTCCAAGCAAATATGAACAAAGATGGTAAGTTTAGTTACTTAATACCTATTAAATGACTGCTGTTGTCGTCACACGGGTTGTCGGCACATTCTTAATACTTCTCGGGTTCAATCCCCGAGTCAAGTAAAATCAAGTAAAATAAAGTGATAAAGCGTTTTTCTGTCATAATAATTCTCAGTATTAGCCCGCAGTCTGGAATTGCGCCCGATAAATGGCAACAGGTTCGCCCCCTGTTACATAGAACCTATTATAGAAAAGTGGGTGGTGTTAACACCTCTGCCTACCCTGCATTGTATGTATAAAATAAAAATAAATACCTATAAAATAAAAAAATGTATAAAAAAATACATAATGTACACAAACATTCGTTCATCGGTATCAAACCTAGTTATTTCTTGACAATAGCGTTCATATTTGTTCGAATACTATCATTCGGCAATCGTCCATCAGGCTCACAGCAGGTTGTTTTGTCCACTGTCCACTCGCTCAAATATTGAGTGAAATATAACGCTTGCCGGCGGCTAGTTCAATTTCCACGAAGTTGCCGATACAATCTGTCATTACGTCATCGTTTGTATCCAATATTATGTACCGGTGTTGTGTTGTCACCTTTTGTATCTTTTATTTACAGCTCGGTATATAACCATATTTCTTTTAACCTATAGGAATTTAACACAAAGGATTGCAAAAATCGAAGTGTTCTAGTTATCAGCAAAACCCTAAGATTAAAAATGTCGGAAAAATTATGTTTTGTCAATATATGCATCTGTGTATGGGAGTCCCAAAAGGCTCATTATTCTTGGAGGCAATGTGGACAATTAGTTTACTGGACAGCACCTGATTCTCTTGAATATTTTTACAGTTATTTATATGACACCTGGGCTGGACAGCTAAAAGTTACGTTAGTACGACAGTAAAGCACACTTATTTAGTGCAGTAAAGCACACAACATTAAAAAAGATACTCAAAATAACTTTGTAGCTAGGTATACCTACTATTGTCTAAGACAAAATCAAAGGTATATAGGTATATTATACATATTTTTCCATTAATATTAAGTATATCATTTACATCATCGTAGAGATAATAGTAAATAATATACAAAATAATGGAAACCTTTTTTCCAATAGCTCTTCAATGAAATACTTCAACCAAACGTAATATATCTTGAATTAACTGACTGGCCTGTTGGTCTAGTGGTTAGTGACCCTGACTGCTAAGCCGGAGGTCGTGGGTTCGATTCCCACCCAGGACAAACCTTTGTGTGATGAGCATGATTGTTTGTTCTGTGTCTGGGTGTAATTTATCTATAATATGTATGTATTTACAAAAAAAAAAAAGTATATAAGTAGTATATCAGTTGTTTAGTACCCATAACACAAGCAAATATAATTGCTTAATTTGGGGCTAAATGGCGCTGTGTGCATGTGGTAGAATATTATTATATTATTATATTATTATTAATTAAGTATTGTTCACAAATGAATCAATTATACAAAAAACTACATGCCTGTGAGTTTATTTCGTTTCAAATGCCACATAAAATATGCGTGTGTATTTCCACGGGATACAATATAACTATGATTGAAGCCTCAAGCTAAATCTAAATTCTCTCCTAAGTAAAATCTTGTGAATAATTGAATATTCATAGAGTCCCATGTCGGCCGCAAGTCGGGTTCTAACACTGCATGTGACGAAGCCTTTTAGCACAAAGGGTAGATATGGATAGATACGCTTTATCTGTACTAGGGTTGTCGACTTTTCAATCAAATCTGTCTATGAAGTCGTAAACTATTTCTGCTTTTAAATTATCGATTTTATATAAGTACCTCACCTTACATCCTAAAACTATATTATGATTTATTTTAAATATGTCTATCTAAATTTACCTAAACATGGAAGAATATTTACATTGATATTAGAAGGTGATAAAGAACAACATAATTAGGCTGTAGCCATTGCTTGAGCTTCTATTTTCTTCTTCATGAAACATAATTATATAGAAAGAAGAATTTTTAACAGCAACACAAGACATCATTTAGCAAACCACTGACTTCCACAGTATCGGAGTAGAAATTAGCGAGACTCTGAGCTTGTTTCCTACTATGGAAGTTGTCTTTAAAAAATGATAAACCTACCCAAGCATCTACACTTCGACTGTTCTTGAGCTGATCTCATTCACCACTTGTCCGCTATTTTTACTAGATCGTTAGTCTACCTTGTATGGGATCTATCTCACGCTTGCAAGATTCGTAGTCACTATTCCAAGACTTATAATCCACGTTAGTATACCTACTACATTTCAGTAGATCTATAAAACGCTTAGCTGTATGCAGTAAACATATTATCACACTAGGTACACATGGCAGGCAACGTTGTAACCCTGTAGGTGGCGCGGGCTGCGGTCCCGCCGCAGGTGCTCAACGCTAATTTATTCACGAGCATCACTTTGTGCCGCGGCCCGGATTACCTTTATATGTTTACTCGCTCGCGTAATTATACGCCCTCACGAAACTTACCCACCGCTAATATACTACCTGATAGGTGCTATATGTTATAATATCATGGTAATGCTTAGACGGTTGAATGAATACATTGAATACATACTTGAAATCATAGAAGACGTTTTTTGTTAAAGGTTGCTTTATTTTTACCAACTAGGAATATTTTGTTACGCGCAGGTATGTTTTTTTTTTATTTAAACTTTTGGTATGTCTCACTACAAAATGCATCTATCTTGGACTTCCGAAAACAAAATAATTATATTAAGATAATTACGGTATAGAATTTTTTTTTATTGTTGATGCATGAATATGATGAATAACTGATGTTATTATAAAAAATTAAAAAGGTACTAGTATCAGTAGTTAGGTGAATCAAGTCAGCAAAAAATCATTAATATAACATAAATAAGAGTATCTACAATTAATATACAGATACATATATACCTAGAGCTTGAGGCTTATTTCACGTGTAACAGACAGCGTCGTTAACAATTCATCTACGCTGAGTTCGACTGCGTCGCTTACCGGCCGCAACCGCAGAATAATAAATTAATTCTATTAATCAGTTACGAGCTGCCTATCGACCCCTTCCGCACACCTCTTGCTATTTGTTCAAAGACTTTGTTACACTATTTGTTTTCAAATAGAAGTTGAATGAGAGTAAGGTGATACATAAAGGTGCATACAAATATATATCCGTACGTACTAATGTTAAAAAGATGGTGTATATTTTGTTAGTTTGTATTGTATGTGGAAATAAGCTTCGGCGACACTTCATGAAAATTATTACTTTCTCTGTATCGATTTAAAGTAATAGTGTTACTATCCCAGTTATTGCGTTTCCTTCGTTATGTACGTAGAGACTCAATCACCAACTCGGTTTTTTCGTTTTCCATGTTCTTCCTCCATTGCTTTCTATCTCACGATCCGCTACGATTTGGTTGCGTTTTCTTAGCACTGTCATTATTTGTCACTGCAATTCATGCTTTATTTCATGATGACTATTGTGTATTAGAGTTATGTCGGTACCTACATAGTTGTACATATTATTGTTGTAAAACTACCTTCATTAATAAAGTCCATTCTTGGTGTAATCTGCGTATCATTCACATCATGGTGACAGCGGTGCTAAATTTTAATAATTAAAAGTATTCACGTGAGTTTTTGATTATCAAGTGGTGAACGGTATCATTAGTGTAAAATACCTAAACGTGATTAATACAATAATTAAACATGGAACATGCCCGACCGGCGTCTGAGCTAAGTTTAGAGGGTGGACCGGCGAGCCGGGCGGAGGCATGGCGCAAGTGGTATCAACAGTTTATGGTCTTTTTAAAAGCATCGGGTGTTTTTAAAGAAACATCTGATGTGCAAGCAAGTTTGCTAATTAATTTAATTGGTTCGGAGGGCTACGACGTGTATACGACATTCAAATTCACAAAGGATGAGAACAAAGAAGACTTTCAAACGCTCGTAAACAAGTTTAATGACCATTTTCAAACGAAACATAATACGACTATGGTTAGATTCAAGTTTTTTACGAGAAATCAAGTGGCAGGTGAATCAATTGATGAGTACGTTACCGCTCAGAAGACCTCACGTTGGATCGGGCCGTTAAATTATGCCAAGCAAATGAGATGTCCCATGAGGAAAAACGGCAGATAGAGGAGACCAAGGCTGGATGTAGCAATGAGGGCACAGAGGCGGCAGTCGTGGATGCAGTGTATGGATCACGCGGCGGTCGAGGCGGCTGGGGCCGTCGGCCGAGGCGCATGCGCGGCAGTAGCTCGCGATGGCAGCGGGAGCAGCGCCTGGGGGGCGCCGGCGCCGCGAAGTCTGCGTGCGCGGCGTGTGCGAGTACGACTTGTGATGGTTATAAGTGTCCAGCTGCAAATGCTATGTGCTTCTTGTGTAACCAACGCGGCCATTTTAAAAAAGTTTGTCAAAAATTAAATAAAAGTTCAGTGTATCAGTTACAGGAGGACTGTGTAAATGAAGAGGAGATGTATTATGTTTCTGTTATTGAGGGACTTGACAAACCTAAGGATGCTAAATGGTATGAATCTTTATGTTTACTAGTAAATGGTAAAAAAGAGACATTTAAACTCGATACAGGGTCTAATTTAAATGTATTGTCTTTATGTACTTATAAAAGATTAGGATTGCAAGCTAAACATTTAAATTGTGATAGCACTAAGGCACAGTCGTTTTGTGGTAATTTTATACCAATAGTTGGATCTTGTACAATTGATTGGATTTATAAAGGATTAGTTTATAACCTTCGTTTTATTATTGCAGAACAGGATTGTTATAGTTTGCTAGGTAAACATGCATGTGAAGATTTAGGTATAATCAAGCGTATATACTCCCTAAATTTACAGAGATATGATGATCTTTTTCGAGGCTTAGGTAAATTGCCAGGAAAATATAGAATTGTAACGTACGGCGATACTCAGCCGTCTGTTTGTCCGGTTCGTAAGATACCTAAAGGTGTGCGTGACAAGTTATTGGTCGAGTTAAATCGAATGGAGCGTTTAGGAGTAATTAGAAAAGTGTCTCACCCAACGCCGTGGGTCAATGCAATAGTGGTAGCTGCTAAAAAGAATGGCACTATTCGTGTGTGTCTCGACCCGCGTCCGCTTAACCGCGTCGTACAGCGAGCGCATTATCCGCTACCAACACTCACTGAGATTGCTACCAAGTTACAAGGAGCGCGATATTTTAGTAAGCTAGACGCTAGATCAGGATTTTGGATGGTGCAAATTGATGACGAAAGTGCAAATTTATGCACATTCGGAACCTCGTTTGGGAGATACCAATTCCTGCGATTACCGTATGGTTTTAATTGCGCTTCTGAAGTATTTCATTCAAAAATTCGTCAAATTCTAGAAGACCTAGAGGGCGTAGATTCTTTCATTGATGACGTAATAGTATGGGGCTCCAGCAAATCAGAACATGACACACGCCTTAAGTTACTACTTGATCGAGCGCGAGAAGTAGGGATTCGATTTAATAAAGAGAAATGTGAGTTTTGTGTTCCACAGGTAACCTACTTAGGGCATACGTTTAGCGCCGAAGGTATGCGCATAGATAAAAATAAATTAAGGGCTATACAGCAGATGCCTATTCCCACTGACAGACAGTCTTTAGAACGTTTTTTAGGTATGATTAATTATTTGTCGAAATTCATTCCAAATTATTCTAATACTGCTTCACCACTACGTTTATTGTTAAAAAAAGACTCGGAATGGCTCTGGGATGAAGCGCAAGAGTCTGCTGTACGACGGCTGAAAGATTTAGTGTGCGACGCGCCTGTATTAGCACTTTATTCGGCGTGCGAACCGGTTTTATTGTCAGTAGATGCAAGTTCGCGCGCATTGGGTGCGGTATTGATGCAGAACGGACGTCCAGTCGAGTTTGCCTCGGCAACCCTTACAGATACGCAGTGTCGGTACGCTCAAATCGAGAAAGAGTTATTAGCTATTGTGTTTGCACTAGAACGTTTTCACCAGTATGTTTTTGGTCGAAAGGACATCACCATAGAAACTGACCATAAGCCCTTGGAAGCGTTATTTAAAAAATCTTTGGATTCGATTCCTGCACGTTTACAACGCATGATGTTGCGCACACAAGCTTATGATTTCACTGTAGTATATAAGCCGGGTAAATATATGTTTGTAGCTGACGCGTTATCACGAGCGGCATTGGCAGACAATGTAAAGGAAAGTATTTCGGAAGAAATTACAGAGCAGTCATGTTTCTTATTAGAGAATGTAAGGTTTAGTGATAGCAAAATGCGTTTGATTAGAGAAGAAACCATGAAAGATGATGAGTGTAAGTTATTAATAAAATATAGTAACAGGGGATGGCCGATAAACAAGTATGAAGTTGAAGAATGCGTGCGCGCACAATGGTCATACAACCAAAGTTTTGAATACGTAGATGGGATCATATTTAAGGATAATTTAGTTTACATACCGCGAGCATTGCGAATGGATATGTTACGGCGTTTACATGACGGGCATATGGGGATAGATAGGTGTAAGCGCAATGCTCGTGACGTAATGTTTTGGCCAGGCATGTCACGTGATATTGAAAATATGGTTAAGCAATGTGCAGCCTGTGCAGAGCGAAGACCACGACCCACACGCGAACCCCTAAATCCTCATTACATACCGAATCTGCCTTGGGCTAAAGTGGGGTCTGATATATTTCAGTACGGAAAAAAATATTTCTTAATTTTAGTAGACTATTTCTCAAATTATATTGAAGTTTGTCCTTTAACAAATATTGGGAGTAAGGCTGTAATAGTGGCTATGAAGGATCAATTTGCGCGCCATGGAGTGCCGAGCGAGTTGGTGACTGATAATGGCCCAGCGTATGTTTCAAAAGAATTTGTAGAATTTAAAATAAAGTGGGGGTTTGATCTCACTACTACCTCTCCTAATTATCCACAATCTAATGGCCGTAGCGAGCGAAGTGTTCAAACATTAAAAAATATTTTAATCAAATCAATTGAATCCGGATCGGATTTTTATTTAGGGCTATTAAATTTTAGAAACACACCTCGTGACGGTATTAGTTCACCTGTGCAGTTACTAATGGGTCGTAGGCTCAATAGTAGATTACCGTCTCATATCTCAAAGTTAGTGCCTAGTCGAGACAATACGGCTGATTATGAGAATATTGTTCGCAAACAGGAGGTCAGTAAGCAGTATTATGACAGGCATGCAAGACCTCTGTCGTCCCTTAAACCAGGTGACACGGTAATTATGGTTGATGGAAATAGGCGTAAAAATGCAACGGTACAGTCACAGGCAGCTCAACCACGGTCTTATTTTGTCTCGGACAATAACGGTAGGCGATACAGACGCAATAGGCGTCATTTAATTAAAACAGAGTTAGAAGGACAGCACATGGACGTTAACTCTGATCATACACGCATTCATAAATTAGAACCTAATATTGAAAATGAGACATGGTCCAGTGCTGAGAGCAACGAGGATAGTTCCGAAAGAGTAGGTAGGGGTAAATCTAACGAGACCAGTAACTTGTCATGTGAACCTGAAATTGCGCACTCAGCGCGTATTCATCGACCGGCGGCTGTCATCGCACGTAAAAAATTAGGTCAGTTATTCAAAAATTAGCTGCCATTGTAATGTAATATTTATGTTAAACAAAAAAAGTTTAGGGAAAAGATATTGTGTATTAGAGTTATGTCGGTACCTACATAGTTGTACATATTATTGTTGTAAAACTACCTTCATTAATAAAGTCCATTCTTGGTGTAATCTGCGTATCATTCACATCAATGACTACTTACCGCTTAACATCAAATGCGACTTAATTTAATGTGTCTTTTTTACTATTGAATAATATTAGCAACACTAAAATGCATGTGCAATTCAAACATCAATAAACCCTAACGTGTCTCTTATTTTAAATGACTGTTATACATGGAGCTTAATTAATTTTAAACAACAATTTAGATTGCGTTTTAGTTAGCCGTAAGATGTCATGTAATGTCTCTGGTTTTAGTAGTACAAGTACCTATTAATTGTTTTGAGGTAATTAACTTTAATTCAATATATTTGTACCTATATTCAAATTTTGAACATCACACAAAAAGGTCACGTTCCTGCGGAGGTAAATCATTAAGTTTGCCAAAGCCCACACAGCCAGGGAGCCAATCAGCTAACTTCAATATCGTTGCGCAAACAGTCCAAATCGATGTGAGCCAATGCGTCAACACACCCGGCTACCTTTATACTCAACTAGACACCGAAACATACATACATACCCTACAAAATATATGCAAAAGGTCTTACCATTATTATGGTTTAGGTTTAGCTATTTTAAAATTAATTTTCCTTATGTTTAAGGTAAAAATAAATTTGATGGTGATTCATAAAGCGTCGTTTTAACTGTATCTGTGATCTGTTCCTTTCTATGACAAATATTGTCGTAATGCGCAAGTGTTTTTCTCACGAACCAGATCTTGTTTTGTTATGCAAGTGTAAATAAACAAACCTATAAATTGCGAATAAGTAATATCTTTATCAACACAAGCAACACATACAAACGCCTAAATAGGATTAAAGAACAAGGTTGATAGGTATATCATATTTAAATCAAAATTCTATATCCCGTCAACCGAGCAACCGCTCCCGTTTGAGTGATCAAATAAACATAATCCCCAATTTAACTTTATAAAATTAATTTAAAATCGATCAGGGTGCGAGCAAGCCAGGCGTTTGTTTCAAAGTTATCAATACTGTTCAATATTCGTTGAAAAAGTTAAAGGGTTGATGAAAAGCTTTTCTCCGAACAGAGTTGACGAAAGTTAATCAATTTTGTCTTTAGTCGTCATTTAATTACTACTTCTCTTACGCTACTTCATATTTATGAATCAAGAAACTGTTTGGTTTTCAGACATTTGGCGTTGGAATTGTGAAAATATGTTTCTGCTAAAAAACTAAAGTTTCCAACGAAGTACGACGAGTAACGAAGTAGTTTGCTTCGAGTGTGTCGTTTCTTAACAGCTTATGATACGTCGTGCGGTGGCAACATGATTTAATATAATAAAACTGCACATTAATAATAAAAAAATCATTTTTTTAATATCAATTACCATAAAAGGCTGTAGTAAAACCTGAGTGTCGCGAAGACGCGTCGCCGTCGGCGGTGGCACCAACAAGGGGCAAACTTTTCAATTACCGCCATGTCGTGTTACCCCGCAGCGGGTTAAATTAATTCTCTCCACTTCACAAAAAGATTCACCTTACCCCACACCACCCCTGTGAACCGACATCGGCCATCCTAACGTTTTTCGATTTTTCCCTGGATATATTTCAGACCCCGAGCCGTAACATGCTGACGTTTCGCAATATTTATTTTTAATTTAACGGTTTGCGCGCTAGATTTTGATTCTCCAACAAGCTTACCTTTTTGAAGTCCTTTTGTGTTGAAAAGAGAATTAAAACAGCAAGCAACGAATTGAACCGTTTAACAACCAGTATGTATATCTTTTATTTTATATTTCGTTTGGAAATTTGATTAATTTACCTTCATTGACCCAGGATAAATACCTTAAAGATAGAATATGAAACTAAAGTCGAGTTCATCTATTAGAAATGATCTTGCCGTACTGATTATTTACGGCTTATTGGATTCGGATTACAAAAATATCAGTACACACACTGTACACTAAATATTAACATTTTATGTGGACCGACTGTTATCTGGCTTAAACAACCTAACCACTAGTTAGATCATTAGTCAGCCTTCTGCACCATTGATGCCAACATAACAGCTTAAATAGTATTAATTTTGAGCAATCAACACATACAAAACGCATTGTTGCTATTACTGTAGCTGTAAATTACCTACCTCATTAAATCTATTTAACCTACAGCGACAATGTTAGTAAATTTGTATGTGTATTTACCGAATGAACAACCTTTACTTTGCATTACCTATAAATTTATTACCTTTTAATTATTAGTTAAAAAGGGTATTTCTATACGTTTCTAAAATTTATCATTTAGATGCTATGTAGAGTAGAATCTAACTATAGCGTAAAGATTGCTTGGAGTTTTATCCGTAAAAATAAAGCCATTTCATTCCTAATATTTAATATATTCAAAGTAGATTTAACAATAAATGTAAAAATAGCAATCTATTAACAAAAAATATTGTTTAACTAAATCTTCGTACTTAGTCATCTTCAAAAAAGTTATTAAACTCTAGTAAAAATACTACAATAATAAAAAATTATCCGTAGGTACATACATATGTTTATATATATTTTATACTTAGTAATTATCAGATAAAAGGCATATATACCAAAACGTATCGTGTAATATATATTAAAGATAAATCTAATTTTGATTTGTAAATTCGACTCGCTTCTATTTTAAGGTTACCCCAACCCTAAGTAATTAATTATGAATGATCAGGTAATAGTTTTATTGCACTCATAATATCCCTCTCGTAATGAATATTTATTGACGAATAAACCCTCTGTTCCATTGAGAGCGTATCAAATCGAGTATATCGGTGCTTTTTGAGCAACGTTAAGGATCAGTAACACGTGCTAACGCTCATCACCTCATGCACCGTGACCACACCCGATGCCGGAGGGGCGCGAACTGAACAAAGGGACGTCAATTGTATTACAATGGCTACTTCAGTTACGTTGTAGATGTTTATTACCTTTACTGCTATTTATTTAGTTTGGGTAAATTTTGATATTAGTGATTAAATTGCTATCAATTTTATCACTAATATAAAAGTTTACACAATTTTCATATACGACATTAAACTATACCTAATGTTGTATAGAAAAAAATGGTAGAATTTCGCAGATGAAAAGAAAAGAATAGTGTAAAAAGTAGTTTTAAGTATATAGAATATCTATAACTGATTATCTAATATTCTTTTATCTGATGGTTGAGTTACAATATTAGTATTCACTATCCGTACCACCTATACCTAGTAAAAGTTTTCATATTATTACGATATAATATTTTAGTCAATGAACTCCTTACACCTTTAAATCTACGCAATGTGTAAAATACGAGGAATATAGAGCCTATTGATAAACACCAAAGGTTCGACAAAATAAAGGTAGCTTTCGATCCGATTATGTGATTTATTCACCGCTTCCGTGTATGTGTGTTGTCCTCTCGACCAACTAAAATATTACCTTTAATATATTTTGACAAAGGAAGTGATTTAAACCTCACTCGTCCCTAGGGGTGAATCTCGCCCATCTAATTTCATTTTAATGTTGTGCATGAAGAAATTATTGCACTGTCATATCGAATTAAACTAAATGTTTTAATGGGATAATCTGTTGCATCTGGTTGGAGGGTTATTTTTTGTGGGTAGGTACGTGTTTACGTGATTCTTAATTAATTTTCGCGCTGTACACAGTAGGCGGGCTAATTGCATTACACACGAATGGATTAGTTGAGGTTTATGGATGATTGTTTTTGTAGTTAAATTAAGTTTGGATTATCCCAAATTATTAGATATTATAGTGTAAGTTATGTATCATAATTACTCTTTTATTTATATTGAGCGGTTAGAATTATGAATAGGTATCGTGATTTGAGCTTCAATGGTATTTAACAAACGTTTTTTTAAAACGTCATAATATATTGTAGAAACTTTTTAGTCCATCTGCAAACTTTTTGTTGTAGAGAACAAAGTTATTTCTAGCTGTAAAATAAAGCGTTGCGGTGCACTCCCAACTTGTTCAGTTCTGAAACAGGCTCGACGTTCAAAAACCGCACTAGTAACTTTGCGTCAACTTTATGAAGAGGATACAATTTTGCACTTCGCGTCGTCATCCATAAATAGCAAAGATACTTTAGTTATTTCTGTATACATAAAACGTTACGATACGCTAGGATTAAATATACCGTCTTGAAAATATCATTAGTATAACAACATCTTATTAAATTAAAGAAATAATATAGTATGTATAATTATAGACCAAACTGTTACAAAATACGCAAGGTACTTTGTTAACTGTTACAAAGTACCTACCTACCTATGTCGTCGTTAAAAATTTTCGCTTACCTAAAAGTAGATACTTATGTTATTAAATCCTTATCTAAATGTAAGCTTTGGTACAATTATATAGATACACAGGTTAAATGTGTAATGGATTGTATTGACAGGTATCAGAATAAGAATAAAAGCGAAACTAAGCATCTGTGAGAAACCCGTTGTCATCTCGACATTGTTGGACATCTATTATATGAGATGTTTGTCCGGGCCCGAGCGGCCCCGCGGGGTGGAAGGTGAATAAAAACCAGAATATTTCTCATATTTATGTCGGTGCATTCGAAAATATTCCCTGAGATCGGTACCCGTACTGCGCTGGCTTTACACGGATAAGTTCCCTGAGGTGGTAGCGGTAAGGAACAATTTTGCGCGCAGGTGTTACGGAGCGTGGGACATCGCCCACCTGACGCGCCCCTCTGCCTCTTCGCTGCCCTCCGCCCTCTCTGGCTCGTTAATGATGATGTGCTCAGCCAGCAGACTATTTCACTTCTGAATACATCTTTCTCACTTTTGATACTCTATCCCTGTCGGACTGCACGGACGGCTCGCCCCATCCTCTTCGTTCACCGTTCGCCTGGTCGCATCCACCTAGTCAATTCGGCAAACGCATATCTACTTTGTGTCGGAAATGTAATGGAACAAATGCGGCTGGAATTAACGTCGAAACGAATGTCGGGACACGGGGTCGTTCTCTCCTCGGATATTTTCCACATGATGATTTTGATGCGCAGCTATGGAGCGCTAATAACATTTGTGGCAAATAAATATCATATGTACTTGTAGGTATCTATACAAATAGCTGATTATATTCAAGCCGAATTATATATTTGCTTACGTAGATAATGAGTCCTTTGAAAATGATATCCCACCTTTGATTGATACCAAGTAAGGTAGAGCCTTTGAACTAAATTATTTTTTCTTATAAGATCGTAATAAGTAGATATAATGTATAATCATATCATCATAAATCGGTCAACTAACAACAACCTACTTATATTCCTTTTACCTCCAATAAATCTGTTTTATAAAGCATTTAATGCAAAAAGCAGTTTGTTTAACATCTTGATCCGAGTTGATATTATCGGTGGAGCGGGACTTGTCTCTTGACGCCCGTTTTCGACTAGTCATGCTTCTTCAATGAATCTCGCTAACGCCGCTTGAAAATGAACACGTTATACGTAAAGATTTTATAAGTTATATATAGGATAAAAAGCCCATGTCCGTCTCCGGCCCCCAATCTATCTACATATCAATTTTCACCGAAATCGGTTCAGGCGCTAAGTGGTAATAAACACATACATACATACACACAAACTTTCACATTTATAATATTCTATGGCTAAAAAATACACTTTTACTATTCTAAAAGTGTTATCTTACGGGCTATTTCATTACCTCACAAATTGATGACTTACTTAACACACTTGTTAGTTATGTAAGTGCGTCTTGGTTATGCCTGTTCAGTCAATAAACCTTTTGACCGCACACCAATTCGGCTTCGTGAAGCTTTCATAGGGCAGGCGGAGCGCCGGGATTATTGGGTCATTAATCACGACCCACCTCCTCCTCCCAACTCCTCAGGGTATGTGTCTGCTCGGTGAACCAGAGAAGCGCTATATTATCGATAAACAATACCACGGCTAGTTGTTCTTTGTTATTTTGTTAGAAAATGTTAGGTTCTTACCTACCGTAGAAGTTGTGTAATATCTGCGTTACGTTATAAATTATAGGTCTTGTTATTAGTTTAGCCTAAAATACTAGGCTATTATAACTACAATATTATATAATTTATAAGTGAACTTTTGGGAAAAATAGTAGACAATGTAGTTTTTCGAATCTGTAGTAAAAAGAGCGAAAAGTTAAATACAAAGAAGGTAAGAGCTTTGATATTTGTTTCAGGAGTATGAATTACCTAGGCTTGTTAATTTTTTTTATTAAAAACCCGTGTATAATCTTACGTTACTTTCATAGGTAATAAACGGGTGATGCTAACTAGAGCCAGTTTAAGAAATCTATAAAAACGCCCTTAAATACTTTATTAATTACTTACAAGTAAACACAAAGTATTCGTAAATACCCAAAAATGAAGTAACTAAAACTTGTATTAAGTGTAACTTGTATAAAAAACAAACAAATTAATATACTTACTATTTTCATCGTGGTAGAGCACATCACTAAGATATCGACCGCAGAACACACGGGCAGTAACGTACCGCGACTACCTTATAACTTATAAGTATCAACCCACTTCTCCACGCTCAAGAATATTGGTATGAGTTACTAGCAACAAAATGCTTTTATACACCTTCCTACTTTCGCACTGCAGTGTAGATGCATACCAACAATTTACTTGTATATTTATGTTGGTTTTAACAGTTATTTATGCTCATGAATACGTAACTGTTACAGCTCTGCACTCATACTTTTAGCAAAGACAATACAAAATGAGAGAAGTAGACTATGATGACATCAAAGTCTAATATCATCATGATTATTGAAAAGTCTAAAACCGTCAATAACAAACCAAATACAAACTTGTTTGAAATCTCGCCTAATTAATATTATAGAGTCGCAACGAAAGAAGTTTACCTAATTACAATCATTCAGTTCAAAGTCTCAAACGAAACTCAAACTTAGCATTATTTATTTAGATATATGAACGTTATAATATCCAGAATAAAGTGTCAGCTATACCTGCGGCCAATTTACTGACTAAAGTTGAGCCATCATGAGAAGAACTAGCAAGAAACCTAGGCTACTGTTTTTAATCGGCCCTTAATTACAATTTTTGAAATAAGTTACAAAATATTCATACTTTAGAAACAAACGATATCAAAATCTAATGATTGTAATAAAATTAATATAAAACTTAACTACTTACTGTAGCAATAGTCTCTTTCAAATTCTTCTCTAATATTCCTTTATTTATCTTCTCAATTGTCGCGGCCATCTATCCTTATCGTTTTCTGTACACTTTGTTATAGTTAGAGCAGGTCAATTAGAAGCGTATTAGTCGTTTATTCGTTTATTCGTTTATTCTTTATTGTACACACATAGAACATATTACATAATTGGTAAGAAATATCATGTACAAAGGCGAGCTTAACTCAAAAGTGAGTTTTCTTCCAGCAAACCTCAGAGTGGAAGAGGAAAAATATCAAGTGTGAGAACAAATGAAGTGTACAAACAGACAGAAAGGAAATTAAATGAAATATAGTACCTATTAATTTATTGTATACCTAGTGTATACATAATTTAAACAAATAAACTTACATATTAATAATACACACATAATATATTAAAATATATAAATGCATAAACTTACATAATTATAATAAATATATCTACTTATATATACCTATAATTTAACCAAAGATAGGAAATGTTCTCTTGTTCTTCTCTTAAACACATCCACAGAAGTACTCTCACGAATGACGTGAGGAAGAGAATTCCACAACCTAACCGCGTGCACAGTAAAAGAGCCGTCATAACGGCTAGTACTATGAAGAGGAGTACGGAGTAGAAGATAGGATGAAGACCGACAAGGTTTACCACGAGGTACAAGATACTCAAAGCGTTTACTCAAGTAGGATGGAGAACTGGGATTATTAAGGACAGAATAAAGGAGAGAAAGAATGTGCGTATCTCGACGCTGCCGAATAGGTAGCCACTTCAGTTTCTTACGAAATTCCGAAACGTGATCGTATTTGCGCAAACCGAAAATGAAGCGGATACCCAAATTCTGCAGTCGTTCAAGTTTATTGAGGTGTTCCTCCTTAGCATCAAGAAAGCAGACATCTGCATAGTCTAAGAGTGGTAGTAGAAGGGACTGTGCAAGAGTAACTTTAGTTTGAAAAGGTAAGAATTTCTGAAGTCGCTTGAGTGCCTGAAACGAGCAGAACACCCTCCGGCTTACCTCTGCAATGTGGGTATCCCATGATAGATACGGATCCATAATAACACCCAGATTCTTAACGCTTTTTGCTAGCGAGATGGCAGTAGAGTTGTAAGTTATAGACGGAAGAGACTGGTGACTTATTGAGTTAATCATGTACCTACTACCAATAATAAATGCTTGTGATTAGTCCCTACTTGACATTGAATTAAGACACCACCAAAAAGCCTATAAAAGGCGTCTCGATAGATGCGAGCTTTTTGACAGATACCTTTAAAAGGCGTTTCGACATTTGAGGAAGAAATAATTTTAACAAAAAAAAAACATACGACCCGAATTGATAACCTCCTCCTTTTTGAGGTCGGTTAAAAAATAAAAACGTCAAAGTCAAACTCATTTATTCATTTACATAAATTAAAATGTATTTTATCTATATATGAACATTACAACCGAAGACGTGGTACTCAATTCTTTCAACTTTTTCGACAAAGGTAGAGCCGCGCCGTGAAAAGATCATTATTTTAATCTACAGACAATTAAAATTAATACTTAATATGAAAAGCACCGCCAACAGTTTCATACGTTATGTACTTTGACGAATGTTTTTGAACGTCTACCATAGTTATATCAATACTCGTACTTGTAGGTGCCATTTATAATCTTTTCATTTACCCAAAAAAGTAAACCTATACCCTATAGGTACACATACTGTGATATCATTCAATGATTAAGTTAATTTCAATATGTATGTTAGCCAAACAGTAATTACCGTCGGCTATTTTCAAAAACATCAAATTAAAATGTAGTGAAAGTAATTGACGTCGAACCGCCATAGCCTCGCGGGTAATAAATAACAAATACGTTCTTTTTGTATCAACTACCTTTTTGAAAAACATGTGGTGTTTGCTTTCAATTCGCCGCAGCGAGGGGCTTGATAGATGTTTGAAGTTAAATCTCCCTTTTAAACGGTACAAATGTGATTCACTGAACGCCTTTTATACGAGCTTAAGCGACGCAGACTTAACTTCTTTTGAGTTTAATATCTTTTTAACTTAAACGAAATGGATACACTTTTGATAGAAATGAACAATTAAGTGGTATGAATAGTCTTTGAAGTGGATTAATGTGTAATAATACTGCAAATTATTCAGGCGTTTTGATTTGAAAGTAATGTAAAATATTTTTTGAAATTTTCTAAGGATTTGGTAAAGAAAACCGCAGAAGCAGCCCTTATGCTTAATTTTAAGAGCGTCGACTGTGTTTTAACAACTATAAAATGCTAAATGACCTGCCCAGTCCGAAATTACCGAATATCAAGTGTGACTTAATCCATTTTATAAATAAAATGATATTATCGCTGATAATGTACTTACAAATTTTAATAACAATATACAAAACAGTAATTACTATATTATTATAACCGCTAATCCTTAGTGCTGCGAAGTCATCAGATCATGAAGAACTTGTTACACATTTCGCCTTCGTTTAATTAAAATCTCGCTTATCCGCGTCACGCTGGAAACAGAGCCCTTGGCTTAAACGACCCCTAAATACCTATGACGTTTAAATATATACCCTATGTTGTGACGTATAAGGTGTTTTTGGGATTATTAAGGGAAGTCGATGATGCCGAGAAAAGAAGCACGTGTTCTATTTGGGATTACATTTGCCCCATAAACAATAGGTTAACATTGCATCAGTTGTTCTCTGTAACGTCAGTATACACGTCATGTCTATTTTGTGTTCCTTTCTATAGGTAGGTTTGCAAAACATAGAAAATTATTCTTTTGCTCATATCATCTTTTTATAAAGGTAAGTACTTAACTCGACAAGTCTTGGATTGCGGGTGATCTTTATAAACATAAAGCACTCTCAACCTCTTGAAACAAATATTCGTACTTTACATTTAGGGTACCTACTTAGTTAATAACAGTTGTGACACTGCTAGGTCTCACGTGCAATTAGATATTTGGTCGGTAGATATATTTTTTCTGAAATCCGAGGCAGTATAAATATCACAAGTATCCATAAGATCATAATCAATGATCAATGTTTTAAAGTATACTTATAGACTGCCGCTCGGATTCTATAGATACACAAAATTCTTTATTGAACAGCAGTTTCAATTGTCGAATGGTATGGTTTAATAATATTTGTATCAAAGTTGTGTTATATTTTCATGTAAGTGGCTTGTCTTTTTAACCGGCTTTAAAAAAAGGAGGAGGTTTCTCAATTCGACCGTATATATTTTTTGAGAATAAGTAAATGATTTAATAAACCTAAATAAAACATTTCAACGATATGCAGCATATATTGTCTCCTCCATTTTCCTTCTCGACGACTAGTATTACAGCATATTTGTAATTTCTTTAATAGGATTGTACGTGAGATGTTCTTTTTTATTCTAAATATTCAAGTTAAATTGAAGACCTACCTACACCTAGTCAGTTTCACTTTTCTGTCATTTCCACCGCAAGTCCAGTTTGAGCGCATAAAGAGCTATTTGACAGTTACATTATAAGGACGTGTTTATTCATAACATTGTGCTTTGACAATAATTCATAGGTAATTTCTGTAGCACCTTGCACGGTACTAACATAGGACCAAATAACACATTATTGTGGTAAAATTTGAAATTATAATGCATTCCCAGTCCTCCGTAATCAAAACTCATGACGTCTAAACGATGACAGATCTTTGCAGTGCAGTGGGGTCTATGCATTGGCGCATAATAATATTCAGTTCCGATATCCGTCACCTTCGATATTTATTTGGGAGACTTTCTTTCAGTTACACAATTTAAACAACTATTAAATATTAAACTGATTTGTTGACAATATTAAATACCTACAACAAATTATTTATACTTATCCGTAAGCACCCAATAATATATTATGAAAAGCTTAACTGACATCAACTCCTTTTGTAAAGGAAATACTTTATCAATTCATTAAATATTCATCTACACATACAAACGTCAGTAATTCGAATAGTGAGTTTTGAACGTCAATACTCGGGCATCGGTTAAGCCGTAGTCGGTAGGTATTCGTAGTAGTGTCGTAGCGTTCGTAGAGGCTCTCGTAGCGGTGGCGCGGGAACGTCAGCGTATGCGCCGACATGTGCGGGCACAATAGCCGCATTCTCATGGACTCAGCCTCGGTAAGCTGATTGCGTGACGTCATCCCTACACAGGCCACATGCACAATGGAACTTCAATTAATTCAAACGTTCTGAGTGAATTTAATTTAGATAGTTTTGTTTTTTGTCTCTTATTTCAGTTGCTATAACCAAAATAATAAAGTACATAATATCATATTCAACAAACTTTCATTCATTTATGAATACAGCAATCAAGAACGATAACTGATAGCCTAAAGTAATATATTTACACAAATACATTACATACCATTCATTCATACATAATATACCTTTCTACCTAGCTATCTTTTTAAGGTCGATTTGTGTGTCATCTATGTCACGTCACGAAGAGGTAGGCAGGTGTGTGATATATTTTTACCACCTAGCTTAGATCCTATGTCCTATGTAATAAGGGCCTTATGCCTTATTCCTGTTGCACTCTAAAGAATTGGTATACTATTCCAAAACAGTTTGCCAGAGATTGAAACAATTGCGACAATTCATTTTTCCTTTTCATGTTAAAGTTAAATAATTCCAAACTCTAGTTGAGACTGCCATTATGACCGCGCCCTCCGATGCACCTTAACACAAAGGTAGTGCCGAGCCCGGCTTACCGAGGGATTGCTAGCGAATAAGCGGTTCATGGCTCTATAATCCGACGTGTAAAACAACTACCTACTTTCATGTACCTTGACGCCTTTTGTCATTGACATTCAAGTGTTGAAAAGACATTTGAATGACTATTTTACTGTAATTATTACATAAATTCATGGTAAGCAAAAGTCTAATTGTTAAGGCTCTTCTCGTCGTCCTAATAATAGGGAAAATTAGGACTATTATAAAACATCAATCTGAGATTAAAGGTGGTCGTGCATTCGATACTCATGTGAATTTTAAACCCTTATCTATCTGAATTTCTCTAATTTCTGATAACCAACGCACCTGTGTTGCTATCTACTAATGAAGACATTCATTTCAACTTCAAAACCATGTGTTCTTTGTAAGTTTCCATTGGAAATATACATAAGTTTATGATAGATATTAGGCCTTAAATGAGCGTGGTAGTTAATGGTCAATGGCTTGTGTATGAGAAGAGACTTTGAAATGCAGCGAAACAATAATAGGGTAACTTGTATTAATTACAGGTTAATATTAAATAAACTGTTATAACACGTACCAACGTAAACACATTTAACAGTTAAATTTAAGTAGCTCAAGTTTAATGACAGCAATGGCAATGGTGACTAATTTTGACTAGATACTTCAGATTAAAAATAAATATGATACATATTATAGATATTCTTACATATTACACAGTATTGCTGCATGTTGAATTATTACAAAAGTAATTTCGTCAACTGGTAGTGGGCAACTTAAGCGTTAGTTATTTTGTTTTAGATCGCTAGTTTCATTTTCATTTAATATGTGGGTACCTAAGTACCTATGAGATCTATGCATAGGTATACCTATAGGTATTGTCGCGGCAGATAGTTCGAAGGGCATTATAGAGCTTAACCGTAAGTACTTAGTTATCTATATACTAAAGTCTAGAGCTGAGATGCCAGTACATGGTGGCAAATCGAAGGCATCTTGACTGGACGGCGCTTTTTCAAAACTTCTAAAATCAGGGTCTGTTGTCAGTGTGTCCCTACGGTATATATTTCCTTAAGCAAAAATTTTTTTTGGAAACATGGTTTGTTAACAGCGAGGTAAAGAGCACTTTCTATTAATAAAGATCGACAAGTTGCAAGAGTGAAAATAAGAGTTCTCTCTCTTTGACTTTGAATACTGAGCACGAAGATCCGATAGCTCATTAGCTATCTACTTATGGGTAAGAAAATTATCGATTACTGGAGGTCGTGGATTGACAACCGTAGATTGAAACGGCCCACTGCTATAAAATAATAAAAGTAAACATTGTTTTTCGTTTACCATTATTCTTCTATGCACTAATACATCAGTTTGTACCACAGCGGTGCAGCATGAGCGTGGTCCTCGCAAGCCGAAGTTACAGGCGGGAGCGATGGGTGTACTGCCGCCACCTCAGCTCACACATGCTCACAAACCTCATCCCTTGAAACTCTCGCCACCGTCGCCGTACACACCTCTACCACAGCCGTTTAATTTCCAAGTAAGTACCTACCTACTTTACGAGTAAATTAACAAACTTGTTTTCAAAGTTTCCTTAAAATACAGATGTCTTATATATAGATATGTACTATATAGCTTTCCGAGGCGCGGTTTCACCCGCTTCTTTGCTTACTGCTCTGCTCCCATCGCCAGAACCGTGATGTTACATAGCCTATTGGCTTCCTAGAAAACAAGGCTATCATTATATTACATATTTTTTTAAATCCGACTACCAGTTCCAAAGATTAGCGTGTTCAAACAAACAAACAAACTAATATATACTATATTAGTTACTTATACTTAGGTATAGATAATGGAAATCAAGACATGTAGGTTATTCCGCTATCCGCAATTTTCCAACTTTCCACAACCAACGACGACGTAAATGGAGCAATTCAGCAATGATCAAAATGGAGACGCTTTAAATGTTTTGTCTAATACTGGTCTTTTTTTGACGAAATTGATAATGCTCGCAATAAATTTATTGATGCTAAATCCGTAAGAAACTTTTGATTTTTGTAGGAACGGGTCATCAAAATAATATCTGGTGTCTTTGAATTAAATTCTAACAGTATTGACTGCAAGTATTACAAGACTGATTGAGTAAAAAGGACGGACCACGTCCGGAACACAATATTGCGTTCCCAAACAAAAATTGCTGACGTAGGTCTTACCCGCCAGGTTAAAGTGGGACCGGCCATGTTTGTCGTATGCACCCAGATAGATGGCCACATATAGTCACAAGTTGGATGCCACAAGATGGTCGACGACGACGAGGACGGCCCAAACGGAGATGGCCGGAAGACTTGGACGTCTATTGCTACAAATAGCCGGCGATTACTAATGATATGAAAATTTGGAAGTCTAAGGGAGAGCCCTTTGCCCAGCAGTGGGACACACACGAAGGCTAATTAATAATAAATAGTAAATAATTGACTGCAAATGTTTCTTAGCTTTACCTAATCATTCCAGTCTACATAAATACTTTAATTTCGCGTTTCGTGGCTCGTAAGCTATAGCTCACTAAATATCTTTCATTAACAACTAGTTCAGCATCACCGGTATGAGTGAGCCAGCTCCTCTAAGTACTGCATCGTCAGCTGGGTCAAGCGGTGCCGGCGGCGCGAGCGCGTCGAGCCCACTGCCATTTGTTCCTGAACCATTCTTGGCACCGCCTCCGCCCGGCTTGTTACACATACTCATGTCTTCCGATAAATGTCAGGTACGTACTATAAACGTAATTATAAAGAAGCTTTACATATCTAGATCTAGTCAATGAAGCTAGTCTCAACAGTTACAACCTCTTATTACTCTACACGCTAATTGGAACAATATTTAAGTACAAACAGTCTTATAAAATACATCAGAGTTATCTAAGAACTGTCATCAAATTTTACAACACTTCTCTTTATTATTTTTTATTATCATCCTTTAGGTGTGACTGGTTGGGAAATGACTAATATAAAGTTACCATGGAGTAACAGTGTGCCTAGTTGAGATTTTTTTATTAAAATTTTCTCAACGAGTCACAGTATGATAGATGAGAGTGACTCGTTGGGAACAAATGTAATAAAATTCGCTAATAGAAGACGATATAGGTACCGTAGCTATCTCCTTTTTCCACCATATCTATCAAATCAACTTTATCATTAATATGCTCTTTTTTCAGTAATTTGATAAAGCCGTAACCTATTTTCTTCTATACTTACCTACTTTTTGAACTTTAAAGCAGCAGCAGTCATTCTATGTTTTCTTTGCTCTACCACTATTCTCACCCACTCCACATACCTACCTATCTACATACTTAAAACTCTCCTTACAAAATATTGTTCGCTTCTCATTAGCTTAATTTGGCGATCCGTACGATCACCAAATTAAGTACTTATCTACTGGTGAAAAAAAAAGAGATTATAAACAACGAATTGTTTTAATCTAGGAACTAATGTGGAGTGCAAAACAACTGCAGTTACAAGGCGACCCTACGTTACTGCGACCACCGCCTAGCGCGTTCGGAGCACCCCTTGCACCCACATGGGAACTTCTACAAGTGAGTAATTATTTCATATTTGTTTTATTGTAACTACGTATTTAAATTTGAATCGAATGATTCTTATGGAGTAGTAAATCTAATTATTTTGTTATAGGTACTTATAGAGGTATCTACTTAGGTATAGGTAGTAGTATTTTTCCTAGTTAGATAAGTATCTAGGGTTGCCTTTTTCATTAAAGGTCGTTAATGTATCTCCTATTCAGTCAGATTCAGTTCCGACACTCAATTTTAGTTCCGTTTACAGAAACAAGGACGGATAAAAAGACTAGGTAGGTATCTAATTGTTTTATTTTTTTTGGTGTGTCATGTAAGGAGTCTCTAAGAAAAGCAGAGAGCAACTTTACTGGACCTACCTTAACATATTAACAAAAAGTGTAAAGGAAAGCCGCTGCCTACGTTTCAGGAATAGGTATTTTAAAAGCGGCAAGTCAAAAGCGTCTTGCAAGGGTGCAAACATTGACATTTGATAGGTGGCTTTTTGACTAGGGGCGTGCTCGAGCCCGCGATTGGGCGGTCGCTGAGTGACTTATCGCCTTTACTTGACTTACCCCGCCCATCGCCCATCGCGAAACGACACTGGAATCATTGTCATTTACAGAGTTACAGAGATAATATAAGGATTGGTTGCAATTTTCACAACTTTAGAAAAAAACTTACATTACCAGCGCTAGTTATCATTGTGTAGAGTTATTTTAGCGTACCTATCTACTTATCTAAATAAGTAGATAGGTACTATGTATGATGTAGATATAGGTATGATAAAAAGAAAATATTTGACTTTTTTGTGTGTTTGTTTGTTCCGATTTAACTCAAGATCTATGTAACGTTTTAAAAAAATCTCTCACCTTTAGAAAGCTACAAATAGGATGAGTAACATAGCTATATTTTATTATATTAAACATATTTTTTTGAGTCATTCTCAAAACTTCAAATACGCCTTTGTAAATCTCAATTTTTTTGAGTTTGTTATGAGACCGAATGAAACTTTTGATACCGAAGCGAAACAAGGGCGGACGTCTAGTCTAAAATACTTTTAGCTTAAAATTAACAGCAATAGCTACTTTGTATAGTGTTAAATAAAAGACGTTTTTGAAAACGATAGGGTACCTACGAATTTTGTTTATCTATTAGGTAGGCACTGTTGGGTAGAACCGGGTGATGTTTACCTGTAGGTAGGTAGGCATAGTATTTTGAATGATCGAGAACACATTAAGGTTGTTACTACACCAATCGGTCGATCGTCGATTGACGGCATCGATCAACGTCGATCGAAGTTGATCGACGAGTCTGGTAGCTTTAATTGATCGATGGATACCAGTCGCGCGACTAACCAATCGATGGATTGCCAGTCGACGCATCGGTCGACGTCGGGCAGTGGGTGATGGCCTCGACTATTTCATTCTATCATCTATCGATGCTGTCGATAAACGATCGATCGATTAGTCTGGTTGAAACTATCGATGACTACTCCATTCTGCCATCGACCAATGGCGTCGATGGAAGATCGATCGATTAGTGTAGTAACACCCTAAGTAAGTCGACTACCGCCGCTTCCATCAAATAAAACCATGTTTATTTGCCACCTAAGAAATAAATTAAAAAGTTAGGCACAAGAAGTTCTCATAATGTAAGAGAGATCTCGTTTAGGTTATAACGGCTCTAATAGAGCATTAGGTAGGCAGACCTCTAGTCTAGTGAAGAACTCAAGTATAATTTTAATTCAAGTCAGTTTTGTATTTCTGACAAAAGGGCGAAAATAACCTATGTTAGCTATCTACATTCACCTACGGTAGGTAGGTAACTACAGCAGCGTAAGTAAGTACATAGGCATAGAGACAGAACTAAATTTACCGAATAAACTTACCTAGGCAGGTATAGGTACGTATTTAATGTTCCTAATGTACCTAAGTTCCTAATTAATTTTTTAACACTAGGAAACGAGTGCCCGTCTGCTGTTCATGGCCGTACGCTGGGTACGATGCTTGGCACCGTTCCAAGCCTTAGCGACTACCGATCAGCTGGTGCTTCTGCGTGCTGCTTGGAAGGATCTCTTCCTACTGCATCTCGCGCAATGGTCTGCTCCCTGGGATCTTGCACCGTTGTTAGCTGCCCCTGCTGCTAGGGCGAGATTGCCTCCTGATCCACTGGCAGATTTGGAATTGAATACGTTGCAGGTTTGCTTCTTTTGAGTTATTTACATTTTTTAATGATCTTATAGTAAAACTAGAACCTAGTGTCTGTATCAATAGGTAGGACTTAGGCGGGGTAGATACATATCTGATAGGTACCTACCTACTTAGGTAGTACCTAGTTATGGTTCTAAATGACTTTGATATTGCATGTTGCAGGAGATCCTGTGCAGATTCCGCCAAATAGCGCCCGATGGCAGTGAATGTGGTTGCATGAAAGCAATTGTGCTGTTTTCACCAGGTTAGAATACATACACATTAATTTTACAAATAAGTAGGTATCTTACCTACCTGCCCAAGTTATTATACTTAAATTTATGATAATTCAATCTCTGATTTTCTTTACATTGGTAAACAGACACACCAGGCTTGAGTGAAACCCAACCGGTGGAAATGTTGCAAGATCAAGCACAATGTATTCTTGCAGACTACGTGCGCACCAGATATACGAGGCAACCTACCAGGTAAGTAAAATTAAGCACCAACTACATCGGCTATTAGGCAACTAAAGAACCATTTGATTACCACCTTCATTATCGTCCGCACTTTTCCAAACTTTATTATGAGGCTTACAAGTTTTATTTGTCGCGACTGGCTATCAAATGTCATGCATGTTACATGAGCTCCATGAGCTACACCAATATTCGTTATTCATAATATTCGTTCGTTTATTAGTAGATAATAAACTAATGCTATTATTATTATAATAATAATAATAATAATAATAAAAAATATATAATAATAAAATAAAATAATAAAAGTTTAAATATTTTAAACTCACACGATTTGTACACATAACTATATTTATAAAACGGGTCTACTCGTGTTAGAAAATTATTATAAGGTGTCATACCTCTGTAACAAAAGACAAAGTGAGGGTAGTTGCCGAATCCCGAGCTTCAAGGCGAAGACGACGCCTGGCTACATCAGTCAGCCCGTGACCATGGTCGGTGTAATTCGACCAAAACGTCGGGTAAAGAGGTATGACACCTGTAACGTTATTAGTTTGTAAGGATGGATGACCTGAGTCTACCCTCCTACAAAGAAAATAAAAATCAAACTATTCAGTTACAAACATTTAATTGATGGTTCTACACCAAGGTCTCTCAATTAAAGAACACTTCTCTTAAGTAATCAGCCCTAGCACTTCCCTGATTACGTCGCAGGAGTTCAGCTGTGCCAGACAAGGTGCGCGAGGAAAACCGGTGACGCGCGAAAGCGGGTATTCGTCCCGGGAATTCGGACCCTGGAATCACCATATCCAACCATTGTAGATAATCCTCAGCTACTCCGTCTGATTGTGATATCTTCTAGCACAAGGTAAAAGTACTTAGGCAAAGCGGTGTGTGAAATAACCAGAATCAGACGGAGTTCAAAGTTCACAGAATATGTCAACTATAAATGTTCAACACTTACCAAAATAAAGTGGGTTTCACAATATAATTATTAAATGCACTATTTAAAAGTAATACGTTTGTACTGGAACGTTAATTAGGGTAAGTAGATATGTAATAATGACAATCTAATATATATATTTTTTAACCGTCTCGACGAGCGTGTAAACAGCTCCGAGTGTCAAGGTAGCATGGGGGTCGCGGCGCGCGGCCGCCGGCGCAGCATGCGGAGCCGCGTTCAACTTGAAGGAGCGTTTGCAAAATAAAAACGTAACGGTGCAGGGACGAGCGTATATTTAAGTATATTTATTAAAATTGTAAATAAACAAAAAAAAAATTATTTTTGTAACGATATTACGTTACAATACTCCCGCTCATAGGGAAGGATTTTGGTACTAAAACAAAATCCGCAACTAATAGACTAAGTAACAGTTAATTGTAAGCCTGTATTTTTCGCAAAAATTAACCGAATTTAAGTTGCTAAACCTCTTTAGGTTAAAAAAAAAAATATAGACCGAGAGAATATGTGTAGCATTAGACGCCTTTATTCACCAGCTTCAGATCCTTTATGTGCCATGAGCCTAGATTTTTGCCGTTCATATCTTGAAGGACATATTATTATACGAGAGGAGATTTTTTGGTAATAATTTTTGCTTTTATGAATTTAGGTGCTAACTTTTTACAAAATTGCTGACCTTTGTCACTTAGGAAGTAAGCACGTTTCATAACCAAGTCACCAACGTTAAACTCGGCAAATTTCCGTCGTAAATTATAGTGTGACGTATTCTTTACGTGTGCTTGCCAGAGCCTTGACTGTACTGTATTAAAAATATTGGATAAACAGCCTAGGTTTTCAGCACATACTTCGCGTGGCAAAAATAGAACATCTTCACCAAGGTCATTGTCCACGTAATGTGTCCCACAAGTGACTAATTCTCTGCCGAAAACCAGGAAGGCAGGAGTAAATCCTGTGGCCTCATTGACAGAACTGTTGATAGCAAATTGCACTTTCGGAATATACAGATCCCAAGATCGGTGATCGTCATTCACATACATGGAGATACAAGTGATGATTGTTCTATTGTACCGTTCGACTAAGTTAACTTGCGGAGTATATTTTGGAGTAAAATGGACGTTTGGAATATTGTATTTTTTGAACAAGGCGTCTGAAACCTTCCCTGTAAACTGTGTCCCGTTATCCATCAGTATCGTTTGAGGTATTCCATGAACCAAAAATACCGATTCTTCTAAAATGTTAGTTATTATATCAGATGTAGCTTTTTTTATTGGAAAAATTAAACAATATTTTGAAAAACAACACGTAACAACCAAAATGTAGTTGTTCCGTTTTTTGGAATTTGGTAGGGGTCCCATTAGATCTACTGAAATCATTTGAAAGGGCCGGGAGCAATTTTTAGGGCGACCCATTTCACCTAGCAACTGGTGATTTTGTGACTTATATGAAAGGCATTTGTCACAGCAGCCAACGAATTTTACGACGTCTTGATACATTCCTGGCCAATAATACCGCAGGGAAAGACGACGGTAAGTTTTAAAAATGCCCATGTGGCCTGCAGTAGGCTCTGCATGATTCTCTAGAATTGCCTTTGCACGGAATTCGGTGGGTAAAACCTCCTTCCATGAGAATTCATTAGTGAGCTCATGTTTATTTTTAGAAAGTCAGTATAATATGTTATTATTTTTTATTAAAAAGTTAGGAAACTTAGAAGGCTCCTGCTGACAACCGTTAAATATTTTTAAATACCATTGATCTTTAGTGTCCTGAAAGGAGTTTGAAGAGCTAATGGTACTTACTGGAACGCTTCTAGAGAGTGAGTCTGGGATAACGTTGTCAACACCGCGACGATGTTTTAAAATGAAGTTGAATGCTGACAAGCGGACACCCCATCGGGCTAAACGGTCAGTCGGGTTGGAAATGGAAAGGAACCATTTCAGGGCACTGTGATCAGTATAGACGGTAAATGGCTTGCCGTTTTCGATATAGCAACGCCAGTATTCAAGGGCAGTAACAACAGCTAACGTTTCGCGTTCAGTAATGCTGTAGTTTTTCTCAGCCGCGGTAAGAGTCTTACTCATGTAAGCAATTGGGTGTTCTTTACCATCAATTGTTTGCGTTAGCATGGCACCGATGCCAAAGTTACTGGCATCAGTATGAACCTCGAAAGGCTTGCTGTAATCTGGGCAAGCTAAAACTGGGGCTGAAATCAGACATTCCTTCAGCTGCTGAAATGCAGCATCAGCTTCAGGTGTCCACCTAAAAGGGGGAGTGCCTTTCTTTGTTGAAGTTAGTGAGTTCAGGGGTCCAGCTATAGAACTGAAGTTTGGGACGAAACGTCTGTACCAGGTCGCTGTACCAAGGAAACGCTTAAGGTCCTTACGACATTTAGGTGCTGGGTAATTGAGGATTGCCTCAATTTTAGAAGGATCCGTTCGTAAGCCAGCGCTATCAACGACGTATCCAAGGTACTTAAGTTGAGAACTGAAAAACTTGCATTTCTCAAGATTAATTGTGAGATTTGCCAGTTTCAACTTTTCTAGAACGCGTAAGAGAAGGGTGACGTGACTATTAAAATCTTTTGTAACAAGGATGACGTCATCGAGATAGGCAAAAACCTGGAGATCAAACTCAGCAAACAAGAAATCAACAAGTCGTTGTTGAGTTGCCGGAGCATTAGTGAGCCCAAAGGCGGTTCTTTTAAAACGAAAGGTACCCCTGCCCGGAACGTAAAAAGCCGTCTTATCACGGTCCCGTTCTAAAATTGGAATTTGCCAAAAAGCCTTGGATAAGTCGATAACTGATAAATAACGAGCATCTCTAAGGTTATCCAAGATCTCAGAGATGTAGGGAAGGTTGTAGGCATCGCGCTTGGTAACTGAATTAAGTTTACGGCTATCTAGGCAAAAACGTGGTTGTCCGTTCTTTTTGGTGACAATCAGAACCGGCGACGACCACGCACTTTCACAAGGCTCGATAACATCCAGTGACAGCATCTCATCAACCTGTTCTACCAAAATACGTTGCTTTACCGGCGACAGTCGATAGTAACGTTGACGGATTGGTTTCGAAACTCCGGTGTCGATATGATGTGTGATGACATTTGTCTTACCTAGTCCTTTACGTAGATAAAATAATTTTTAGAAAAAAAATAAAAACCGACTTCAAACAACACCTACATGTTCAATCCTTAACTAAAAAGTAGAAAATAATATTTTAATTACTTCATAGCAAAGAACATTAAAGGGGACTCAACGCAATCCTTGATACCTATAATACTTTACTATTTATAATTTTTAATTAGTTATTTTGGAGTCGGTGCCAGCCAAGAAGGATCTTTAATTCTGCCTTTGCAGCAAACTTTTGAAATGCACGGGGCGGTAATGGCACGCGTGGGGGATATGCCTGAGTGCACTACCCGAACGCGGTCATACTCGTGAAGGCAGACGTCATTGATAGTTGTGTTCAGATATACATAAAAAATTTGAGGCGCACTTATCTGATTCCGTTCGATTTCTTGTATTAAATGTATATTATTCATTCATTCATTAAATAGATTAATCAAGAAGGTTTTTTTTTGCTAGTAGGTAGGTTATTTTTATAAAGGCCATTATGATCCTTCTTGGCTGGCACCGACTCCAAAATAACTAATTAAAAATTATAAATAGTAAAGTATTATAGGTATCAAGGATTGCGTTGAGTCCCCTTTAATGTTCTTTGCTATGAAGTAATTAAAATATTATTTTCTACTTTTTAGTTAAGGATTGAACATGTAGGTGTTGTTTGAAGTCGGTTTTTATTTTTTTTCTAAAAATTATTTTATTTTTAGCCTTTTAGTGGGAATTAATTGTGTATAAATATATTCAATATGGGTAGACCTACTAAACGTGCTGCGCAAATGAGACAGCGCCGCGCCGTTTGAAAGAAAGTAGACACGAGAGGTAAGATTGTAAATAGATATATAAAGTCCTTGTCAACACTTTCTCGATCGCTAAACCCTGAATCCCAGAAACCACAAATCAAAACAAAAAATGGATGATCTACCAACAATAAAGAATCATCAAAAATCATAATTTAACTGACCGAGCAATCGCTTAATAGATATGCAAAAAATAAACAGTGGTGCTGTAAAAGCAGGTTTAAGGGCGCCCATTGCTGTTGTAATTTCTCACGACCATAAGACCTCCAACTTGGCTTAACGACTACCTAATTATAGTGATGACCATAGTCTACTGCTTCTAAACAATGAACACGCTGAAAATGAAACAACACAAATGGTTACTCATCCAGGGCCACTTCGTTTCTAACAAAAAATGAAAAAAAATCACTTCGCACTTGTAGCATGGACATGTCAATGTCAGAAAATTCGTCGCAAAAGACATCGACGTGTTGCTTTACACATCTTCACTTCTGGCATACGTTTTGTTACAAAATATAAAATTGAAGCTAAACCACTAAACCATTCTTTATAAAAAAAACATGGGACCCCATTTCAGAGTATACCCTTTCAAATAAAAGAAGAATTTTCAAAATTGATTTATAAATGACCGAGTTCTGTTGTAACAAACATACAACCACTGAACCATTTCTTATAATAAAAAAATGGGACCAATTTCAGAGTATACCCTATCAAATAAAAAAAAAATTTTTCAAATCGGTTCATAAATGACCGAGATATGAGGTAACAAACATACAAAAAAAAAAAAAAAAAAAAAAAAAAAAAAAACATACGACCCGAATTGATAACCTCCTCTTTTTTGAAGTCGGTTAAAAAGAAATTTCGTCAAACTTTTTAATGACATCATCAGCAAGTTGTTTTTGATGGGAGTCTAGGTTTGTATAACCTTGTATGAAGGTTTGTTGAGACGAGGCTTTATTAACGTTGACACCTTTATTATTATCTACGACAACGCTACTAATGTATTTTGGACACAGTTGAAATTTGCGCCAAAAGTCTATTCCTAAAATAAGTTTCGACTTGATCTCTGGAATAACATAAGCTTTTATAATGCGTAATTGTTTTTCAAAGGTGATTGGTATACTGATATAGCCGATACTTTGTAACACTTGACCTCCGGCCGCTGTGACCGAAATACAGTCACCTATAAAAAGTGGAGTCGCCTGGCTCTCAATGACTTTATGAGCACCGTTTCCTAAAATGGTAACAGCAGAGCCAGAATCTAAAAGTCCTGAAAATGAAATGCCGCAAATATCGACAGACAGGTAAGGTCTGATGTTGTCTTGTTCAAAGTTATCATCGAGAATTGTGTGCACATTGTATGAATTAAAGAATAATTTTATTGTGCGAAGCCAGTTTTGCCAATCTTCACTATCAAACTTACTGTTGTCACAATTCTCGGAGTGTATTAGTTTTTTGGATCCGATTCCTTGCCTTTTGAACAATCTGGGCAGTTTGGAGTCTTAACACCTTTGCGACCGCAAGAAAAGCAAACGACCTCATCTTTATTAGCCGTACACTGTCGGAGGTTATGAGTATTAACACGACAACGGGGACAAAAGCGGGGCTTAGAATTAGATGAATCAATAGTGTGAACATAGTTGGGATTGCCATTATTGGTGGTGTCATTGGACTGGTTATTAGCCGTTCTCATATTATTTGAGTTACTTTTGTATGAGCCATATTTATTAACGTTGTTATTACACCTATTAAAATTTGAGGCTGGTTTGTTGTTATAAGCATAAGCCAATTCAGGTGCAAGCGTATCAGCTGTCGGTCGTGGAGGTTCTTTAAATTGAGAAAGACGCGACTGTATATTTTCATAATTGCGGCACAAGGACTTCAGTTCCTCAATGGATTTAATTTCAGAAACTGAAGATAAGGTGTTGGCATAACATGGACGAATGTTGTGGAGAATGATTTCCAGTTTATCATTTTCTGAAGGTTCTTTCGAAAGTCGTGTAAAAAATTCAGACATTATTGAAAGGTAAATGACTATGTTTTCTGATTCTCCTTGTGTACGAGACCTTATTTCAGAAAGCAGTCTGTAATCATAATCCGATGGACTGAAGTCACGCTTTAAAGACACTACTAAGCCGTTCCAATCGGTGATCGAATCTCTTACACCGCGATACCAATGAATAAAATTTTTACAGGGGATGCCCCTGTAAAAATTTTGGTAGCATTGGCAAGAATCTTGGCGCTTGAAATATTTTTTGCATGGCAAAACTCGTCAACACGCTGTATAAACGCGCGTACGCACGTCTTGCCATCAAATTTTAATTTTGAAAACTGATTACTATTACCTTCGCAAGTGACCGAAATATTCACCGGCTGAGCAAGATTGGTTGAGGGAGACTGGGTGTCGTTATTGTTGGCTAGAGGATCTAAAGCTGTATCCCTAAGTTCGTCTAATCTGGCTACGGTTCTTTTGAACAGCACTACGCAGGCTTCATGATTAACTTTTATTGCTTCATCTACTGTGATGCGATTAAGTCGGTGATATAAATGATTTAGTATGTTCTGAGTACGTAGAAACGTGTTTTTATCGAATGTTGTGGATTCCATGGTTGTATGAACCTTTCGAAGGGCCTCTAAGACACCATTCAAATCCACCGATGAATCAAAGGGACTAGTAAGTATATCTTCAGACGGAAACATCGGCCCGCATTTTGCTATTTGCCTGCGCAACTCCGAAACTGTTAAAGCAGGCGTTTCGCCTCGAATTGCGACTTCATATTCAAGTTCCGATTTTTGAAGCGACATAAATTTAACCGGGTATGCCATAATTAGGATTCAATATTAATCCACTCAGTATGGTAAATGTTGAACAAATATGTTGTAAATGAAATTAGAATAAATGAAGAATATGTGTGATTAAATAAACAAATGTATGATGTTATGACAACGACAACAAAAACTACTCCGTCTGTTACAATCAATATTTAAGGTTGAGTACGTTTGGTTGTTATTGAATGATGGATGAAGGTATAGCAAATGAAATGATGATGAAATAAATAAAATTGTGAAGTTTAAAAAAAAATAAAAACTAAAAAATGAAATGAGAAAAAAAAATACAACTAATGTGTATGTATTACAATATGTCTATATTTATTTATCTTTAAATATTAGAAAAAAAAATATTTTTTTTTTACACTTTTTATGCTAACCATACTTTTTCTACGTTAACCACCTACTGTTTTAAACAATGTATAATAATTAATTTAGGTATATCTACACAAACCGATACAATTAGGTAACTGATTAACGGTCGTTATTCACAAACATAGCATAACATGGTAGGTACATACACTTTAGTTGCCGGCAACAAAACGTTTTACAAGCGGAAAATAAAAAAAAGTATATCCACAACACCAGAAATAAAATGATTACCCAAGAGAAGCTAATGAATAAGACCTAAAACCACGTAGGGCGCCAGTGTAACGTTATTAGTTTGTAAGGATGGATGACCTGAGTCTACCCTCCTACAAAGAAAATAAAAATCAAACTATTCAGTTACAAACATTTAATTGATGGTTCTACACCAAGGTCTCTCAATTAAAGAACACTTCTCTTAAGTAATCAGCCCTAGCACTTCCCTGATAACGTCGCAGGAGTTCAGCTGTGCCAGACATGGTGCGCGAGGAAAACCGGTGACGCGGCGAAAGCGGGTATTCGTCCCGGGAATTCGGACCCTGGAATCACCATATCCAACCATTGTAGATAATCCTCAGCTACTCCGTCTGATTGTGATATCTTCTAGCACAAGGTAAAAGTACTTAGGCAAAGCGGTGTGTGAAATAACCAGAATCAGACGGAGTTCAAAGTTCACAGAATATGTCAACTATAAATGTTCAACACTTACCAAAATAAAGTGGGTTTCACAATATAATTATTATATGCACTATTTAAAAGTAATACGTTTGTACTGGAACGTTAAATAGGGTAAGTAGATATGTAATAATGACAATCTAATATATATATTTTTTAACCGTCTCGACGAGCGTGTAAACAGCTCCGAGTGTCAAGGTAGTATGGGAGTCGCGGCGCGCGGCCGCCGGCGCAGCATGCGGAGCCGCGTTCAACTTGAAGGAGCGTTTGCAAAATAAAAACGTAACGGTGCAGGGACGAGCGTATATTTAAGTATATTTATTAAAATTGTAAATAAACAAAAAAAAAATTATTTTTGTAACGATATTACGTTACACACCTTATAATAATTTTCTAACACGAGTAGACCCGTTTTATAAATATAGTTATAATAAAAGTTTATTTCAGATAAATTATCCATATTTACAATTTTTTTTAAATAATTAAATAAATTAAAATTACATACAGATCACTTACAAATAATAATAATTATAGTTAGAACAATAATTAAGTACCTAATGGAGATGTTGTCCTGATTGTTATCGCTATCGCTATACTAGCTCACCTATTTATATTATTACAGATTTGGACGCCTGCTCCTGTTGCTACCATCACTACGTGCAGTACGCCCTCGCTCAATAGAACTACTGCTCTTCCGTGACACAGTAGGCGATGTATCAGTAGCAACACTTCTTCATGATATGTATCGTATGCAGCCAGCGCCCACGCCTGCATTCCACCCGCCTTCTGTGCCAACGAGTACACACACACAGGAACACTGTTCTTCACCTTAAAAGGGTGATGCATCTCCTTGCCGCTAGGAGCGCTACTAACATATCTAGCGGTGATAGAAAAATTGCTTGTAAGAATTCATAGAGTTGCACACATTTTGTGCAAAAGTATAGTTTCACAATTTATTTATCCACGGCACTGCAGTCATTGCGCTCGACAACTACATAAAGACTTAAGAAAACGTATTTGTTGTAAGTAGCAAGAATGACGTAAGTAGACTATACACAGCCAGATTCAATAAAAAATCTGCGTTGAATGGTCTAGGTCTCATATCACTACGACGACGAACAATTTGAAAATTAGAGTATAATTTTAAAAACTTTACGTGTTAAATTTATTAAGTCACAGTGCGGTTTATTCGTCAGTCAGCAAAAGTGCGGTTTATTTTTAAACATCTGATATTATCTTACAGAATTTTTATGAAATGAAAGTTACATGTGAAAATTATATATAAGTACGTATCCCAAGTATAAATATCTGGAAATATACGGAACTTAGCTATCTCCATAGAAGTCATTAAACCACTTACGACGTTCTTCAGGTCTTAAAATAAAAAGTCGATTGTTGTACTTATTTGCTGTAAATGGTGAAAAGCGTACTGCTAATAACTTTAAACAAAAATATTTTCATTGCTGTTCGTATTATTTAACAATTTTTTCCAACTTTCTTTGGCTCTGGTGAAAAGTTGGGCTTTGGCTACTTACAGCAAATACGTTTTCTTGTATATAATTTTATATGTATGGTACAGTAAATTACACTTAGGATTTTATAATTATTCCATAGTGCACTTAACTGCACTAGGAACATATTTATTTTACCGTAGTCCGGTCAAATGTACACCACAAGAAAGCTCAATGATGGTCCGGTTAACAGGACTATCCCAACTATACTACGGAAAAGCGGTATTTATCATGTAATAATACGATATTTAATGTGTTCGATATGTAAGTTAATCAATCGATAGTTAGATATTATTATATTTTAAATGACTCGTATAACTTTAAATAAACACATACGAAACGTGCGCTTAAATTTGCTGTAAAAGGCGTCACAAGCGTATTACTATTCCATGTCACATACAATACTTAGTCACCTTATTTCGGTTCATAAATATTAGTTGTAATTTTTATTACGACGTATCAAAATTAAAAATATTAGGTATCACATCATAATGTAGAATATTTACTAAACCAATTCTGAGATACCTAACTAAATTTCAGTAGATTTTAAAGTAATATATCAAATTATAATAGAATTTTATGTAATATTGTATAGTATGTACCTATGTTATAAACAAAATGACAGCCTTTGGGTTGTGTATAAAGGTCACCTAAAATTAAATTTTGTTACATACAATTTTGTGCATAAAGTTATAAATAAATAAATAAATTAAGTACCTTCTTACGCTAGAACTTACATGAAAAAAACGTATCAAGCGAGCTGTGCTTGCTCGTGCGGGCATATAAACGTGAGTTTTTATCGGCACCTACTATAATATGGTCGATATATATATATATATAGGGGATATGAGTATGGTACGGTTATGATCTACCTTTCTAGTCTCACCTAGTCACATTGTATAAACTGTAAATTTTATTTAAATAGAACATAAGCTCATTATTTTATATTTCGCACGATATTATAATACTCATATTATAAAAATATGTTAAAATATTGTAAAAATAAAGCATATCTTTACATAATTGTACATAATTAGGTATATATATAAATGTTTTGATTTAATCAAACAGTTTTTGTGTAGTTTCATTCCAAATGCCTTGCTGTTAAAAATAAAACAATAAATTCATAATAGTAAAAGCACATTTTATTTGCGAGTAAATAAATGCACGTCTACCATTACTGTAGCAAGTATCGTAAATACGCAAACATCAGTATTTCATAAAAAAAAAGGTAGCAATTCGGAAACATTGTTTATTTCTTATAAAACTGTCATAATATCAGCCCGTTACATTAACTTTTCCCATTGATTGTATGGCTTCTACAGTGGAGAGATCTTCATAGTCGTCATCATTAGGTGTCACAGTTTCTTTCGGTTTTACATCCTCGTTCTTCTGCTCTGTTCGTGGAAAATCCAATTTACTCCATGCTCCTGGTTCACCTTTTTTTAATTTAATCTCAATTTTCGTTGATAACATTGATGCGCTACTTTTTTCTATGTTTACAACCTGTAAAATTCGAATAATTAAACACATATTTTTATATCAATAAATTATCAAATAAAATATAAAATTTTTCAATAGGAGTAGTAGCATTTAAGCAGCAATAGTATAAAAAAGACAAAATTTTCAGATAAACATGTTATATTAAATAGGTACCAGACTTAATAACATAAAGAAAATTCAAATCAGGTATGACTTTTAGGACTTCAGTATGTCAACATTATTTTTGTGTGACCTGCATACTGACTCAAAGTATAGCAAATGGTAGACTACTGTAAAGTTTGCTACAACAGAACCCTTTTATATACTTTCTCTAGTATGTCTGATTTTATAAGATAAATAGATATAAATACTAATAGTCATAATAACAATTCTATACTTATTACTTACACCTCTAAGTTCAAGATCTAACTCAAAGGCAGCATCACCTTGGTCTCGAAACACCAACTTAGTGTTCAGACGTATGGGATTTAACTTAACAAAACTCAATGTTGGGTCGTATTTCTTGGCATACACACTGACAATTACGTATTCTGATGTTTGATGCCAATCCCAGCGACATTTCACAGTGCCTGCAGGTGCACTCTATAACAAACGGACATAATTAGAAAATATCTTTCTGTATACACTATATACCCTGATGAAGTAAAAACATGAGAACATTGTAACAAATTGCACTCTCTATGACAAAAAAATACTTGTTAGCAATTTTTATCTTGTGACAAGTAGTAATAAAGTTGATTATTGCTTAATGGTATTGCCCAATTTGTGCTCTTTTTTTCTCCAAAGATACAATATATAAGTATAAAATGGCCAATCTGCCTGCAATGCTAATGTTGTCTTAGCATGAAGAGGTAAGTGCTGCAGTGGTAGAATAATGGGCAGGTATTATAATTTATTCAGTTTATAAATTAAAATGTTTTATCAAATACCATATGCTTTTTGCTTGTTGTAGAATTGTACAGCCAACAGACCACTGCAAATAGAAATTTTACTATATATTGGTTAACTGTACAGTTGTGTACAGTGCATTACTAGCCTTATTCCTTTTAAGTTATATACTTTAAGAATACTATCTACCTCTTTAGTCCATTTATGTGTGCCAGTAGTGCATCCAGGTTGACTTAGGAAAGTATTAAAATCTGTTGTTCTTTTCTGGCAACATGACCAAAATTTAAGACCTTCATGGAAGACTGGGCAGCCAGGATGATACGTACACATGCTGTCATTTGAGTGAGAGCCTTCAAAAGTAGCACTACAACCACCGTTTTTGCAAGAAGTTCCAATGGCAATAAGGCTGAAATGAGGGTTTAGATCACTTTAGTCAGATTTTGCTTTTGTCAGTATCAATACTTATAGATATATTATGAATATTATTTCATAATAAATTCATAATATATATTTATATATTATGAATTTATTATGAAATCTTTAAAATTATGTTTTCTTTTTAAACCTTAACTCTTAATGCTTGTGTCATATTTATGTGACAGAGAAAATACATGATTGCATTGAATGCATATTTGTAGCCTAGTGCTAAGGGCACAGCAATTAATGTTTAGCCAAGCGCTTAAATGGTTAACCTTTTAGGAGCTTGACTTAAAAGGTTAACCCCTTTAAGAAAACAACTAAAGATCTGCAGACATGATATAAATTAGCAAGCGGACAATGAGAAAATCCTAAAGAATGGACAGCATTTACATCATAATGGTTTATGCTTTCAGTTGCAAGTAGCGCACCAGACCCATAGCTAACAATGCTTCTAGCTGTCACAAGTTCTGTGAGTGGATTACCTCTTACTTGTCTTGCTTGTCTGACACCATCTACAAACTAATGGTATCTACATTATAGGAGCTTAACATTCTTTGCATGCTCATTTAATTCAGATTAAAACTATAATGTATTCTTTATTAAATTAGTTTTAAACTGACCTTATTTTACATTGATGTCAATTTAAATATTGTATTTAATAATAACTACTGTTTACATACCCATCATCATTAGCAGCTGTCTTTTGTGATATATTTTCTACAGATTGTTTGAGTGAATCGGCAATAGTCGGTTTTAGTGTAACAAGGGGTGTTTCAAACGGCGGCCGCGGCAATTGCGGGCCTACAACTGGTGCTCTAACCTCTATAACTTCCTGTTTTTCCAACTCCTTGTCTAAAGACTTTTTCTCAGGTTCTGGAGGTTTCTAAAAATAAATATTGGTTTGAAACCAGATCGAAGATTGGTTTGAACTTATTTACATAGATTATTATAACTAAATAGATGAAAGAGTACTAACCACATTAGAATGCTTGGCGAAAGTACAGCCCTTGATGTCGAGAAATTCCGTGAAATCTACGCTTTTCTTATTACAACACGACCAACCTTTGTATGCATCGTGGAAAATTGGTGCCCCCGGATGGTGACAGCAAACATCTGTAATACATTGCAACAAATATACTATTCTAAATCTAGAAATTTTGATTACCTGTTCCGATACGAGGACATGGAAAAATCTAGAAATCACACGTACCTTTATCATTATTCTCAAGATCAAAGAGCTGACCACAACCACGATTATAGCACTGAACGAGGTCTTTGCTTTCAGGCATTTTTATTCAATATACGTGATTACACTTCGTCAAAAGTTGATCGCTAAATATAAGTTATTTTTACGGAGATCATCAATGACAGGAAACAAAGACAGCTGTCGCCAGCTGTTGATGTATTTTTTTTTTTTTTTTATTTGCCCAAAGGGCAGGCTATAGTCTTTTGACCATACTGCCTAGTTTTCCGTGTAGGATTTCTTACGTGGTAAGTTTGTAAAAATAATCTTTCGTTTATATACTCATTATATTATTTGTTTTATTTATTATGTCTTTCGTATTTAACCCATTTTTTAATAGAGTAATTTTAATTTTGTTCAAAACCACTATTCATGTCTTTACTGTTTTGTAACACTATCGTTTTATATGTCTTCAATTCATCGTTTTAATTTTATTTCATAAACTCCAATATGTTTGTCCTATTTTCCGAGCTCTCTCCTCAAGTACCTAGTTAATTGTTTTATTTACATTTTTAAGAAGTATACCTAAAGTTAGTAAGTATTATTAATAAAACAAATAATATTAATAAATACACGAAAACTTATTATATCTAAATATCATTGACAGTCTCTACTATAAATTTGTACAATTAAAACAAATTCTTATCGGTCCTGTTTAGTTTAAAACAATAAGGTGCATATAAATAAAATAAAGTAAAAAATAAATAAATAAAAAATAAAATTTTTGCATCTCATCGCCGCACGTCAGTCAAACAAAATGTCATCCCCGTCATCCCCCACTTCAACTTTCAAACAATTGAATGTCTCAATAAATTGTTTATAGTCTAAAGAAAATTTTATCTGTATTACTAGTACATATTAATATAATTTTTCGTTGCACAAACACAGGAGGCAAATCGGGGCCGAGAGAGATATTAACAACCGAAGCCGTGTCTCGTTCTTCCATATTGCCGGTCTCAAAAAAAAAATAACTTATAAACTATTTTGTTTAGTCTTTCAATTCATAAGCATAGCAATATTTTTATTTTATTAAGCCTATTTTTTTATTTATTTATTTATATTTAAGGATCTTCAACAAAGGATGTACACGACATGTTCTATATTTTTTATTGTTAACTTTTTACAGTGTCAAGACCGTAGACGAAGAATTGTTTACAGTATCGACCAAATCCATTTTCGGACAATGTAAACAAACAGTTTTTTCAATATTTTTCTATCAAAAACTCCATAAACGATGACACATGGGTTTATACACATTCTGTTCACTATATACTTCATTTTGCAACTATTTCTACTAATGATTAATAATCAAATCTAGTTTATTTAATAAAATTACGAATTACTTTTTGCGGTCGAATTAAGACGTCAAAATGATTGACAGTTTTATTTTTTCTGTACTCTATATTGTCTTTGAAAACCAATGTTGTAATTTATCAGAAGAAATAAGTTTAACCAATACATATCATAGGTACATAATATTTTGTCATTTGCCCTCGCAAGTCTGAGTTCATTTGTTTTATTGTAATATAGTATAATAAAATCGTAATATATATACAAATTCCATATATTGAATATTTCACAATTTTTTATCAGGCGGGAAAATATTCAAAAGTATCCCAGTATTCCATTTCAGTCCGTGGTCAAATAGTTGTAATTAGAGGTCAATGCTTAATTTAAATTACATTTATTTATACATTAGGTAAATTGTTTGTCTTATTATCTTATAGTTTATAAGTCAACGGTTACAATAAAATAAAATACCATATTTAACATAAATACAAGTATTTGGAGTAATAAAAATAACAAATCAAATAGAATTAATCGATTACGCAAATAGAGTATTAGTAAACGTAATATTATTTAAAAATATTAGAAAAAAAGAATGAGTAATTATTATTTAGTTATGTATGATGACATTAATTTTATTTTTATCATCCTTTTCCCCATCACTAGTAAATTCATGAAACCATAGACAATGGCAATATGGAGGATTGTTTACATTGTCCGAAATTAGATTTGGAATGGACTGGTCTGTAGTCACACAGAAAAGAGACAAAGATATGGCAGCAACATATAAAAAAACGAGACAGAGCGATAGTTTTTTTTTGTCTCTTGTCGCCTGTTGGTTTATCAAGGTGGAAAATTTAACAACTTGTTGTATTTTAATGATCGAGTTTGTGTTATGAAGTGTAGTTCTTCTTTTAAATTGTGTATTGTGTCCGGGTTTTAAAAGTATTTCATATATACAAACATAATATAAAGTTATAATTTATTAGAAAGAGGTACTTTATCATGATCCATTGTAGTGTTTTGGGATTGTAAAAGTGATAGTGAAAAGCTTAGAACAAGGACTAATGAAAGTAACTACCAGAATTGTCCTTTCATTCGTAAATATACTGTGTTTTTTTTTAATATGATGCGATGCAAACTATAGCTTAAACTATTTTAAATTTGTCTCACTTAATAACAATCTTATTGTCACCCTTTTCACTATTGACTGGACACGGCCCCGTACTAGGTACGTTCTAGCTCGGCATTGCACGTTTTTTAGCTGTGAGTATTCAGTCCTGTTATGTTTAGTAGGTCATTATTACATCCATGATATGATGAGCAAGCGAGCAGGGTGGTCGTGTGGCCATAAAGCCAAAGGCCAAGTGTGTTAAACGAAATCAATCGCAAATGTAACAAAAAAATAATTAGTATTTCAGTCAGACTGTTTTAATTTCTTTTTGTTTATACAACTTGGGTGGCAAACAAAGTCTTCTAAGCATCGCAGAAGTAATATTGCTTTAAAACACAACGAAGCCGTTGCCGACCACGAAGAAGGGAGTAAGGAAGAAAATCGGAAACGGAAGCGGACCGAGGGGGTATTTAGGCTGCTACTCACCGAGTGAAACACATTTTAGTATGAATACTAATATTCTTACGTCGATCTTCTATAAAATTATTTTGTCTTTAGATTTCAGCCCAAAGATACCCCCATTGAACACAAATATCTCTTTGGCAAGACGATACTGCCTGATCTGTGTTGATTGAGTTTCATAAGCAATGAAAGAACAATAATTTTATCAGCCCATTCTCGTACGGTAGAGAGAGGACTCTTTATTTGAACAAAGAATGTATGAATGAGCATCATTGACCAATGATCTCCACGTTTGCTCAAAGCGAATCGGCAATTCCAAATTTTTGCATATACAATAAGTTGGTAATATTCAAGGCTTAAGCTTGTAAATTGATATAAGGAAAACTAAAAAGTCACAGTAGTCTTGTCCAGTTTCGAATTTACTACCTCGTAATAAACAAAGCGAGATTTAAGATTTAACTCTGATTTGTTCAAATTTCTATGCGCCATTGTCTTAGTATAGTCGTTTTCGGTAAGCGCACTGAGAATGTCAGATCTTTTCGGCTTACCATCACGGTATTGATAAATATATTAATAATCTATGGCAAACGCTTGCAGTGTGGGCGTACGAAAGTACCTTTCAGCCAGCGTAATCATCAATCAATTTCCAAGAGAAAATCAGAAATAAATATTTTTTATAATATCTTAAGTACATAGTTTTGATTTAAATAATTTGCTCATGTAGCCTACTGTATATTTAAACCAGTCCGATTATGTTACAAAAATGGTGGTTTCGTTACATTTTGTAAAAATAAAACAATGTTTATTTTTAATCTTCTAATGTTTATTTCAATAATCAATAAATTCTAGTAAAATGTGTTCTCAAATGTGCAAGTGCGAATAGCAAATTATTAAAATGAATCTAATGCGCAAATTGCGTGGGGCGACAAGCTCGGCGTCTCCCGAGGCTGCCGAGGCTTCCAATTCGTCGTCACACATCCAGCTTGGCCTCATGCATCTGAAAAAACTATTTGCCGAGTATACCCATCCACCGCAGCCTCTTACGGATGCGGAAAAAGATGATAAGCTGTACAATATGCTACCACTATTCTGCAAGGTAAATAGTTTTGTTATTAAATCGAATATTTTCCAGTGATTGATTAGTATTTACAGAGATTATAAATACATACAATAAACTGTTACTTAGTATAAGTACCTAGCTAGACTCCTCATAGTTTGTGACTGGCTAGTTTTAGGTGTCAGATAAATTATTAAATACCAGCCTACAATTGTTTGGTTTATTATTCCCATTTGAATGATTAGAAATTTTTATTGTCATATAATGCTAATTGAATGCCTTTAATTAATTCTAGTTATGTATGGTTTGTTGTAATATTCATAAGAAATCTTAACTTCAAATGTATGTAATAATCTTAAGTTCATGGATTTTATTAACAATATAACAGCTATTGTGTCTACAGTAGTGTCCGCGATATACGCTGTGTTTGTGAAATGTGTGAAACATTGATTACAAAAGTATTAAATTCAATAGGTGTTTGGTACCAGTCCATCAAGTGATATGAATGAGAAGTTCTGGGACATTTTATCATTCTGTCAACAAGTATCAAAGCTTATGGTATCAGAGATAAGAAAGAGAGCTAGTAACCAAAGCACAGAGGCGGCTAGTTGTGCCATTGCAAAGTTTCTGGAAATTGAGAACTCTGAGGAATCTAGTAATGGATGGATGCTACTGTCTACATTAAATCTGTTAGCTGCTGGAGATCAATCTTTGATACAGGTATTTTATGTCCACAACTTGTTAAATAGTCAGACTTTTAGTACAATACGTTTAAATACATAAGCATTACATTCTTTTCTAGCATTTGAAGCACCTTGATGGAATTTAATATACCTAAGAAGTCAAGATAATAATAATCTGCTGTAAATTTATTTGACAGTGTTTGCTTTCAATGCCTTAACCTACCTTAACATTTTAGTCATTTGATTATGGCATGTGTTGTATATATTTTAACAGAACCCAGACTGACATCAATGTAGCAGAAACTTATTAGATTTAAATATTATTATTCACATTGTCTTGTCTATAATTTTAAGTACTTAATTGCCAATAATCTTGAAATGTCACTCATTTCAGTTCAAGGTAAATTTTAAGTGTTACAAATTTACTTTATTTAATACTTCTTTGTAGGTCATGACTACTGCGTCAATACCATCAACATTAGTGAAGTGCTTGTATCTATTCTTTGATCTACCTGAAATACCAGAGGCTGAGGCAGATGTTCAGGATGGGAACAGCGATTTTACACCTAGAGAAAGAAGAATCTTGCTGCAAAAGATATTTGTACAGGTAATATATATATATATTATTGTTACTCCTTGTACTGTGTTTTTATATTCACTTAACACTTAAGTAGAATTCTACATGAGAATGGTAGATGTATTTACATATGTATTATGTGTTCTAAAATTATCACTGTTATGAGAGTAGTGAGAAACAAGTTGCATGTATTCAACAATGAATGTTTTTATAATGAAAATAAAAGCCAAAAAATCAATGACAATGCTTGTTCTCTTATTATAATAAAATTTATTTGGTTCATAACTGGGATATCTCACATGTTTAAGCTTTGTGGTATACAATTTATTAAGCCCTTTATTAATTTACTACAGGTACTTGTGAGGCTGTGTAGCCATCCATTCCCATGCGAGGAACTGGCTAGAAAAGATGATCTCAGTTTACTATTTTCTGCTATCACATCATGGTGTGCTACCCATAATATTATGTGGAGGAAATCAGCTGCTGAAGTATTGATGACACTATCGAGACATGGATTGACACAATCTGTTGTCCAATACATACATAGTAAGTGAACACTAATTACAAGTGCTATCATTAATTATGAGTAGCCACAGATAACTCCTAATAGATTATGCATACATACCCTGTATATGCATGTCTACTTGTACCAGTATCTATAAGCATTAGAACTGAACTGAATTAGAACTATGGACACTACAATTGGCGCATTGCATTTCAGTGCATTTGAATGCTTGATCTTAAAATGGCCAATTACAGCAGCTTGTACGTTTCGTGTGTCCCACTCCTATCCCTTATTTTTGTGAGCCTGAGTTAAAACAAATAAATGTTAATGCAATGGAGTTGTTTATCAATACAAGTACTTTATCTTACTATGTTTATTATTATGTTTATATGATTATCTGTTTGTTTAAGTTATTAGCATAATCATAATATTGTACTAATTGGTGGTTGTTTTGCAGATAAAGGATGTGTGGCACTTTGCATAGAAAACATGCAAAGGATACCTGAATTAACACCTCTTGAGGTAAATACTTTTATTAAAGGCCTATCTACACAAACTTTTGTGTAATACTGTCTTGTATTTGTTGTCAAGATGCATGAAGATGGCATGGAACATGTTATCACAATAATTTCACTTCTTATGTACCATGAAGTACTATCGAAAAAAAATATTCATTTTGCTGAAAATTCGCTTAAAGCTGTCACACTTGATTGATGAAGATGTATTGTGTCTATTGCACTTAGGATGTTATTAAAACTAACATAACAGCAGTGTACTCAGTCTAATGATAGTGTCTAATAAAATGATAACAAGCTCATTGCCAAGGAAATCTGCTTTCAAGCGAATTTCGACCTACTTGGCTTTAGATTGATTGACAAAATGACCATATAGTGGGTCATGATGATTCATTTGGTTTGATAGTACCTAATTTATCTTAAAAACTGAGATGACATCATACTTGCTTTACCAATTTTTCTTGTTTATTTTACTCAGAAATAAGAGCAATTTATAAGACCAGTTCATTCTACCTATTTATTTTTAAGACAAACAGATGACATGAAATTAACTTATTCTTGCATTGCATAAATATGACTTAGCTCTCAATATAAATTAATTAATGTTATTTGTTTATAGGTAGTAGAAATGTTTGTGGCAGTGTTTTGTTTCCTGAAGGATTCAAGTGAAGTTAGTCAATTATTACTGGATGATTTCCGTACTTGTCAAGGATACCTGTTTCTATCTGAATTTCTACTGAAGTAAGTTTTATTGCACAATTATCTTACAAGTTTTTTTACACCTTTTTACACACATGTTAAATAACAAAATAGTATTGTTTTTTTTGTTTACTGACAACATTTTACTTGCACCTATTTAGTTGTTATTTATTTTTTGTTGTTTTATTTATCACAGACATGAGCGACAACATGTGCCCGATTATTTAACATCAGGGTAAGCACTGTTTTTTGTAATTAAGTACTTTTTTTTGTTAGTTTTATTAATTTTTATATATTTTATTTACAAATTTATCGGTTCTTAATGTGCATATTTATAATGTTGATATTATAAATATGCACATTATTATGATAAATCTAGCTGTTTCCAGTTGCCTCCTCTGCCCGTAGGTATACCACAAAAAATATAGCCTATGTTACTTGCTGATGTTGTAGCTTTCTATATGTGAAACAGCTTTTCAAATTGATTGCACAGATTTTAGGTTCATCCATTACAAACAAACATTAATTTGTTCAGATTGGAGGAAGAACGTGTTAGTGGCACGGAGGCGCGCGCCGCTCTACGCAATCTCGTGTTAATGATATCATCGCTGTGTGCGTGCGGTTTCTCTGAGCTACGACCGACACGCGCTAATACTGAGCTCTTCCAACTACAGGGCTTCGTTCTACCACAACCTTCCACTCCTGGACAAGCTGTACGAAACGTCCAGGCCTTCCAGGTTAGTATGTAATATAACCATCAAGCATTCTAATACAATCATAATAAGTACATTTATATAATAAATCCGATTTTGTTATGAGATCGGTTTCTTTCAAGATTAATTTCAAAGACACATATGATTTTTTCAAAATTTTGTTATTTTTTAATCTCTTTATTTTTAATATTGCATTGAGTCTGTAAAGATATTTGTATGATATAAATGTATGTTGGGTACAATGTATATACAGGGTGATTTTGAATTCATTAGCATCCTTTTAACCTGTTATTCTATACATAGTACCAAGTACTTATGCACTATAAAATTCAGTATTAAGTACATAAAAAAAAAAAAAAAAATTTGGTCGAAAACATCATGTCTAAGTAAATTAAGTAAATTATTAACAAACAAAATCGAAATAAAGCAATAATTCCAAAATAAAAAAAAAATCGAATAAAAAATACAATAAATAAAGGAAAGTATCGAGACGTTTACGCGCTAAAATTATTACCTACGCATTTTACTATCAAGGGCGGCCGAAGTGACTCGGAGCTACAGCTGACTGCCATGTAGAGGCGCTGTACGGTCAACGGCCGCGGCCGTCTTACCTATCCGTACAATGTCTACAATCGAACGAACCAGCTGAATCAAGACCCATTTTGATGATAATAAAATTCGCTTAAAACTGTTAAACTAGTAAGATCTATCGTTTTTAATGCACTTAGGACATTTTAAATACTAGGGCCTAGGGTAACAACAGTGTACTCAGTAAAATGTCAGTGTCTAATAAAATGTTATCAAGCACGTTGCAAAAGAAATCTGTCATCAGGCGAATTTCGACCTACTTTGACAGTACCTACGGTACGCACATCACCATTCAAATACACCCGCAATATTATTTATACCAATTACCTATTTACCAATTGTAATTCGTATCTACTTAACGCACTTTTCTTAAATTGTTAGACAGCAAGTCATGCAGTCTAAATAAATTAGTTAAAATAATCTCTCTTGACGTAGGCACATAATAAAGGCAATTTTAACAGCAGATGCACCAAATAGTATTTTAAATGTTTTTTTATGATAAAATGGTAATAAAAATGTACATTTTTTTGGAATTTTTAATCCACATCCAAAAAGAGATTTGTGCCCAACGTGGGCTCGAATCCACGATTCCGAGAATAAGAGTCTCATGCTCTACCGACTGAGCCGTGTCGTGCCATGGGTTCAATCAATATCTTTACACAGAACGCACGTGTATACCTACAGTTGTGCAACGTGAACAACTGTTTTTCCAGTAAGAATTAATCACGGACTAAGTAATGTGATAAGCAGCCGTCCTGACATTGCCCTGACAATTTCGGTACCTACCTATCTACTTCCATTAAGTTAGTCTTATTGATGACTAGGCGACCGAGGTAGCAGGCAGGAAGGACGTATTACTCATATTATTAGCTTATTTTATTGTACCTACTTACCTACATGCAATTCCGTTCATGATAGATTCTTTGTGCTAATAATTTCTTGTACACATAATACTTATTACGGGCATGTAGGTAGGTACTTACTGCCCGTATTAGGTATAATGAATTTGATGTATTATTAAATTTATTACTTTCTCAGTGCTTGTGCAATAATGGGTGTAATGAGTTAGGGTTAGGGTATTTAGTTGCAGGTTAGACAATGCAGTACCTAATAATTTTTTTAGTTAGAAACATAACTACATAAGTAAGACAACGAACAATTCGATAGTAATGTTAATCAAGTAAGCATGTAGGTAGGTATTGTGTTGTTAGGTAGGTCTTATCTAGGTGTTCTTGAGAAGATATTTAAAATTACCTACCCAATTACTTAACTTTCGGTCGCCATGGTAACTGTGTTTTGTAACTAACATGTTTGTGATTTCCTTTCATAACGATGTAGGTATTAGAGAAAAATAATGTAATTATTTGTGTTAGAACATTTAGCTCATTTCGAGTGTTAAACCGTAACTAACTAGGAGATACTTTTATCAGTAATAATAAGAGCGTAGCTGTTTAGATTAAATAGGTACCTACCTACCTATTATTGAAATTTTACACACTTACTTATTTACTAGTTCGACGTTATGGGAGTTCTTATTATTAATACCGAAATAAAGTTTTATGTTATGAATTGAACTGCGTTAGTTTGTTGCTCTAATAATTGTTTTTTTTTTTCTTGAACTGTCTTGAACAGAAATAATTACTTAGATTAGATTAGATTTAATTTAGTTGTAAGCTAGACAGGTAGGTAGGTACCTACTAGACGTATTAGACAGTAACAGAATAAAGATAGCGCTCGTAAGGATTACTCGATAACGTTGGTACTTACCTACCTAATGAAAGTAAGAAATAATTTGTATCCAAGTACCTACTTTATGTTGTTATGTGCTTACCTAGATGTACTTGAGAAGATGTTCAAAGTGATCACCTCCTCTTTGCACGCAGAGTTCAGCACGGCGTTGGTGATTATGTTTTACACGCTGTGTTTCACACTCATGTTCGTAAACGAGTCTTTTGATTTCTCCCCGTATAAAGATATCTATCGTATAAAAGATCGCCTGATTTGACTCCCAATCAGGCGAGCGCGGTGGCCTCGCCACGGGAACGCCACGCCCTATCCATCGCGCTCCGAACTTGCGGTCTAGGTAGGCACGAACGTCGCGCTGGAAATGAGGCGGAGCACCATCGTGCTGATAATACAGCTCATTGAGGAACCGTATGAGTACTTCTTCTAATTGTTCCTCTACGACATTCGTAAGTAGTTTGCCCCGTTTACCCTGCCTTCAATAAAATATGGACCGATAATGGTCGTGTTTAATATGCCACCCCACACGTTTACTGCGAAACGATTTTATTTTTTATTTATTAAACTTCACAACACAATACACACAGTCACTGAATCCAACCACGAGCGTCACGGTTTGAAAGTCTACGGAGAGATGAATTTTACGTCACACTTGAAAGTAGTGAAATTCGTAACTGATAGAAAATAAAAAATTGCACTCTGACCTTGCCCCCGCACACACACACACACACACACCTAATGCATACGCACACCGCGCCTTGGGTCGCCGGTCGCCGGCGCCGCGGCGCAACCTATCAGGAAGCAGGAGCGCGCCTGGCGGTATTTATTTCATTTCAATAGAACTGCGAAGTAGCCTACATCTGAGGTGCCGCGCGCCGCCACACGGCTTGCGCGGTGCATTTATTCAATAATAGGTTTATCAATGAATGCCGCTCGTAGGTAATACTATCGTCTTGATGGTATACAGCGGCCAAACGTTGTTGATTTGCGCGCAATATTAATTAACAATTATTAAAATGTAATATTTTTTTAGTATGTTTTAATTTTTTATTTGTTTGTTTGAGACTTTATTTACGTAGATATAATGTTTTAAATCGTTTTTAAAAAAATAATTTTGATAACATTAATTTTCAATTTTATGGTCCATAAGTACTTGGTACTATGTATAGAATCTCAGGTTAAAAGGATGCTAATGAATTCAGAATCACCCTGTATAATGCTATGCTAGATTTTGAATTTATAAAAAAAGGAATAAGAAAAACGAATTTGCAAAGAGGCGTTTGTACGTGGCTATACGTAACAACAAGACCATATTCAATAGCTATTGTATAATAATAGTTCTCATAATAGTGTAACTATTACAGTTCAAGTGTTATTGTTGTGGATACGGCTTTGAATGAAACGTGCCGGATCATCACTGACATCATCGACCCCGGTATCGAAGCTGTATCCACCAGCAGGAATTGCTCCTCCAGCGGTTCGTAGAGCGGTGGCAAGTTCTTTTGAGAAAACCAAAATGAAAAAAGAAAACCGACATCCGATGCACGCTTACACCCCGGTGCCGCAAAAGCTAAAAAGTCGCAACAGTTTCGCCAACCGTGTCCTCCCACTTACCGGTGAAAGGTCGCAGGGCAGACTAAGGCTGTGGCGGGATGGTGTTTCCGCTACTATACCGTTCGTCCCTCCATCGGAGAAACTCCCTTCTGGACATGAGCTGCCTTGGCCGACTTGGAAGTCTCTAAATAGACTTCGGACTCAGGTTGGACGGAGCAAAGATAATCTTGCCAGATGGGGATACATCGATGATATGAACCTAAGCTGTGTATGCGGTGTCGTTCCACAAACGATGGAACACCTTATGTCATGTCCTACGTGTCCAAACACCTGCACTCTGCAGGAATTGTTCGACGTTACAGATAACGCAATATCTGTAGCTGAGTTCTGGTCTGACAAAATCTAATTGCCATCGACACGCTAAGAAGAAGTGTTATTATATTCCACTTTTATCGCGATTGTATTTGGATCGATGCAAAAAGTCGTAGTGTTAAAATATCCTAACATTCTCAGTCTATACTTTAACATCATATCATCCATATCATATTTTGCACAAAATATACTTGTTTCAGGTTTTGCAATCTGTCTTCATGAAGTCAAATTCTCCAGCATTATGCTGCACAATACTAGACGCTATATCCAGTGTCTACCACGCTGATAACGCAAATTATTTTATTCTTGAAAACCAAAACACACTGAGTCAATTCTCCGAAAGGATATACACCAAAAACGCCGAAATACAAGAAAAGTTCTTCGAATTATTGGAGTTTATTGTTTTCCAGCTAAATTTTGTTCCGTGTAAAGAATTGATATCTCTGTCGTTATTGTTAAAGGCACATAGATCAAGGACATGCAGCATATTATGTATGAAGACATTGTTAAATATTTTGAAGTAAGTAATCATGCAATAGTCAAACCTTACAGGAATTGCTGATACAATACAGGAGGTCAATGACAGCAGTTGTGCTTAGATACTTAGCAAAGCAGCTTAACGCACAGCTGACAAGGGTTCATAAACTCTGCACGGTCATAGTTTAGGGATATTTCAATATTCTGAACCACTTATTTTGAAGAGACAATGCTGCTGAATTTCCTTATTTACGAAACTATTATTGAGTCATATACTGGCGATTAACACTTGTGGCTTACACAAGAAATTAAGGTTTATAGTTTAATAGCCTTACTTCTTATGGATTAAAACATACAGTTTTTATTTAAAATGGGTGTTTTTTTCCAGACATAATGCAATTTTCAAAGACGTATATCGTGAAGTAGGCATGTTAGAAGTATTTGTTACATGTCTATCTCGTTACGCGGTCTATCTAAAAGACAAACAGATTCTCGAAGATGAGAAAACCAAAAAAGAATCAATGATTGATACGGGTACTGGTGAGATAGCACCGAATGAGTCACCTAAGGCTCCGGAAAGAAAGAAAAGACAATCTTCTAGACAAGACTCATTGATAAAAGACCCTAATTTAGATACTGAAGAAGAAGATTTAGGTTCTTTAGTGATGGAAGGGTTAACAGCTTTATTGAATGGGAATTCGAATAATTGCAATGTATTTAGAGATTGCGGAGGAGCAAAATGCGTTCATGGGATGGTTGTGTATGAGTCATGTAGAAGTAAGGCATTAGGTAAGTTATATTTAAATATTTAATTTCTGTGTATATCAACTTAAAATGGCAACTAACATAAAAATGATTATCTTACTCTCCAGTCTAGATATATTTATTATTTCACCTGGTCTCCACAATTTATTTCCTGATAGTCCTGATAATCGATGGCTAATCCAATAGCCTTCTCAGAATTGTGATTATGCATAATGATTTTTATGATGTTTGTATGATAGCCGACGATGCCCGCAATGCCGTGAAAATATGAATGATGAAATTTTTCAAAAAATTGTCTTTATTATCTCTACATGAAGAGTCAAGTAACATATCCATTTCCATTTTATAGTTTTGTCATCTTTTTGTATCGATGGATAACCAGAGGGTTTCGTAATTTGTCAGTAGAGTTTGATATCTGACGGGTGACGAGCGTAATGTTTTTTTTCGCGTAATGAAAATTCAGTTAGATTGAAATAAAAGCATGGTACCTACTTGTTAAAATTTTAGGTGTAATAAGAGAACTTATAGTAAGTGGATCAGGTGAAGAAGATATGTCGGCTTTGTTATGTGGCATGCATGCTGCCCCTAACGACGCCCTACGTTTGAAACTGCACATACTCAAAGCGCTGTTAGCTTGCTTGAGAGACTCTCATCGTACTAGAACTATATTTAGAAAGGTAAGATTTAAGAATATATAATAATAATAATAACTGTCTTGATCACACTTTTTGTTAAGCAGCTAAGTTAATAACCTCTGGCGATACGCACTGACATGTTTGATTGTGTTATTTGCAACGAAGGCATATATTCTCATGATCTGCGAATTTTTCTTTCGAAAATCTGATGACTTTGTGTCTGTTAATTATATGGTAAAGTCTGTCGCGATACGGCTCCCTAATGCGCTATGTATACGAAAAATCTAATCTAATAATCATCACATCAGGATTGTGTAACAACATGGCAAATTATTTTTTATTTTATTTGTACAGGTCAGCGGTTTCGTGTACGTCACAAGTGTATTAGTTTCACTGGAAGGCAAACTAAAGGGAGAAGATATGATGGATAAAGACATGTTACAATTAATACATATTGTGTTCTACACTATCAGTACAGCAATGAGATTTGAACCGGCAAATGCAAAGTTTTTTCATCATGAGGTAAATACATTAAAATTTTAGGGTTTAAAAAAAGTCGTGAAAGCAGTTCTAGCGTTGAACCCCATTCGGCCGCATAGAACCGCCCGTCCCTATACTTCTATCCTTTCCTTTTACACGGAATCGTGATTTACTAGAGCGCGAAAGAGCGACGGAACGCGACAGCACGAAGCACGCTGCTGCGTGGTTCAACCTTTAAGGTGCATTTTTACTAGCGGTTTACTCAGTTCTTAGACCGTATGCCAATGAAATTCTACGGTCGTCATCGGTCATTCTCTCAAAGCTAACTGCCAATGAAAACGAGCGAACGACCAGCGGGCGCTAACGACCAATGTAACCGGTTTCGCGCATGTGGTCCCCATGGCATGCGTTACAGAAATCTCTCGAAATCGCTAACGATCAATGTAAATACTCTTTTAAACTGATTATTACAGTCACTGAAATTATGAAACTCAAAAGTACCATTAGTTGTAGTTGGTTTCTCATTGTGATTCCGCCGCTACTTATAGAATGTTTTTTTTAAAATTAGATCTATTGATATAAGGATTACATAGAAATGTAATCTTACAGATTTGCATGACAACGCTATGTGATACGATACGTTTATTGGGCTGCTTTGTGGAAGACAAGGAGTTACAAAATGATACCGAACCGGGCGATACAGAGCTATATGAAGTTTTTCATGAAGTATTTACGGGCAACATATTAGAGATGACGTAAATATATAACTATTTACTAATGTATTTTAAAGAGTTTACTTGTAAGATAATAGACTAATTCGTTAAGTTTTTGGCACAGGTATCCTGAGAAAGTACCAGTAGTATTTGTACATGCGTGCATAATATTGCGATTGTTGTACGACGTTGCATTGGATTCATTTGATAAACCAACATTTTGTGGATCTCTCAATGTTAAATCGCCTAGTTTAACTCGTCAAAGCTCTGCTATTAATGAAGTAAGTAATAATTACTATTTATTTTTAATTGTGTGGTAAATAATTTATTTTTATGACATCAATCTTTAATTTGTGTGCAGTCAAAGCCGGCCGGCCGTACAGCCCCTCTCAATTTGTCGGTGGGTAGCAATAATGGCGAAGCGTGGGTGATTCATTCGGGAGTCGTTATTGTACTAGCAAAGTTACTACCGGCCTTGCCGAGACCTCCGGAACACGAAGTACACGCGAGAGCCATACGCGACTATTTAGCACACGTCTTAAAAAGCTTGGTTAGAAGGTATGTTATTATTAAATTTATAATCTTTTAAAAGATATTACCTCTAAAAAGACACCCGACGTAAGAATTTTATTTAATGTAGACTGGTCAATTTCGTACTTAAGATACGTGTACGTATACACAAGCGACGTATATGTATACGGAGTGAGTTCAATCATTTAACTAACTCTTAGCATGTGATCGCGCGCTCAAGCTATGATCGTTGAAGATGTTATTTACCCACATTTTGTTTTGGTGACTGAAAATTTTAGAGTGACCTGAATTTCACTCCCTCTAAAGCTTTGGTGAGACAGTGGATGGGGCGGGTCGGTGATCAACGTGAATAGTTGTAAAGTATTAGTAATGCGTTGTCATTCGCGCACCCAATCAGCATTACCGTCGCGCCCCATCCAGCAACTTACCAAATAGATACCGTATAGCGTTATCCCCCGTTGGTACAAGGTATGAACGGATATGTTGTGTGTTGTATCTGCAGCGAGCGCAACCAGCAAGTGATGTGCGGCGCGGGGCTGGCAGGCGTGCTGCTACGCGTGTGCGGCGCGGCGCTGCGGGCCGAGCGCCACCCGCTGCACGCGCCCACCATGTACATGCTCGAGCGACTCGCCGCGCACGCGCTGCGCCCCGCGGACCTCAGGTATCGTATGTACAGTCAGATCCAGCAGGTGACGTGCGGCGCGAGGCTGCGGGCGTGTTGCGCATAGCAATAGTGCATCTGCACATGCCTGACAGCTCGGCACTGGCTGCCGCCACGCGCAATTCTTATTTATTGTAAGGCCTCATTTAGGACGACGCGGCACGTTGCACATCGCGCGATTTTACACGCTTTTGTTTGACATAAGGTGTTTTAGCAGTGCACGCGACGGCGCCTGCGGCGTTTTTTGCGGTGGCGCACCCAGCCTTATTAGGAAATCGATCCACGCACACATTCATGCGATCGACCGTGTTATTGATCGATGAATTTCATTGGTCGTTACTGACGGCCGAGTTATCGACCAATGATAATGCGCCCTAATCCTATATAATGTATTCAAAATAAAAACCTTCTCACAAAAACTCTAAAGCCTGCCTACATAAAAAGTATACCATATCTTAGCAATTGCATACATAGTATTTCATATTTTATTACTGCAACGTACTAAAACAGTATGCAAAACGTGACCTAAATAGTTAAGATAAGAACACATGACACTTAAGGCAATGTGCGATCTATTTATCTTACATTATCGACCAGTTATTATTATTCTGCTAATTGAATGTGTATGCCTATACAATTATCGTATAGCCATAATAGTATGCTTACGATGCGTGCTAATCGCGTTTAGAATAGCGTATTAGAATTTTTCGCTTTTTGAATGTATTTTCCTACATTTGTGTCCAATTTTATTAGTTTATTAATTGAAATAAGGAATTTCAATACTAACAAAAACTTTGGCTATGACTATGAAAACGAACGTATTGACACGCTAAATTTTAAACATGTTCTAATATTTGACAGGGAATTCTTACGCATGGGAAACCCTCTAAACTGCGTTGCACCAGAACCAGGACAAGTCTGCAAGCCTGGTGGACCCGTACCACTTACAAGGATCAAAACTTTAGTGTCTATGACTACACCGAGAGATTACAGGTACATGAATTATAAACTTTTGCATCTACTTGGAAATTGTTTTAACATATCGATATGATTGAATTTCCTAATTAAAAATGCGTTTGCTATGAATTCAGAAATTTATTTTTCTTTTTTTAGATCTCAAAATTCTTGCACGTTGCCGCCATTCGTTGAGTTTGATATGTCAGCGGAAGGCTTTGGCTGTCTTTATCTGCCAAGCATCGCACCACAGTCTGCTAACTTAAATGCGCTCGGAACTCAGGATAATGCTACCTTAGGAGGCATTGGTTCAGGTAATAACTTCATTATTTTTTTATACGAATTAATTGACATAATGGTAGTGTATTACAACCATGCTATGGTTCTAGATTTGACTTGGCGGGCAAGCAAGTTGTGGCTTCTGTAGTTACTGTCGAAAAATCTAAATACGTAGTGACAGCTCGGTGTCTAATTTTGTTTTATGTGGAATCTAAGTTAGCTATAAAAAATGTATTTAGCTATAGTAGTTAGAATAGGCCTTCGACTTAATGTTACAAGCATCTTAATTCACCTATTTTGTTTTGTCTCTTAATAAGACCATGTCGTAACTAAAATCTTAAAAGAAAATCTTCCATAGGTGATCGTGTATTTCCTCCACAAACTGGTCTAACATACTCCACATGGATATGCGTTGAAAAGTATTCGGACCCGCGATCGGACCCACACTGCGTTCGACTACTGACTCTTGTGAGGAACACCAACAACAGCCGCGACGAACATCTAGTTTGTTTGACCGTGGTACTTTCCGCTAGAGACAAGGCTATCATAGTGTCGACGCAAGAGACACTAGTTCCGCACAGTAAGTTGATATTTTTCATATATTTGTTGTAATGCAACATTTTCTAAATTAGGTAAACTATGTGCTCAACGTAACTAGTTTTTAAATTGAAAATGCAGGACTGTGAATAATGTTAACAAATTAAAAGAAATGTCGATTGCTATTCACAAATTTACAAATTAGCAAAGCAATGTATATATATGTAGGCATATTCCCTGAAATTGTTTCATCTGTTTGTTGTACACACACTGCTACTGTATACTCGTATTGTACTGTGTACTGGTACTGTACATACTCATACATGTCTAAATGGTATTATTTGTTTTTGTATGTTCTTATATTTGATTTACTAAATGAGTTCAGTGACAATGAAGAGATTCTGTCTTCAATGAACTGTAGAGTTCTGATTGTTATCCTAATTGATTTAAATCGATAACATTGTGATCTCTACTACTATGTCACCTCTTGAGTACAGTTTTACACAAAAGACCTCCTCGGAACAAAGTAGTAGTAGTCATTTTAACATTTTCTTGTTTTTTGTTATTTTTTTTTTGTTTTTGTGACAGTATAAAGTTCGCAAAGTATGTGGCTATAGATTGTATTTCCCTAGACGTAGGTGAGTGGGAGCCGGAAGGGTCGGGCGAGTGCGGCGCGCGCGTGTGGTGCCCCGACCTGCAGCACGAGGGCCAGTGGCACCATCTAGTGCTAGTGTTAAACCGCGCTGTTCTCAAGAACTCATCGTTCTCGCTTTATTTAGATGGTAAGTTCATCATTTATATAGCATTGACTGGCTTGTTGGTTCTATAATATGTATGTATTTACAAAAAAAATTATATAATTCGTATATCAGTTGTTTAGTACCCATAACACAAGCAAATATAATTGCTTAATTTGGGGCTAAATGGCGCTGTGTGAATATGGTAGAATATTATTATTATTATTTCCATTTATTTTTCTCAGCTGTTAAGCTGGTTTTAACTACATTTACGGGCAACAGCCAACTAAATACAGTGTGTGGTCATAATTTATTTATGATGTAGGTGAAGATGTTGTATGTAATATCGTGTGTAATGTTGTAGTTGCGGTTTCTATTATTATTCTCTTTATTTACTTACTTACTCACAAACTTACATTTTTAAATATATATAAAAAATACATAAAATATACATTTAAAAATATAAAAATATGGAAACCCACCAATATCGGGCACAAGGACCAAGCTACCGGTGGTTAGAGCTTCAGAGATAGGAACCTCCTCACAATGCGAGCCGTGTCAAGGAGCACAGCCTAATATTATTATTATTAATAACAATAATTGTAAATCTGACAGACTAATTTCAAAGGAGACTAACCAACTGCTCAAGATGTTATAATGTACAAAACTGGTTCTCTCTAATCCAGCACAACAAAATAAAAAAACTTTCAAATTGCGAACGGCGATTAAAATTAATTTTCAGAAAAATAAAGTTATTCCAGTCCGATACCTTATAATAGATATCCTAGGGAATCGGCTTTATTACCGTTCTGTTGTTTTGCGAAAATTTGTATTGAAAACTTGCTAGCTTTAAATAACTGTTTTAGTTGTATTGGGCGACTACAATAAATACACTTCACAATAATCTTAACCTGACATTCGCATTATTGTCATTCCCAATATTTCAAAATATACGTGCATCATGCAAAGCACCTGATAATTACCTTTTAGCAGACATACTTGTTTATCTAATTTATTTATTGTGAGCCAATACAGCAAGATACAAACGTAAAAAAAAAGTAAATGTGTAAAAAAGCTATATAACCTATATACGTGCAGTAAAACTTATTTTGCTGATATACACAATTTTTGATCATTCATCGGTATACAGGACAACACATGCACTCCGGTAAGCTACACTACGTAAGCGCGAACCCAGGGGGTGGCGCGGCGACATTATCAGGAGCGTCCAGTGTTTACTGCGTACTAGGAACACCTCCACATTGGAGGAGATATTCAAGACTTGTGTGGAGACAGGGACCTGCATTATTATTAGAAGACGTAAGTACAATACCTATGTCTCGTAAGAAAACTTAGCTTTTAGTAATCGCTTACTGATCAAGAAACTTTTTACTGTCTGTAACTGCTCTAAAGAACAAGTCCTGTGATGCCACTCGACGTAATAGTGGAAGGGCGATCACCAACAGTTAGATATTCTTCTTCTTTTGACAGTAAAATATGTTGTTGAAGCCCAGAATTCGTTTTGTTCTGAAAGAATGCCAAAGAAAAGTTATTAGGTTTTTTTAAAATAATATTAAAAAGATGTTTTCATGTTGTAATCTATAAACTAATATCTTGATCTCTGACAGTTGTCACTAGTGCTGTAACACTTACGACGTAATCCGTATTTTTTGTCGATAAAACTCTTTATTTTTAAATATTAATTTTAGATTAAGGACTATGCGAATAATACTAATAACACAAGCTGTTATTATTTTAGGTATTACCGGCGCAAACCGTGTCAATTATCTACCAACTGGGTCCACATTACGTGGGCACATTGCAAGCGCCTTTACCGCCTGGTCAATATCAAGAACCGTTAGCACCTCTAGTCGCTGAAGAAAAGGTCGTGTTCGGTATCAACGCACGAGCTATGTCACAATTAACTTTGGCTAAAATACGCAAAGTTTATAGCAAGAATGATAATAAAGCTATAGCGAAAATGCTTGGGATGTCTTCTCATGAAAATGCGACGCCTATAAGAATATTACATAACTCGGCTGGACATTTGATGGGTCCGGCGAGATGCTTGGGTGGAACGGTCGTCGGTTATTTAGGAGTGAGAGTGTTTTGCCCAAAACCTGCTGCTATCATGGTATGTTAAAATTATATTAAAGTGTAGAACTGGACACGACGTTTAATTGCCATTCGATAAATGAATCTTAAATGTCACATCATACTTGAATGTTTGATTTTCTTATTTCATAATAAATTATTATTGTTCGTTTCAGATTGATACAGTTGGCGGTTGTCCAGTATTATTAGGTTTAATAGCGATGGCTCAAGACGTGGAATGTTTGTATGCGAGTGTAAAGGCTCTCGTATGTGTAGTACGTTCAAACAAGGCGGCACAGGCAGAAATGGACAGGAGGAAAGGATACCAAACGTTGGCTATGCTCTTGAAAAGAAAGAAACAATTGCTCAATTCACATATACTGCATCTCATATTTGGTCTAGTCGGCACTGTTGATAGTCAAAAGGAAACTTCTTCTATTCCCAATTTAACAGCATTTCAGGTATAAAATACTTACTACTAAAATTTTAATATTTAATGTGATATAATGACAAAATATTTTTTTTTAGGATTTAATATGCGAGTTGGAAGTATGGTTAGGCGCTCCAGGTGGCTTAATAAAGTCGCTTTTAGAACATTTACTAGAACTCGCCACTGAAACGGCACATAGGACGCACAACTTACGCACAATGAGAGAATTGCAATTAGTCTCCAAATTATTGTACATCATAAACGACATCAAACTTGTTAGCACAAGAAATGTTCTTATACAGTTACTAGCTGCCTTACTAGGAGGGCAACCTCGACCAAACGATTTGCTATGTTTAGGACAATTCATGGCGTATACGTTACCTTTACCGTCGCAAACTGAAAAGAACGTGAATCTAAGGGAAAGTGACTGTGACAAAGAGAGTGAAGGAGAACAAATAATTCTACGAAATAAATGTTTTAATGTACTACACGGACTATTGTTCACTGCAAGGAATTTGGTGAATACTATAGTGTGTGAAGAAATATCGCGAGTATTGGGCATGGATTGGCTGTTGAGCTTTATGTTGGAGAACGTACACCCTACGACTGTGTTGTGGGCGTTGAGAATTCTCGTTATACTGTGTTCCGGACAGGGTCAACAATCGGCTATAATGCAAAGGTATGTCAAGGAAATTAAATTTAGATTGAATAAAGAATGTTTAGCAAATATTTAAGTAAAACTGCTTAAATCAATTTTGGTAATTTGATATTTAATTTATTGTGATAGGTTTCGTGAAGGCGTTGGTAATGGAGGTTGGTTAAGGCATACGGAGATTATTGCGCAATCGCAGCAGACTGGTGTTGTGCTGTCTACTACAGTACATTCTAACTCACATCTTCACACTTCCTTATTGCACACGCCTGGATTTACGCTAATGGCTTGGTGAGTGAATGGAAAAAAAATATTGTAGTACATTTCAGCAGTGTATTTATGAACACAGTGGTCTCTAACGTCAAAATGCAAAATCGGTAGAACTGCCTACAAATATCGGTAGACTCACATTCATAATCGGTATATGATCGAAAAGAATATTATTCAATCAAATACGTACGTTTATTTTATAATGTACACGAAATATAGTGCAGGTCAATGCAATATTAATACGATATCATAACGAAACTTACATTAGTGTATTTATAAGGACATAAACCATGTTAAATCTCTTTTTGCTATCCTTAGGATCATACCAATATCCTTGGCTATAGCCTCAGTCATCTTTGAACTAATTTGGAAATCATAAAGGCGTCCTTAATTAGTCGTTTTGTATAAAACATACTAGTGATAGATTCAGTGACAGTCTATTTCGCTGTTTTGTTTTCATAAGATTAATATGCGAGAATATCTATAGGCTTAACATTCATAGCTGATAAATGAGTGAATAAATGATAGAGAAAAGTAGACAACAACGGAAACACTTAACTACGTCACATTTTAGTAAACTAACTTTATCTCAAAATAGTTCTATGTCATCAGGCAATATTTTTGTGTATTCTCAGAAATCGTGAAAAATCTTTACATTTCGGTAGAAGAGACCATATAACGGTACAAATACCGAAAAATTTGTAGATTTGAGACCACTGCACTTAGGGCCGGCGCACACATGCCGGAGCGTAGTAAAGAACACTATCCACTGCCAAAGAATTATCGTCTTTGTGAGGGCGCGTACACATAGAACATCCGTTTTACAGGTCCGTTTAAACGTATATGTTATTAGCGTATGTAGTTGTATGAGCGAGTTCATACAGAATACAGTATTCCGGATCCAGTAAAAAATACTGATCCGACAAAATAAGCAGCAATCCGTTTTACAGGTCCGTTTAAACGTATATGTTATTAGCGTATGTAGTTGAATGAGCCAGTTCACACAGTATTCCGGATCCAGTAAGGGCGCGTACACATAGAACATCCGTTTTACAGGTCCGTTTAAACGTATATGTTATTAGCGTATGTAGTTGTATGAGCGAGTTCATACAGAATACAGTATTCCGGATCCAGTAAAAAATACTGATCCGACAAAATAAGCAGCAATCCGTTTTACAGGTCCGTTTAAACGTATATGTTATTAGCGTATGTAGTTGAATGAGCCAGTTCACACAGTATTCCGGATCCAGTAATACTATACTAATCCGTTTTATCGGATTGAAACCGCACGAGGCTTTGCACGGGGGTGCGCGGGGTGCGATGTGCTACACACAGCCGCCATTTGCCGGTTTCATTCCTAGAGTAGTGCACGTGTCCAGTGCTATCATAATCATGGCAAGCAAGGCGTTTGAAAAATATGTTGAGCAAGAAGTTTTGATAAATTGTGTTGAAAGTAGACCAGTTCTTTGGGACAAAACACTGGAGATTTATAAAGATAAAATTGCAAAAACCGCAGCTTGGCGCGAAATATGCGGTATTCTAAAGGAGGATTTTGAAGCTATGGAACAAAAAGAAAGACAAGAATTTGGTAAGTATTTATTTTATATTGTAATGGAGACATTGTTTTTTATTTTAAATAGCTTCATTCTGCCAAGAAACTGACCCAGATTCGGACACGAAATAGTTTTCGAATTCCGTTCGAACTGAATTTGCAGTTCGACCACCTCGTAGCGTTTCATCATCAGGTAGGCTATTGAAATGAAATGCTTCAGATTCGGATGTGTTGCCATCCTTTAAGCCCTCTTTTTCCCTTACAAAGTTGTGTAGAACGGTACATGCCTTAACTATCCATATAGCTGTTGTTTTGTTGACGTCTAGAGGCCGGTGGAATACTCTCCACTTATTAGCAAGAATACCAAATGCACATTCAACGTATCGTCTAGCTCTGGTCAAACGATAGTTATATATTCGCTTATTTACGTCTAAATGCGTCCCGCTAAATGGCCTCATTAAATTTTCGTGTAAACCGAAACCTTCATCGCCGATTATGACGTAGGGAACTCTCGTTTCTGAGCCTGTTATTAATGGGCAAGGTTCTGGTATTTGTAAACTGCCATCTAGCATCATTTTCCAAAATGTCGACTCCTTGAATATTGATGAATCGCATTCTTTTCCATACGACCCAATACTAACATATAGAAAACGATAGTCAGAGTCTACGATCGCTAATAATATGATGGAAAAAAAGTCTTTGTAATTTAGGTACATTGAGCCACCTTTTGCTGGTTTTCGAAGTCTGATGTGTTTACCGTCCACTGCTCCTAAACAGTGGGGAAAATTTGCTTTTGTGTCGAATCCATTTGATATATGCTCCCATTCACTCACTGTTGTAGGAAGTCGCATAAACTCGTCATTCAAGTTGTTCCATATGCATCGTGTAACTTCCTTAATAATGTTGCTTATAGTTGACACACCGACACGAAAGACGTAATAAAGTTCTTGAAATGTACACCCAGACGCTGCATACCTAAAAAAAATAAATTAATCAATTACTATATTATTACACATATATTGACTTCCCATACAAAGTAACGTTAGTGACTGTAAGGGTTTAGTTTTAGTTAATTTTGTCTATTACTGATTATGTATATGTCTATGTTTCGTAGAGGTACTTCTCTATGGTCAGACTATTAAAGATGGCTTGATGAATAAGTCTTGTTTTATTATAAAACTATAAAATATTATAGTGACCAACAAATTTTGTATGGAAAGTCGAAATTTTTATGAGAGTTTTTAGCAAAGTCGTAAATCAAAACTCATACTTATATATATAGTACATAAATAAAATAAAATTAAACTGAACTGAACTAAATTATAAAATTACCTAATTAAAATAAATTGATTTAAACATTAGTAATACTTTTTTGCTTCCCATTATTTACTGACCGATTAGTTCTTGCACTGTCAATTTGACTTATCCACTGACCAATATGGTAATTAATTACTGACAAGTCTATTCTACCTTCTTATTCGCCTTTCACTTACTAAGCTATTGACAACCATCTTATATTATTATTTACTTGCTTCAGGAAAATATGTTATAAAAAAATGGAATTCGACTAGAGATGCCTGGATACGAACATTGAGTGAGAAAAAGAAATTGAAGAAATCTGGAGCTGCTGCCTCAAATACCAAGCCTTACAAATATCACAATCAAATGTTATTTTTGAAAAAAGTTGTCACCCCAGGTGATACACACGAGAACGTCCCTGCTAATGACAACATCACGGAAACAGTAGAAAGTAATAAAGACAACGAAGATGAACCTGATCAGATTACGGAACAAAGTGGTAGTGACAGACAAAAGGAAAGACAAAATTTAGCCCCGCCGCAACGCAAGGCAATCAAAAGAAATGTGAATGAAGTAGACGCCAAAATGATTGAATACATGAATGATCAGTTAAAAAAAAGTAAAAATGAGTTTGAAGATCCCAATTTATCGTTCTTCAAAGGTATTTTGCCGCAACTGGCTTCACTTAATGGCGATCAAATTTTAGAATTTCAGTCTGGAGTGATAAACCTTTTACAAAATATTAAAAGTAGAAGATATGGTCAGTCAAACTACGAGTGGCCTCCATATTCACAAAGTTCTAGCACTCCTCACTACCACACCCAAGGTTATTTTAGTAGGCCACATCATCTTGACTCTACACCATCAGTAGAAGGTTCGCCATCAGTAGAATCTACATTCAGCCAGGAGTCAGACTTGCCAGATCTGTCTATGTTTTGAAATAAATCTTCATTTTTGTAAACCTTTTTGTCATTTTAAATTTTAATTGATAATAACAAAAATTAAAGTTCTTACCTTAAAAATATCGCTAGTTTTACTTCAGGGCACAAGCTTTTCCTCCAGTTTGTGTCTTTCTTTTTTAAATCCTTTTCTAATCGTTTAAGAAGGTCATCAAAAGTAGACGTCGTCATTCGGAAATAAGTAAAAAATTTAGATTCGTCTTCTTTCAGCTGACGCACAACAGCACCACGACAAAATCTTTGCCTTAATAGTGGATGTATCCAATAACGCCGGGGCTTCCTCCGCCGCAGACGACGATAGTACCAATACAACACGACAACGTCCATTCTCGTAGAAAGTAGGCGATACACTGAAGAACGAAAGTCCAGTAGCGTCGGATCTGTTAAAATCGGTCCTGTAAATGCTGTGTGAATATTACCTCCAGTAGCGTCGGATCTGTTAAAATCGGTCCTGTAAATGCTGTGTGAATATTACCTCCAGTAGCGACGGATCAGTTAAAAAGGATCCTGTAAAACGGATGTTCTATGTGTACGCGCCCTTAGCGGACACTCCGATATGGACACACACACACTATGGATATATTATTGATTCGCTATGGCCTTTTCTAGGTTAGCGCCCGCTCACCTACAGATCCCCGAGCTGTACTACCTGGTGTTCGGGCTGGCGCTGGGGCAGCCCATGCGCGCGGCGTGGTGCGAGCGCAGCGTGTCGGTGGAGCGCGTGTGGGGCGCGGCGTGGGGCGCGGCGGCGCCGGCGCGCCAGTCGCCCGCCGCGCTGGCCGCGCGCATCTCTCTGTGCGCCGACGCCGTGGTCGTGCTGCTGGCGGTGGTGCGCGCGCTTGTGCACTGCGAGCGCCTTGACCGCACTGCCAATGATTGGCTCGCAGACCATCCCGTCGCTATCGTACAGGTACGTCACACTCACTTATGGAGCAAATGGAGTGCTCATGGAATAATTTCTGTTTGAAATAAAAATCACGGAGAAAAGCCATTGACTTCAGCAAAAGTACTGCTATGATTTGTCGGTTTTAAACACGAAGTGTTTGACAATACTTTAAAAATAAGGGCGAACCTTTGCGTTTATAGCGCTTAAATTTAGCGAGCGGGAACAAGCAATATACATAAAAGAAATTGTTTTGTATTAAATTTTGTCATTTTGTAATTACAGGTTCTTTTCTCATTGTACAATACGCTACCTGATTTTGTCCCAATCATGATGACTGCGGAAGTATTAACAGCATTAGCTGCAATACTCTTTCCACCTACTTCTACGGATGATATTCATATGCGTAAGTACACACACACAAACACTTTTTTTTTTCCTTTCTAATACGTCTCTTGTCTTTATATCTTGTGATGTCTCTGTTATTTTATTAGGTATTTGTAACAAAAAAAAAGAAAAATTTTCTTTTGCATGGTACTTCAAACAAATTAAGTAAATTAATATCCTATAATTATGACCCTACTGGTCTAAAAGACATTAATGACTCACAAACCTATAAATTCTATCACATAATTGAGCAAAAGAGTGAGTTTGGCAATATAATACACGCGTTGGCATTAAGTATCGCTACTCACACATATTTCATTCTGTTAGTGTGACCTGCTAATCTAACGCCTTTGCCGTGTGTACAACATAAACAATTTAAAATTTAATTTTATACACTACATAACGTTAACTTAATTCCCAACAGCAATATGTGAATCTGGCGAAAGCTCGGGCGCATCTACACCAGGATCTGAGAAAGATGTAGTAGTATGTCCGAATGTGCCATGCGCACTCACTCAACACCCAGTACGACAAGGAGTAATGGACTTCTTACGTGTCATCGTACTGGACTCACTGCCGCTCAATGTTACAGGGAAAACTGCTCCGGTATGTCGTTTATATTTATTCTTGATAATCAACGAACACATTGGACCACAAATTCGTGCTTTATACCATGATTCTATAATTACGATAGGGATATCGAGATAAATCTTAAGTATATAAAATCAGGAAAGTGCTACTGAATTAAGTTCATAATAGGACTCTTGATTTATATTAGTTTTGCCAACAAGAAACAAAATTTGAACTGCTTATTTATTATTAAGCTATATTATTAGTGTGTGTATTTAATTTTATCTGCATTACCAGCAATTAAGTTTGTTCTCAATATACCTATCGTCAAAGGAGCTGAAAAACATCCATAGTTGATGTTATCTCTATAATAATAACAAGTTTCTCCTAACACGAACTACTACTAGCAAGAAATTATAAACAGGGGTATATTATAATTATCTTGATTTTCGATTTTCATTTAATTAATTTACTTTTGCTAGATAAATACTGCATTTACTTATTATTTCCAATGTCAATGTTTGTGTTGCGTGAATTTAGATGTATACACATTAAGCTGCATGCTGCAATGTTTGCTAGGATGGAGTATCGTATTGGTGTAATATAATTAATAATGACATTAATAAAGGTCTAAAAGGACCACAGATCACCCTAATAGATACTGCATTACACATGTATTTGTAACTCAAACTCACAAAAAAACGGACACGAGCAGGATGAGCGAAACGTAAAAGCTGCCTTTGTGATTGGCTATTTCAAGGTCAACCATTTGAAGGCACAGAAATGCACCAATCGCAGTGTCCGCAGTGAGATCCGGTATGAGTTGTGCGTGCCTGTTGTCCTGTATGCAGAATCTATTAGGGTGTTATCTGTGAAGAGAACTAACTCACTAAGTATTAGCTTCGATGTTGGTTCTAGAACGCGGAATGCGCATCTGACTCAGTGCTACCGTCAATGTTTTGTACTCCATGTAGCTACGTCCCAGCGAGGTCCTACTTTTATTGCGTAAATATTGGGATTTTTATTATTCTTAAACATGTAATCGACTAATAAAGTAACTTACGCTGCCTATTAACAAACGATTTTAAACCTTCTTATAATTGCAACTGAAATATTAAACTGCTAATAAAAGCATGGCCTTTTTGACAAGCTTCAGTCGAATCTGTCTGTATGTTTTAATATTTCATTGCGCACATAGTATATGTAAATATTTATAAGTATATACTTTCTCCCTCGTACGATAAGGTTGTGGAATGAGCTCCCCGTCGAGGTTTTCCCGAGAGACTACAACATGGAGTTCTTCAAGAAAGGAGTTAAAAGGTTTTTAACAAGGTCGGCAACGCGCTAGTGATGCTCCTGGTGTTGCAAGCGTCCATAGGCTACGGTAACTGCTTACCATCAGGCGGGCCGTATGCTTGTTTGTCACCTTAGTAGTATAAAAAAAAAAATTATAAGTAATGTAATATTACAATACACGGTACTCTACGGTAGTAGATCCACGCTTGTTTCAGCATGAATGGGCCGGATCGTCCGGGGAAGTACTACCCTCTCATAGAAGATCGACGTAAGAGTAGTAGTATCCGTACTACTGCGTTTCGCTCGGTGAGTGAGAGCGCCGGAGGCCCAGCTTCTCCCCTTTCCTTACGTCCTTCATTCTCTTCCCCTAACCCCATTCCCAGCCGCCATAGTGGAGACCACCATACCAGCAGTTTAAGACTATGGCTTTTGGTATGGTGGCCACAACTTCTGGATTCCACTGACTGTTTACCATCAGGCGGGGTGAAGTCACTTTGGTAGGCTACTATAAAAAAAAAACATACAAATCGTTAAGGTGGAGTTATGAACACTTCTGGGTTTTCTATATTATTTATTTATGTTAATACCTTTATCTTTGCATGCTTGTTACGTTATACAACATTATCACTATGTTATGTAATTCACGCATACGCGCCTACGCACACGATAAATATTATTATTTAAGATCACAACTCCTATATACACTCGGACACACTCTTATGCAAGACGGTAATTGTTTATAGAAACTTAATAAGTACATTATATTTTTGTGGCACCGGTCTATGGAACCAAGAAGGTCGTTATAATCCCGCATTTTAGTATATTGTTTAACTATTCTTTTCAGGTTATCGACCTAGTATTAGACGCATCGCCGCCAAATTCCACAAGTCAACAACAGATCGAGTATCAAACAGAAGTTCTTACAACACTAATGGAGAATTTATTGAATACAGAGCTCTTTGGATCGGAGTCTAATATATCGAATGTTTGTTATTTGGCTGCCAGATTGGTTGACAAACTATGGCAGGGACAGCTTTCAAGAGATCCTCACGAGGTAAGTTCTATAGTCCTATAAAAAACTACCGAAGGTTGTAGACGATCTGGCCTTAATGATTTAGTTACGTGGTTACTTCTCCGACTGTCAAGGGTTGGCTAAATTACTGTTATCGTTACAGGTATTCGATTTTATAGTGAAACTCGTAACGCAAGCAAAAAAGAAATCATCTGTGATATCGCTAGAAGGGTTACACCATTGTTTAAACAGAACGATACTGTTTCTTCTGTCTAGGTCTACGGATTCCATTGCCGATCAAATGTCGGTTCTAGAAGCTTTACATAAACTAACAACCAATAGGTATGTATTACTCTTTAGTTGAACAAACCGTACGTTGCTTGTTTGGGTGATCTAATGAGGGTGTTTAGGAAAATTTTCGCCACCAGTTGGCGCTCCTTCAACTATCGCATTGGGCCAATCAGGGGTTAACTTTCAAAAAGCGCTTGACAGCTAGATCTTATGCATCGGTGCTGCCTCCTCGTGGGCGCCATAGAAAACCCTCTCAGAAATTTTCTTTTGTCCTTATGCACGTGAATTATCTATTTTGTAAATTAAGCATTAAAAAAGCCGAAATGAGCACTGAAAAATATTTGTTTTGATAGCTTTCTCAAAATAGGAGACCTTTTACCAAAGTGGCGCCAACTGGTGGCGAAAATTTTTTTATACATCCTCATTCTAGATATGTACTCCGATGACTCCCAAGATTATGGCAATAATGTAACATATTAATACTGTATTTATTTTAGACCTATTGATGATGTATTCTTTTCAGGTTATTAATATTTGGCGCTGGCAACCATGAGCTTGAGTTTATAGGGTGTCTCACATATTGTCTGCTACAGTTGAGCTCCAATATGAAGATCGCCTTAGATACACACATGCGAACGACGTGGCATGTTAATCCTAGCGGCGATTTAGAATCCAGAGATGATAAACTTACTACGCATCAAGGTACGAAAAAATTTAAAAAAAAATTGCTATGAGACCTCACATTCGTTTGAGTGTTAAGAATTGTTCCAGATCTCTTCGTTGTCTTAAAAGGTATTCATCTGAATTAAATTCAAATGCGTACTTGTTCTTTGAAATTGTATATAAACTAAAAAATACCTATTTAGTCACCACATTAAAATTCAATTTTTCGCAATTAAAAGACGTATATTTTTATCTTAGGACGTAATTTAATGGCTGGAGCGGCGCGTCGAGTTTGGGAAGAGCTCTATGTGTGTAAAAAGCCCGCCATAGAAGAAGTGTTCAAAATGTCACTAGTGGCGCCCGTAGGTAACGCGCGCGCGCCCGACCTTGGACACGTCAGAGAGATGCTTAACGAGAGCGCGCATAAGCTGTGGATTAATTATATAGATACTGAAAGAAAGGTCAGTTGTGGAAACAGATTTGTGATACATTTTTATTTTGTTTTATTGATGTAACTGATTTACTAATTTAATTGAAATCAACGTTCAATGTAAGTACATGATTTTTATAACTCTAGATTGAAACCTAAATTTTAAATAATGTTTATAAAAAGCTGTAAGATTGTAGCAAAAAATTAGGCAAGTTCTTTAAAAGCAGCAGGGAACATATTTCTATAATTTTCTATTTAATAATAATTAATAATTATTAATTGTTCTACGGTTGTGAATATTTCATAATCGTAATAAATAGTTTTTGCACAAATTATTTACCAAATTCATATTTCTATGCAGGCTATTTATCGAGTACCATGGGAGTTACACAATCAAATTCAGTCAAAGATACAGAAGGTAACCGGTGGGTTGACGCGCCTCGCTTCAAGAACTAAAGTGAAGAAGGAAGACTCTGCTAAGTTGAGATCAAATCCGCCACGAGACCACGCTCTTGCGTACATGCAGGATCATGTCCAATTAGTCAGGTACAAAATGATTTAGAAAAATATAACTTTTTTAATTACAAGAGAACTTAATATTTTTTACTTATAAATAACACACTTAGTTTCTATAAAAAAACAAACATTGTTGATATCTTACGAGTAACTGTGCCTTGCGAATCCAATAACGTTTAAAGGTCGGTACAGACGGCGGGCGGAACGTGCGCGGTTGTAAAAAGTTGACATACAAGTCATCGCACCTAGCGCGACGGCGCAGCGTGACGTCATTTATATTAGCTAGTCTAAACCGCGCTTTACGCATGACGTTCGCGCAGACAAGCGTGGGTGGCGGGCGCGGCGGCGGCGGCGGGCACGCGCGCGCACACGTCGCGCTACGTGCAGGCGGAGTGGGCGGGCGCGTGGCGCGAGCTCACCCGCGAGCGCGCGCTGTGGGGCCCGCCGCGCGCCGCGCCGCTCGACAAGTGGGCGCTCGACTGCACCGAGGGGCCCGCGCGCATGCGCAAGATGCTGCGCCGCAACCATCTGTTCTACCTGCACTACCCCTACCGCGCCGACCTCGACGACCCTGACAACGTGAGTACGGGACGACCACAGATTTGTTTTTATATAAGCCTACCGAACTGACTCCACGCTGCCTAACAGTAAACAGTTAGTGGAATTCAAAAGTGATGCCATTCCCAAAGACATCGTCTAAAACTGCTGGTATGATAGCCTCCAATATGGCGACTGTGAGATGCTCACAAAGTCGCCATACGGATGCTTAATAAACCCAAGATAGTTAAACAGACCGCATACAAGGCGACATACACGTACAACTCATATCAACATTCACTAGCCTACTATTTCTGTGCATTAAGTACGAGCTTTACGTTCTGCGCATCCTGCCCCTGCTCGTTACATTTGTAGGCTCGATTCAGAACAAATAAATAATATTGCGGTATTTATTAAGGGGTAATCTATGACTACACCTACACCCTTACACCACCACCTAATCTGCATATTACGCGCTATGTATGTCGCAGATAAATTGTATTAATCTGCCGTTTACAATCTGACTCGGCTCATTACAGAACGCCGGTACCAGCAATATGTATAGCTAGCCAATTGTGGACATCAAATAAAATTCGTTTTTAATCGTTTACAAAATGCCGAGGCAGAGTATGTTAACGGCGAGTTATACAATTTGTCTGCTACATGTATATCGGGTCTTTTAAGTAGGGCGAGAAAAACAACTCCTTTTAACTCTAGCAGGGTCAACCATGCCATGCCATGTGTTAGCTATAACACGGCCATTGGATTTATGTTGAACACTTCTTAACTCCGCTGACTGCATACCAGGCAGAATGAAATTGAAATAGCATAATAAAATCAAATGTTTATTGCTTTTGTTTTACAGAAACAACTGAAGTACAAAGTAGCCCAGAGTTTAGATAGCAAAGAGTATTATCGAGTTTATCAACAATGGCGGACGGCAGGCAACAGTTTGGGAGAAACTGAAGGAGCCGAGCCTTCTGACTTACCAGAAACGTCTGAACAACCTGCTAGGTAAGGTTTACTACGTACATATTTTGAAATGGCTGGACGCTTGCATACTTAACATTATAATTATGTTTCAATATAACTTATATATTTTTGTCGTTGTTTAAAACATGCCAAGATTTGGACTAAGTCATAATCATTTTATATTATTACAGCAATCGGGAAACGTCTCTCGACGAAGCTAGGGGTGATGGTTCACCATCAGATCTAGTCAGTAGTGGTGTAGTTAGTCGAGGAACTAACAACCAATCCGGTGAAGGTATGGTGTTAATATTATCTCTATATTATGTAAACAGTATTATGTACTATCGAACCAAGTGAAATATCTACCATAAGCTCATTTTGTCAATCCATCAAAATGCTAGTAGGTCGAAATTCGCCTGAAGACAGATTTCTTTTGGCAATAAGTTTTTTATTATTTTATTAGAAACTGATATTTTACTGAGTACACTTGCTGTTATGTTAGTATTAAAACGTCCTAAATACTTTAGACGCGATAAATCTTATAAGTTTGACAGTTTTAAGCGAACTATCAGCAGAGTGGGTCATCATGATTCAGTTGGTTCTATTGTACATTATCGATTGTCCTATAAAGTTTGTGAAAATGAAAAAAATGAAAATAGTTTATTATTTCTTATAAAGTTTGTGTACAGTGGATTGTGGTTGGAGCCTCCTTTTAGACAAACAATGTCTGTGTTAGGGGACTCCGCAAAAGTTTGTACATAAATATTAATTCTGTATCTTAGCAAATGAAGACGGTCCTGACAATGAGGATGAAGATGAACTACCAACGCCACCACCAGATAACCAAACACTACTACGATTGTTAGAACATCACGAAAAGGTATTATAGGTCTTATGTGCATTATTATAAAGTATAATTTTGTTAATTATGACTTAAATTCATCCGTAAGTTTAGGTCGCGTACTAACTTGTCCGCTCTGAAGTTAGTGCGAATGGCGTCATAGTAACCGTATTTCAGACTATTTAAGTGACGGTATACGGGGCCGATATATGTGACTTGGGCAAATCTAACTTAAGAGCGTTCTGTGCTAATTATATCAGTTTGATGTAAGCAAAGCTAAAACTACTTTATATTAAGTAAAAATACTTTTCAGATTACCCACATGTTTCGTTGCGCACGAATACAAGGTTTGGACACAACAGAAGGTCTATTACTATTCGGTCGTGAGCACTGCTACGTTATTGACGGCTTTACGTTGTTAAAAAATAGAGAAATACGAGACTTGGACAGTTGTCCCGATGATTACGAACCTATATTGCCGAGTCAAGGCATACAGAGAAGCAATCAAAGACAGTGTTCTAAGTTTTTGTATGAAGATATTCGGTAAGTAAACCCTAATAATTGTAGTACAACTATAACCTTTACTTTATTATCAATTTATATTATTTTGCTCTCTGCTGCTATTCTATATAGCTGTTTAGATGCCTAATCGGTTTGTGTTAACTGTATCTTTCAGGGAAGTTCACAAAAGAAGATATTTGCTACAACCGATAGCATTAGAAGTGTTCTCAAGTGATGGTAGAAACTATTTACTCGCTTTTCCAAGAAAAGTCCGAAATAAGGTAAGATAACGGAAAACATCACTGTCTGAAAATCCAACATTCAATGATATTTTGAGCCAAAATTGCCTGAATTTTTTTAACGATTTTTTTGATTTTGTATGTTTATAGGTGTATAGTAGATTCACGGCTCTAGCGACCGGTATGGCAGACAGCGCGGCCGGCTCGGTCGCCGGTCAAAAGCGTGGCGTAGCGGTCGAACAACCTGGCGGCTTACTAGCTACACTTATTGGAGATACGTCCGTTACACAACGGTGGCTGGTACGAAATTGACCTAGTACTGTACTTTATTACCTCCTAATTGATACAGCATTAACATTTGTTTGTTCTAAACAATAATAATATCACAACAACTACACACAATGTGATGTAGACCTAAATAAAGCTTATATTGTATAGCTTGTGTTATGTGTTTTAGAATGCGGATATACATACTTCAATACTTTTTTTTGTAAATACATACGTATTACACATAGAAAACACCCAGACCAATGCAAATAGACATGTTCATATACACAAATATTTATACTGAGCGAGAATCGAACTCGCGATCTCTGCGTGGCAGTCCGTACACAGTACCACCGAAACCACAGAGGCAGTCAATATCGAATCGAGTTTAATAATATGTGGACACTAATAAATAATAATAAAAAAATAAATAAATTTTTTAAATAAATTAAATAAATTAGTTTGAAAAATAAGTAGCAGGAGCGGGATGCGCGGAACGCAAAAGCTGCGCTGTGATTGGCTATTTTAAGCATTCGAATGCACAGAAATGCGCTAATCGTAGTGTCCGTAGTGAGTTCCCTTTTTTGAAAAGAAAATCGGGCAAACAAAAGAATTGTCTTTTTTTTTTTAATTTGTCTATAAGGTCAAACATAGCTTAAATAAAATTTAAATTTTGTTTCGTTTTCCCGATTTTCTTTTGTTTATGTTTCGCGATGTTCATTTGTTTTTTTTTTGTTCTTGTAATTAAAAATAATAGGTTGTAACACTGGCAATTTCTTTTTTAACAACTTTCAACTTTAGTAGTAAGTAGGGTAATTCAATTACCGGTGTTACTACTAGTAGTAAGATAGGTAGTAACACGGACAAAAAAGGGTGAGTTCCTATGTTAGCGAATACCGGTATGAGGTATGCGTGTCTGTTGCCCTGTATGCGGAATTTATTATGGTATTATCTGTGACTAGCTTTCCGCGGCGCGGTTTCACCCGTGCATAATATGGTTTGTTGTATCCCTCGGGAACCAGACCGATTTTCGGGATAAAAAGTAGCCTATGTCCGTCTCCAGCACCGAATCTATCTACATCTACATACCAATTTTCATCGAAATCAGTTCAGCTGTTTAGGCGCTGAGTGGTAACAAACAAACACACACACACATACATACTAATTTTCGCATTTATAATATTAGTAGGATTTTTATCTATAGTAACTTATATATTTAAACCTCTGAGAATTCTCATGCATATTTTTTACAGAGAGGCGAAATATCAAACTTCCAATATCTAATGCATTTAAATACGCTTGCTGGACGATCGTACAATGATTTGATGCAATACCCAGTGTTTCCATGGATATTAGCGGACTATGACTCGCTTGAGTTGGACCTTAATGATCCTGCTACGTTCCGCGATTTGACTAAGCCGATGGGTGCTCAAAGCCCGGACAGATTAGAACAATTTAGGAAAAGATATAAGGTAAATACATAATGCTGTATAGAATGTTTACTTAATTCAACAATTGTAAAGAATAGACCATTAAATTATTGTTTTATTATTTCAGGAATGGGATGATCCTCACGGCGAAACACCTCCTTATCACTACGGAACACATTACTCATCTGCTATGATCGTATGCTCATATTTAGTAAGAATGGAACCTTTCACACAACACTTCTTGAAGTTACAGGGCGGACATTTTGATTTGGCTGATAGGTAATTTGATACAGTATATAGTGCAGGAATAAAAATAAAGGTGACTGCTACTAACAAAAGTAATGATCTTTCCAGAATGTTCCATTCCGTAAAAGAAGCGTGGAACTCAGCTTCGCGACACAATATGGCTGACGTGAAGGAATTGATTCCTGAATTTTTTTATCTGCCTGAATTTTTATTGAATTCTAACAATTTTGATTTAGGTAAGTTTTTAGTTTTAGATGTTTATAATGTGTAAAATTATCAATTTGTTAAGTTCAAAATTTTATTATACCTATGTAAAGTTATTAATTAGTTTGTCACCGAAAGGAATTGATTTGTTTATTTTATTTCTAATATGTTGTCATTCTGTAAACGTGAAATGGAACAGGGCTTATTTTAAGGAGTTAGGGTCGGAACAGACCGCAGTCGTTGCGGAACGGCGACGGGACGTGCCGAGACCTAAATGTACTAGTTGACATGAAAGGCGTCACGCGTAGTTCGAGTGCGCTGTGTAACATCTTCTATACCCGTACCAGCTAGTAATAACCGCTCACTTCGCGTTGCCATCCCTCTCCGCCCGCTATCTGTTTCGAGCATAAGAGCATATGAGTAGATAAACCGTACAGAGACAAAGCTTCATACTACCGCACGAATCGGTTGCACTACTACAAGCACGCGGGGCATGTGTGCGTGACCACTGGCCGCTTGTCGCGTACGCTAGACTAAAAAAACCGGTTGACGCTGGCACAGCCAGTTGACAATCTCAGGGTCAGTGCGACGCACGTTTTATCGGGTAATTTTAATGGTTGAAAATATCAGTTCATATTTATATTCAATAACAAAGTTTGGTTAAAGTTGAATATTGCTAATGATATTTAATAAATATGTTTGTTAATTTTAACGCGTTTTAAGTTTAACTCATTGAACTTCCCTTCATACTTTAACTGGTTCATCAAATTCTTTCAAGTTTGTAAGTGTACCTACTTGGAAAATACACGAGTAAAAAAGTTTATTAAATCACAATGGCAGCAAAACTTTTATTATATTATTAGCTTAAAACACTAAAGTATATCGAATTTAGCTACTTGAAAGAGGCAAAACGACAGACTTTTGTCCTATGATTACTATGTTAATCCTATTCGTTTAGAATATGAGGTATCAGAATCAGTAGGTACATAAATAAACTCTAAAAATGTTTTGTTTTAACCAATTGTGACAATCCTACCAAAATATGTAACAATTTAGCATTTTCTTAAGAAGCTTTGCCTCTGTGCGGTTTATTTACTCATGTGATAATAAACTCTAGAGCTAATCAATGGTCCTTTTACTTTCTCTTTTTCATTCTTATCCTCTTCTCCCTACATGGTTGGCAACGTCTTGGCTGGGGGGGTTATTTGGGCCTCCGACGCTCTCACTCGCTTCTGGTTGTGTTTTCTAAGCATTTAAGCATTATTAATGTATTGTGGTGTGTGGTGTGTGGGGTGCATTGGCAGGCAGCAAGCAGTCGGGCGTGCCGCTGGGCGACGTGGCGCTGCCGCCGTGGGCGCGCGGGTCGGCGCGCGAGTTCATCCGCGCGCACCGCGCCGCGCTGGAGTCGGACCACGTGTCGCACCGCCTGCACCACTGGATCGACCTGGTGTTCGGCTACAAGCAGCAGGGGCAGCCCGCCGTCGACGCGAGCAATGTCTTCCACCACCTCTTCTATGAGGGCAACGTTGACATATACAAGTATTACTTACTTTTTTAAAGTGGCGAAATACATCATAATATCTCTAGAACCTACACCCCGCGATAACATGTCGGCTGCGCTGGCACTCGATTCTACTCGAATATCAATAGCCCACTCAGGTGTACAAGTATACTCTACCTGTACTCTTGTGTCTTTTATATTTCTTATTTCATCGAAAGGGATAGGTTAGAGTTTACAGGCAGGTCTATTCTCTATATCATAAGTAATGCCTTTCTAACTTGCTATTTAAATGCCTTTATCGTAATTTTCAACTGAGGTTAATGATGGTCATGATGATCGATTACCAATTTTGACGATTTTCTTACGTATGTACTTAAGAACTACCTCTTCTACTCCCTGCACATTTATCAATTACTAATAATGCTACTTTATTACAGTATCGACGACCCTCTAAAGAAAAACGCAACAATAGGATTCATAAACAATTTCGGTCAGATACCAAAGCAATTGTTCAAGAAGGCACATCCTAGCAAAAAAATGTCACAACGTAGCTCGACGATATTGGACCCTAATAACATTATACCATCACAGGGCATAACGCCACCAGAAAAACTGTTCTTCCATAATCTTGAAAATTTGAGACCCTCTTTACAACCAGTAAAAGGTAATTAACATTTCCACACAAATTTTCATAATACTTTCAGTGCAGATGCAACAGAAAATCTATTGTATGGGATCACCGATGATCACCGTAACGTTTAATAACTAAACAATAGATTTTCGCATAATAAATATATGTACCTATGTTATTCTTACAAAAAATATGTATTATTTGTTGTAGAAGTGAAAGGTCCTGTAGGCCAGATTCTATACACGGACAAAGCTATATTGGCAGTAGAACAAAACAAAGTGCTAATGCCACCAACATACAACAAATACGTGGCTTGGGGCTTCGCAGACCATTCACTACGGATCGGCAACTATGACAATGATAAAGCTTTATTTGTATGTGAGACTGTGGCGCAAGCTTGTGGGGAAATTGTTACTTGTGTGTGCCCTTCGGATAAGACTATTGTTACTGCTGGTACTAGCACGGTAAGTCTGTTATTTAGCTGAACTCTTAATTTACGTACTTTTTTGTGTTCTTTATAATAAATCACTAAAACTCGTGTATTATAATTTACAAACGCCAAACATAAATAATTTTGTATGCAGTTATGATATTTTTTTTGGTTTTGATGTATTAATGTAATAGGCTATTTGACAACATTCATTCATTTGTTTATTGTTCGTTTCATTCATTTATTGGTTTGGTGTAAACTTAATTATATGTACCTTGTTAAAAAAGAAATTACTAATGAATTATTAGCAAAGGGAGCCAAAGTGTTATAAAGCATTAATAACACTTTCGTGGTTTTAGGTGGTTACTGTGTGGCAATACTGGGCTAGGCGTCGTCGCCTAGCTGTCAAGGTATGCCTCTACGGTCACGAAGAAGCCGTGACGTGCCTAGCGGCTAGCTCGGCTTACAACTTGGTAGTGAGCGGCAGTCGCGATGGGCAGGCGATTGTATGGGATGTAGAAAGAGGCACGTTTATTAGACAATTGTTGCCGCCACAGTCGTATGGTCCGCCTCCGCCTGTCTCTGCGTTAGCGATTGATGATCTTACTGTAAGTATGCCGCGATATATTGCGTAGAATACATTTAGCTAAAAAGTTGATTATTGCCATCTAGAACAAATCCATAAAAACGTTTTTTGATGTACTTAAAAAAAACTTTAAAATACAAACCTCTTGATTTGGCTTTAATACTATGTATTTCTTTCTTTCATAATATTATAATAAATTCGTGATAAATTGCGGTTGTTTCTTATAGGGTGATATAGCTACCTGCAGTGGTAGCTGGCTTTACGCGTGGTCTATCAACGGCTGTCTACTAGGCGCAGTAGACACAATAGGCGGTCGTGAACGCACACAACAAGTACTATGCGTCGCCTTCAGTCAAACGCGAGAATGGGATCCACTCAATGTTATCATTACTGGCTCTACTGATGGCGTTGTTCGAGTAAGTCACGATTGAATATTCTTAATAATAAATCGTAGCATCATTCCATAGAAGTTGACAGAGATAGCGGGCTCCTTTATATCTATCAGACCCATAGATTATCCTCTAATAGAGAGAACAGAATTAACATTTGTTTCTTTTGAATCGAACTTACAACAATAAGGGCCAGGAGTAGGATACGCAGAATTTCAAAGCTGCGCTGTGATTGATTATTTCAAGATCAAGCATTAAAGAAATGTACCAATCGTAGTGTCCATAGTGAGTTCTTATACTAGCGATTGTGCATGTCTGTGCGAAATCTATTAGTAAGTTATCTGTGATCAGACCGCTACCATTGTCTTTTATAATCTAACAACAATATCATTCTTTAGATGTGGTCAATCGACTACATAGCTGAGACAGCAGAGGAACAAACAGAAAGCGTAGAAGGAGGTAGCGTGGACCCTGTTAGTTCTGTAGACATAGACAAAGACAGAACAGAGTCCAAGTTGACTGTACAAGAGAGCGAAGAAATAAAGTCTGAGAGCGAAGTGAAATCGGAAAGTGAAACCAAGACTGAAGAGATGGAGCCGCGAGACAGGGAAGCAGCTATTAAGAGAGTTGAAGAGTTAGTCAAACAGATGAGCTTGTCGCAGGAAAATGAAGGTTCGTATTATAAGCTTATATAAATCTCATTATAACAGACACGACTTCAATAATATGATACATTGTTCGACATCCAGGTATGCTATCCGGATTTCTAGTGAAAGAATTTTATAGTTTACTTTATACATCTTACATAGTATAATTCTGATCAATATTTGTTTCACAGGAAGTAATTTAACAAAATCAGGTTCAGAAAGCTCCCTATCAGATGCTTGTGAAACTACAAGTGCCAAGGAATCGGCACGAAGACACGACGAGAAAGATACATGTAGTGATAACGAAGAATCGCAACGATACGAACAGAAAGACGATCATATTGACTCTTGTGACGAGGCTAAGCAAGAGTATGACAATGAAAAAGACTTTGAGTTAGAGAAGGAAGATAGAAGGAATAAACTACAGAAGCAAGGCGCGGTTGTGCTTAGGAGGAAGTCGAAGTGCAATCCGCTCTATCGTAAAAGTAAGTTTAGTTTTATTACCACTTACCACTAAGTTTATACTCATGTGTTAATATAGAAATGACAGCTAATTTGGTGATAAACTTTTTCGGTGTCATCGGTACATTATATATCTGTCAATAGCCACTCATCAACTGTGCAGTATAGTCGCATTGCGTAGCGCCCCATACCGCTCTATTTTACCAAAAGTGACTTAAACCACCACCAGCTGTTTCCAATTTCAAATTATTAAACAAAATTGTATATTTTATAGGTGGTGGCAGTATAGGTGATTCAAGCGAGTCGTGTTCGATGGACACTACTCTGGGGACGGTGGACGCTAGCGCTGAGAGTGCACTCCGGCCCAGCAAGTCGGACACGAGTCTGTCCGACTCGTTCGTAGTAGTGTCCGCGCCCGCCTCGCCCGCGCCCCTACACAGACCTAGGATCATACCGCCCGTTACTGATACAGGTTAGTAACACAATGACAAAGTATATTTTATGATTGCCCACGCTGAAGAACGAACCACTTCCCACTTGAAGGTAAATGGTAACTGCTGCCTGCCATACAATTCGTGTTCTTCTTAATGCTTCTCTGAAAACGCCTAAGTGCTCAGCCAACACCATAGCTGGTAATTCGATCACAGCTTAAACAAACCTATTTCTACCAGTATTTTTTTTTATTTTGCCTGGTGTGGAATACATTTTTCGCCTTTATCGTTTAATGTTATTTGACACAAAGAATCAGCCATTATAAACCGACCTTATTTTATAACTGTATACTGACTATATCTAAAAATGAAATATCAAATGTTGCAGAATTGACAGTGAAATGGATGAGACGTCTCATTCTTCGCGGCAAGCTGACCATGCACACGGCGTACGAGAGGCGAGACAACGCTTGTCCCGCCTCAGTGACAGCGGTGGCGGCCGCGCGAAGTGGTCGCGGACTAGCGGTTGGTGACGCTAGAGGACGAGTAAGTGCATCCTATTATATATATTTAAAAATAATATGAAGAATATGAATATTTGAAAATAGTTAAAATTTTCTCTCGCTTTTTCTTTATCTTATACTTTTGTCTCTCCAAACACCGGTAATAATATAATGTACGTGCGTACGTCTATTACCGGTGTTTTTAATTTTGCCACCACATCACCTATATGTCAGTCCGTATATCCAGAACGACAACTACGGACCTTTCCTAGACAATTCTATTGAATATATTTTTCGTTTTTTTTTTGAATTTGTTATATATTTATAGCACTCATAAAAATATGGTAATAATTCTGCGTACAGATTTTCCGCTGGTCTGCACCGGACATGTCGAGCGCTTCGGGTGCGAAAGGCGGTCCGGCCGATCATTGGATCCGGGATGATACCGCGCCTTACTGTACACAATGCCAGGTGAGATAAACACATTATTTATTACGTTACTACACATTTTATTTTAAATCTAGGTGCAGGTGAATTTTTCCTCGCATGCCGTTCGTGCCCCTTAATTTTGTAAGCTCGAGCTCAAGCTCGCTTTTGTTAGTACTAGGTTATATTCGTACCAGCCACCGTTACGTGACAGATGTATCTCCAATGAGTGTGTCAAGTAAACCTGCAGGTTGTTCGACAGCTAGGTCACGTTTCTGATCTGCGACCGAACCGCACTATCTGCCATGCCGGTAGCTAGAGCTGTGAGTCTTCTATACAGCTTTACTTACAAGTATAAATAATGTATGTGGTGTGTGTGTCAGGTGCGGTTCACCGCGCTGGAGCGGCGGCACCACTGTCGCGAGTGCGGCGCCGTGTTCTGCGGGCGCTGCTCGCGCTACTCGGCGCCCGTGCGCCGCCTGCGCGCGCTGCGACCTGTGCGCGTGTGCCAGCGCTGCCACGACAACATCAACCTGCCCAAGCGTTGAGGCAAGCAGCAAGCAGCAAGACGCTACGTCATACGAGTGTGAAACTGTCACTGCTAACTTGTTATCCCCAACTTTCGTTTCATCTTGGCGAACTTCAATTACCTAGATAATTATCTCATTTAAAAATATCGACAAAAAAATTAGCAAGTGACTTGTAAAAATTTTTCGACGCTCTATGCCACGAGCGCTTCAGTAAAAATGACTATCCTGATACTCTTCATTAAATTACGTACTTGTAGGTATTCAGGCTTGGGCAAAAACGATAGTAAGGATTTATACTAAAACCATGAGTTATAATGTGTTTTATGAAAATAATTTAAGAATGCTTTATACCTGTTAATATCTCCATGTTTAGTGTAATATATTTATCAAATGCGTGAAATACAGACGTATCGCACTGTTTGAAACACGTCGCCAATTAAAAAGTTACCTCAATCTAACATATTCATTGAGCGAGCGCCCCGCAAATGTTATTAAATCAGATGGGACTTCTAATAAAAAATAATATAATCTATTAAAAATAAGTAATTTTATTACTCTCAAGAAAAAAAAAATCCTTTTATTTATTGCTGAGATATTTTATCAATAGTCTGCTTATATTTTGAGGTGACGTATAAAAAAATAGACTTATTTACTTACATGCATGTTTCAGCACCGTTAAATTATTTATTTAAAGAAAACAGTATTAATACGATTAGAAAATTGTACAATTATCGTTTTTTTTTAATATTATTGAAGATAGATCTCAAATCTTTGGAAGTTTTTAGTTTATATTTATAACGTATTTTATAGATAATGAGTTGACTAATTTTGTTTTAATTAATAAACGAATTAAATGTATTAATACAAAGTCAAATTAGAAAATGATTTTTTGTTGAAATTGTGATATAATATTTTATTTAATATGGATAAAATTAACTACATGAATGTATAAAATTCATTCCATTTTGCCAGTATTGGGTTGGAATTACGTAATTATTGTGAATATATTGTAGTGCTAGTCATATTTTTGTACCTATATTTTGTTTATATCCATTAGTGTTTCTTGTTATAAAGATCATGAGTTTTATTTATTTATCATTGTGATTTATATTGGAGTTATGGTATGTATGTAGGTGTAGCCCCCGGCTGATGCATTTATATACAACATTCCTAGTCGCATATGTACAAGTCTACGTAAATATAGTAATATATTATGTACATTTCTTTTATGTATAATCTATAATGATATCATCATCTATTAAATTGTACTGAAATGTTATCAATTACATTTAACAGCTTACTTGCTTACTCACACATGCATATTATCAGGGTATGCAATTTAACCGGTTTTACTGTTTATATAAAACAGGGTACGATCAACATCTCCTATTTATTTCTCCTATAGATGAACGTATAATCCACGGCTTGTCGAAACCCTGCTTAGTAAAATTACCCGCTTAGCGAAAAACATGAAAAATATACTCGTAAGTGCATGTAATAAGATGTTCTAAGAGTTAAAAAATGTATTTTCAACAATCAAATACAAATTCAAGAATCTTGCCGAAGTAAATAAGTATTGTATAATATATGCATTCGCAATTTTCTATATTTATAAACTCAAAAGACGTTAAGAAAAATATGTGGATTAAAAGTTTATTTATAACGTTTTAATTATTATATCCTTGCTTTGAATATGTAACGTCATTTATTGGATTATTTAGTGTCTGTAGCAAAGTTAACTATAATTAGTATGATAAGTGGATGTTTCTTAGTCACCTGACCTGTAATGTATAGAAAAATAATTTACAGACAATATTATACGTTGTTTAGGTAGTACGTAGGCACTGAAGTTTATGCCGTTGACTAATGTATTCATGTACCTATAAATGAATAAAGTGGTGCAGCAAACCAGTTATTGTTTAATTTATATTTATGTATCACTTCAACATGCATCAAGGAGGCAATTACATAATGCACTTTAAACCACCTCCTAATAAAAGAAAGTATACAGAACTCCTGTTTCCTAATGAGTTTTATTTTATTATCTCGTTAATTGTTGATATATCATTCAGTTTATTTAAGCACACACAGGTTTATCGGTGGCCAAATAACTCCGCGCGCATTGTGTCAACGTGGAGAACTGAATTTCATCATAATTTGTTAAGTAGGTACTACAGGATACTAATGAAACTTCAAATACATTTGAAGGCAGTTAGTTACAAGCTACAAAATAACTTTTAAAATAAGTCTGGACTCTTATTCAAAGTGTTGGTCGTACTAGTGTTTTTATATTTAGATAAATAACTTTTGAACCGTGCATTATTTTTGTTTTTTTATTGAACAACTGAACTGAACAACAAGAAGTCATTTACAAAAGATGATAAAAGAATTTACGCTTAACCGTTTTAGAGATCCAGCAAAACCACAAGCGTTACTCCAGTAGAATCTCGAATAACTTTGCAGCCAAATAAAGAACAAATATAAAATAAGTTGCAACGTTTACCTCGTCTATTTAAATGACTATTAAATTTTCGTCTGACATACCGTACTTCACACACTATATCAAAAGATTAAGTTATAATATTCTGTATCTGGACGTTTAAGCCTGATTAAGAAACGATTTATGCCAACTATTTTTTTCTCATATCAGATTTTTCTAGAACTATTTTAAAAAAGAGTTGTAAAACAATTTTTTTATTTATATTTTTCACAGTTAATAAAATGAAAAATAAACGTGTACATAATGTATATTGGATATCATTAATTCATCACCATATGTTGGTTTTTCAATCTCAGTTTGCTACCACCACCGAGTTTATTTTCGTTGTAAATGAAGTCATGGGCTTTTTACAAAACATCACAAATTTGAGATATGCAACTTGTCTAGTTTATGAACTAATAAGCCTGCGTTTCCAGATTCAGGGGTAAATCAATAAAAAAGCAATTTCCAACTAAACATAATTTATTTTTTATAATATTTGAACTCTCATTATCTAAAATATCTACATATATATACGCCGATATTTACATGCTTTAGACAAAGATAAAATCACTGTATAATATACAAATAACACCCAACAAATAAGTCCGAAACAACATGATTCTCATATATTTTAAGTACAACTTTTCTAATAATATATTTCATTAATAAGCACACGAAAATATATTTCGGAATGAGCTACTCGTTTAAATATCCTATGAATCTAATGTACTTTGTATAACAGCGATAGAATTTCGCAAATTCACTTCCACAGTGCAAGTTGAACATTATGTGCAGTGTACATAGACGATGAGAATTTCTAAACAGTTAATAATATCACAAACATCATTACATCTTACATATAATTTGAAAAGTTAATTAAGTATTCGTTTATAACTGGAAGGAGTTCAGAGAACTAGACACATTCCGAAATTTCACATTGCAAATGTCACTGCGTAACGATACGACATCGAAATTACATTACTACTCTCTCATTATAGAAATAGGTGCCCTTAAAGCTGCTTCACGTACAACAATATTTTTATCATCGGGTTATGTATAATATCAACTAGACAACTTTCATTTTTTTATTATTTTAAGTACTATTTTATAAAATTTTACATTTCGTAAGTACATAAGTGCGATTAATTTATGCAAGGCTAGCCAGTGATATGCATTTTATATATCTACTAAATCTATCAGTTAAGTTGTTTATTTTCGAAAATAATCTGGAATGTATAGGTGCAACATATTTGTATTGCAGTTGGGTTTTAAATAGTCTTTAAAAGGTTAATTTTAACCAAATTGGACATGATCTTTATTTATACGAATATAAAACCTGAACCAAAGAGAAAGACCAAAATAAAATTTTAAAAAAAAGCTAAGTGTCTTAAAATAGTAGGCTCAACATAACAGAAAACACATAACACATCATAAAGTAAGTTTTATTACTAAACTATTATTTAAAAATTTAAAAGTAAGTACGCGATTTTAAAATGACTATTATGAAACGATATTACCATTTATTCGCTGTAGCAGCATAGAAAAAATAATAATAAAAAAGTATAAAAACAGATCCACGAATGGTAAAGTGATAAATACCCTACAACTTTACAAGTATATACAAAAAAGGAAAAATATATCCAAAACCCTATATTACAAAGTGATTTAATATTAAAATACTGCATTGTCCATTTGTTATATACGGTTTAGTAACGATCAGCTCGGCCCGAATAATACTGCATGGACGAATATTATTAAATTGCTTTAACTTACGTACATATTGTAAACACCAATACTTTAATACACAACAGTGACGGGGTGTAGCGCGAAAGCACGGTGCAAATTTATTAAAGAGTTAAGTACAATATTTAATAAAATTATTCCTAATTATAATGCTGGCATATTCATCAGTTACTGAAACATCTCACATTATATCTGGCACCGGATTAGTAATATAAAAATAAAAGTCATTCTACAATGTCTCCTATTTTAAAAGTGTTGTATACTTATCAAGTTCAATTTATGAAACAGTTGCATTTACAAAATACACTGCCGTCAGTTCGGCGTTTGGCAGAACAAGTCAGTTATCATCTATGGCTGTGTTTACATTGACACAGAAATAAGTAGCTTACGACCATCTGTATGACGTTTTTATTTTAGACTGCTGTAGCATATTATTACGTACTTAGTTATAGATATGTATATATAATAAATACAAGTTCTGATTTAATTTATTTCTTCACCCGTTTTAATTTAGAATATTGAAGCTGCAACAGTTTGAAATCATAAAATAGTTTTTTTAATGATCCTAAATAACTACAAGTTGCCATAGAATTCTAAACTTTAAGCATTACCATTGTGTATAAATTGCAGGTCTAATAGTTGAATAATTACCACATAACGTTTTGTAATGTTTAAATTCAATAAATAACTTGGTCATTGTGTCTGTGTATAACGTAGTAACAGAAGAGCTCAATGTTCGGTCTCACTCTTTACATGGTCGATTATACTCATGTCACAATAATAATTATAACCAATATCAATTCGATTCGTCTACTTCGAGTGCATGTTTGACTACAAAACTCGCGGGTGCCGCGTCGTCGCTAGTAAATTCACTAAAAAGGAACACTCGCCTCTTTCGTCGAGGAGTCGTTACATAAAATTTGTATCAAAATACATCGATTCGGAGCCTTCCTGCCTTTATCGAGATGTCGAAATAGTTATACGTATATCACCCTCATTCTTCGTAGCATAGACATAAAGTTTACGGTAAGTACATGCGATTAAAGCATTAAGATGCAGGTCGCGTCCGAGAAGAGCGGACATCGACAGCGAAAGGACAGGATCGTTCCGGCGTCGCTCCGGCCGTCTCCGTCAGCGAAGAGGTATCGCGCGCGCGGACGCCTCAGTCGAAGCGTATGAGCGGCGGGCGGTCGCGCTAGAGCGCGGGCGCGGGCCCGGGCGGCGACAGGAAGGGGTTGGTGCTGGCGCCGCGCCCCGCGTAGCTCGCCGCGCGCCCCGCCGCGCCCAGCGCCGGCGCGCGCGCCACGCGGCCCAGCCACGCGTCGGGGTGCGGCAGCGCGTGCGGCGCCACGTGCAGCGGCTCGCCCCCCACCGGCTCCTCGGCGAGCGCGCGCAGCCCCGCCGACAGCTGCTGGCACATGGCCGCTACCGGGTCCGACGGGTTCGGCTCCTGTCGCACACCATTTTTACATTCATTTTTTTACATCTCATTTCTGGAACTGCTGGCCTTCATTATGGCGGCTTTGAATTTCAGAAACGAATGTATTATTAAATGACTGACCTGTGAGGGCACTTCGGGCCTGGGCTCGGCGACAGGGGCGGGCGCCGCCGGCATCGTTCGCGTCGGAGAGCCGAGCCCGGCGCGTTGTCGCTCCAAGTTCGACGGCAACTCACTGATACGCAGCGACATCTGACGCTTGAATGGCGAACTGAAATAAAAAACGTACCATTATATCACTCATCTTAAATTTTTTTTAACAGAATACTCTTTGACAACTTTAAGGAATAAACTCCCCGTGACCTAGAAGTATATTTAAAGGCAAACAATTATGCAACAACTGACGCGGTCTCAAAAACCGACAACATTCGGTTTCGCCGCGCGGCACGTTGGAGCGCAGCAGTATTAATTATAATAATAATAATAATAATAATAATAATATTCGAGCCACCGCGCGCGGCGAACAAGTCTCTACAGCGCACGGCCATCGCGCGACCCAATGTCGAGAGTTTACCGCAAGTAGTTTATACACAGTTGTAGACTTTCTTAGTGTAAGATAAACCCTACCTAATGACGTTGCTCACCTGTTATTAAGATGCGCAAACCCACGGAAAGAACCCTGTCTCTCCAATAGATGCGGCGCGGCGTGGGGCCTCTCTACAGCGAACGGGTTGTGTGGCGTGGGACGCGGCGTCACCACGTTCGCCGGCGCCACCTGGCCTACGCTCGGCGGCGCCACGTACCCCACGCTCGTCACCACGTTCGGCGCCGCAGTCGGCACCGCGTTCGCCACTACCGGAGTCGTCACGATACTACCGTTGTTGTTGTAACCCGCATCCGCTTCTGAAGCACGTCGCGCTGTTATACCTAAAAACAGTAACAAATCATTCATCTATACTTTTATATAAAGTGGAAGAGTTTGTTTGTTTGTTTGAATGCGCTCATCCCCGAAATTACCAGTCGGATTTGAATGATTCTTTTTGCGTATAATAGCCCAGTTCTTGAGAAAGATTATAGGCTATGTAACATCACGCTACTAGCGACGGGAGCAGGGCAGTAAGCAAAGACGCGGGTGAAACCGCGCCGCGAAAGGTTTTTTAACTATAAGTTTCGTAGTCGAAAATACCAAGAAACGGGCAATTTAAACAATACATCTCAAAAATATGACGATAAAGGTAAACCTTTCTTATACCGACCTGATTTCCTGAACGAGCCTTGTCGTGTAAACGCATGACTCGCGGCATCAATGCTCATAGACACAGCACACTCCTTGTCGCGGCGCTGTTTACGCTCGAGACAGGCCGCGAAAGCACAGCCCACTGCATGTGACAGACGTTCGCCACTATCGCGCGATGCGAGAAACCCGTGGCACATCCAGCGCCGAGTCGTGCCGTCCCGGCATATGTAACTGTAAGAACATTTAGTTTATAAAAATTAAATAAATAAGCATGAAAGGGCAGGGCATGGCTGTAATATATATGATCTCTAACCATTGAATATACAATGCTCAGAAAATTCATTTATTTATTTACTTACACACATAGGTACAACTATTTTTACAGGTTAACCCTAATACAATAGTGTAGAACATAATAGTGTAAAATATAACCATTGGGAAACCGTGATCATAAAAAGAAGGAAAAGGACCGAAGTGTATCTGATTTGGCCCTTGGGGATAATATTCTGACCAAAGCACACGCTTTGTCGATTCCGAGAAGGAATCTCGCTATTCATAAACTCGAAATCTAGGACTTTGACAGTTCTATTCAAAACGAAAACCTTGTGAATTTCCCTTAAGATTTGTAAAGCATTTTCGAATTTCTGGGATCGGCAATCGTGTTCTCTTAATACCAACCTACCAAATTTTTATAGAATGAATTTGAGTAATTAACAACTTTGTAAAAAGTAAAAACAGCAAACCAGAGGGCCCAGACAAGTGGCATAGATTTATATTCTATTCATAGAAATGATTAAAAAATGTATGGGATTGACATAAGCTAACGACAATATTAGCGTTAGCTTATGTCAATCCAATATATTTATTATCTATTCTATGAATAAAATAGAAGTCTTTGCCACTTGTCTAGGGCCTCAGGACGGACAACTCCTTTTCAAATCACAAAAAAAATATCTAAACAAATTTAAGCTTCCGCTCGCATACTTAAAAAAATGATTTAAAATTTACAATTTTCATATTGCATTTTTGTATTATAGATAAGATCTGATGAGAAAGTGTAAAGTATAGGAGTTCATGAAGAAAAGTCAGACTTTATCTTAAATGACAAACCCACGTTGTTTATGAACCAACTATATTAGCATAATAAATAATGTTTGAGGTCTCGATAGATGGCGTTGTACCGTAGTCCTGAATCGCGATATGGTTTGGTTACATGCTCATGTATAAATAGGCCGAGAATTATTTTCAAAATATAGAACCAGCAATAGTTCAGAGTACGGTTGTTTTATTTTACTTCCATATTCACACCCTCGGAGTTCAATTAATTACTAGGATGGTAATTAACATTTGGTCCTACGACCCGGATTGGATAACCGCATTGTCCAGTTTTTGAAGATCATCGCGTACTCGCAGTGGATTGCTGCAACAAACAAGAGTACGTGGTCGCCGTAGGTTATAGCGCACGCGTAACGAATTGGTTACGGAGTATCCTATGGTGGTGTGGTTACGAACTACAGCATTTTCGGAGCAAACCTACTACGTAAGCAAGAGTAACGTGACGCCCGACGGAGATCGCTCTTAGTTCAAGTGAGTGAGTGCAGTGAAATTGTGAGTACTTTTTATCTATCAATAGTAGAACATTTGGATTGGATTATTCTACCAACCAAAACAAGTTGGAACCTTAGCCAAGCTATTTTCGAAGTTATTGTAAAGAAGAGAGAACATAAAGAACAATTCAGTACTTAGAATATAATATTAGTAAGATTCTACCTTGTCTTGTCTTGTTTTCTAATTATAAGGTGCATTGTAGACTTAGAATAGTTTTATGAAAAACGAAGGAACGAGGAATCTATGCCCATTTTCCAAAAAGGTTGTATACTAATCAAACACTTGTAAAACTTTTTGGAATTGTTCAAAATGGAAGGATTGATAAATGTTTTGAAAGAACAAAGTAAAGTAATTAATAAGGGCTTGATAAATTTCAAAAAGAGTCCAAAAGAGAGATTAACGTTAGAATATATAGAGGCGAGATTAGAATTATTGGAAGTAGATTGGGTTTCTTTTAAATGTACCAATACTAAGTTATATGAAAGTTTTGAATCAGAAGATATAGAAGAATGCGTAGGTGATATATATGAGGCAACGGAAGACACTTACATAATTTACAAAAGTTTAATGAAATCTATGTTATCAAAGTTCAACATAGTGAAAGAAACAGTACAACCATTCGATACAAGTATTCATGTAAGTAAGCCCAACAGTTTTGTAAAATTACCACGTATTGCTATTCCTTCATTCTCAGGTAAGTATGATGAGTGGACAACGTTTCACGATTTGTTTGTTTCACTCGTACATAACAATACTGCCTTAGATAATGTTCAACGTTTGCATTACCTTAAATCCCATCTCACTGGAGAAGCGGAACAGCTTATTAGACACACACCTATAACGGATGCGAACTACGCCCAGTGCTGGGATGTGTTAGTCCAACGTTATAATAATAAAAAATATCTGGCTAATTGTATTTTAAATCGATTATTTTCACAAAAACGTATGTATGTAGAATCGCCATCAGCCTTGAAAGGATTGTTAGACACTACGTTGGAATGTCTTAGTGCGCTTACTAATTTAAAAATAAATGTAGCTACCTGGGATGTTATCGTTATCCACATAGTCGCGTTCAAACTGGATAACGAGACCAGAAAGCAGTGGGAGTTGACCAACAATTCCAACAACGAGTTGCCAACTTTCAACGCGTTTAAGACGTTTATCGAAAATAGATTTCGTGCTTTGGAGTACATTCAACCTCCAAGAGTTTATAACCAGGTCAATAGGGGTCCACAGACTTCGCATTCAAAGGCTATGGTGGCCACAAATTCATCCTATCGTATACGTTGTGAGTTCTGTTCCGAACAGCACAAGCTTTGCTTTTGCAAGAAATTTGCAAAGCAATCTACACAAAACAGGCGCGATTTTGTAGCTAAAAACAAAATATGTTTTAATTGCCTCGGTAGTAATCACGCGGTACTCGAGTGCAAAAAGCTCAACACTTGTAGAATATGCCAAAGACGCCACCATTCTCTGCTGCATTCAAGTGAAGAACCAGAGAAGAAAACCGGGTGTACAGCAGCAACTACCACTTTCGAAGCACAAGAACCTGATACTAGTGATAGTACGATAGTGGCATGCTTATCGACAGATAGTGTTCCCAAACCAGACCAGATATTGTTAGCCACTGCTCTTATCAATGTTGAGTCTAAAACGGGCAATTATCAAGTAGTTCGTGCACTTCTTGACCAAGGCTCGCAAGCATGTTTCATCACGGAAGCAACAGCGCAGCGGCTAAACCTAAAAAAGACCCAGGTTAATGGTTTAGTTTCCGGCATCGGCGAAAACAAAACCACATCAGCTAAGCACATGGTTCAGTTCATGTTGAAGTCGCGAGAGGATCCGGAATTCAAACTTAAAGTAAATGCTTATGTATTACGCAAGCTTACTTCCTACTTGCCTGAACGGCATTTAGGTAGAAATAACTTTGAATGGATCCACATCCATAAACTTAATTTAGCAGATCCAAAGTTCAATGTGCCAAATAAAATTGACATATTATTAGGTGCTGACGCTTATAGCTGCATAATAAAGGAAGGTATAGTTAAGAGCCCTTCGGGCACTCTTATAGCTCAGAACACTACCTTAGGGTGGGTGCTTTCAGGTGCAGTTGGTGGTTCAAAAAGTTTAACAGAAAATATAGGTCACAGTCCAACTATAAGTGTTATGCACACACACGTAGAAGATATTTGTTTAAGAAAATTTTGGGAAATCGAAGAATCAATACACACCAAGAAGTTTTTAACACCAGAAGATATAAAATGCGAAGAATTATACACTAAGACTACTAAGAGAAATGAAGAGGGAAGATACATCGTCAAATTACCGTTTCGAGACGAGCCACCTTTTTGTACAAAAGGGAACTCGCGTACTATAGCAGAAAAAAGATTTAAAGCGTTAGAAAAAAGATTAGATGAAAATTTAGAACTGAAGAACAAATATACAGAAGTTATAAAAGAATATTTGAAATTAGGACACATGAGATTAGTACAAGAAAACGATAATAAGAAAGAAGAAGCTGTATATCTACCTCACCACGCGGTAATAAGAGAGGACAGGTCTACAACTAAAGTTCGTGTTGTGTTCAACGCGTCAGAGAAAAATAGTAATGGTGTGTCGCTCAATGACACTCTCATGGTGGGACCGAAGCTACAGGCAGACTTGAGGCACACTGTTATGAGATGGAGAATTCACGAGATTGCTCTAGTAGCAGATATAAAACAGATGTACAGGCAAATCAAGGTTGCTGAAGAAGATGTAATGTATCAGCGAATTCTTTGGCGTGACAGTCGTCAACAGCAGATACAAGATTATGAGCTCATGACTGTAACTTTCGGTACTGCATCTGCTCCCTATCAAGCTGTTCGCACATTGCATCAGATTGCATATGACGAAGGTAACAATTATCCAGCTGCTGCAGAAAGAATATTAAATTGTTTCTATATGGATGACCTGATGACAGGCTGTAACAGTGTTTCTGATGGAATAGAGATACATGAACAATTAACTAATATATTACAAAAAGGTGGATTCATTTTACAAAAATGGAATACCAATAACGACAATATATTAAATAAAATAAATATAATAGAAGAAGCTAGAACAAAGAAAATCAAAGGTCAAAACGAAGATATAAAGGACAACAGAACAAAAACTACAGTACAAAAGCAGGAAAAAGAAGTAGAGATAAAGCTAGATAATACGATTAAAATTCTAGGACTCACCTGGAACCGCAGCGAAGATACCTTCCAATATTCAGTAGTGCTTCCCCCGCTGACATCTGCGCCTGTGACAAAACGATCCATAATATCTGACATAGCTCGAATTTTCGACCCATTGGGATGGTTAGCTCCCAGTGTGGTTGTAGCTAAAGTGTTCATACAAAAACTATGGATGACAGGCGTCGGCTGGGACGATAAATTAGCTACACAATTAGTTGATGAGTGGAGTACTTACCGCAAGGAGTTGCCTTTACTTACCTCTATTCGGATCCCACGTTGGCTCGGTACTGACACGTACGATGATCTGGAACTGCATGGGTTTTGCGACGCCTCCAAGACAGCATACGCCGCTGTAGTTTATTTACGCATAGTGACACCTAGTACACAAAAGGTACAAATCTCGTTGTTGGTGGCAAAAACCAGAGTGGCTCCAATTAAGCAGATTAGTATTCCACGCTTAGAGTTGTGCGGTGCGGTATTACTTTCTAAGATTCTTACTGAAACAGCACAAGTCTTGAATATCAAAGAGGACAAAATCACAGCGTGGACCGACTCTACAGTGGTTCTTGCGTGGCTTAATAGTCACCCAAGTAGGTGGAAAACATTTGTAGCAAATAGGACATCGGAGATATTGACGGCAATGAAGTCTTCTCAGTGGCATCACGTATCCACTAAGGTCAATCCGGCGGACTGTGCCTCAAGAGGCTTATTACCTAATTTGCTTACGGAAGGCAAACTATGGTTCAATGGACCTTCGTTCCTGAAGGAAATGAATATAAAGTACAACAAGTCAGCTAATCTATGTACAGATTTAGAACAAACTGTAAAAACATTCACGGCAATAACTTCAGAACCTTCAATTTTTGAAAGATTCTCCAATCTTCAAAGAATGTTGAGAGTAATTGCATATTGTCGACGCTTCATTGTCAAGAATAAAAACAAAGGCTATTTACAGAAGAATGAAATAAGTAAAACACTAGAGATGTGTATAAAGAAAGTTCAGAAGGAAACATTTACAACGGAGTACACGCAGTTAGAGAACCATGGTCATTTACAATTCAAAAACAGTAAACTAAAATCACTTTGCCCTTATCTCGATGCCAAGGGAATTATAAGAGTTCGTGGAAGACTGGAAAAGTCTCAAATGAACGAAGAACAAAAGCACCCGATTGTTCTTCCCAGCTCTCATCATCTGACTAACCTCATTGTTTCTGAAAGTCATCAAAAGACGTTACATGGAGGTCCGCAGTTAATGATTAATTATTTACGATCAGCTTACTGGATTTTAGGGGCGAAAAGACTAGTCAAACATTATGTTCATAAATGTGTTACCTGTGCCAAGCAAAGGGCGCTCACGAGAAACCAACTCATGGGTTCACTACCATCCGTACGGTGCACACCCGCTCGCCCTTTTTTAAATAGCGGAGTTGATTACGCTGGGCCTATAAATATTAGGACAACGAAAGGTCGGGGTTATCGGTCCTATAAGGGATACATATGTCTCTTTGTTTGCATGGCCACTCGCGCGCTACATCTGGAAGTAGTGAGCGATATGAGTACGCAAGCCTTCTTAGCTGCTTTCAGACGTTTTGTGGCCCGACGAGGTCATTGCGCCAAAATATGTAGCGACAACGGTACAACATTCGTAGGGGCTTCAAGAGAACTGCAGCAGTTGGCTTCCCTTCAAGCTTCCATAGCAGAACAGGTTGAAGCACAGGGAACGGAATGGCATTTCATTCCGCCTCATAGTCCCAATTTTGGCGGACTATGGGAAGCCGGGGTAAAATCGACCAAATTTCACCTCAAGCGGGTAATAGGTGACTCTACTCTGACGTATGAGGAGATCAGCACCCTGCTTTACCAAGTTGAGGCCTGTTTAAATTCACGTCCTATGAGCGTTATCGATGGAACTGACCCCGCGGAGCCACTCCCTTTTACACCTGGTCATTTCCTGATTGGGGAACCTCTAGTTAATGTGCCGGACTCTAATTATGAGCAATTGAACATCAACTATTTGTCGCGCTGGCAATTGGTACAAAAGTTATTGCAAACGTTTTGGAATCGTTGGTCAAGAGAATATTTATCTACCCTTATGAATAGATACAAGTGGTCTATTCAAGTTCCAGAACCAAATATTGGCGACATAGTTTTAATCAAAGAAGATGATTTGCCACCTTCACGATGGCTGTTAGGTCGCGTAATTGAGAAACATCCTGGTCATGACAATATCACTCGGGTAGTCACCTTACGCACAAAATCGTCATGTATTAAAAGACCAACTTCTAAGTTATGTGTATTGCCAGTTGCCGAGTAATAATTGTTATCATGATTATAGAATTTGTATTTTTTATTTATTGTTGTTTAGTTTATAAATTATTAACTTGCACTGTCATTTGAATTTAAGGTTAATTTACTAATTAGTTTAGTGTTGTCATGTTTATGTTTATGGAAAGTTGTTTGTGTTAAAAGTTATATTATAATGTAAAATAGGCGATGTGCCTATTTAGGATAGTTTATATTTTATTTTTTGTAAGGACATTCTTTGACATAATGTCCTTGGTGGGCGGTATGTTTATGAACCAACTATATTAGCATAATAAATAATGTTTGAGGTCTCGATAGATGGCGTTGTACCGTAGTCCTGAATCGCGATATGGTTTGGTTACATGCTCATGTATAAATAGGCCGAGAATTATTTTCAAAATATAGAACCAGCAATAGTTCAGAGTACGGTTGTTTTATTTTACTTCCATATTCACACCCTCGGAGTTCAATTAATTACTAGGATGGTAATTAACACACGTTACGATCGTCGCCGTCGGAAAAACTTTCTCTAAGACAAAGACAATGAAATCGTTTATGTAGCAATGACATTATACTGTAGCTTGATACCTACTTCTCTAAAAAAATGACAGTGATTGGTCGTCTCTGATTTTATACAGCTTAGTAACATAGTAAGTAAGTAGGTACTAATTGCAGTATTAGTACCTACGAGTACTTACTTTGTTATCTGTGCAGTAAGGGCGCGTATTCACATTCACACTTATTTGCATTTAAAATGTTATTTATTTGAATATTTTTTTTACTTATTTTAATAATGTGTATTAGTGAAATACATTACATGCCATTTCGCAAGAAAATAAATCATTTAAACACACCTGAATCCCCGCTCATGATTTCTATCAGGCGCGCAAAATGAGACCTTTTCGATGGTCTGGTCTACAATAAGCCCCTTGGTTTCCTCTTCTACGACGCGCAGACCATCGCCGCTGACATGTAGCACGGCGCGAACAGGCCGACGACGAGAATTCTGGAATGTTCGCAATTATTTCTTAGTAACAACGCCATCATAGCTTAAGAACAACGTATACCGGTTCTCGTAAACGTAAAGGTAAACATGATTGTTTACGCTGATATTCACGGTACAGCACAAGCAGTAAATAACGTACGAGAAATCAAACATCGTAGTTACTTACGTCAGAATAAAAAGAATAATAGATTGGTAACAGGCAGATGTGTACTTTTACTGATTGCAGATGTTGTGTGTATATGAGATAGTAAGTACTATTTTATTTAATGGTAGGTTTAGGTTTTATTTAATATTTTGATTAGGCTTAAAACATATATAATTATATATATTTTAAGCCTAATAAACTGGATATTTATATTTAAATACAATTACAGGCTCGCATCATTATACCTACTGACTTTATGTATTTTCATCTGAAACTCAAACTCAAACTCAAAGCATTTATTTCATTTTGATTATAAAGTATGATGCTTATGAAAAGTCAAAATTACATGAAGTCAGCTAATTAACCTACAGTCTGTTATACCTATCAACCAAATAGGTATTTAGTTTTAAGCTTACTAAAATAACTTCAGTTTGTCTAATGGTAAGCAGATAGTGAGGTTCAGGTGTGTATACTAACCATCATGGCATAATGTTAAAATGGGCTCCACTATGTATGCAGTTTATTAACCAATTTAAATACCAAATTAATTTAATTGATTAGTATTAAATAGGTAGGTACTGATGACATTATAACATATAAATCATCAAAATGTTCATACACGCTGTTACGTCCATAGGTATATAGGTTTATAGGTAGTAAATATAGCTAGGTACTGTCGTTTTTGTGTTGATATTTTAATGTAAAGTAAGTAAGTATGCACAATGATTTGCTTGTTATGAAGTACCTAGGTGTATATCGTAAAATCCAATAAATAGCCATTTCAACGTCCCGTCTTAGTAATAAAAGTTAGTCAGTAATGTTTCATTTCCTTATTAAAAAGAACAAAGATCTAAAAAATCTAAAACTAGCTACCTAGTACTTACGTAAATACATTTTATAGGAAGTAGGTAGCAAGAGGTTAGGTTTGCAATTCGCTGCGGTTGTATACAAACAGTCCTTTCTCAAGGTCGGGAAAATATCAAACAGTTTACAACATTAAGAAATCTTGGCTGCCGAGATTGTCTATAATCCTAAAGCAGCTTCTCATAGCAACTTATGCGGCTACGCTACTAATGTATTATGTATCTGAATCTAATTTAAAAATACTGCATGGTAAACTTAGTTTGGTACCTACTTCCTGTTCGACTGAATTTTATATAAACATGCTAGGTAATTTGATATCTTGACTGTACCACTTGAAATACGAATTTCCCGGGAGATTTGTAAAAGGTAGACTGCAGATTTACAAAAAAAAGCGATAAAGCAAATGTGGCTAGGAACCTATTTATTCTATGCTTCTTTATATCACAACTTATTAGGTAAGTAGGTATATCAACTTAGTTTAATTCTTGCAATTACACAGATACTGACCTAGGTTATGGTTATTAACCACAATTATTGTCCCCTTGACCGAATGTTCAACATTCCGCGCCGGCTAATATCAACAGAGACTAGCCAAATGCGCGGGCGAATTTATAGTTCACAAGTATGTCCGTAAACACAAACGCTTTTGACGATTGCTAATAGAACAAGGCGCGATTAGATATCTATTAATTGGCCTATTACGTATTTAGCCACAGTAACCCCCTAATAGCTTCGGCGTAGTAATACAGAGCAACATACGCCCACAACTCCGGCATTCGCTGGCATAAGGACTCACGACGGACACTACAATTGGTGCAATTCAGTGCATTCGAATTTTGACCTTGAAACAGCCAATCATAGCGAAGCTTTTAAATTCCGCGTATCCTGCTCCTGCGCCTTCTTTTTGTGAGCTCGATTCAGTCTAAAAGTTAATGCAGCATCTATTATGAGGTAATGGTTGAGAGCCTTCTGCTCACCGACAGTCCGCGTAAGGTTGTAAAAGCCATCAGAGGCTAACAACCCACACCACACAAAAAAAAATAATTAAGAGGTAATCTAGCGGTATCCTACAAATATTATAAATGCGTGCGTGCGTGCGTGTGTGTGTTTGTTACCACTCAGCGCCTAACGGCTGAACTGATTTCGATGAAAATTGGTATGTAGATAGATTCGGTCCCGTAGACGGACATAGGCTTTTTATTCCAAAAATCGGTCTGGTTCCCGAGGGATACAAAATACATTTTAGGCGCGGGCCAAGTACTGGGATGCAGCTACATAATTATCTAATAAAACGGCCGATTTTGTGGTTACTTACCCTAAGCACTTTGAGCGCTTCTTCGCATACTTGCATACCACGCGACTCGAAGACCTCTACGCAGCCGAGGTACTTAACAGGGAAGGTACAAGTGCCAGCCCGCACGGCCGCCTCGTCTGCGTGCCATTGATGCGGGCGAGCTGACTCTGGCGGTGAGCCCTTGCGTCGTCGGAACGACTCGCGGAAAGAGCGCCGCAGCCGCTCCATGCCAGCGCGCGGCGGCGACAGGGCACCGCCTGCGCGACCTCGCCGCAACGATGCACGCACCGACGACTTCTGAAACATTTTACAAGGAACATCAGCTAACAGAAGAGATCATACAAGGAAAAACAGAGCAACAGTTTCCATAGGTTCTTACGATGTTGTATGAAATATCTATAATTGGAGGATAATATTATATTTGGCTGGAATATTTATTGATATTTAGATATTTAGATTTGGCAGTTTTAATCGTAACATAAACCTAATTATGAACAATATAATTATATTATCTACTATTAGCGTCATAATAAATTTATAGCACGAAATTAGTTTGAGTATTCAAACATCAAGCATGTATAATATAGCTAAATTACGCCAATAGAGGATTTTGATCGTCAAGAATGATTTTCGTCAGATCCTTGAAGGCCCAAAATATTTTAAAGCTGTATAGTACGAGTACAAGTAGTATTATTGTACCTATACTTATATTATACTGTTTCTATTTTCAAACAGTGGGAAGGTAAAGTATACCTATACTTTAATCTGCAACTGCACTGTTATTTGAAGAAAAATAATAAATTTACCAGTTGCTGAAAACTGAGGTTTACTTATCTAATATTTCGCCAAAATAAAGACTGTCTGCGTTTCGATTAATGCCAAAATATTGTAATATTGTATAATAATAATAATAATAATAATTTACTATCTGGTAGATTAAGTTATCGCGATTGCGGCTATTATTTATGTCATTATTAATACTAATACTGTCTCTGTTTTAGCACACAATCAATTAACCAATCAGGTGCTATTTGCTAACATTATTCGTAACGATTGATGGCACGAGCATAAGGCAGCCAACAGGTAAAATGTGCCACTATGACACCAACAATATCGTCTAGAGTAATAACAATAGACCCGGTGCCCATTTCCATACATTCAATGAGTAAATCTCTATGATAAAAACGATGACTAAACCGGACGCCTATTTGGGGTTTACCTGGTTTTGCATTTGTTGCTCATGCGATAAGTTGAATGTTGTGATGGTTTCAACATAATTTAGGTGAATGCGATTTACGGCCAGTTACGTAGTTTACTTAATAACAAGTCTTAGGTCTATGTACGACAACATCTTGAGTAACAAACTATTCAAACAGTTACTTAGGAGTGCTATTAGCTAAAAGTAAATACGAAAACTCGTCACTATTGTCAATGAAGGTAAGCTCGAAGAGAGGCGCACTTAGGTACGTCAATAGTATTAAGGTGTTTCGTGACATGGAGTATTTTGATTTAAAATGACTCATTTTATATGAAACGTTAGAAAATCCCTCACATTAATACCAAAAAACTTTGTGCCTACTACTCCAGTCAATAAAGAATTATAAAGTGCGTGAGCGAGTAACTTAGCAATTTCTTCAGAAACGTGTTCAGGGTGATCAGGGAGTGAACATACTAAAACTTCCCTCATCTAGGAGGTGGGCTGGAGGGGGGAAAGAGGTGTTTAAAGTACCCATTTTTTTGGTTATCTAATATCTCAAAATAGGTACGTTCTAGAGAAAAATATTTTTATACCGAAAGAAAAGAAAGCTTATAAAATTCTCTACAACTTTCATTTTGTGCACATTTTCCAATTTTCAATAGTTTTTAAGCTACACGCTCTAGAAAAATAAAAATGAACAAAAACACCGCTCACACACTCACCCCTTTTTAGCCATTCGTTGACTGGACTTTATGTACTTACTTAAATTATGCTCGGTCTAATTGCGGGGGCTTAATTTCAATGAAGTGCACATCGACGCACATTTTTTTAATTCCTATATTCAAACGGTTAAAGCACGTGTTTATTTTTATTTAGTGTTAAAAATACCTCTTTAGATTGCCCTTCAGGTAAGGCCAATACTTGCCCTTTCCCTTCGTTCTGTTTTTATTTTATATTATTATAGCTATAATTATGAATAATCTATAGATGGTTGCTATGAAGGTAAGTTCTTAAGCATAAGAATACAATGAATAGGCATATAGTTGACTGCTACATGCACAATGGGGGCATGGAGATTGATTGCCGTGCAAGAGATAGGTATACCTATTCGATTCTCTACCGAGACAAAACTTCGTACCGATTCATTGTTTTGCTGATTCTATGTATGTGAAAATTGTCTAAGTAAGTAGGACGTTAATTGTAGGTATGTTTTTAAAATACACCTCGGCACTGGACTACTAATTAGTAATTAGTACTTAGTTCCCTAATGCAGCATTGTCTTTTAGAAAACTTTATATTTGCAGGTAAGACAGGTAAGACTAACTTGACTACCTACACAATGAAGTTATATAGGTTACGAATATTATGAACGTTAATACTTTATTTAAATATTTAATTAAACACATTTCTGTAAGAATTATTTTTACACCTAAAGTCGGAGCAAATGAGTAGATAAACCGTAATCGGAGCGATCATTTCTAAGTAGATTACACAATTTTAGTCAAAACCGGGCACAGTGCCTAAAACACCGCGCAGTGGTACCTAAGTAATATTAAAATAATTATTAACTGAACTCGAATAAGTAGGTATATTTTTTCTGTTATAACACTTTCCAGGACAGTAAACGTATATGGCCGTGATGACATTAAAACATCTATTGTGTCTACAGTAGTGTCCATGAAAGGGTTAATTAGGTAGGTAGGTACCTACTGAATTGTTGAATTCTCATCATATTATGTCATTGTATTCTTACAGGCAGCTGCATTTATATGATAGTACGAAGGTAGATAAGAACAAACTTAAAAAACACAGACTAGAAATCTGCCTCGTTTCACCCTAACTTTAAAACCGCTAAATCATGTAGATTTAATCAAACAGACAGCTGTAAGTAAATCTCTCTATACACTCATATTAGAATTTCTTTCATATCTAGGTAGGTACCTGGCCCAAGTTCATTAAGGTATTCGTGCGTCATTGCTTCTCATTTAAAATTTACAAGTAAATATTACATTAAACAAATTATAGTGTAGATATACTTGTAAGCAAGTACCTACCTAATTTTCTACCAATATGACTTTATCCCTTTTTCCTCCTGGCCAAACAGATTTGCCAAACTGGTTTGGCTACGAGGTATTCAGTTTCCTAGTGGTCAAACTGTATTTATGAAACGGGTCTACTACATAAATTGGACAAACCAAGCGCACAATAGCGGAAAGGGTCAAAGAACATATCACAGCTGTCAGGAACCGTCAAACAAATAAGTCTGCGATTGCTGAACACCTGTTAGAGTCAGGAACCAACCACTGGATTGAGCTACATAAGCCGCAAGTGCTTTCCACTGATCGGCATTACTATTCCAGGATAGCTCGAGAAGCGGTTAAAATTAAAAAGTACCGAAATTTCAACCGTGAAGACGGATACCGCTTATCTCCATCTTGGAATCCAGTAATCAGCAGGTGTGAGCGTCGCAGTTATGACAAAGTAGGCCAAAGTGAAGACGTCGTGAGTGTTGTTGTACTGACTTTTTACAAAACAGTGTAACAAAAGACAAAGTGAGGGTAGTTGCCGAATCCCGAGCTTCAAGGCGAAGACCGTTTCATAAATATAGTTATGGTCAAACTGTAAATGATTTTAAGTGTTTGAAACAAAATTTCACACCCTAATATCAAACATTGATCCATTATGTTCAAGTAAGTACTAAAACTCTTCAAAAGAGTTTCTACGTGTAAATACTATAGACATAGGTAAGTTTTCGTGTTATGCAGGAGGAAGAAAATATTGAGTTTGGCTACGAGGTATCGCATTTCCTCGTAGCCAAACCAGTTTGGCAAATCAGTTTGGCTAGGAGGAAAATGGCGATTTTATCAACGAAATCGAAAATTACCGTATAACTTAGGGTGAAAGAAAATAATTATCAAAACATGATAGGGATAAAATTGAACTCGCCAAACCACATGTTGAACGATTCTTAAGAAGTGCCCTTCGCCCTGCAGGACAAATTAAGGACAATTATAATGAGCTATATTTAACTTTTTACTGATCTAATCTGTTTCGATTTTTTTTCGAATCTAATATGGCTACCAAAACGTACGTGACGTGTGGGTGTGAAATAACCGCGCCTTATGATATCGATTTTAGGAAGTAAATTGGCGTAAATAGTTTAACGAATGCCTAGAACCGAGAACTTGGAGTACCTATTCATGAAGTGTAAATAATTTTACCTATAAAATGTAGAGCCTTACTGGGTACTTACCTAGTTATGTAAATGTTATAGACTAATTATAATAAGCAAGTACCTACATAATACCTAATAATTGAGATTTTATTTTAAGTCTGTTTTTGTTTAGTAAGTAAGTAACTATATTAATTTCAAGACTAATTGAATAAATTAAGCATCTATCTACTACTTATTTAATTCTATAAAACTAAAGAATAGCAGGCCATGTGCATGTCAAAGTCAAAGTCAAATATATTTTTAATTAAGTATACATAATGGATACAGAAAATCAAGCTTTATCTGAAATAAATTAGATAGGTACCTATATGTCTGACTAGGCATAAGAGCGACCTCAATTAACCAAAATATCTGGCGATATTCAATAACTGCTGATTCATAAAACAAATATGCACCTACATAATATCAATAAGCAATTCATTATATACAAAAATTAATGTTATTTTATTTAGAAACTTATTATTTTAAATTTTCAAATAGGTATTCGTGAGGAAACCCCGGGTTATGAAAATCTAGGAGTATTAAATTAGGCTGTATTTCTAGCGTGATAGTCAATACTTTAAGTTAAGCCTTTACCTTTTGTAGCAATATGCAAATTGAGGCAGCCTGTAAAGCACACATTTTACTTTTTAATTTTTCTTCACAACATAGAAAGCTGTAAGTAATTAAGTATCTATAGAGTTAAGTGTATTGCCTGCGTCACTTTGCATGCTACTTGAAACTGTAACTTACAAAAATTGTAATAACTTGGCGATTAAAAAGAGTGGCCTGAGTTTCTTGCCAGTTCTTCTCATGGCTCTACTTCGTCAGCGAACTGGCTGTAGGTTAATTTACTGACATTTTGTAAACTTTGACGTTCATAAGTGTTAATTTAATTAACCTATATGAATATTCATTTCATTTCATTTCAATACAAATAATAAATTGCATGAACTTCAAAGTTATAGGCTATCAAAGATTTAGATTTTTTGTACAATCACTTTCATTTCCTCAGCACAGTTGAAAGAAAGTGCCTAACAAGTCTCATCTCCCAGTGAGAAAGAAGCAGACAAAATATGCTTGTTTGAAAATGTATCTTGCGCTAAGTTGCACAATGTTTAAAATTGCGACATACGTAATTCTCATTTTACACCTGGCTTCGAATGAGGGTATGAGGTATTGTTTTTAACAAAGTTTCACCAAACGTCAATTTCTACAAAAAAAAAACTGATATAAAGCGCACTGTTGACAAAGCGCACGAGAACTGGATATTTTGCAGATGTGGTAGGTGCTTTCTATATAAACTGCGTGGTTCTATAACTGTTTGTATGCAAACGTCATTCTTATTTACAAGTAGATCCTGTCAGATCTTTTTGAAATACACAACAACAAATAACGTAAGAGCAGTTACAAGATAGTAACACTGTAATGCAATAAATTTTAATACGTCATAAACCGCGCCTTATCGGTCTAACTTCGATCAGATCCCACTAAAATATAAACGTTTTCTACAATTTAAAAAACATAAGCTGCACATGTTGCTATGTTGAAATTTCAAATTCTATTATGATTCCAATTAAAATATCTGCCTTTAAAGCAACAAAGCGCGAAGCGTGACTCTATAATACCACCATTAAACTAATACTGTGCTAGTTGACACTTGTTGCAACTTCGAAAATTACTATGAGTAAACCGGCTCTATGTTAGAGCAATAAACTCTCTGAGACCACACGCAGAATGTTACGTTGTGGATGTATTCTTTATAAGTACATACATACATACCATAAATTAAACGAAATACAAAGAACTCTCAGACGTCTTCCATGCGTAGGTATACGATACCACTTGTATGTAACAAACAAACTGTAACATCAACGATGGAATTTCACAATCATTAAATGCATACTAGAAGCTTTGTTGCTATAATTTACGGAAGAATAATCCTTTATCCCCAGTAGTTCCATGGAACAAGTGGTCCGTGGTCGCACTAGTGGGACCGTAAGACTTTCTGTTTCTTCCCAACTGTTTCGCAGGACAATGATCAATTGCTTTACTTAGGTAAAATATTGATGCAAAGAATAGATTTTTCTCTGATCATCACCATTTGCACCCGAATAGATCGTTGGTACCTCTGTATCACGTCCTACTTTTCAGTCGTGTACAGTCTGAGTCCATTGGGTGTAGTTTAAACTTTATATTTTATTATTTTATTTCTATTTTTCATCGGTTCATGTTCATGTTCATGTAATCTGAGCATATAAGTACCGTACCGTCTCGAATTTTTGGACACTAGACACTATAAAATATAATAACGTGCTTGTAAAATTATCTAGCTTGTTCACAAACACAATCGGTGGATTTGTCATATGAGTTAGAGATGTACTTGAGATAAATCATTGTTACCCTCATTTAGAATCTCAGACATTCACGCCGACTCTGTTATATCACTTTCGCCCTGTATAATATCACAACATTCAAAATCGCAGCAATGCACGATGCAATGTTGACCTCAACGTTACAATGGCGCAACTCCTGCCTTATATGCTAAGATGATGGATATGGTTTCCTTACAGGATTCTTTCGTGTTCGTAAGATAAGCGCTTAATGTAAGATTTAAAAAAAATCTAATGTCGTTGTGTGTTATTCATTACAATATGTTGATGAAAATGGTTCTTACTCTACCAAGTTTACCGCAGTATTTATGCTAAGTTTCATTGATCACATAAGTGTATTATTATGTACCTAACAAAAAGTTGTGGGTAAAATGAACGATTTTCATTAGTAGTTTTATAAAATATGCCTTGGGCGATGTCTATGGTTATGTTATATGAAAATTGCTTTACAAAACTTGGATGATTCGAATAAGTTTTTATAACTTTGGAAAGTACATTTTCATACGGTCTTTGTTAGTTTATACTACTTATAATTTTATTATATTCTTACTGAAATGCCTTGAGACTTTTGTCTTACGAAATTACAATCGTGTAAATCAAGCTTAACCCTCAATTAATGCTCTATTGTAAGCAACTCAACTTTCCTTATCAGTTACCAAAATACTGCAATTCATTCATTTATAATTTCCAAAAAAGTTTTGTCCTTCTCGGTTGACCTACTGCCTTTGTTATGAATTGAATAATACTTATTTTTTCTCACACACGTTTCATAATGACATATTAAATTAGGCCAGATGTGCGGCTGTGCCACTAATCTACTTAACAAGTACGTGCTCAAATATAGGTACTTCAATGAACTCTTGTCATCTGGTATTGTCTGGTTTATTAACGAAACATATTATATGTCTTATTACGTAGGCTTAAGATTCAATATCAATATTCTATATTGGAAAAATAAGAGGTGATCACAAAATAAACACAATTACACTTAGGATTTCTTTGTTTTATTATATATTTTTACTGTTGTCTGTCTCAGGCATATCTTTAGGTGATTGCATTTTGTACGAGCAAGCTCGACACTAAGTGTATTTTGCTGACATCGCAGTTGCCGTGCGATGCATTACTTTATAATGTTTATATTTTATTTTTAGTGCAATAAACGCTCTCAACGTGAACGGACAGTTTTATTGTTACTCACAACAAACAATCACTGTAGGGAAGACATATCCCCTACATTTTGGTCCTTCGAGCCGGATTTGAACCAGCGACCTATGGACCAATAATTTACGTCAGTGAATACGTAGGCAAATTAGCTGTCTCTTTATTCGGGTTATTATGACGTTCGTGAGACTTGGTCTTTTTTTTAAATTGCTTTTAATTAAGGACAAGAGTTACCTAGGCTTTGCTTTACCTACCTACCTAAATAGAACCTAAATAGAACCTAAATAGACACCGTAAACTGATAAGTAAGTAATTTAAGAAGAGGCAGGTACCTAAGTATCTACTATACTTCGGTAGGTATAATGTAGCTTAGAGTACACCCACAAACTTAGCTAAAGAGCTTCGACAACTATCATATTGGCTAACAAAAAGCCTTGATGAACATAATTTATGACGCTGTATTACCTGTTTGGTAACTTGTGGAGTCTAGTCATACTGCTACGTTCAGCAGCGCCTTAAAGCCAAACGTACGATCAGCATGCAATATCTTTAAGTACGTTAGCTGTCTATGTGTTTAAAATGTGCGTGAGACAAGAACAATAAACGATGACCGTGCCCGATCATCGCTTTTAATACCTTAGTATTCAATGACTCAAGTTGAATAATGAATTGTAAATGAAGCATAATCAAATGAATGTATGTACCATTTTGAGGTCGGCGTTTGCAGCCGCCTGCGCTCGATCAAACGGTTCATGTGCAGACGATCCTTGGTTCCCCATTGTGCAGTAACTGAATTATATTTATTCAATAACTTCCTGGCGAAAACTTCACTTACGGCACAGATCACAAAATTCACTGGATTGACTAAATCTACAGGTATCTTTACGTCATCACTATTCACATTACAACGAACGTATCCGCACACTGATATTCAACGGCTATTTCGACATTTCATTCATGAACACTAAACACGTTGCCTAATGTAATATTTAACGTATTGTCCTCTTCTGATAAATGTGCTATCCGCAACACAGTAAGATAATAATTTCGACGAAGTTGAAACTCAACAAACATGGTAAAGTCCAAAATAAATAGTTTAGATCTGCGGAATGCTACAACCTTGACAGTTGGCGCATAAAAACATTAGTATTTACGCTAGTGCCTCATTAATCACTTCACACAAATTTAAGTATTAATTAAACACCTGTTGGAAGGTACGGCGTTACAGGCTTTCAATATGCGCGATCATCTAAGATGCGGTAGTGACGAGAACAAGAATCGTGTGAATTCGTTAACAATAATTTTAAAACGGGGGTCAACTTTTCCCACAAACGATGAATAAACGCAGAGAGGCGCATTGAACCCGGTACCCGGCCGGCGCGGGGAGAGCGGTAAGGTAGGTAGCTGGGAACGACTGCCGATGCCAGCTGAACGTTATTTTTTCCCACAGCATTGTTCTTTGGACCGTAGCGCGCATTTATCGAACTAATCCACTTTTTATCAACTTGCACAAACACCTTTTTCGTTGATTTACTTAAATAGAAAACTTCATTTTGACCTAGCAAATAAATTAAGGAATGTAAGAGGAATTCGGGGAAGAGGCGCGCGCGCCGCGCATCGAGCGACCAACTGTCGCACTGACTACCGAGTGTGGCACTGTGGGTCGTACCGCGTGCGCTGTGAATCGCACAAAACCCTGCAGTGGAGTTCCCGTCCCGTCCCGTACCTCGCCCCGCAGACGACCGGTCCTTTGCATTGTCAAGATTGACGACCGGTGAGATCATCACAAGAGCCAGTCTTTAATTCGTACTCGATAATTCCATAATTCGTTCCATCAGGTCAATAAAACCATTTGACCACTTAGCTTTGTGGAATGGCAGTTTTAGATGCTTTTAAGACGTTACATGACTGTGTAAGTATTTAGATGCACGTAACAAAATTTTCAAATATTATGATCATCTTTCCATCTGGAACTTATGGCGCAGCAACAGCTGGAAAGAGCACGTGCGAGTAGAACGGACGCAGGTGCAAAGCTTATAATAAGTGTTTAAACATATGGCATTGAATGTAGAAACTTTTGAAGTTAAATGAGTCTGCCGTCTGCACCATTTATTTATAGATCAAGCGTCTGCAACAATAGGAAAGTTGTTTTATTTGGGACAGATTTGTTTACAATTCGAAAATGGGAACACACGTCTTACGAAACAATGTAGGCATAAACTTTTTAAATAACACGATGTAATTTAATGCATTTAAACCTATACAACACATAAAAATAAATGAGAAGCCAAACGACTACCTACTGAATACTACTCCACTTACTGAAAAAGGGTTGTCTATATTGAAAGGATGTTTGATGCAATCTCTTCACATATTGTAAATCAAAATTACCATTCGTCTGACACAATCTGACTCATGCTCTGAATCATTGCATACCAGCGTCTGGGATGATCCAAAATTCAAATTACGTGCGTTACGTAGTATATAATATGATATCAACATCAGTGTTTAAATTTTGTGGTTCAATTAATCGATAAATTTAAATTTGGTTATATAATAACATCACCATCACAGACGTGCCATTTTACATACATTACATTATTTTAATAAATTATAATAATAATACCAGCCTGCTACTGTCCCACTGCAGGGCTAAGGCCTCTTCTCATATAGAGAAGGAATGAGCATTGATCACCACGCTTGCTCAAGGCGGATTGGCAATTTCAGACTTTTAAGTCCAAGTTTCATCATATGATGTTTTCCTTCACCTTCAGTCTGAGTTAGAAAGTACATATGATTTGAAAACCACATTGGTACTTGCCCAGATTCGAACCCACTACTAACTCATGTTTACAATTCGGGTGCCTTATCCACAGGGACATTTCGACATTACATAAATTATTGAATCTAAATTAAAAGAAATCGCTCTTAGCGATAAGGCCGCCCATTGTACTATGTATTGTATTGTGAGATCTTTACCATATTTGTAAGTTTGGTGTACAATAAAGTGAAAATAAATAAATAAATTAGAAAAAAGAAAACTGAATATTAGATTCAATTCAATACAAACTTGATTATCTTTAAGGGTTTGTCATGTATATATAGCAAATAGAAGTGGGTAGCTACTTAAGAAAAATTGGCTGCATTGTGTCCATAGATTTAGAATGCAAAAAAAAATCTACGTTTATGATTGTGCCGGCAATTTTTATACCAGGGTAAGGCTCCATTTCCACTAAAGCAGAGATGTGTTCTTTCCACCAATGGGGATAGGGCATCCGTAATTAGGTAAAGCGTACGCTACGTATGCTCTCTTCCTATTAGTGGAAATAACACATCTCCTTTCCTCTTCGCTTGGATGGAAATCGGGTCTCAGGTGCGACGCGCGGTGTGGCCTTAGTTCATCATGATTTTTTCAAATGTTGGTTATAAAACAGTACTTAACACTTATAGGGACAGTAAACGGATATGGCCGTAATGGCAATACAACATTTATTGTGTCTACAGTATCCATGAAAGGGTTAACTTTTTTTTCCATACTTAAAGATTTTATGATTTTAAAACAAGTATCTAGAAATACAAGTCTTTAGTTATTAGTACGCATTCGCCGCATGTGAATTAAAAAACTCCAATTTGAGTGGGATTTTTAAATTTGTCAGAGGGACTTGCGACGCTTCTGGTGGATTGGTTGCGGCACATTGTCACGGCAGATAAAATATGTATGACGCCTTATGAGAGACTGAGAGACTTTTATCGTACCACAAACATTACCTAACCAAAAAAGATAAAATTGTACCCATCATATCATATGTTGACAGATAACATAAACTACACTATATCCTTATCTTAGTATTTGCAATTCATACAATAAACAACTGGAATCTATTTTCACTTTTACTCGAAATTAAATTTCAAATAAACCTATTAATTTTACATCCGTCGTCAACAAATTAGAAAGGATCATATGTTTATAAACAACTTTCCGCTGTACTTTTCTAAATAAGATCTTTTTTACCTTGATCATAGCTCAATATGTTCTTAATTTTGTAAGACAGACAATTTCGTCTGTTGTAAAAAAATCCAGGCATCACAAGATTGTAAAACATTTATTTTATAATTTGGTTTTCTCATGATTTTTCTATCACCACAGTCTTATCACCGTGTTTCAGATTGTTCAAGATTTACTTAGAAAATATAATTACCTACTTTGAAAAAGCACTTTGGTACTTTATCGGTTTCGAATTATTAAGTTTTAACTACCTACTGGTATATATTTAGATAACTAAGATCTAAAATCAATCAGGGAATACTGGCAATATTTCTTATTCAAGAAGACTGATCGTCGATGACATTCGATTTTGTACGCGGATTCAGAATCGGAAAAGATTTTCATCATACACCAAATAAAATGTATAAGTACTTGAATAGTGTCCTAGACAAGACATGCTTGTTTTACATCATTATATTTTGTACTAACTGTTCATGATTTACTATAAATAAGTAGGTTAGTAAACAACGGATTACTAACGAAACGAACAACAAGTATAAGTAAACAAGGAACTGAATAAAATAATAATTAGTAAAAGAATAAAGAAAACGTATGAAGGTAAACACGAAACCATTTTGCTAAAGATTTTTAATTGGATACGGATTTCGCTTTTTCTCATAGCGCTCGCTGTTAAAACTTTCTCAGGACTATCGAAACAAATTACAATATCAAATTCAAATAAATATTTATTGTTATCGTCATAAAATCGTTTGAACCTTAACGCTTGTATCTATGCACGCACGTTATCGTACCTATGGAGACACGCGTTATGCGTGTCATTCAACTAGAGACATTCTACAGGAAACTCTACTAACCTTATTTGTAGTTATTTAGCTTCTCTGATGCAATTACTGTTTTACATAATTTAGCCATAACAAACTTGTTAGCATCGCCATATGAACCGTAGAGAAGACGCACATCGCAATAATGTAAATATTTACTTAGATGAAAGCATATGAATGTAATGTGTCACACAGAATAAGGTGACAGTACCTACTGGATAGGATTTTGAACCTGTAAAAGTAGTTATGAGGACAGTGACATTGTTCCAGAGTCAGCTACCGTAAAATTACTAGAACGATCATTGTCTGTACGGCAATAATTTCCGCCAACTGTTACATCCATCCCATTCAATAGGAGTACCGTTATGTGACACTTAGGTAAATTTGCACCAACATAGTTCACGGCACAATAATAAACCTAACCTGAATTTTTGGTACATTCACGATGAACGTTTAGAAACTTTATTATAACCTTTGTTTGGCAAACCACACCATTATACTGAATTGAAAATCTATTCTAGTTGTTGATTTCTAACTAAGGTTGGAGTACGCGGTGGAATTTTTGCAAAACAGGTTTCATAGATCTTGGTTTGCACAACTTATATTGTTCAAATGAACCTTTACAGACTATAGAACATATATTAAATAAATCAGAAAGTTTGAAAACCCCAAAACAAGCAAAAGCAATATAATGTGGAGATCTAGGATGAGCAATTAAAAAAATCTAGTTGAGATAAAAACCCGAACCTACTAAGTTTAATCAATGCACATTTGCTATTTAAATCCTTTAAGATTTATTTAAACATCTGAAATATAAACAGATATTAAGTTACACGATGATTAAAAAAAAATAATATATAACTATGAGTCAAATGTTCAAACAATTATTTATTCATGTATGGTCTAGATTCTAGATACAACTCATGACCGAACCGCTTAAAACTCGAGTAGGAATCCGTATCAAATGTGCGCAGTCGTAATAGAACGGCTGTGGTCATACCGGTAACACACTGTGCCGGTAACAAGAACAAGTGAATAACGAAATAAAGTAAAATACTCGACTACAAAACGTTTTTAACCAACGAAAAAAGGAAGAAAGTTCTCAAGTCGACGCAAATATTTGTTTATTTTATGTATGACCGCATAACTTTTTACAGAGTAGTCCGATTTTGATATTTCTTGTTTTATTAGAAAGGGCATACCTCGATACCTCGAGGTTGATCCCATATAAATTTCAATCCTAAGGATAGAAAGTTTCATTCGGTCTCACAACAAACGCCTACAGAAAATATTATAACAATAGTGACGTATTGCTCCATTCAGATTTACAAAAGCGCTTAAAATAATGAATTTAGAAAATGTCTGAAAAAATATACGTAACCTGTCCTATTTTTAGCTTTTTAAAGGTAAAAGAATTTTATCGGTTACGTAAAAATTGAGTTAAATCTGAACAAACATACAAAAAAATCTAATCTTTTCTCTATAAACCTAGTGCCTATTTATTAGTTTAGACAGACGAGAAATAAAATGATGTCGTTTATTTCACGGTGAGATCTTAAATTTTTGTTTGAACTGCAAATAGTCTACAACTAGGTTTTTATTTTTTGCAAATAAAGCAGCGCATATGGCACACAAAGGAGAGACAGTTGACGAATTCTAACAAATGAGCACATTTCTAAACATGACCAGTTTAATAAAAGCAACGGTGTATTTTAAAATGGCGATGTACATATTTGCTGACGGTAATATAATTTTATTATAACGGACATTATGCTATCTCTAGCCAAGGTTATCAACAGGAATGCAAGTATGCATACTAAGTCGGCTCATCTTGGTCTACTTGCACAGAATCGTTTAATTTCTACAGCATTGTGATCACGTTTGTACCACAACGGATGTCACGACCATGTGACTTGTTTGCAAATGTAGTCTTCTGCGGGCTGTGTACCACTAGTTAGTGTGCGAACGCCTTTCCGATTGAACGGATATATTTGAAGCTATACCTCGCTCACAATATTATTAAAACACATGTTCATAAATACCTAACCAGTACACTGATTTCTCAGAGAAACCGATTAAATAAGTGAACAAGTTTTGTACGTAAGTACCTACGAGTATCTGTAGCTTACTGGTAGCCGAGAAACAACTATTAGGACATTAAGTGGACTACGGTGTTTGAAAACTTATAAAAAATACGTGTGTGAAGGTTATTGGAGTTGAACGTCAAAACGGCGCAATACGGAGACGAGGCTATGACTGCGTGGACAATGTTTAGTTGGAGAAGATTATACAGTAGTGGCAGAATGGTGGAGTGTAGTGAAGAAAACCGCGTGGAATTGCCATCAGATACGAAACAGCTTGTGTATAATGTATACGTGTACTTCAGTAGAAAGCCAGGAAGGAGTGCCAAAGCAGCGCTCTCCAAGACGGCGAGTGCTACTATGATACCGAGAGAAATTGTTGCTGAAATTGTAAGAGATAAATCTCGAGGGTGATGTGTTACAGTTTTTATAGTGTTTTGGCATAAATCTCGAGGGTGATGTGTGTGCAATTGTTACAGTTAGTGTTTTGGCATTGAACCAGAAAAATATACTGACCTATTGATGCTTCAATTATAATAATGTGAAATGACATATTCTTAACTACGCATTGCAGACGCCAGAATATTCTTTAGAAAGCAACTACGAGCTGTAAGTAGGTTACTTACAGCTCCTTAACCTACATTTTATTTCATGTGAATTAAATAAAATTAAAACATTGAAATGAAACAAAATACTTTTAGATATTTAAACATCAACAGGCTTGATAATTTATCATCACTAATAGGTAATAACTACCTAAATTTTACCTGTATCCGTAATTCCGTATCTGTCAAATACTTCATACATAACACTTAAGGTAGGTACTGTTTTATTAAACGCAAATAAATATTACTAAGATTCATCACACTAATAAGAAATAATAATGCACAAATGTACACCTGACCTAAAAACTAATGACAGACGAACGAACTGATAGATAATTCTTTACAGTAAATCAAAATGTTTCAGAATTTAATTAAGTATAATCATTAGTACATAATCATTACATTTTGTTAGTGTTAATGGAAGCAACAGAAAGTTTTGCGAAATATTTTATTTGTATTTATGACACGGGCCAGTTATTATTTATTTTTGAAAATTTGAATATTTATAAGCAAGTCAAAGTTGTTATATCCATTAAAATGTGGCTTTCATTCTAAATACAATCTGCGTCGTAAAAATTTTAGAATGATATTATTTTAAAGATTTATGTCGAAAACAACCGAATTTTGTATGGCAGACTATATCAAGAATTAAAAGATAAAATTCTTCTAAGGCAATCGTATATCGCTGGTAAAAGGAAAAAGATGAATTATGTGCGATAATCAACATAACATACTGCAGATTGGAATGGAGCCCGTTCACATAATTTCTAATGAAGTGACATTCGAGTAGCTCAAAGATTTTGATCGCAAATAACACTTAACCACCGAAATAACGCGATGTTTAGTATCAATACAGTGTTTTCTGCCCTGACTAAAACGACGCACGGGCTGAGGGCTTAAATCTAATGATTGCTTAGATAGCAGACTAACTAAACATTAAGGCCGTCGTCGTCTATAAAGCCCTGATTTTGCACTGTGGAACTTTCTAAAAGAATACAGTTTTCATCGCCGGAGGACAAACTAACAGTGATCTTGCAAGTCTTAAAACAATTGTCTGAACTGGAGTGTTTCGAAAATTGCTGAAGTTGTATAAAACTTTGTTGAAATATGGAGACAGACCTTTCAGGCGAAGAAATACAAATAAAACATTTTAGTTTCGCAAAACTTTCGGAGTACCCCACGTATAAAACATTTAATAGATACTAAAAATGGGTGTAATATAACTTTATGTATTTATAATATTTTGACAATATTTGGCTATTTTTAGTTACTAACCAATTATACAGATACTAAACCCAGTTGTTAATAGGTAAGCACTTTCTTTAGCTAAAATAAAATACCGTCCTATTTTCTAAATATACAAGGATATGTAATGTAACCATACTGATAGTGTTCGTGATGGATAGTGATCCTGTAGAGTAGTCCACATGTGTAGAATCAGAACATCTGAGGAGGTGATTTTAAAGGTTTTTTTTTAAAAAGGAACTACCTATTTAAATTAGTTACAACATCAGCGTCTGACGCAGCAATAAGTCGTAAACATAAGTGGTAATACAAGAATGTTAGTCATTTATAATTAATAATCTTGCTGTTTATGAAAATGGACGTAAAAACTAAAATTATATTATTGAATATACATGTACTAAGTAGGTAAATACATTATTAATTCAATTTTGATATTATTCTATTGTCGACTTTTGTGTCATGGTGTGAATTTATTACTATCATCATCAGTATCATCAGGTATCATCAGTCTTCATTTTCGAGAAAATTTCCATTCAAGTTCATGGACGAAGTATTTTTAGCAAATAGGCAAATAATCAATATGTATTAAACTATAAATTTTAAGCATAATAAGTACGTACGTATTAAATGCGTACCATGGAGCGGTACTGATCTCATTAAATAATAAAATTATACATTGTGTGCTGTACCTTGAAATTACAAATGTAAAGTAGGTAGCTTCAACGTTTAGAACATAATTAATTGAAATTTATTAAAAATACAACAAAAAGTGTTTGAAGTTTTTGTCTAAATTATTAATATGTAAGTATATTCTTTTTAAAGTAAGTAATAATAGGTGGGTATATCGTTTAAATTTATTATGCCATCAAAAACATCTTGTAAAAAAACCAAGTCTCGCAACTTATTTCTTCTACCGTAAAAAGTTGTGAGATCCATGTTGTAATACCAAGTCAGTTCATTTATTTAGCCTGTACTTAAGGAACCTTCTGTCTTCAATCTATTTATTTAAAACATAAAAAAATTTAATATTGATAATGGTCACTTTAAGATCTTGATGTTAGCGAATTACGTAGATAATTACTTAAGTAAGTAATAATCCTATATATTTTTATGGAATTACAAATTTATTTATGCAGTTAGTGTATCTAGAAAACTAGATTGGAATTGCAGAATATTTTAGTTTTCCCTTGATTTACACACTAAACACTAAGTATATTCTCAATTTGAAGCTTCTACGTTTGCTAGAAGTGCCTTAGAGATTTGATGATCGGTCAGTCAGTGAGTGACAAAATTACGAAACTTTGGCTACTTAGTTATAATTCTTAAACTACTGGTTAATATACAATGTTTACTTGGTTATTGAAAATTCAGGCTTCTAGTTATATCCACAACGAAGTTATAGATAGTCGAAAATAGGCCGAAATGCTTCAAGAAAAGGCAAGTACAGATGACCAGTAATCATCATAATTATAATTTCATAAATTGGGGACTACTAAATGGTAGCCTCACTGCATTCCAATTTATCATGTTAGTCCTATCATAGAATGGTGTCCACTACCATTGGACTGACTGTCTAGCAATCAGTAGTAAAGTATTCAAATAATCTGAAGTTATTTAGGTAGACAAATTGGCTACGAGTATAGAAACGTTGTACATATGTATATATATAATAATTAATTAGAGCCGATATTTTAATTCTTTAATACTTACTGGCTTAACTTTCTTTAAAAATGCACAAAAACAACACACACTCACACATTAAACTCACACATTTATATAAAAATAACTAGTAACAGTGCTAATAGAATTTCTTTAGAAAACTTATCAGCACAAAGATGTTGCAAACACTAGATTTAAGCTTTTGGCGTCACATAACTCAGAATTTGTTGATACACTGCTTTGTAGAACAAAAATTAATAAGAGTTTAGTTTAGATGCTAATTCATAATAACAATAGAATAAATACACAACACTAAATACTATAGTGCACTATTTCAGAGGTATGTGCACGTGAACCACGAGTATCTGAATCATATCGTTCGACAACACTGACTAACTGGCTGAAAGTTTCAACACTACAGAAATTGCCGAAGGTCGCGCATCTATCCCAGTCGCTACCCACGAATGCCCACGATACGTTACATTCATTTATTTGTCTAAAATAACACAGTAAGTGCGCAACTTTATAACTAACGTTTACGAAGGAAAATGGAAAATATCAAAACTTTCTGCGTATAAAACAAAGTGTGCACGTTGTTTTTAGAACAGATACAGATATGAAACGTGAACTAACGCGGAAAATTGTACTCACTTATTTAGCAAAATAAATTACCTATTGTATTGAAAATTTTTAGTACCTATCTTAGTAAGTAATCACATGTTGCTTTAGAAGTAGCTACTTTCAGTCTTTAATATGGATTCGTTGTAGAAACTACTAAAACCCGAAACAATATCTAAGTTTAAATTAGACGTAAACCGAGATGTGTGGTTTACTTACGTTGTTAATTTATTATTCATAATTCTTTCGCTATCGATAGAAATAGTCGAAAATAGATAGAACAGTAGCTTTGAGTATTGTTTGGAATTTATCTATCATTTACCCAATAATAAATAATAGCAGCAATTGAAAATAAGTGTTGCCGTTTGCGCAAAGTGGATCATTTAGTGATTTATTGTCGGAGTGATTATAAAACTGGGTACTTTATGATTCACTCACACAGAACAGTTTCGACTTTTATATCAGAGGTAGGTAATTATAATTTTATAGTGACTGGCGCCAAAATAATATTAGATATAATGTGGACTCGAAGCAGTTCAATACAAGAATGACAGTCCTTTCAATACTATCCTCCTGTTGATAATGTCAGAACTGAAGTAAAAACGACAAGTTATGCACATAGTATTTTATAGCTTAGATAAGGCAATCTTTTCAAATGTTTTAAAAATTTATTGCTCATATTTAAAATACTAAATAACTTGTAGTCAAGTGAAAACGTACCTAATGATAAAATTATCTCCTAGGCAAATAAACTTTGATAACAGCAAAAACGAACATGAGAAATGACGTAAATTTATTATAAGTCATAATTATTACTTTCTTTAATCAAGTAACATAACACATCACCTTCCTACGCTTGCTTGTAGTTGCAAAACGACTGTGTTGAATCCCTTCACTTTTATGTAGGCAGACAATGACTAACCGCGTAGTCACCCATGTGTATACGTACTACGAGTATATTATACATTAATATAGTTGCACAACATCTTAAGTTTTTATGAACAAAATCTCTTCAAACAAGCAATAACGCTTTATAATTTACTGGAAAAACAAGTTTCTACAATCTTGGGGCTGAGAATCTGGTTTTAGATTGCAAATACTTTAAGATCATAAAAAAAGTTCCTAGTAACAGTAATTGATCATGATCACGCAAGAATAGTAATATACTCCAAGAACTGTGCAGGACAATATTGTCACTAACTTATTCGTTGCTAAGATCTTCTTTGAATCAGTAACGATAAGGCGAATTATATTACGACTGTACGAAAATACGTATAGAATTTCTTACATACATAGCTTCACGCCTTTTATCCCCGATGGGGTAGGCAGAGATGTTTATCTACCCACTTTTCGCCATTTTTAGGGTTCCGTACCTCAAATGGACAAAAAACGGAATTTTTTTAGTGATATATGTAGGTACAGTTTTCGATTCATGACGAAGAATGAAAAAACCTCTTTTTCATACTTAATTTTCTCAACTCTCCTCTCATAATTAATTTGTATGGAATCCTCGGTGTGGCAAGCCCGATTCTCAGTTGTCAGTTTTTTTTTATTTTAGGTTCTATATAACAGGGGGCGAGCCTGTTGTCATTTATTAGGCACAATTCCTAACACCGGGCTAATACTGAGAATTTTTCGACAGAAACACCCAATATCACTTTACTCGACCCCGGGATCAAAAGCGAGACCTCTGCGAGGTAATCCGTACACAGTATCATCGAACCACAGAGGCAGTCGCAGAATTTCTTAATAATGTTAAATAACTTTTGAACGATACGTACTAAGAATTCCATATAACAGAGTCCTTTAAGAAACTGATAGACATGAAGAGTAAACACAAATTATTATACAATGTATTAAACACAAAACAAGCGACTAACTTGTAATAAGTAAAGAAATAAACTAGTTATAGCTGAAGTAGTTGGAAAAAAAATTGAACGTTGGACATGAAGACGTATTTGTGAAGAATTATCCAATAACTCACAAAAACTTATTCCGGGTGTGAAGGACATACGACAACTTGCAACTTATAAGTAACGTGTTCTTAGATGATAAACAAGAGGAAAAATTATGCTACGTCGGATATAGTATGAAAGATATTTATACAATGCATTGAAACTGGAAAATTAAACCTAATCATCAAAACGATATCTGATTACTGATTAGATTCAAGTGCGGAATGTTATTGATTGATAATGTAGCAAGTATTTAAACCTACGTCAAAATGACACCAAAAACTAACTATCAGTACGTGAAGAATATTTTTATTTTAAATCTAAAAATTCTAGGTAATACGGGCATGACTATATATTTTTAGAATATGATAGGTTTATGAACAAACAATTAAATAGATATTTGTGTCATTACTCATTACCGTGTGAATTGGACAAAACAAATGTTCAAAAAATAATAGCTGTCGGCGTCAGACCTAAATCTTTAATATTCAGAGCTGTGACGCAATCGTTAATCCTACACAACGTATATGAAACCTACAAGCAAAATCCCACAAAAGGGGAACAATCTCTCCATTATAATTTATTGCGGGACGTGTGTGAGCACTCTGTTATTAATACTTCACCAAATGTCTCATTCACCATTCGTACCTTTTATCTGTAATACTAAACAGTAATTAATGTTATCATTATAAACTGCACCAGCTATATTTATTTAGTTCAATGTTAATAATTACTTTTAATAGTTTATTATAGGCACTTAAATTTCTGTACTTGAACTAGAGAGAATACTCATTCGTGTCAATAGGTCGATTGTAAAATCTATTTCTGTGGGCGGGTAATTGCTTCGTTGCTCAAGGTATATTTTTATTTCTTTTACTTTTAACTTTATATTTATAACTAGCTGTGCCCGCGACTTCGTCCGTGTGGAATAGTGATTTTGAGCAGCATTTTTTGGATATATCTTTTGGTTTGTTTTGAATTATAAACATCTTCGTTTAGGTGAATAAGAAAAATCTTTACAGTAAATGCTTTTCTATCTACGATATTAGACGTATAGCCATCGCGGATCAAAGCCATACAGGCTGCTAGGATTACTTACACGTGGCAAATCCACATAAAGCTGACCTTGCGAAAAACAGTTAATATTTAGATCCACACTCATTAATTGTCATCGCGAAACATAGGCTCACTGGAAACTGAACTCGTTTAAAACTAAACGGGAAATTGTTTGGAATGAAAGGAATCCGAGGAATAAAAACGCTATAAGTTTTTTTTTTTATATTAGCCTGCCAAAGTGCCTCTACTCTGGCTGATGGTAAGCAGTCAGTGGAATTTAGAAGTAGTGGACACCATTCCAAAAGCCAAAGTACTGGTATGGTGGCCGCCACTATGGCGGCTTAGTGAGATGCTTCTTCACGCCTCGCTTAAAAGTCCCAGGATGAAAGTTAGGTGGGAACACATGCGCTGGTAAAGAGTTCCAGGCTTTAATTGAGCGACAAAAGTATAAAGTGCTGAACCGTTTGGTTCGAGACCCTTTAGATTGCACTGTGAAAGGGTAGCACTTCAGTCCCGCACGTGTCGTTCTGGGTAAAAAGGGAGAGGGTAGAATTAATTTAAAGAGCTGTTGAGAAGACTCTCTGTGGTAAAGGCGATAGAAGACGGCCGTTGAGGAGGCGATGTCTTTTCGCAGCTGTAAAGGCTCAAGGGTCTTAGGCCTCCGGGCTTCCATGATACGGACTGCTCGCAAAAGGCCCCCGTACCGTCTCGAAAATGGTTGCCGGGTCCCACTATCCGGTCACCAACCTGCACGACGAACCACTCCGAGATTATGCGCAACCTGGTGGGGCAGTCTCTTTTTTTTTTGGTTAGGTCTAATTGGGCCCTTGTACAATGCCGCGGGCGGCCAGCGGCACCACCGTTTATACGGGTCTCCCTGGCCGGCGGGTTGACCCACACCACCCACACAATGACTCCGCGGATATTCAGCTGGTCCCACACATGCTGCGAGGTTTGTCATCTCTGCATCAGTTGGGCCTCCGGCTCTCGCGCTTACCGAACGAAACGCAATAATATGGATACTATTACTCTTACGTCGAAAACTATGAGAGGGTAGTACATCCCTGGTCGATCCGACCCATTCATGTTGAAACCAGCGTAAATCGACTACTACTATTTCGTAATTCACTTCAATTCCGCCTATTCGTTTTTCAATAGACATTTTTATATTGTTTTATTACTGTTTTGCATACTATTTCTAATCTCATCATCATCACCATTCGTACAAACCCTCTTTCACCTACCTAAAGATATCCCCCGTAAAACAACATACAATACACAAAGACAAATTTTCACTGCAATAACTTTCCCCTTCCCCTCCCCTCCCCTTCCTTCCCCTCCCGTCTCCCTCCCATCTCCCTCACTTTCCCTCACTTCCCACTCACTCACCACCACTTCTGACTCCTCACTTTCCCTCACTTCCCTCACACTTGTCCTTCACTTGCCCCTCACTTGCCCTTCACTGCCTCCTCACACCCCCTAAGTTCCCTCTTCCTTTTTTATTTTTACACAACGCCATCTAGACCCAAAGTAAGCATATTATATGCTTGTATTATGGGTTCTAGAATACGGATAAACATACTTAAATACTTTTATTTTTGTAAATAGATACATATTATACATATAAACACCCAGACCAATGCAAATAGACATGTTCATGCTACAAATATTTGCACTGAGCGGAAATCGAACCCGCGACCTCACAGTCCATACACAGTACCACCGAAATACAGAGGCAGTCGATTTCCCCCTGACTTTCCCCTCCCTTTCCCCTCACTTTTCCCTTCCTTTCCTCTTCCTCCCCCTCCCTTCCCCCTCCCTCCAAATTTCAAGTCGCCAACTTCAAAAGCAAAGATCTTTCCATACAATATTTCATCCCTTATTTCACTCCTATAAATCCACCCCAGTAAAAAAAAAATTATAAGCGTATTTTTTATTTAAATAAAAGTATTCCAAAACAACATTTCAAAGCTGTAACTTAAAAAATGAAGACGTTTCATACAATCTATTTCATCCCTTTTCATACACTTGAGGGTTGAATTTTTAATAACCCTTTCTGTGTACACTTCTAGACATTAAGACAAACACACCCTCCAAATTTCAAGTCGCTACGACCAGCGGTTTAGGCTTTACGTTGTCTGTCAGTCAGTCAGTCAGTCAGGACAAAGCCTTTTATAATATGTATGGATGGATGGATTAGACGTATAGCCATCAGGGATCAAAGCATACAGGCTGCTAGTAATGCTAACACGTGATAGAGCCACATAAAGCTGACCGAAAAACAGCTAATACTTAGATCCACACCCACAACTTTTAGTGTCTTACCTTTACTTTAATTACTTAATTAATTAATTACTTTAATTAGTCATCGCAAAACATAGGCTCACTGGAAACTGGACTCGTTTAAAACTAAATGAAAGACTGTTTAGAATGACAGGAATCCGAGGAATAAAAACACTATCAGCTATTCCGCAACCTGTTAAAATATCTGCTTCTATAAGATTTCGTAGTAAATTAACGAATGTTCGATGTGATTCTTTAAATTGGCATAACTTTTTTATTTATGAACCGATTGACATGAAACAAACACTAAATGTTAAGTGAAGCTTACCACAATATATTAGTGAAAACCATATTTAAATCGGATAAGCCGTTTCTGAGATTAGCGTGCACAAACGCACAGACAAACAGACAAACAGACAAACAGACATATAGACAAACAGACAAACAGACAAAAATTTTAAAAATCATTGTTTTGGGTTCTATTTGCGTTGATATAGGCCCCAATAGTATTTTTTCTCATATATCTTCCATGTACAGACAGCGATCGGTTACATTTTTATTATATGTATAGATGTACCTACTTTTAATATATATCTATATCTATACATATAATAAAAATGTAACCGGTCGCTGTCTGTACATGGAAGATATATATGAGAAAAATATTATTGGGACCTTTATAAACGCAAATAGAACCCAAAACAATGATTGTTAAAATTTTTGTCTGTTTGTCTGTTTGTCTGTTTGTCTGTGCGTTTGTTCACGCTAATCTCAAAAACGGCTTATCCGATTTAAATATGGTTTTCACTGACACATTGTGGTAAGCTTCACTTAACATTTAGTGTTTGTTTCATGTCAATCGGTTCATAAATAAAAAAGTTATGCCAATTTAAAGAATCACATCGAACATTCGTTAATTTACTACGAAATCTTATAGAAGCAGAGATTTTAACAGGTTGCGGAATAGCTGATAGTGTTTTTATTCCTATCTAAACAATATTTTGTTTAGTTTTAAACGAGTCCAGTTTCCAGTGAGCCTATGTTTTGCGATGACTAATTAATAAAGCCCAAGGTAAGACACTAAAAGTTGTGGGTGTGGATCTAAATATTAGCTGTTTTTCGCACGGTCAGCTTTAAGTGGCTCTATCACGTGTTAGCATTCCTAGCAGCCTGTATGCTTTGATCCCTGATGGCTATACGTCTAATCCATACATCCATACATATTATAAAAGGCTTTGTCCTGACTGACTGACTGACAGACTGACAGACAACGTACAGCCTAAACCGCTGGTCGTAGCGACTTGAAATTTGGAGGGTGTGTTTGTATTAATGTCTAGAAGTGTACTAAGAAAGGGTTTTTAAAAATTCAACCCTTAAGTGTATGAAAAGGGATGAAAACGATTGTATGAAACGTCTTCATTTTTTAACTTACAGCTTTAAAATTTTGTTTTGGAATATTTTATTTAAATAAAAAATACTCTCAAATTTTTTTTTAACGGGTGGATTTATATGGGTGAAATAAGGGATGAAATATTGTATAAAAAGATGTTTGCTGTTGAAGTTGGCGACTTGAATATTGGAGGGAGGGGGAAGGGTGGGGGGGGAAGAGGAAAGGAAAGGAGAAGTGAGCAGAAAGTGCGGGGGTAGTGAGGGGGAAGTCAGGGCAAAGGGAGGGGAAAGTCAGGGGAGAAATCGACTGCCTCTGTATTTCGGTGGTGCCGTGTATGGACTGCCACGCAGAGTTTGCGGGTTCGATTCCCGCTCAGTGCAAATGTTTGTAGCATGAACATGTCTATTTGCATGGTCTGGGTGTTTCTATGTATAATATGTATGTATTTACAAAAATAAAAGTATTTAAGTATGTTTATCTGTATACTAGAACCCATAATACAAGCATATAATATGCTTACTTTGGGACTAGAGAGCGTTGTGTAAAAAAAAAAAAGAAAAAGGGAACTCATGGGGATGTGAGGAGGCAGCAAGTGAGGGGCAAGTGAAGGCCAAGTGAGAGGTAAGTGAGGGGAAAGTGAGGGGGACGTAAGGGAAAGTGAGGGAAGTGAGGAGTCAGTGAGTGGTAAGTGAGGGGTGAGTGAGTGGGAAGTGAGGGAAAGTGAGGGGAAGTGTGGGGAAAGCGAGGGAGATGGGAGGGAGACGGGAGGGGAGGGGAGGAGAAGGGGGAAAAAGGGGAGAGGAAATTAGGGAAAGGGGAAAGTTATTGTAGTGAAAATTTGCCTTTGTGTATTGTATATTGTTTTACGGGAGATATCTTTAGGTTAGAGAGTTAGATTAAAAATAGTATGCATATAAGTTTGATCTTGTTTGTTGGAAACACGTTTCGACATCGTATTTAAACAATATAAAAATGTCCATTGGAGAAACTATATTCATGCGAGCGAAGCCGCGGGCAGAAGCTATACATATATAAAAACGAAAGGTCACTCACTCACTCACTCATTACGAAATCTCAGAAACTACAAGTGCTAGGAGTTTCAAACTTTGGAAATAGGTGCTCTCAAAGACGGGATTTTGCGAAATTCATTTCCCTGGAGTATAAAGGGGAATAAAATTTGTATAAAGCTTCTATAATTTTTAAACGGGAGTTTTGATAATTCGATTTCCAAACTAGGAACTTCTTATTAAGTGGGAAAATAGGAGTGGCAAGTTTCGTTAAATATCGCAATATTTCGTCTGTTTTAGTGGTAGCGGGTGAATAGATTTAAATCGGATTCGCCTTAGAGACGGATTATACTGATATTTATTACTAATACAATGTACGATTGCCGTAAGATTAGGTAAGAAATATTCTCATACAGGCACACATCTGAACTTTCACGCGAACGAAGTCGCAGGCAACAGCTAGTAAATTGTAAGTTGCAAACTTATTTCATATTGCAAGTGATGCGCGTAAAGATAATTTTGCACGCTCACCGGAATGGAAAAGAGAAAATGCCACTTAGCAATTTTGACCTTTTGCTAATTAGTCTAAAATGAAAATGGCTGAGCAGAATATTTATTAGCAACGGTGGTAAACGAGTTTTCGGCACATCAAAGAACAATATCTCAAAACTTGAGTCTCGGAAGCATCAACAGCAGAGTTGGCTGTACTGTCTTCGCATTCTATTTGATTATAGAAAATAGGGTATAGAATGATTTTACTATGATCGATGGAATAGAGCTTAAAATATTCAAATCTAAAACGAACAAAAGTGAAGGACGATGGTAAAATGGTATGGATCTAATAATAGTTTGATCTTGTTTGTTGGAAACACGTTTCGACATCGTTTTAGAGTAACTGTTTTTGCTACTGTCACCGCAAATTTTGTAAGGTAACAATAATCTACTGCATTGAGGATATTTCATAACGAAGCTAAGGTGATATACATTTTATCTGGCCTTCAAGCCTCATGTTTCCTGTTAACTACGGTGCTCTATCACTTTACGAAGTAATAATAACCTCTGATCTAATTAGTAAGCGAAGCTTGCGAACTATCCATCCTACATTGCATGCTTGAGTTACTTGATAAATTCAAGCTACATATAAATAGAATACACAGTTCAGATAACCTATACATATAAATATTTAGAAGTTTAATCTTCCGGATAGAAAAAATATTAATTATAGGAAATGCAATAAAGGTTGCATTACGAAAGACTAAAGATTTAATTTGACCCTTACAATTATTACGTTAGTTGTTAAATAAACTTAATTGGGAAATCATGGCATGGTGTTTTATTAATTAGCCTTGAACCAAACAACACACCTAGGTCTAAAACGAAACAGAATATTCGGATTTTCTATCGGCATTTAATAAAACCAAGTAGTAATTATCGTTTCGTTAATTAACCTTAACGCCTGCGCCTATAAGATTAATATGACGTCAAATTTCTAGAAACGGGTTTAAGACTTGGAGAACTGAGTTTTACAACCAAGTCAATGAAGAAAAAAGTCATTCTTGTTATTAAAGAGTTACCAGGGAAGACGTTATATTCGGTCGCTACCCGTGCACCCACTGGCTTCTCCTACTGATGGACGCATAAATTTTAAAATTTTTAAAAAACACATAATTTATTCATGCTTGTTGTACCTACTCCAAATGTCCTATTTAAATAATTACCTACTTACAAGTTAAAATTTCGAAAGCAATTTAAAATATTTAAATAATTTATGATTTAATGGGTTACGATTAATTTAAATAATATTGACTTTTACCATCGTATTCACCGACTGAGTCGTACTTTTCTCTCTTGCTCCATTTTTTTATTTTCGTTCCAATGACATATTGCTATTACGTTATTGTTATTAGGTGTTTTTTTTTTAATTTTCTAGCAACAATTTCGCAAGGCATATTTCGAGCCAAGCGAGGGATCCTATCCCAATACATCGATAATACCTGCTTTACTTTACTCATATTTATATTTACTGGGAGATTTCGAAATGTAATATAATTAATTGGTCTCCATATGGGATTTAGCCACAAAAAGGATCTAAATAACTAGATATTCTTACCTCTCTGAACGGGATCTTATACGTTGACAGTATAATTACACATTTTAAGATAGGAGTTACCTTTGTATTCTTCTAGAGTAGGTACAACTTTTCTATATATTACCGTCATCTATGTTGTTGCAAACGAGAATATACTTATAACATTTTCCCTCGTAACTAGTTGAGCTGCAAGAATGTTTTCTTCTTACTAAATAACATCATACAAAAATCCAGTTATGCGGGCGTCGGCCAAAAGGGCGGAATGTTTTATTAAAGCCTTTGGTCGTGTTTCAAAATTTTAATATACTTACTACATATAATGAACAAGCGTTGCAAAGCTATTCAACTTACTTACGTCGATAAAAGCATCGTAAGAAAACCTGAATTATGAAAATATACAAATTTAAAGTCTGGAATTGCTAATCCGACTTGAGAAATGCCTTCTCTGTAAGATGCGGCGTTTACTCTGCAGCAAAATAATGCAAACAGAGTTCATTCTATTCCCATAGCAGAGTCTCTGCAATCTATAAAGAGCTGGGATGACTAAGCGTTGATAATATTGAATTCTGATTAAGGATACAGAAGATAATCGGTGTCTTAAAAATGCAAAATCTATATATATAAAAATTAATCCCTATTTCCCTTGGTCATGGCATCACGCGTGAACGGCTAGATCAATTTCGTTAATTATTTTTTTGTTGTGTTTGTTATTGTCAGGAGAAGGTTCTTATGAAAGAAAAACTAAGAAAATTGCGCGGTGATTTAAAAAGTTTAAGAATACTTAACCACCATATAAAATTTAAACCGCGTAACCGATTTCGGTGAAAATTGGTATGTAGATAATTTGATTTCGGGACATAGGCTACTTTTATCCCGAAAATCGCTCTGATTCCCGAGTTACTTACATTAATTAAACACATAGCAATTTTCTCGCGGGCGAAGCCGCAGAGCGCAGCTAGTTAAATATAAAAACAGTTTCTCTTCTAATTGAACTAAGTAAATAAATTACAGTTTCTGCTGAAAATATATTTTTGGTAGGACATTATTTATTAAAATGGTAGGTTTAATATACATTTCTTTTGTTAGCAACCCTATTGTATAAGCGACTTGCTACCTACCTACGTACGATATCGTGGCCTGATGAGTATTTTATGACTTTCCGTTCGATAGGCCGTACTAACCGATGCTTAATTCTACGACACGCCTACAACCCACTGGGTAGGTATATAGGTACGTCAACCACTTAAGGACCTACGTGTTTGACGTCACGGCGGAAATGAAAGTTGGAATATATAGTTTCCTATTTAATTTGCTATCGTATGTAATTAGTAAATGTTAGCCACTAAGTACTACATCATGTTAGCTAATATGAAACATGCAGTACTTACAACATACTTATTACTATTTTAGAAAATTTAACTATTTTAGTAAATTTTTCTATTCCTAGTTTTTCTTTTTTAGGGTGCCGTACCCATAGGGTAAAACGGGACGGCTGTCTGTCTTTCTGCCCTTCCGTCACCAGGCTGTATCTCATGAACCATGATAGTCAGACAGTTGAAATTTTCACAGATGATGTATTTCTGTTGCCGCTAAATATTCACAGAATATTTAACATAAAACATATTCACTATAAAAATAAATAATTAAATTAAAACAAATATTTAAGGGGTGCTCACACTCACCGCTCACCTTATCGTGCGAGTCCTTCTCGCACTTGGCCGGTTTTTTTATATTAGAATCGACTTTTAACCTAACCAACCAGTTGTGACTGACTGCTTTCTGTTCCACCCAATTACCTGACAAGACTGTTACTAGGTGGTTGTTAGACTCCTTCCTAGGTTATCTTCTTATTAGAGCCCATAAAATAATGTGCATTAAAACTCGGTCATCCATCCATGGACCTACTACCTACAACTATTGTGTATAGCTTTGCAGATCTGTTAATGATCTGTCAAAACATATACATTTTACTAAGCTAAGTGGACCCAGATCAATTTTGTTTTGTTTTATATTTATGGTAGTTGATCTACACTGATTTCAGAACTACTTACAGAACTTTCGTACTATTGTTTCGTTCGGTGAGTGAGAGTGCCGGAGGTCTAATTTCCCCCTTTTCCTTTTTCCTCACCTCCTTCAATCCTTTCACCTACCCCACTCCCTTCACGGTAGGCAGTGGCTTCGCGGAGTCCCTGGCATTGCAGAAGCAATGCTAGAGACTCTGAGTCGCCCATGAGCGATAGTTACCAATTACCATCACGTGGACTGTTTGCCCGTCTGCCACTGCCGGCAATAAAAAAAAATAAGTTAAGTACTCATTTGTTTTGTAGAATCATCAAATCTATAATGTTTTTGTAAATGTGTACCTCATGATACTTGGTATGGAGTGAAGAGTGAACAGACACTGGATGGTAAAGCAAGTAAGATTAAAGTCAATAAATTTGATTTATTTTCTACTTACCTCTTTTCATTACTTTTTGCAATATAAATGCTGTTAAATTCAAACAGAAAATACTTGTTCTTATTAATTAGTAGAATTTTTGAGGAACAAAAAGGCTCTAACTCAGCTTTTTCTTCTTTAAAGAGGAAATCACAATCTATACTACCTATTATATAGAAGAGTTTGTTTGTTCATGGTTTATTCAAATATCACTAATATGGAGTAAGATTGGAAAAATTCACATTATTAGTAGTGGAAGCATTTTATCCTATAGAAAGCAAATCCCTTGTAAAATAACATCACAATAATACTTAATTAAAAGTAAAATTGTTTATGCTAAAACAATTGTGCAGGGTGTTACTTAGTAATATGCTTCTTTGTCCTTATTTAAACCACTTGGTCCATTGTGCATACATTGGTTAAATTGCTGCGTCTAACCAAACTAGATGCACAATGGGATGACAACCTCTGTGGTTACTGTGTATGGACTGTCATACAGAGGTGGCAGATTCACTCCCGCTCAGTGCAAATATTTGTGTATATGAACATGGCTATTTGCATTCGTCTGGGTGTTTCTATGCATAAAATATATGCATTTACAAAAAAAAAGAGTATGTTTATCTGCATTCTATAACCCATATCATAGCTAGCTATTAATACATGCTTACTTTGGACCTAGATGGCGTTGTGTGGTTGTTGTGGTATTATTATTATTATTTAAATGGAAAGTATGAAAAATTCATATCTTATTCATCTTAACTAATACAGAATAGGACATTAGGCTAACTGCCAATATTTGACAGCTTCATATTTATAGTTGGCTTACATCCATTTGTAGCCATGCTAACATGACTAAACTAAATGTATATTAGCCACAGTATGTACCCTGTATTATGATATATTTAATAAATATTTGAACCCAACAATTCTATCCTATTTTGAATTATTTACTTACTTATACAAAATTTTACAACTAATACTTATATATTTTTTTATCCTGCTACTACAGTAAGTACTGCAAAAACAGAATAATTTGTTTATTTTTAAAATTCATGTAAACAGATACTTGGCTAAATAATATAGGTATTATGTTAATATAGGTAATTACATCACTCTCCTTTTCTATTTTTTAATAAATGCTTTAACTGCACTTAAAACTTATCACGTAAAACTCAGCGAACATACTTAAATTAAAATTAATAAATTATTATACTACTTACAAATTATATAATTATATAATTGATATTTAATATTAAAATTCAAATATAATTTACAATTTAAAACAGTTTTCTAAACTAACAAGAGTCTGGTAAGAATAATTATTATTGTTCGTATTTTGTTTTTATGTAGCTTGGGTACGCATTGCTACAAGCGCTACTAAAGCATGACCTGTAATTTGACACCCCGTGCTAGAGGGATATCATAAAGATACGATAACTTGCTAATGATAGATATGTACGTACTTACCTATCATATAACGTAGGTAACGTGTTGAAGGTATCCTTAATTGATGAATTATATAAGATTACTTCGTACGTGCAGTTTATTATATAAATGTTCTTAGAGCCTTTGGTAAACACACAAGGTGGTGATAAGCTCTTAACTTATATCTAAACTAAAACTTATCACTCGCGTTTACGGAACTACTTCGTTTTTTACACCCGATAAACAGATTTAACTTAAGTCAGATAATTCGATTTAGATTACATTTAATTAACCGTTTTAAATAATTACACAGGAATTTGCGTATTCAAATGAAAGCTTTATGATCCTAAAAAAGCTTGGCTGAATTAAAGAACTCAGCCAGCCAACCGATTGCCCTTCTCGTCCGCCGAGATTTACAGTCAAGTATTTTTCAAATTGACAGCAGGACAGAGCACACTGAAGTACAGGGAAAAAGAAATAGCACTATTTTTCATGCTGTAAATCGGCTGAACTGCTCCACTGCAGAGCAAATTGAAGTCAAATTGACATTTTATTGACATCTAAGATTGCCACTTTGACGAAGACATTTTTTTACTATAGTTTTGCCCTCAGAACAAGTACTTTTGCCAAACTGTACTACGAACTACGAGCAAAAGATCAAATTTAAATATTAATATTATTTTAAATATAAAAATGAATGAACCATTAATTATTATTGAATGTTCATTGTGTTTTATGGTAAGAAAATAATTCGACAAAAATCTCCCTGATGTGTTCATAAAAATTTTAATGCTTGTTGTGTTGTTTATTTATCTACCTTAGCACAAACTATGAATACTAAAAAGCTCGTCATTGCTTGACTATTTTTTTTTGCCAAATCTATGTTGAAAGTTGTATGAAATCGAAATACTTATTAGAAAAGCTATTATTAATACTTTGTTTATCTACGATACGTTTAAAATCTAGGATAACAAGAAACTTAGTTATAAATGCTCAAAGTGCTTTGTAATACAGTTAGGTCTTCTTTATTTTACAACAAATATAAAAAAAGATAAAGTACATTTTAAAAAGTGCAACTTAAAAGATATATAATTTTATTATTAAAATTGATGTTAAGTTTTTCACAAAATTGTGTGTAATGGAATGTCCGTCCAAGCCATGGACGATGCACAGACTAAAAAGTTGGACGATGGACGTAGAAAGTCTCAGAACAAGGACTTTAGTACTTGTTCTGAGTAGAAAGTAGTAATAGGTAATACTAGACTGCAAGAACGTGTCGCACAAAGGGACAGATAATGGAAATATCAGGGTTTCACTCCTTAAAATAATTTTACTTACCCTGATAGGTAGTAAATTTGTCGTACATACCTGTATTATTTATAATTTATTTTTAGACTCGCTAGCTACCGTATGTTTTATGTAGGTATGATAAATAGCATATTATGTACTTACGGATGTGTATTTATCTCAAATTTATGACAAAATAATATATTGTTATACTACATACTAATATTATAATTGGATATATTTTACCACTTAGCGCCTAAACGGCTAAACCTTAGAGCATTAAACCAATTAAGGTTTAATGCTCTAAGGGCTAAACCGATAACTGAACGGTAACGAACCGCTAACTGAACGATAACGAACCGATAATTAACTATACCAGTTTAATACTAATAAGTAGGTAATGAGTATTTAATATTACCGAAATATGTGAGATCTTTTCTCCAAAAATATATTCAATACCAAAGCAAATAGGTTAGAAATTAATTTTCATATGAAATTTATCTAAATGTTAAAACTTTTTACTAAACACAATGTTTTCATTTATAAGATGAAAGTTTTTTTTTTTTTTTTTTATACGACTAAGGTGACAAACAAGCATACGGCCCGCCTGATGGTAAGCAGTTACCGTAGCCTATGGACGCTTGCAACACCAGGAGCATCACTAGCGCGTTGTCGACCCTGTTAAAAACCTTTTAACTCCTTTCTTGAAGAACTCCATGTTGTAGTCTCTCGGGAAAACCTCGACGGGGAGCTCATTCCACAACCTTATCGTACGAGGGAGAAAGTTTCTCTGAAACCTCACTGTACGGGACCTAAGAGGTTCTAAGGTGTGAGGATAAACTCCCAGCGGATGGCGGGAGGTGCGATGATAAAAAGTAACCGTTGGCACCATCCTAAACAATTCCTCAGAACACAGCCCATTATACAGGTGATAGAATACACATAAGGAGGCAACCCGGCCCGCCCGTGTAATACGTATCCCCAGTGCTGTCGTCTGCATAGCAATGAACATTGTCGATGGACAATATATCATTGATATGCAGCAAAAACAGCGTCGGGGATAGCACGGAGCCTTGCGGGACGCCAGCATTTATGACCAGGCTATCCGAGCAACAACCGTCGACTACAGCTCTTATGCTTCTGCCGGTCAAAAAGCTGGCAACCCATTGGCACAACCCCTCGGGGAGTCCGTAAGATGGTAACTTCGACAGAAGGCTCCGGTGCCAGACACTATCGAACGCCTTCGCTATATCCAGGCTAGTAGCCAGTGCCTCTCCTTGACTCTCGATGGCTAACGCCCAGCGGTGCGTGAGATACACTAGAAGATCACCAGTTGAGCGATTACGGCGAAAGCCGTACTGACGATCGCTAACCAGATCGTGATTCTCTAGGTATCCCAAAAGCCGCTTATTGATAATGCGCTCCATCACTTTTGAGAGAAGGGAGGTTATAGCAATAGGCCTATAATTCAATGGGTCTGAACTATCGCCCTTTTTGGGCACCGGATGTTTGCTAGTTTGGCAAATAGCGTTCTATAGTCTCTCCTTACCCTAGTAATGGGAGACAGGCGTGAAGTTATGAATGTAAATAAAGGTTACCATAATTTAATTTGACTGAAGACTGTTTTATTTTATTTGGTGCGTAACAAATAAAAATTAAACAGTCTAACTAACATTCGTAAAATGTAAGGACAATTCCGGTAGTTTCTATTCACCGTCACTTTTGCGTCCCAAAACACTTCAACGGACCATGATTTATCACCTCTTTCTAATAAATAACAAACCAAATGAACATCGAAAAAACAAAAGACTACAGGAAAGTGCTCATACATCGATAGTGCTTGTAAAAAATAAAAATAAGGATTGCTAACTGCATTTCAAGAACTTATAGAAAAATAAAATAATTATATTACACTGGCTGGCACTGAATTATTAAAATACAAGTGTTATTGTACTAAGTTTTTAAATTTAATTTTATTATCAAAAATATTTTTGAGACTCGCATGATGAAAGAAAGAGACACATAGCCTCGGTGGTCGATATCCCTCTCGGCCCGGAATTGCCTCTGTGTATGCAACGAAAAATGTACTTTAACAACTGGTAATACAGTTAATTTAAAAATACAAATAAAAAAATTCTGGTTCTTTGGTCTTCTTCTTCTCCTTTTTTTGGCAACAGAGCCGACGAGGCTCTTTGGTCAAGTTGACCGTGACGAAATGAGTGACAAAATGAATGATAAATGACACTTTGTTGAAATTTGACATGACAGCACTTGGCAAGTCGAAAGCTATTTGATTTGAGTTGAGGTTATTTTAAAATTTTATTGAATCGGTAGCGTTTAACTACAATTTGACTTACATTATTTAGCATCCTGTATTTAGTAACAAAATATGGATACTGTCGTTAAAAGTATGTTGGAAGAAGATGAAGAAGAAAAGCAGGTTAATGGTTTTATACTTACACTAGCTTTTCGCGGCTCGGTTTCACCCGCGTCTTTGCTTACTGCTCTGCTCCCGTCGTCAGTAGCGTGATGTTACATAGCCTATAACCTTCCTCGAGAACTGGGCTATCATACGCAAAAAGAATTTTTAAATCCGACTGGTAGTTCCAGAGATTAGCGCGTTCAAACAAACAAACTCTTCCGCTTTATATAATAGTATAGATAAATCTGTACTTAAATTGTTTACTTTGATATTTTTATCTAGCTCTTTTTAAAGGGAACCAGTAGGTACTTAGTTGAAATTTTTAGTCATTTTACTTAAAGATTATTTCTATTATTTCAGGGATTGGTAATATTTGGTAGGGATGTATCTAAAATACCATGCTTCAGGGAAAGTTTTCTATATGGTATTGCATCTGGAGTTGGTATTGGTATAGCAGCGTTCTTAAAAACTTCTAAGCCTATGTTATCCCAGCATATAGCAGTAGGTACATTTTCCCTTACTACAATGATTTATTGGTCATTCTGTAGGTATCAATGGTCAAAACAAAGGTTTGACGCACAACTATTACAGGATGCTCTTAAAGATAAAATTATGTATGAAGGTACTGCAGTTGAGAAGGAATTGGAGCAAAAAGGTATATTGAAATCAGCCTAATTATGTTAACATTGTATGATGTAAATATGAAATCAGTTCATTGTATAAAATTATAGAATTGTTGATTATAATGAAATTGAATTTTCAAATGTAATGTTACAAAATCAATAAATAGGTTTTGTTTTCTGGAAATCATTATGACTAACTCGGAGGATTTTTTTTTATAAATAGTAAGCTGGAACCTCTAAAATACTGTGAGGCATTAATAGAAATAAAATGGTGGCTTAAAATTCTTTAACATTGTTAATTACTCTATAAATTTAAGACTACTGTTCAGTGTGACTGTGATCTGCAATCTAGCACATGGTCTTTATTTTCATAGCTGTTTCATTTGTGTTTTAAATAATATCTTCTTACTGTAGACACAAATCAGCTTGCCACAGATGAGATTATGGCAAATTCTCTTGAGCGCATAAATATAATTTGTTAGCCTGTAAAATAAATAATTAAGAAAATAAAATAACTAAGTTGTTTTCAGTTACAAATAGACCATATTTTATTCTGTGTTACAGTGTTTTCTTCTTTTTAACAAACATTCATAAAATAAAACAATGTATGTAACAATTATTGTAATATCAATGTGACTTTATGAAGAATTTAATTTAAATTTTCTTTTATTTTCTGATGATCAGACTTTCAAAAGGTCAGCTTTTGTAACGGTTAGACTTTCAAAAGGTCAGCTTTTCAAATAGTCAGACTTTCAAATGGCCATGGCTTTGGTACAGTCATAAACATCATATTATTATCATGGTGCCATCCAACAATGACAAAAGTATCCAACTGACCCAGAAGAAGGGTAATGTTTGTATGATATATGAATCATGTTAATACTGGTAGAATATCAGAGTGAGTAAGAGGACATACCACTCATAGGTCGTTTTAAGAATAGGTCATACTGCTATATGGTTAATTTGCTTATAGGACCGTAATTAAATGCAATTCATAACATATTAATATCAGTAATAATAATGTCAGTTTTTAATGTAAATATTCTAACCATTTAAAAGGATTTTTTATTTGGCTGTACTCTGACCATTTAAAAGTCTGACTATTTGTAAAGCTGACATTTTAACCATCTAACCATTTGAAAAGCTGACCTTTTGAGAGTCGGACCATTTAAAAATCTGATCATCTGAAAATAGAGGAATTTAACCAACAAAGTTCAAACCTCTGTCGTCAAATAATGTTAAGTTATGTAGAAAGTGTATTTTAGGTAATTAGTTTAGTTAATAAATTGTTATTGTTATTACATATTTTTTTATTTTAAATATCTTATCCTCTACCAGAAAGAAAACCAACTGAATAATGGGCCTGGAACAATTGAATGTCTATCAAAATCTTAACTAATATTATAAAGAGAAAAGATTAAATTTTTTGTATGTTTGTTCGTTTTTCCGATTCAACTCAAGATTTATGTAACCGATTTTGTATATCTATATGATGCAGTACGTCATTATTGCTATGATATTTTCCGTAGGCGTTTGTTGTGAGACCGAAAGAAACTTGATACCGAAGCGAAGCGAGGGCGGACGTTATTTATTTAATTAAGTTTGTATTAATATACTCATGGGAGGAAGGAGCTACGGTTCAAGCCACCCCAAAGTCATCACTGTAACTTATCACTGGCTTCCACCCCTCCGTCGCTATCGGTTTATCTGACTTCAGAAGGCCGGCCGAGTTCACTCGAAAACTACTCTAAATACGCCAATAGCCAAGTCTCCACAAGTCCCCCCAAAATAAAATTCTGAATCCGCTACAGTCCATATGTAAAGCCCAAAGTAGGTAATTACACAACGTATACGTATTTGAGTGTAACTATCGGTCATAAACTCACAAGTGTGCTCAGTGGTTACACCAGTGTAACCATTGGTCAGCGGCGAAAACGCCTTCTCTCTCCAGCAGCATGCAGGCCCATAAACCTGCAAAATTTTTATATCTCCTGAAGTACCTAGTACTCTCTCATAGAAGATCGACGTAAGAGTAATTAGTATTCGTAATATTGCGTTTCGTTTGGTGAGTGAGAGCGCCAGAGGCCTAAATGATGTAGAGATGACGATCCTAGCAGCATGTGTGTGACCAGCTGAGTATCCGCGAAGTCATCGTGGTGGTTTGGATCGACCCGCCGGCCAAGGAGACCCGTAAGAACGGTGGTGTTGCCTGGCCGCCCGCAAAGTACGGAGGAGCCCAACTAGGCCTAGCCACCAAAAAAATTTAAATATAATTAGTAGATAAACAAACATTAGAATGCGCAACTAGGTATAGATACCGAAAACGGAGAGCATTCGATAATTTCACGACCTCTTAGATTTTTGCAATTTGCTTTACCTACCTATTAAAATTAAAATAATGGTTTTATAGAATTAAGTAAGTACTGTAAGGTCCACGCGTTACCGCATTTCTATAAAATCATAACTTTTACGAGTATAGGTAGGTACCGACTGCACGTAATGTGGGTTCTCTAATGAACGTTCGTTCTTGTACGCAGACTGTGATCATTCATTAGGAGTACCTAATGAATGATCATTGTATGTAGCTAGTGCAAAACTGCAAAGAGTAAAGAGCTAGTGTTACTATAGCCGTTCATTGTGACGGACGGACGGCGCGGCTGGGTGACATTCATTTTCATTTACAATATTAAACCGGTTATAAATTTCAAGGAATAACTCAGTGATCAACATTTACTCGTTATGGATATCGTAAACACCTTGATACCTAACGACGCACAGAAAATATTGATATTTTTTATCAACGGCAAGAAGGTATGTTTAATCAATTGTTTACAATTTTATTAGTCTTGTGCCTAGATGGGTAGGTAATTTCGTGTTAACGTAGTTTTCGGATTGTTATCATAAGTATGCAATAACTAGCTGCGTCCCACGGCTTCGCCTGCGCCTAAAATGTGTTTTGTCTCCCTCGGGAGCTAGATCGCTTTTTGGAATCGAAATCACTTCAACTGTTTAGGCGCTGAGTGGTAACAAACACACACACAAACTTACACATTCATTATATTAGCAGGATTGGTCTTAGTCCGTATCGTTTCGCTTTTCTATGTACCGTACCGTACCGTATCGTAACGAGACACTATTTTCGATTTTTAAGTGTTGATATGTAGGTATTTTTAGTTCTTTACTTATCTATAGATACCTACCTCAGTATATAAAGCGAAAGGTCACTCACTCACCCACTCATCACGAAGTCGCAGAAACTACAAGTGCAAGGAGTCTCAAATTTTGCATGGGGGTTCCTTTTAGGACATAGATTAGGTGCTCACTAAGACGAAATTTCGTGGAATTCATTCCACAAGGAAGACAAAGTTTGTATCAAAATTTTGATAGTAGGATCTCCAAACTACCTACTACAAAATAATCATTATTTAATTTTGAAGTACCTAAGTAATTGATATTTAGTTAAGTAATTATTTTTTTAACAAGCCTTAGGTACAAAGGGGTGATATAGAAGATGTAAGTTTGTAAGGGAAATCTTTTATTTTTACTATCGACTCCAAAGTACTCCACACTTATTTAACTACCTAATTAAAGGTAACTAGGTACCCTTTACTTAAATTAGTTAGGCATTTTTTTATATATTTAGAAACTACCCTTAGGTATTAAGTGGTAATATAGGGAGTCGCAAGTTTGTGTGAAATTTCGTCAGTTTTAGTGGTAGCGGGTAAATAGATTTACTTATATACAGACGGATTATACTTACTATTATTATTACTGATACAATGTACGATTGCCGTAAGTACAGGCAGGTAATATTCTCATACAGGCACACGTCTGAATTTTCACACGTACGAAGTCGCAGGCAACAGCTGGTAAATAAATAATGTTTGTACGTAAGGTAACTGCGCCAGTAAATAAGCAGTTACTTTAGGATCAATGAAGCAGTTCTGATGGTCTTTAGTAGTCTCATTAGTATAGGTATTCCAAGTAACGATCGTACTAGAGTTTTGATCGTTATAACTTTTAATTAAGTATCAAATATTATTGCAATAAAGGCAATTACAATGACAATTACTGTATTTATTTAGAAAAGAAAACGCTTTCGAAAACAAACCTATGAATACTAGGTATCAATTTAACGTCTGATTACCCGATACATATACTGCTACTAAAAGTGTAGATAGGTTCATACCTAGGTACGTAGGTATCTAAAAGAAAACATAGATAGGCATAAGTAGCTCGGAGCCTCGTAACCACTATTATTGAATAAGAAGTAGCCTATTTCGTTCACTACCAATCTGTTTTCCAGTTAAAAAAGAAAACGAAATGTAGATTCATTTCATACATTAGGTTTATCTTAGATCTTACTGACTTATGATAAAATAAAACTTTGCCTCCATCTGTATCATATTTCCGCGCCACGGTTTCACCCGCGTCTGTGCTTACTGCTCAGCTCCCGTCGCCAGTAGAGTGATGTTACATAGCCTTTAACCTACCCCAGCAACCGGGCTATCATACGCAAAAATAATAATTTAAATCCGAAAACAGTTTCAGAAAATAGCGCGTCCAAACAAACAAACAAACTCTTCCGCTTTATAATAGATTGTACCTACTATATTTTACCTTCGCCAATTTAACACAACGTGTTAAGAAGGCTATAGAGCGCAACAAGGGCCTAAAAGTGTTCGCACGAGTTCGGTCTGCCGGGCAGAGCTGACTGGTCAAGCTGAAGACTGGGGACGGCAGCATTATCACGTCTAAACCCGAGGTTTGGAGGTCGAGAGGTTCTACGGACAGTTATACACGACACTACATGCACCTGTAAGCTCCCTAGCATCACGACATTACACCGAAGACATCCAGGACATCAGCCTATGCGAGATTGGTATGCCACTCACAGAGCTCAAGAACAACAAAGCGCCGTGTGAGGACGGAATCACAGCCGAGCTACCTACTGAAGGCCGAAAATGCTGTCCTGAAAGCCCTTCTTCAGAGGCTCTTTAGTGCCGTCCTCCTCGAAGGCAAAACGCCACAGGCATGGCACAGGGATGTGGTGGAGCTGTTCTTCAAGTAAGGCGACAAAACTCTTCTGAAGAATTACAGGCCTATCTCACTTCTGAGTCACGTCTACAAGCTGTTATGGAAATTCATAACTAATCGTCTCGCAAACAGGTTTGACGAAATCCAGCCTCCGAATCCGAACAAGCCAGTTTCCGAAAAGGTTTTAGTACCATAGACCACACAGGTTATAACCTGTTGCAGCGTGTGTATGTGGTCTATGGTACTAAAACCTTTTATACGTAAGTCCGCAGAGTATAACCAGCCCCTATGCTTAGCGATTGTGGACTATGAGAAAGGCTTTGATTAGATCGAGACCTGGGCCGTGCTAAAGTCTCTCCGGTGCCATATTGACTATCGATACATCGAAGTGTTGAAGTGTTTGTATGAAAATGCCACCGTTCGTACGTACGAATTAATGGTCAGAGCTCAAGATCCATCCAGTTGCAGCGAGGATTACGACAGGGAGATGTTATAGTATCTCCACTGAAGATGCTGTGATAGACCTAACTAACACTGTGATTCAGAACAAAGATTGCAATAATAGATGTTTGAGCATATTTTTAGATCTCTCCAAAGCGTTTGACACGGTCTCTGTCCCAATCTTACTTGACAAAATGGAAAAGCTGGGCATACGAGGTACCACCCATAGTCTATTTAGAGATTACCTCACAAATAGAAGCCAAAGGGTAATAATCGGTGACCAGATGAGTGACGAGGTGTTGGTTTCCTATGGCGTCCCATAAGGGAGTATTTTAGGTCCCACACTCTTCCAGCTGTACGTAAATGACCTCTGTACAATGTCTTTGCCACATACTGAAATATTCACATACGCAGACGACACTGCCATTGTAGTGTGGGGCCCTAACTGGCCCATAGTGAAAGAGAGAGCCGAATACTCTCTTAGGCAAATCATGATCTGGCTGTCTTAAAAACTTACTGACGCTAAACTTAAAAAAACACTTTATGTCCCTTTCTCGCTGTCCAAGATCAATAACCCACCTAATGATTTTGTTATCACAGCTCACTCTTGTCTTTTAGGAAATAATTGTAACTGCCAAGAACTTACTAGAGTTGCAAACGCAAAATATCTTGGTGTCAGTGTTAAATTGATAGTCGCCTTAAGTGGGATATCCAGGTTGAAGCGGTAAAATCTAGAACCAGAAGGCTTATACATCTCTTCAAAACCCTGCGTGAAACGACTACCCAAGATAAATTAATATTGGTCTATCTTGCCCTTTATCAATCCATTATTCAATATTGCATTCCGGTCTGGGGAGGTGCTGCAAAAATGCAGCTACTCAAATTGGAAAGAGCACAAAGAGCTGTCCTGAAAGTAATGAATAAAAAACCCATCAGATACCCCACTGCACTACTTTATTCCGACAATAAAATCCTGACAGTAAGACAACTTTTTGTGCTCAGATCGATCTTAAAAAATCATCATAGTGTACCCCTCCCTGACCCGAAAAAACGTAGCAAGCAACCGGTTGGGCAAACAGCTTTTTTGGCAAATTTCCTGTTTAGGTATAACGCCTTCCTTGGCATCTTGCGTTTAAGGTAACTCGATCAAAAGGGAACAGGAAATAAATCATTGTAGGCCTTAATAGCCACGAGGTTAAAAAGAAAGCAACAAGCTGGCTACTCGAGCTAGATTACGAAGACACTGAAACTCTTCTAAAATTTGTAAAGTGACACGTTCACACACACACACTCACTCACACTTTTACACACATACACACACTTACACTTCTACACACACACACACACACACACACACGCATACTCACACACGCACACACACACACTCCTTGTATTATTGTAGTTCTTACATTTTGTATTAAGAACTAATTAAAAAAAAAACAAAAGAATAATATATGTTTAATAATTATGTTTCTAAGTTTATAACTTACCTTTATGTGCATTTATAATTCTTCTGTGTCAAGTTTTGACTGAGCACTGTTTTCCAAAACACAGGCCTCAGCCTAGTTTGGGAATCAGTACCAGTACCATATTGTAAACACTATTTGTGACAATAAACATTTATTATTATTATTATTATTATTATATCACCGAAACTGTTCACCGCTGCACTAGAGGACGTGCTGAAGCTTCTGACCTGGAATGAACTTGTCATCAACATAAACGGCGAGTACATCAATTAGCTTCGATTTGCTAACGATATCGTATTCATGGCTGTGACCGTGGAGGATCTCAGTGCTATGCTCGATGACCTCAGTAGAGTCTCGAAAGTTTTTGACCATTGTGTGTTGCCAGTGATGAGGATGACATACGGAGCAGAGATGTGGTCGCTAATTATGGGTCTTATCAGAAGACTCAAAGTCGCTCAGATGACTATGTTAGGCATCTCCCTACGCGATCGTTTGAGAAACAAAGAAATCCGCAGACGAACCTAAATGCCGTGGCTCTCAGAGTTGCTTCTCTGAAGTGGCAATGGGCAGGACACATAGCTCGCAGAACTGACGGCCGTTGAGGCAGAAAGGTTCTAGAGTGTACGACAAGGCCGGTAGCTTTATTAGTAATATTATCACATTTGAATTGTACCTAATCATTTAAATACCGTGGTCAATGGCCAGAGTCAGCTGTGCGTTGGGTGCATTGCTAAGTGGGTATGTTAGATGTAACACTGCATTCGTAGACTTTCTGCAAGCATTATGTAGCTAGGAACGACAAGTAGGTAAGCAGTCGTATTCTAGGAGGATTTCCTTTCATTCGGTCAAATAGATCAATATCTACCAGATATCTACGAATTTAAATGATGGACTGTGTAAATTTAGTTTAGAATGTAGTAAATATCTAGGTTTCTATCTTACTTAGGTATACAGTGCACTTAAGTATTAAATGTCTGGTTGCTAAACGTAACATGGCCTAATTTCACTTCGGTTAAGTAGGTATCAGTTACAGACTAAGACATCGGAGAACTGTTTTCTTTCACCGCAGAAAGGATAATATTACTTACACACAAAGTGCCTAATAGGTAGGTAGGTAGGTAGGTAGGTAATAGGTACCTACTACGTGGTACTGAGGTAGGTACTTATTTACACTTAGACATTTAGTTATTTCACTTATTTCAATGGCTGTGGGCCGCGTGTTTTGTTTTCAAAGAATAGGTACACAAACATGGTACGCTTATAGGTATCTACCTATTTTCGTTAAATTATTATGCTTATACTCATGCCCTTGGAAGGATTGAAAATCGGACGTAATATTAATTTATACCTACATTATGGTAAATGCACCAGTTCATCACTGTTCTATTTATAAGCAAATTGGCATTGAAAACTTCCATGTCGATATTTTCATAGTAAAAAAACTGTAAGCATTATGGTTACTTACTTTTTATACAGCTTTCACGTCATTCTAAAAAGTGTTCTGAAAACATTTTTAAAATATACCTCCAATTTAATGATAAAAATTGAAAACCACGAAAATATGACACTAAATTGGTTAGTTGCTTTTACGTCTCCTAACGTAATGTATAGACTATTGAACCTTCTTCAAGAATTGGGCTATCAAATGCAAAAAAAATATTAAAATCCGACTAGTAGTTCCAGTGAATAGTGCGTTTACTCTCAACCCAACAATCTCTTTCGCTTTATTATTATAAAATAGATGGAGTAGTAGCGTTGACGTACAGAACTCAGCAGAATCAAAACATTTTAGGAATTGAACATTCTGAACCTAAAAGAGTTAAATATTGTAGTCCTCCAGAAAAGCGGGTTACCGTACCTACCTATACAAACTCAGGTTTTAGATTGTGTTATTAATTGATGTCACTAGCGGGGAGGCTAAGGGGCTCAACAAACATATCTGAATCCTTCCGAAAAAAGTTATAAAATTTTATTGTTTACATTGATAAAAGCTACCCTGACGTAGTCAAACCCACAAACGAAAGTCCTGGTTTCGGTACTAGTTGCCTTTGAGCATTAGCGGTCATTATGAATTACAATAATTTGTTCTCCCTAATGAACAAAATAAAATATGAAATTAAATCAACCAAAAATTGTTACCTCTATGAATTTATGAAATTTCAGGTAATAGAGCCGGATCCTGATCCAGAATGGACATTACTTTGGTACCTTCGAAAGAAACTTTTACTCACCGGAACCAAGTATGGATGCGGAGAAGGCGGTTGTGGCGCGTGCACTGTTATGGTGTCCCAGTATTTGAGAAATAAAGATCACGTCAAGTATCCTTTTAAGATGAAATTATACAAAAAAATCAAGTCTGTAGTTTCTTGGTCTGTAAGGGCCTACTACTACATCTCTAGTCTCTAAACATAGTACTTACCTATAGCTAAAGTTCTCAGCTAACTTCTTGAAAACAACGCAATGGATTTTAAAAACGTTTTCTCTACTGCCTATTATTATAGCTTAGTATAATGTAGGTATAGTACCTACTCGTACATGAATTTATGATAATTTACTAGCTTCTCGCAGTGCGATTTCACCCGCTTCTTTGGTTACTGCTCTGCTCCCGTCGCCAGTAGCGTCACTTTGCATAGCCTATAATCTTCCTCAAGAACTAGGAAGAACTAATTTTTTTATTCCGACTGGTAGTTCCAGAGATTAGCAGCATTTGTTTCGAACAAACAAACAAGCAAACTCTTTCGCTTTATATAATACTATACTAAAAAAAAAGTATATAAGTATGTTTATCCGCATTCTAAAAACCCATATCATAAGCTATTAAATATGCTTACTTTGGGTCTAAGATGGCGTTGTGTGGTAATATGTGGTAGTTTAGTATAGATAGGTACTAGCGACCCGCCCGTTGCTTCGCAAGTGGGAAGGTAGTAATATCTTTTAACGACATGTTTCTAAATCGTTTGAATTCTCGGCTTTTTCTATTATCTATCCATATCTTTAATATGTTATATCGATATCTATAACATCACGCTACTGGCGACGGGAGCAGATCAGTAAGCAAATACGCGGGTGAAACCACGCCGCTGAAAGCAAGTACAAAATACAGCATTTTTGTTCTGCAAATACTAAAATATACGTATAATATAACTTAATATAAGATCTACAAGTAAACGGGGCCGTGAACTATTTATCTGAATTTGACCATGAACTCATTTCGCTATGTAAAATGCGAAATCATAAGACTGTTGATGGCTTTGAAGATAGTTTATAAAACTGTGTCTTGACCCTTATCAATAAATTACCAAAGTACGAGGTCGAGAACTCAAGTAGTTCGTTTCTTTAATGTTTATTCTTAGAAACACCAATACGGGAACTGGGGACACTTGATCCTCTGTTTTGTTTATGTAGTATCCTTATTTACTGGCGTATTTTAAACTTGTTTGTATTAGAGGACATGAAATTTTATTAGAATTCTTGTGAGGCATAAGACATGCAAACGGAATTTATTGCTGTATGTACCAAGTGTCTCCTACATAAGAGTGACTTGAACCTCCCTATGGATGACTACTGTAATTACTCAATTTTCAGGATTACGCAAAGTACATCGAAATTACATAATAATAATAATACTTTCATCTGAGTAATATGCTTCTTATAATCATCAGAGCGTTTGTTGGCTACCATGTCAAAAACTGTAATATCAGAACGAATTTGTAACAAATTATCAACAACTTCGAGTACCTTCTCGGCACAATGAACCTGGAAGAATAAGAACCACTTGCGCTGAGAGGCAGAGGGAATCAAGTCTCCCCTAATCAGTACTCGTTATGAAATTATGGTCTACAAAATATCTATTTAAGCTAAGCTATTTTTTGTGTTTAGATGGCGACGGCAACGATTATCAATTGAATTAAAATACTTAATTACTTCGAATAACTTGCACAAATAATTGAATAGGTACTTACACTAATTTAAAACTTGCGAAAAGAAGTGTACATGGTGCCAAACACAAAACCATCTGCCATTTCGAGAAATATAAAATTTGATAGATATCACTATTAAAAAGTTTTTGGATATCATAAACTAACTAACTAACTATCATAACTCCATCCTGACTGCGTGCGCCACACGATGGGACTCTGTACTGTTGGAACACTGGATAGGTTTACACGCGAGACCTAACTGAATTGTTAATTGTTAATTATTTATTGTACTTTTACTAACACTATAGGCTAAGAACATTGTTACTAACAAATATAATATGGGATGCCTGAAATAAATATTATTATTATTATTATTATATTATTATTATAAACAACAAGTGTAGTCAGTCTAAAACTATTCAAGGTTTTTAAAGTTTTAAAATAGCTTGTACCAAGTCTCCCATATGGATCAAGTGTCCCAGTTTTCCCTATTCTACTATTCATCATCAGATAATCAAAAAAAAAAGTAAAGCTGTTTTACTAGGACATTTTGATAGTTGTTAAGCACACTGTTATTAAACAGATATACTTGTCGTTCTTGACACTGCATTGTGCTAAACGATGTTAAAGACAAATTTTAATGCACAGAAAATTTATCTACTACCTACCTAATATCATTAAGAGTTTTAGGTAGGTATTATTTTACGTACATAAATAAATTTGTTCGCAATAAGTGACAGTAATTTAGATAAATACAAGATAAGTGTTTAGGTACCTAACTTCATATCGGACGCGTGAGCTAAGTAGGTAGTACCTAAAGTTATCAGTCTTCATTATAAATAACTTCAAAGCTAAGTGATAGGTGGGTATAAAAAAAAATAATAAGTAGGTAGTAAGTATCTACACATAACATAGCAGACATGACCAATAGGTACCTCGGTACAATCAATAAAAAATATGGAGTCACACTCATTAAAGTAATAAAATTTGGAAATGGTAGAAAAAAAACATGAAATTAATAAGTATAATGCAGTAAAGATCCACAAAATCATAATATAAGTTCGCTTCTTAGTACTGATAACGATTATTGCCTTTACTTATTCTTCATACACCAAAAGGCACATAGCAGTAAACGCATGCTTGATTCCTGTTTGTGCTATGCACGGATTAGCAGTCACTACTGTTGAGGGTATAGGCTCTACAGCAGATCGCTTACACCCGGTTCAAGAGAGAATAGCCAAGGCACATGGATCTCAGTGCGGCTTCTGCACTCCAGGAATTGTGATGTCGATGTATACGTTACTCAGAAATAATACAAAAATACAGTATTGCGACATAGAAGCTGCCTTACAGGGGAATCTTTGCAGATGTACTGGTTATAGACCCATCATAGAAGGTTTCAAAACTTTTATCGAGGGATGGGAGAGATATTATAACCACGAATCTGAAAATAGAACAAATGAATTATGTGCAATGGGTAAAGACTGTTGTCGAAATCAAGAGAAAGAAAGCCTTAATATATTGTATAATAAATCATCATTTCAGCCTTACAACTCGACACAAGAACCTATTTTTCCACCAGAAATAAAACTAGAGCCTAGATATAGTGAAGAATACTTGTATTTTAAGGGTAAAAATGTTACATGGATTAGGCCAAAAACACTTAATGATATGCTTTCAATAAAATCACTGTTGCCAATATCTAAAATTGTTGCTGGTAATACTGAAATTGGAGTAGAAACAAAGTTTAAGAAGAAGGTGTATCCGGTTCAACTGTACCCATCAATTATAACCGAGATGGCTCTTTGTTACGTCACCAATGATGGAGTAGTAATAGGAGCTACTACTACTCTAAGCGAGTTGGCTTCATTTTTACAGGAACAAATTATTATTAATAGAGATAAAGCTAAAGTTTTCGAAGCTATAAAAAATATACTTCACTGGTTTGCTGGTGATCAAATTCGGAACGTAGCTTCACTGGTTGGGAATATAATAACAGCCAGTCCTATATCAGATATAAACCCTATACTGATGGCCAGTTCATCTGCGTTAAATGTTTATAGCAAAAATAAAGGACATACAAAAGTTGTGATCGATGAAACATTCTTCAAAGGATATAGAAATACAATTGTTCAAGACGACGAGGTGGTTGTGTCTATTAAAATGCCATTTACGAAAAATATACAATATTTTAAGGCGTATAAACAAGCAAGAAGAAAAGAAGATGATATATCCATAGTAACATCAGCGTTTAATGTAGTAGTGGACCCAATTACTAAAGTAGTATTAGAAGCAAAATTATGTTATGGCGGCATGGGTCCAACTACGATCAGTGCACAAAAAACATCAAAATTACTTGTAGGACAATATTGGTGTCAAAACATGTTAAATGTAGCATTTAACTCGCTATCAAATGAGTTACAATTAGATATGTCGGTGCCTGGAGGGATGGCTGATTACCGAAAGTCACTTTGCTTAAGTTTATTTTTTAGATTTTACTTGCATGTTTTGCAAAATGTACATGTGTCTAACGGTATTAAATTATTTAATGATAGAGATATAAGTGCAGTTGGAGAAATATCGCCATTAGAACCAGAAAGTTCACAGTATTATGAAATTAGAAACGAAAATAGAGCAGTTTCTGATGCAGTTGGTTTACCTATAACTCATTTATCAGCTTTCAAGCAAGCTACAGGCGAAGCTTTGTATTGTGATGATATAATGACAGTGTCCAACGAACTCTATTTAAAATTAATATTTAGCACACAAGCACACGCTAAAATAAAGTCAATAGATGCTAGTAAAGCTATTATTGTACCAGGCGTCGAAGCATTTTTATCAGCTGTCGACTTAGATGAAGAATGTAACAAAATGGGGCCTATAATAAAAGACGAAGAAATATTTACTAGCAAAATAGTAACTAGTCGCGCTTGTGTGATAGGAGCAATAGTAGCAACTTCAGAAGCTGTTGCCAGAAAAGCGAGAGATTTAGTGTTTGTTGATTACGAACCTTTAGAACCTGTAGTGGTCACTTTAGAGGACGCAATTTCGCAGCGTTCGTTCTTCAGCGGATATCCTCGAATACTACGTAAAGGTAATGCAGATGTATCAATTCAAACTTCAGACCACGTGGTCGAAGGTCATGTAAGAAATGGAGCTCAAGAACATTTTTATTTAGAAACAATGTCAGCCTATGCTATACGAAAAGAAGACGAACTAGAGATTATAGCTACTACACAAAGTCCCGAAGACATTGCAGTAAGTAATAGGTATTGTTCTTTTATACACCTAGTAGGCTGCTAAATCTACTCCCCTTTGCGTAAGCATTCAGTAAGACAAATGTCACTGTGTCAAATTTCGTAAAGAGTTCCAGATTTTAACTAAGCGAAATAAATATGAAATATCAAAGCGTTGAGAGATCGTTTAGATTTCACCGTGAATAAATGAGAATGTATTCCCGCAGGGCTTTGGATGAATTCAGAGAGTTCTTTAGAACACTCGTCCCGGTATTACCGAAAGATTGTATGACTTTACTGCCTTATAAAAATAATATAAATACGAGTAAAGTTATTTTTGATTTTGCAGCACATCGCTTCAAAAACACTTCGATTGCCCAATCATAAAGTTGTAGCAAAAGTAAAAAGAGTTGGAGGTGGGTTTGGTGGAAAGGAAACGAGGGCTGCTATTTTGGCTATACCTGTTGCTATTGCCGCGTATAAACTGAAGAAACCAGTTAGAGCAGTCTTGGACAGGGATGAAGATATGCAAGCCACTGGATATAGACATCCATGTTTAATCAAATATAAAGTTGGATTTAACGACAATGGTAAAATGAATGGAGCAAAGTTTGAAATATTCAGTAATGCTGGCAACTTTATGGATATATCTTGTTCGGTATGGTTTACAAAAAAATCTAACTTACGAAGTTTACTGTGAAATGTAGTTTATTGACACATATTTCTTTTACAGATGATAGAAAGAGCTCTAATGCACGTCGATAACTGCTATTTTATTCCAAATATTGAAGTAATTGCATATCTTTGCAAAACAAACATGCCTTCTAATACCGCATTTAGAGGTTTTGGAGCTCCTAAATCAATGTTAGCTGCGGAGACTATGATTAGGCATATCGCTTCAACTCTAAATAAATGTTATGAAGATATAGTCCAGGTTAATTTATATCGAGAAGGATCATTGACTCATTATAATCAGACGCTTACGTATTGTACTTTGTCGAGATGTTGGAATGAGTGTATCGAGACCTCTAATTATTGGAAGAGGAAGAAAGAAGTTGAAGAGTTTAATAGGTAAGCGGAGAAACGTAATGATTTTCTTGGCGTCTTCTTGTAGGTATAATTGTTTAACTTCGGCGGACTGATTGCACTTATGCAGTATACCTATATGTCCGCCACATTGTCTATACTTCGGTAGTGGGCTAAAGTGACGTTGGGTCATTTTCCCTTCCTCCTTCTACCAACTCAATTTTTTTTTTGTTAATTTATGTAATTCCCTTATCTTCTTACAGACAAAATAGATGGAAAAAGAAAGGCATTACACTGGTTCCCACGAAATATGGCATATCTTTCCAGACTGATATTCTAATGCAAGCAGGAGCGTTATTATTGGTATACAAAGATGGATCCGTCCTCCTGTCTATTGGTGGCATAGAAATGGGACAAGGACTATTTACTAAAATGGTACAAGTTGTTTCGAAAGCTCTTGACGTTGACTATACAAAAGTTCACATAAGCGAAATGTCTACGGACAAAGTACCAAATAGTTCTCCTACAGCAGGCAGTATTAGTTCAGATTTATACGGCATGGCAGTTTTGGAAGCGTGTGAGATATTAAAGAAAAGAATAGAACCATTTAAAATTAAAAATCCAAAGGCGAAATGGGAAGATTGGGTGATGGATGCTTATTTGGACAGGGTCCAGTTGTCAGCAACAGGTTTTTACGCTGCTCCGAAAATAGAGTACAGCTCTGAAACAAATTCTGGAAATCTTTACGAGTATTTCACTTATGGAGTGGCTTGTTCTGAGGTTATTATAGATTGTTTGACTGGCGATCATCAAGTATTAAGGACAGATATTGTAATGGATGTAGGAGAGAGTTTAAACCCAGCGATAGATATAGGACAAATTGAGGGTGCTTTTATGCAAGGCTATGGTTTTTATACGTTGGAGGAAATGTTATTTTCGAGTAACGGAGAAACTTTGTCACGTGGCCCGGGCACTTATAAGGTTCCTGGGTTTGGTGATATTCCAAAAGTATTTAATGTTTCTCTACTGAAAGGTGCACCTAATCCACGTGCGGTGTATTCGTCCAAGGTACTAATTTTCTTGTAAAATATTGTGCAAAAATAATATGTAGATACTTAGTACGAGTAAGAAGCTAATCAGTTTCTGTTTTTAGGCTGTGGGTGAACCTCCCTTATTTCTTGCCGCATCAGTATTCTTTGCTATAAAAGAGGCAATAAAGTCGGCTCGGTTAGACAGTGGTGTGTCGCCAGAGTTTTCAATGGATGTACCAGCGAGTTGTGCTCGCATTCGAATGTTATGTGAAGATCAAATTACTAAGCAGGTAAAGTTAGACTTTGAAAATAAAAAGTTGGTAGAAGATTTGATTATTTTCTAAGTCCTAGAATCTAATGGCGAGAACATTCATAAAGACGACTTGTACATCTACATAATAATATGTGGCACTGGGAATTATTTCTAAGAATAACGCAGTCTTCACAATGAAGAAAGAAATTCGTTACGTCTTTATCTTTTATTGATTTCAAGTGAAAGTACGTACTTACTACTTTTTATTGGTATCAGCATCTATGCTTGGGCCGCTGCCAAGGTCTACTATATTATTATGTAGAGCTTAAAACTTCACTTACTGCTGTACTGAACCACAATAGGTAAATAGTAACATTTGCCCGTCTGACACAGTCAAGGAGGATAATGTTTTTCGAGCATTGTAGCATGTATGCATGTATGTATAAGTATGTGTGTCTATTTCTTTGGCACGCTCTACAGCCTAAATTTAATAATGGATTTTAACGAATGAGGTGTCATTAGATTTGTATTGATTTTAGGAATGACATAGGATATATACATTTTTAATGTAGCGTCAGCACGTGAAAATAAATTGGTTTCTTTCTTTTCACTTTGTTTTAGGCAGGCAGGCTTTTTGTTTTTAATAATATATATTACTTGTTACAGGTCAAGCCTACAATAACGAACAAGGGAAAACCATGGAACGTTATTGCCTAATACCTTCGTAATACCTAAATATAAAAATATAATTTACACCATATGAAAAGATTAATTAAATATTCAAATAAATTGAAATATTGTGCAGTGTCATAAAAATATTTTATAGCTTTAAAGAAAACTAATTTTATTATATAGAAGTACCTTTTTACGCTATGGTTCTGTACTTACCTATTTATTGAGATTACCTACTCATAAGAGTATTTGTATATTTTGCCAAATACTCGCTCTGTAGTATATAGGCTCAGGAACGTCATTCAGAGTAACTTAACATAATATTGAAGCTAGTTTGTACTACTTTTTTTTATATCTGTTTTGGTTTGGGACTGTTATTGTTAATAACAATATATGTAAGTCTCATTGTAACTCAAGCTTAATACAACAACAAGGATCTTAATTCTAATCAGTTGTTATTATCTATTAAAATACATATTTAATTAGGTCTAATTAGTTTGTACTTATATAATTTATAGCACCGTCGACAATTTTGGAGTGCCTCAGGGTAGTTGGTTGGGTCCAATTCTTTTTTGTGCCAAAATATTGTTTAGAATTCATTATTCTATTGTACTGATTGAAATATTCTCAATTAAAATCTATAACAATGAATGTATTAAAATTATGTGTTGTATTTAAATAATTTCATTTAAAATATATTCTCTATAGAATGATTTTCTATCAGCTACATTGTGTATCTATATAAATTGTGTAACGATTTGCCAGGTATACACAGTATTTGGTACAGGTATTTGTAACATATAGTTGAAATCAGGTTACATAAAAATAACTCAAACTTATGAATGATAGATATTTCAACTTATACCTCTTACAGAGTAGACACACGATCTGATAAAGATGGCTAACAAAAGCTCAGGGTCGGTTAAGGTGGGGGATATCGGGGAGCAGCCTATGTTCAGCAATGGAAAGAAGACTGATGATGTATAAAAAAAGAACATCGTCCATTGATAGCGCATTAAATCTATAATTTGTCGATCAAACAGTAATGTATTTTTACTTTACTTTACTTGTATAGTTTTTTTATGGTAATAATTTAGTAGATCCTCGCTGGTTTTAATAAGCAAAATTGGCATGAATAAGCAAGATCGACCGGTAAAGTACTACTCTCTCATAGAAGATCGACCTAAGAATATTCGTTTTCATGCTAATGTGTTTTCCTCTGTGAGTAAGAGCGCCGGGCAGCCCAAATACGCACAATACACTGACCGCGTCAATGTCGTATAATTATCTTTATGTATCCATTTTAAGCAGTATATCTCTATATTAGGTAATAGAAGTATTTTAATTTCTAGTTTTATTACGTAAAAAATATCTATGGAGTTATGGTTCCTTATCTGAATTAGTCTCGTAAAGAAGTGTCTTAGTTTGTTTGGTCCAATATTCTTCTAATACTTAACGCATTTTGACAAGCATTGTAAAAGTTAAATTAATGCAATATTTGTGAACTTGACACGGTGCGCATTAGGTATATGATGTAGGTATCAAACAAACGGACCGAGTCCTAAACATAGCACTCCATACATAGGTTGCTGATTAATCACAAGGCTATACAGCAATAGTTGGATAGACTGGCCTTATCTGTCCTATGACATTAATATCGAAAAGAAAAGGAAAAGTTACACATGGCTTCTTCTGTCGAAAATTTGCGTAGGTACTTTTTTTTCATTTATTGGGTAAACAAACAAAATCACAATAATGTATTAAGATATAGTGGTGTGAGGCTTAGAGCATTAAACCAACCGGAGAGGCCAATGACAGGCGTACCCCTCTGCCAAAGGTACCAGCCCACCGGTCATACACCCGTTATATAAAACTAGTTGACGCGCGTTCCGCATCATAAGTCACCTATCAGTGCATGCGTAATAGCGTCTCAATAGAATTGCCGAATTGCAGTGTATTTTGGTGTAAAAAGCGTTCAGCGACATCAAGTCTACAAAAGGATAATATTACATTCCACCTGTAAGTATTATTTTGTTCTAATATTATTAAATAAGGCATTAAATTAGCAATTTAACCAAATAAAATGCTAATCAACAAGTGTCGCCAGGCTTATCATCAATACTCCAATCTGGGTTAACATAAAAACTAACCTTTCCTTTTTTATATCTCGCCTCATTGACATATCTAATAAGTTTCATTTTGGATGTACATTATTGTGTCACCGTTCCCATATTTATTTATTTTTAATTAAAACCAATGTTTTTTTTACCAAGTAATGCACAAAATAATATTAAATGAACAAGTAAAATGAGATTATAAATCCAAATATACAAGATTAGTGCACTTTTTTCCGAAAGATAATTGCTCATTTCTTACAAAAATAAGCGTATTTATTTTTAAGAAACTGGTCACACTTTAACATAATTAGAGATGAGACAGTTTAATCACAAATATCGATATTGGTTTTCCAGTATTAAATTATTATTTTTTTTGTTTGTTTTAGATTTTTAAAAGAAGCAGCGCCTCGAGTCGCTTGGGTCCAATATTGTAGGAACCATATAAGTGGGTTCCTAAGCGTACAAGTATCTGACTAACAGCTTAAAAGACAAAGCCTTCTGTGCTGCCAGCACTGCTACCTCCTCCCTACCCCCCAAGCGGCGGAGAGCTCAGTTTTTAGCAAGTAAACTCGCTGTGCGCTACCTCCTCTTATTGCATTACCTAGGATTAGTTAAACTAGATTTATAAGGTTAATTTAAATTGCAGTTTTTCAGTATTTTATTATACCTACTTAAATAAAGACTTTCTGAAATATATTCTGTTGTTTTTTTGTTATCTGAACAGATAAAATATCTCTCTAATAAAAATCTACTCATACATTCTCATGTCAGTGTCTTGTTACTATGTAATCAGAACAAAATCCTCCAATTACAAGCTCTGCTTAGTTGGAACGAAATTTAATAGCAACAAACAATTAATTCAAAGTATTATTTGGTTTGAATATACATACATACTTAGGAATAATACACGTAAAATTGACACGTAATAATTAATTACAATCTTTAATCCACACTAGAACAAATTTCAACAGGTGGTGGTTATTGAACATACATCCTTGTGCGCAGTAGTAAAATAAAAAAAAAGAGTGGGTACCCATGTACGCACGTAAGAAGTTATACTTCTTTGGCATAACAATCCAAAAATACCAAATAATAATACAACGCATACATACATAAATATTTGAATTGATATAAACGGCAATATATTTTTTATTTATTCACACAGATTATTTGTACTGATACGACACACAAAGATCCGCAACTAACTTCAGTGTGTAAAAGGTTCGCAACTAACTTCAGGATGTTGCTTTTTTCTGTCGGTGTGCGCGCGCATCGTAAAAATTCACTCATCATTTTTCCCAATCGCGCCAAAAAAAGTATAACTTAAAAAAAAACGGCTAAATGCCAGTAGGACTCGCGCGCCGAGGGTTCCGTACTATCAGGGATCGGAAGTATTGAATAAACATTAGTAAACATAGTAGGAGAGCCCGACCGCATAACCAGATTTGTTTGTCGAACAATGTTTAACAAATAAATTTAGTCCGACCGTATGACGGGCTTTTTTGATAATAATTACAAAAAAGTGTGCTAGTTGGAAACACTGTTTTATTCTTCCTGTAATATTGACATAAACATGAATTAACAGAATTACTTCTATTTAATTCATGTTTATGAACTATTTACTTTACTTTCATCTATTTCAAAGTGAAAGTCCTTAAAATTTTAATAGCAGCCTTTTCCCTGAAAGAAAACGCATATTAAAATACTTACCTAATTCGAAGCTTTTAATGAGATAGGCATATCCGTTTCCCGTAGTATTTACCTTTTTAGTTCTTTGTGATGACGTATTTCCGTTAGCTCAACAGGCAGTGGCGCCATCTGTGAACTTATAAAAGTAATCCTGGCGCCATTTTATTCTCATTGGCTTTTATTCACCAGGCAGAGATAAAAAGTAAGTTTCGAATTAGGTAAGTATTTTAATATGCGTTTTCTTTCAGGGAAAACGCTGCTATTAAAATTACTTGACCGTAATTCGAAGCTTTTAATGAGAAGTGTTTGTTTTCGCCTGGTGAGGAACGGAAAGGTTAAGTAAAAGAGAACGCCAATGTGACTTAAATTACATTTATTGTTGTAATATACAAATAGGTAATTAAATCCTCCACCGAGGTTGATTATTTAGGGTGTAAACAACTATAGATTTTTAATCATTACCACTAAGAATAGAATTAATTCCTCCATTAAATAACTTATTAAACAAAAATACACCTCATGAACTTTAGTTAATTGGGTTAAACAATTCAGTTACATTAGTTGAATTAGTGGTAGACGCTGGCATAATTTCGCGTCTATAAAACTTTTGAAAGGTATTGGCGGAACGCCAATTTCCACGTGTAAGAATTTCATCCAAAGGATAGTTTAACCAATTTTTTGAAGCCACTGCTGACTGAATGCTGCCAGGACTAAAGTTAATATTTGCATTTTTAAATAAATGTTTTACCCAGCCCGCTATGACCGTTCGTGATGCAGGTTTGGGAGGTCCCCTAACCGTCAAAAATAGACTGCACGACTTAGCAGCCTCACGCCGAGTGTTCAATACTGATAACATGGTTTCAATCCAAAATACGGGATTTAGTCTAGCATTTTCATTATTAATCATTAACTTCCATCCGGACTGTCTATAGTCGGCATTATCTGTTTTGGAACCAAACTCGGGCCACAATATTATAGAATCATGAGATTGGATACAATGTTCTGGATCTACTCTGAGCAACGTTAAATCATGGACACGGCGACCTGAGCATAACAGCAACAAAATAGAAGTATGACGGGATACTTGAAAAATATTAGTCATATCTATTGAATATGTGGATATATAATGAACCAGATCATCTATATCCCAAATGGGAGGCTTAATCTTTTTAATGGCTTTCAAAGAAATTGATTTCAAAATATGCTTTACTAAGGCATGAGAACTTAAATGGCTTGCCGTATCTGCATTACAGAGTGTCGATACCACCGATTTATGTAAGAGAACAGTATTGTATGATAACCCATGAATTATGTGCAAATCGGCTAAGAATTGCGCAAGTTGGGATCCTGAAAGTTTTTTAAAATCTATGTTTTTTGATCTTGTCCATAATAGCCAACGCTCCCATGCTACTTTATAAGTTTTTAAGGTAGATGGTCTCCAAGAATTTTTTAACAAAGCTCTTTGATTGTTATTCCAGTTCTTTATCTCCTCGCTCCACCCCCACATTTCCAGACCTCCAGTGACAGATCCTCTACGTTGGGGGGTGGCAGACCGGTCGAAGTGTCTATCAGGTTGAGCCTCAGGTTCTGCAGAAAAAATCTAGCTTCGAGAGCTCTCGCCTTGAGGTCCGCCCGCCAAAACACTTTGTGCCACCGTGGAATTACTAATAGGAACACTCCTGTTGATTGGTTGAGATGTGCTAGAACTTTGGGTATTAGGCACGGCGGAGGAAACAACCACGCAAGAGGGTAATGCCAAGCTACGCTGAAAGCATCGTGAAAAAGTGCTTTTGGATCTTTCAGGTCCAGGGACACATATTGTAGGCGTGCCCCATTTCAGAAAGATTACCTTCAGGCACTTTGGAATTAGATGCCATTCGGGAGGCAGTCGATACCTTGATAAGTGGTCGGCATGATTGTTGTATCGTCCCGGAATGTAATGAATTGAAAAGGTGATTTGATGCTGGTCGAACAACTCCAGAAGTTGACGGGTTATGTTCATTAATGCGACCGATTTGGTCCCCCCCTCCTTGCGAAGGTGGGCTACAACAGTTTTGTTGTCGCACTGTATTAGCACAGAGCTGTACTTCAGTACTCGGATATGACTTTGAACAACGTGTAAGATGGCTAACATTTCCTTCTGATTGCAGTGCAAATTCTGTTCTTCTAGGGACCAAGAGCCTCTCAGAGGAATGTTGTCTAGTTGAGCACCCCAAGCAAGGTCTAACGCGTCTGTGGTGAGAAAGTGTGTTGGCGGAGGAGGATGTAGGACCGCAGAAAGATGGCAATTGCGGATCCACCATTTCAGTTCCATTTGAACAGATTCGGGCAGTATGGCTTTTGTTGGCTTGTCCAGTAAGGTGTTCATAAACTTTAGCACGTGGCGATGATGTAATCGGCCTCGTGGAACTACAAAACTGGCAAAATTCAACATGCCTACCAGGCTTTGAATTTCTTTTAATGTTACATGTCTTTGATTTAAAATTAGATGTATCTTTTTTGTTATGGTGAGGACCTTTTCCTTCGGTAAGAACTTTACATTGTCCCATGTCCTCCATTGTATACCTAAATATATAAGGCTCTTTTGTGGGACTGTTACAGACTTTTCTAGATTTACTAACCATCCCAGAGTGCGAAGGGTATCTAAGGTTATTTGTACGTGTTTGTGAAGAGTCGTAGGATCTTGATGTGCAATTAGGAAATCGTCTAGATACACTAGAATACGTATATTTCTCTGACGCAATATTTGAGCCACCCAATTTGTGAGAATACAGAATGTTTTTGGGGCCGTGCTTAACCCGAACGGAAGACAAGTCATTTCCAAGAGTTCTTTGTTGTATATCACTCTGAGGAAACACCTGTGTACTTCTGAAACTTTTAGGTGAAAATATGCTTGACTTAGGTCTACTTTGCACATCCAATCGCATGGTTGAAGGAACTCTGGAACCCGAAACATGTTTAAGAGATGGAATTGCTCGGTCTTCACAAACTCGTTTAATGCCTTCAGATTGAAGATAGGACGGTATGATCCGTCGTTTTTCGTTACCAGAAAAAGTGGGGAGACGAAACTTGGTGACCAATGTACTAGTTTTAGAATGCCTTGGGCTTTCATTTTTTGAACCACTGTGGTCATTTTCTGTGAAACGGGTGTTTGGAATGGGCACTCTGCACTTGGGATAGACAGAAAAGGTTTCTGGATAAATGGGATGCGATAACCTTTTATCAGTTTTAATATAATTGCCGGGGCTCCCATTTCTTTCCAGCGTTTGTAGTACTGGACTAACCGACCGGCTTGGAATGACTTCGAGTCACTGTTCGTGCCGTTTAGACTTGCCTTTGTGAGCATGGCCAAAAGAAGATCGTCCTCTTCCACCTCTTTGTGGTCCACGAGGCCTCGAGCTCCGGCACTGAAAGGATCCCCTCGCGTTATTATCAAACCAATTACTTTGGTAGTTATCGTATGATAGATAATTAGAATGGTATGCACCCCTCGAGGGTGGTAAATTGTGAGCAGGTCTAAATGACTCTGCATAGAAAGGGATCTGGACTCCACTCGATGGACCCGTAAATTTTTTAGAGCCTGCGCCTCTCGAAGGCTGGCTCTAAGTCCTGCTTAATTTTTTCTGAGCGTTTTCGTCTTTAGAAACAAAGGGCCAAAACGTTTTACGAACGCCACCTAGTTTTTCAAGTGCGGCTGAAAAGGCGTCAGCCTCAAAAATGTGGGTAGTTGAAGGAGGTATTTTATTAAGTGACATTTTTACCGCGGTATCCTTCACATTTTTGAGGATTAAATCCCTTTTTACTTGGATTAATTCCGATCTATGGCCGCAAGCCATTTGCAACAGATCAGCTGAAATTTTGTGAAAATCGCCCTTTAGAAATAACTCTCCTATTTTAGTACTTAATTTTTCCAAATTTTTCTCAGACTTCGACCACATTAATAGTTTACGTATATTCTCCTCTAGCGACTCTTTTTGCTTTAAAATACAAAAGGTCATAGCGGCAAATGCCTTTTCCGCTTTAGCTAAATGAGGCAAGGAGTCATACTGTCGTATCTCCCCGTTTGTCTCGAGGTCTGTAAACCCAGGGCTGTGGTTGTACAGCTTTTGGGTATCGGCATACCTAACTTCGGTCCAGTTTGAGTTGCCGAAATATTGGACGTCTTTTAACATTTTAATAAAATGTTCAGGGGCTTTGGGAACAGAAGGTTCCTTTAATTTTGTTTCAATATCAAAAGTAAAATTGGACTGTTCTGTATTAGTGATTGATATATTTTCGTCTATATTCTCGTCATAAAGCTCACCACTGACCCTCGAACAAATTGATACTTGGTCAGTATTCATGTCATTATAATAAACAGGGGTTGAGAAATAATATTGCGTAACTCACTGATTTCTCTCTTCAGTTGTTTGAATGAACGTCGGTTTCTTCTACCCTTCTTACGTCGATGGCGGCGTGACTGCTTGCGAGTATCTGAGCTAGATGAACTCGAACTAGAGCTACTCGATGAACTACCGCTGCTGGTACTATGAGTGCGTTTTCGAGACACTCTACTTGGTTCGGCAACTGGCTCTTTCGGAAGAGGATTTATTTCACTCATTCTGAAAAGATACGTATTAATAAGGGTCACAAGAGACTTATCACGCCTGAATAGCCATTTTCAATTATTATACCGTCTACGGCTGTGTAAAGAAATCATCAATTAATCAATCAATTCACAATAAAATTCTGCCAAAAATAGATGTGAATACTTCAAAAAGCATTTATACCGACAAAATGTGGGTAGGTATTATTTCTTTATAATATTATTTAATTGCATCGAATGAAATATAAGACTAACCGTGCAACTAAATCGAACGGAAAAACCGTTTAATTACAATTAATAACAGGTAATTTTTATTAGGTATTTGATATAGGTACTCACTTTTTACCTTTAGTCGCCGATTCACTAGTTATACACACTATTTAACTGCACTTCTAATTTAAATGTAGCACTAACTTTACACAAGTATATTAAAAGTTTATTGCTTAGGTTACAACCTTAGGCTACGGGAATCAAAACGCCAATGAGAATAAAATGGCGCCAGGATTACTTTTATAAGTTCACAGATGGCGCCACTGCCTGTTGAGCTAACGGAAATACGTCATCACAAAGAACTAAAAAGGTAAATACTACGGGAAACGGATATGCCTATCTCATTAAAAGCTTCGAATTACGGTCAAGTACTTTTAATAGATTATTATTACCTAAAACTGTTCTATATAATATAAGATAATGCTCATTTTAATAAGCAAACATAATAATCATGAAAATAATTAAATCTTTCGCGTACTTATAATGAAATCCTAAACATCGATACTAAATATCGACAGAGTCAAGCTCTAACTGTTTTACGCTAAGGAAGCGTAAACTGATGGATGTCCCTGTGTGTGAATGTGATTGTGTGTGTTTAGTTTAAGCTAGTGTGTAATAATTATATTGTGTGCGTGTATAACGACGCGATTTAAAAATGCATTAGTAGTTAACATTGTAATTAGTGTGCGTTGCTCGCGTTACCCCGTCCCCCGCCGAAAGTGGCAGACTTTTGCGCAAGGGAAATAGAGCGCGTGTCCACTCCTGTTGGTTTAATGCTCTAAGGGTGTGAGGTTATAATAATGTAAATAATTGTGACATCTACACCGTTTACCACGGTTAGACAAATATATAAACATTGTACATGTTAAGAGTAGTAAACACAATTATAAGTATAAGTAAAATACTTAAGTATAAAAGTCATGCAGTTTTTTAAATATTAGTTTGGTATAGGCGCTCATGCCATTAGCATATAATTATATCAATACTAGCTGTGCCCGCGACTTCGTCCGCGTGGAATAGTGATTTTGGGCAGCATTTTTTGGATATATCTTTTGGTTTGTTTTGAATTATAAACATCTTCGTTTAGGTGAATAAGAAAAAACTTTACAGTAAATGCTTCTCTATCTACGATATTAGACGTATAGCCATCGCGGATCAAAGCCATACAGGCTGCTAGGATTACTTACACGTGGCAAATCCACATAAAGCTGACCATGCGAAAAACAGTTAATATTTAGATCCACACTCATTAATTGTCATCGCGAAAAATAGACTCACTGGAAACTGAACTCGTTTAAAACTAAACGGGAAATTGTTTGGAATGAAAGGAATCCGAGGAATAAAAACGCTATAAGTTTTTCTTTTTTATATTAGCCTGCCAAAGTGCCTCTACTCTGGCTGATGGTACGCAGTCAGTGGAATTCAGAAGTAGTGGACACCATTCCAAAAGCCAAACTACTGGTATGGTGGCTTAGTGAGATGCTTCTTCACGCCTCGCTTAAAAGTCCCAGGATGAAAGTTAGGTGGGAACACATGCGCTGGTAAAGAGTTCCAGGCTTTAATTGAGCGACAAAAGTATAAAGTGCTGAACCGTTTGGTTCGAGACCCTTTAGATTGCACTGTGAAAGGGTAGCACTTCAGTCCCGCACGTGTCGTTCTGGATAAAAAGGGAGAGGGTAGAATTAATTTAAAGAGCTGTTGAGAAGACTCTCCGTGGTAAAGGCGATAGAAGACGGCCGTTGAGGAGGCGATGTCTCTTCGCAGCTGTAAAGGCTCAAGGGTCTTAGGCCTCCGGGCTTCCATGATACGGACTGCTCGCAAAAGGCCCCCGTACCGTCTCGAAAATGGTCGCCGGGTTCCACTATCCGGTCACCAACCTGCACGACGAACCACTCCGAGATTATGCGCAACCTGGTGGGGCAGTCTCTTTTTTTTTGGTTAGGTCTAATTGGGCCCTTGTACAATGCCGCGGGCGGCCAGCGGCACCACCGTTTATACGGGTCTCCCTGGTCGGCGGGTTGACCCACACCACCCACACAATGACTCCGCGGATACTCAGCTGGTCCCACACATGCTGCGAGGATTGTCATCTCTGCATCAGTTGGACCACCGGCTCTCGCGCTTACCGAACGAAACGCAATAATATGGAAACTATTACTCTTACGTCGAAAACTATGAGAGGGTAGTACATCCCTGGTCGATCCGACCCATTCATGTTGAAACCAGCGTAAATCGACTACTACTATTTCGTAATTCACTTCAATTCCACCTATTCCGTAATGAAACGTGTTAACAAATAAATATGTTTTTATCACAAAAAATAAAAAATAAATTAAATAAGAAAATATAAATCTAACTTGTATTTACATTTTAACTAATAAAGTATTTACATTTTAATTTACATTTTAATAAAGAAATAAGACGTGTTAACCTAACTTACAAAACAAACTAAGCTAAGCTAAATACATACCACATTTGTGACGTGATTATTTAAATTAGCATAACTTTTTTATTTATAAACCGATTGACATGAAACAAACACTTAATGTTAAGTGATGCTGACCACAATGTATCAGCGAAAACCATATTTAAATCTGATAAGCCGTTTTTGAGATTAGCGTGAACAAACACACAGACAAACAGACAAACAGACAAAAATTGTAACAATTATTGTTTTGGGTTCTATTTGCGTTGATAAAGGTCCCAATAATATTTTTCTCACATATCTTCCATGTACAGACAGCGACCGGTTACAGTTTTATTATATATAGCTGTTGCCCGCGACTTCGTTCGCGTGAAAATTCAGATGTGTGCCTGTATGAGAATATTTCTTACCCAATCTCACAGCAATCGTACATTGTATATTAGTAATAAATATCAGTATAATCCGTCTCTAAGGCGAATCCGATTTAAATCTATTCACCCGCTACCCCTAAAACAGACGAAATTTTGCGATATTTAACGAAACTTGGCACTCCTATTTTCAAAAACTATAGAAGCTCCATACAAATTTTGTTCCCATTTATACTCCAGGGAAATAAATTTCGCAAAATGCCGTCTTAGAGAGCACCTATTTCCAAAATTTGAAACTCCTAGCACTTGTAGTTTTTGAGATTTCGTGATGAGATGAGTGAGTGAGTGAGTGACCTTTCGTTTTTATATATGTATAGCTTTTGCCCGCGGCTTCGCTCGCATGAATATCGTTTTTCAATAGACATTTTTATATTGTTTAAATACTGTTTTGCATACTATTTCTAATCTCATCATCATCACCATTCGTACAAACCCTCTTTCACCTACCTAAAGATATCCCCCGTAAAACAACATACAATACACAAAGGCATATTTTCACTACAATAACTTTCCCCTTCCCCTCCCCTCCCTTCCCCTCCCCTCCCCTTCCTTCCCCTCCCGTCTCTCTCACATCTCCCTCACTTTCCCTCACTTCCCACTCACTCACCACCACTTCTGACTCCTTACTTTCCCTCACTTCCCTCACTTTCCCTTACGTCCCCTTCACTTGCCCTTCACTTGCCCCTCACTTGCCCTTCACTGCCTCCTCACACCCCCTAAGTTCCCTCTTCCTTTATTTAAATAAAAGTATTCCAAAACAAAATTTCAAAGCTGTAACTTAAAAAATGAAGACGTTTCATACAATCGATTTCATCCCTTTTCATACACTTAAAGGTTGAATTTTTAATAACCCTTTCTTTGTACACTTCTAGACATTAAGACAAACACACCCTCCAAATTTCAAGTCGCTACGACCAGCGGTTTAGGCTTTACGTTGTCTGTCAGTCAGTCAGTCAGTCAGGACAAAGCCTTTTATAATATGTATGGATGTATGGATTAGACGTATAGCCATCAGGGATCAAAGCATACAGGCTGCTAGTAATGCTAACACGTGATAGAGCCACATAAAGCTGACCGAAAAACAGCTAATACTTAGATCCACACCCACAACTTTTAGTGTCTTACCTTTACTTTAATTACTTAATTAATTAATTACTTTAATTAGTCATCGCAAAACATAGGCTCACTGGAAACTGGACTCGTTTAAAACTAAATGAAAGACTGTTTAGAATGACAGGAATCCGAGGAATAAAAACACTATCAGCTATTCCGCAACCTGTTAAAATATCTGCTTCTATAAGATTTCGTAGTAAATTAACGAATGTTCGATGTGATTCTTTAATTTGGCATAACTTTTTTATTTATAAACCGATTGACATGAAACAAACACTAAATGTTAAGTGAAGCTTACCACAATATATTAGTGAAAACCATATTTAAATCGGATAAGCCGTTTCTGAGATTAGCGTGCACAAACGCACAGACAAACAGACAAACAGACAAACAGACAAACAGACAAACAGATAAACAGACAAACAGACAAAAATTTTAAAAATCATTGTTTTGGGTTCTATTTGCGTTGATATAGGTCCCAATAGTATTTTTTAACCGACTTCAAAAAGGAGGAGGTTATCAATTCGGGTCGTATGTTTTTTTTTTTTTTTTTTGTATGTTTGTTACCTCATATCTCGGTCATTTATGAACCGATTTGAAAAAATTTTTTTTTATTTGAGAGGGTATACTCTGAAATTGGTCCCATTTTTTTATTATAAGAAATGGTTCAGTGGTTGTATGTTTGTTACAACTTAACTCCGTCATTTATAAACCAATTTGGAAAATTCTTCTTTTATTTGAAAGGGTATACTCCGAAATGGGGTCCCATGTTTTTTTTATAAAGAATGATTTAGTAGTTTGGCTTCAATTTAATATTTTGTAACAAAACGTTTGCAATAACAAAACGTTTGCAAAAAGTGAAGACGTGTAAAGCAACACGTCGATGTCTTTTGCGACGAATTATCTGACATTGACATGTCCATGCTACAAGTGCGAAGTGATTTTCAAAATTCATTTTTTGTTAGAAACGAAGTGGCCCTGGATGAGTGACCATAATATGCATTTTTTGTATATCTGAGCGATTGCTCGGTCAGTTAAATTATGATTTTTGATGATTCTTTATTGTTGGTAGATCATCACTTTTTTGTTTTGATTTGTGGTTTCTGGGATTCAGGGTTTAGCGATCGAGAAAGTGTTGACAAGGACCTTATATCTCTATTTACAATCTTACCTCTCGTCTCTACTTTCTTTCAAACGGCGCGGCGCTGTCTCATTTGCGCAGCACGTTTAGTAGATCTACCCATATTGAATATATTTATACACAATTAATTCCCACTAAAAGTTTAAAAATAAAATTATTTTTAGAAAAAAAATGTAAACCGACTTCAAACAACACCTACATGTTCAATCCTTAACTAAAAAGTAGAAAATAATATTTTAATTACTTCATAGCAAAGAACATTAAAGGGGAATCAACGCAATCCTTGATATCTATAATACTTTACTATTTATAGTTTTTAATCAGTTATTTTGGAGTCGGTGCCAGCCAAGAAGGATCATAATGACCTTCATAAAAATAACCTACCTACTAGCAAAAAAAAATCTTCTTGATTAATCTATTAATATATGAATGAAAAATATAGATTTAATACAAGAAATCGAACGGAATCTGATAAGTGCGCTTCAAATTTTTTATGTATATCTGAACACAACTATCAATGACGTCTGCGTTCACAAGTATGACCGCGTTCGGGTAGTGCACTCAGGCAATCCCCACACGTGCAATTACCGCCCCGTGCATTACAAAAGTTGGTTGCAAAGACAGAATTAAATTAAAGATCCTTCTTGGCTGGCACCGACTCCAAAATAACTGATTAAAAACTATAAATAGTAAAGTATTATAGATATCAAGGATTGCGTTGATTCCCCTTTAATGTTCTTTGCTATGAAGTAATTAAAATATTATTTTCTACTTTTTAGTTAAGGATTGAACATGTAGGTGTTGTTTGAAGTCGGTTTAGATTTTTTTTCTAAAAATAATTTTATTCTCATATATCTTCCATGTACAGACAGCGATCGGTTACATTTTTATTATATGTATAGATTGCAGAAGTTGCGGTTGTAACTATCAAGTACGCGAATGATAGGTATGCGCTTGCCTGCGTTAGTTCGTGATGTTCGCAAGGAAAATGGCGGATTTGCGCGACAAGCACGCGTATTTGATCTTGTAGGGACTCTGTAACTAATATTTTAAGGTCATCGGCATATAATAAAAAGTTACAATACTGGAAACAGCCGTCTATGTCATTGATGAATAGAACAAATAACAGAGGACCAGGAATTCAGCCTTGAGGTACACCAGATGTTGTGATAACCGTGTCCGATTCATATCCATTAATGACTACTTTTTGAGTTCTGTTTGTAACATAGGATTTAAACCATCTCCACAGATTACCACGGATACCGTTGAATGCAAGTTTCTCCAGTAATATTTTGTGATCCACTCGGTCAAAGGTTTTGCGAAAATCAGACGCTATCTGTCTGCTTATTGGAATCTAAATTACTAAACAGTTGAGAAGTATAAACCATAAGATTAGTCACCGTTGAACGTTTACGCACAAAGCCATGCTGTTGTGGTATTATAGCTTTGTGCAGCAAGGGATAAATGTTATTGTGTACTAACCTCTCCATGACCTTTGAAACGGAGGAAAGAATTGAAATCGGCAGATAGTTAGTTACTTTTTTTTACGCCTCCCTTGTGTATTGGAGTTATTCTAGCGGATTTCCATATTGAAGGGAAATACACCTTTCATTAGACATTTGTTATACAGAATTACTAACGGCTTACGTATAGTAAAAGCAATGCTTTTGAGAAAAATAGGGGGAATATTATCAAGGCCCGATCCTTTGGAGCAGTCTAGATTTCTTAGTTCTCTTAATACCTCCGATTCAAGTATATGTATATCACTAATAATAGTACTATTATACGTTTTTGCATCTATGTCCGATATGTTATCAGTAGTAAATGAATCTGAGACATCAGAGGGCTGAAAAACTGAATGGTAAAAAGAGGAGAATAAGTTAAAAATGCCCACTGGTCAATCTGTGTCTGTGCCATTATAATGAACACTGGCTGGAATGGCTTAATGATTTTTATTGTTATTTATGTAGGTCCAAAAGTGTTTTATATTCTTAGGTATGTCTTCAATTGAACTCATATATTTTTTATAGCAAATTAGTGATTCCTTTCTAAATCTTTCTCTGATCATTGAAAACTTTGCATAATCTGATTATGATATAATAAATATGTTCATAATATGCATTAACACTATCTTCTGCAGATTTATTACTAAATAGTTCACACCACTCAATTTGTCAGATATCACTGTTAATCATATCATAATTAGCATTCCCATAACAATATCTAGTTTACATTTTTTGTTGGCATAGGTTTAGATAAATTATTTTTTAAAGGTGTTATTAATACATATTTCAACAGATGAGGGGATAAGGAGGATGGTACCAATCCGGCGGTACCAAGGTAATAGGCGCAGAAAATGTGCTGCTGTTAAGTCAGAAAATATACTGCTGTTAAGTATGTTAGTCAGACATAAGTCTAGCAAACTATTCTTATCATTTAAAAAAATATTAACTTGTATCCAGTCCATGCTAGACATAAAATTCAGTAAGTGAGAGTATGGTGGCGCTAAGTTGCCTATATTCTGAAGTTTCATTTGGGTTCCATCAATTAACCAGTCAAGAAAATTAAAGTCTCCAATAATTTAAAATTTATCTTAGCCATTTACTATTATGATATCCTGTAATTTACTGAAAAAGGTAAGATAAACGTTAGATTCAATACTTGGTAGAATGTAAGCGGCACTTAATAAATACTGACTATTACCAATGCGCAATTCTAATAACATAGGTCTATAATGAGTGGAATATCTCGAGTGAGGCGGCAGGGGGCGCAGGCGTGCAACGCGCAGCACGCAGTGAGCGCAGTACGGCCATCAAGACTCCGCCGCCGCCGTCACGACGACTGGTAGCAGCGCGGTCTCGATCGCATCGAAACACATTGTAGCGGCCGTCCACAAATTCACTATCCGCTATGCCATCATGCAGCCAAGTCTCAGTCAATACTATTAAATCATAATTGTGGGATAATATATTCATATAAATAGTATTTAATTTAGTTCTTAACCCATGGCAGTTTTGTATGGCACCTTATAATAATTTTCTAACACGAGTAGACCCGTTTCACAAATATAGTTATTCATACTAGCTGTTGCCCGCGACTTCGTTCGCGTGAAAATTCAGATGGGTGCCTCTATGAGAATATTGCGTGCCTGATTTTATGGCAATCGTACATTGTATCGATATTGTATATGATGGATTTCGCAAAATTCCGTCTAAGTGAGCACCTATATTCTAATAGGAATGACAATGCAAAGTTTGAGATTCCTAGCACTTGTTGTTTCTGAGATTTCGTGATAAGTGAGTGAGTAACCTTTTGGGCTTCGCTCGCGTGAATGTCGTTTTTTCCAATAGACATTTTTATATTGTTTAAATACTGTTTTTCATACTATTTTTTATCTCCCCCTCACTTCCCCGTTACTTCTCCGTCACTTTCCTCTTACTTCCCCTCACTTTCCCCTCACTTCTCCCTCACTTCTCCCTGGCTTTCCCCTTACTTCCCTCTGACTTCTCCCTGACTTTCCCTTCACTTCTCCCGCATTTCCCCCACACTTCCTCTTCACTTCCCCCTCACTTCCCCATCACTTTCCTCTCATTTCCCCATCACTTCCCTCTCACTTTCCCCTCCCTTCCTCCTTCTCCTCAGTTCCTCCTTTTCCTCCCTCCTTTCCCTCCCTCCCCCTCCCTGTAAATTTCGAGTCGCTAGCTTCAGAAGCTAAAGATCTTTGTATAGAATATTTCATCCCTAATTTCACCCCTCTAAATCCACCCCTGTTAAAATAAAATTATAAGGATATTTTTTATTTAAATAGAAGTATTCCAAAATAAAATTTCAAAACTGTAAGTTAAAAAATGAAGAAGATTCATATAATCGATTTCATCCCTTTTCACACACTTACGAACTACACTACTTTTTTAGTACAACCTCTAGACATTTAGACAAACACACCCTTCAAATTTCAAGTCGCTACGACCAGCAGTTTAGGCTGTGCGTTGTCTGTTAGTCAGTCAGTCAGTCAGGACAAGGCCTTATATAATATGTATGGGTGTATGGATGTATGGATTAGACGTATAGCCATCGGGGATCAAAGCATACAGGCTGCTAGGAATGCTAACACGTGATGAGCCACATAAAGCTGACCGTGCGAAAAACAGCTAATACTTAGATCCACGCCCACAACTTTTAGTTGTGTCTGACCTTGGGCTTTATTAATTGTCATCGCGAAACATAGGCTCACTGGAAACTGGACTCCTTTAAAACTAAACGGAAGATTGTTTAGAATGAGCGGAATCCGAAAAATAAAAACGCTATCAGCTAATTCCGTAACCTGTTAAAGTCTCTGTTTCTATCAGATTTTGTAGTAAATTAACAAATGTTCGACGTGATTCTTTAAATTGGCATAACTTTTTTAACCGATTGACATGAAACAAACACTAAATGTTAAATGAAGCTTACCACAATGTATTAGTGAAAACCATATCTAAATCGGATAAGCCGTTTCTGAGATTAGCGTGAACAAACGCACAAATAAACAGACAAACAGACAAACAGACTAACAGACAAACAAACAGACAAAAATTGTAACAATCATTGTTTTGGGTTCTATTTGCGTTGATAAAGGCCCCAATAATTTTTTTCTCATATATCTTCCATGTACAGACAGCGATCGGTTACATTTTTATTATATGTATAGATAAGTGCGCTTGCGGTAAATGTAGACTTATTGCAACTTTTGAAATAGAATATAATCAATTTGGGCTATATAGTTGATGTTCGGTGGATTGGTTTCATCATACTAGTTATAGGTTTAAAACGTCCCCCGCTCATCTGCATTCTTTACTATACCGGGATACATTTTAAAAGATTTTAATGATTATTAGTATTTTATCTTGCTGCACTTTTCATACAAATTTAACTGTGCCAAATCTCACACTCTTTCATACTCTTCTCTCACATTGCATAATGTATAATTCATTGTGCAATGTAGTATTAAAAAGGGGTAAGTATAAAGTTTTCCTCACGTATTATAAATTAATTTGATCAATAGTTAAAGCTGCATTAAAAACATATTATCAAAACATGATTATCTTTTTGGACAGATTCTCTCTCCGAGGTACCTAATGGGTTATTAATGATATTGACTTATTAATCGTAAAAGCCTATCAGTATTTCAAGTAACAACAAACATAAGTACAATAGGCAGTGCGTAACAAGTTTATGATGTCGTATAATTAATTGACTGTTCGCACTGCGCGGGCGCATTGAATCGCAGAAACAAGTCGCCAGTAGTGCGTCAAAGCGACACCGAGTGACACGTGTTGTTACCATATTATAATTAATACTTACAATAATAAAGTAATGATAACATGGGTTTGTTAAATATAGAAGATGAAAACGGTGATATATGTACAGAGTTAGTTTTCTTTGTGAATGGAAAAAAGGTATGTCATGATGATTTTAACTTGACTAGATACGCTTAGTATTTTAATGATAACTGTTGATAACCCTATTACCATGTTCCATATTTATTAATGTCTTTTGATGATTATCTAATACTGGTTCTTCATAAACGACATCAGGCGTAGTATGGTTTTCATTTGTCTTAATAATTTTTATTAAGTATTTATGTACTTAGATAATAAAAGTTAAGAAGAATATATTTATGTCCGAATAATGTTTGAGTCTGTTTAATTTTAACCTATGCTGAGGACAACGCATCGTTGTAATAAATGCCAGTATGTTCCTTACATACATATTTGAAAGTATCCGGTCTACTATACAGTCCAGCTTTATCTACATAATAAAATAAAACCCCTCCAGCAATAAATAAAGGTTTACTAAACGGCCAGTTTTTATTTTCAACATTAAAAAGTTAAATAAAACCACAACAGCAGCTCACCTTGGTCACATCCCACTTATGTTACAGTAAACGACAAAACAAACTGCAGATTTGGTAACTAACTGCTAATTAAACATCATAAGTTTTAGAAAATTATATCTAAAGAGCATGTTTTTAACCCCCGACGCAAAAACGACGGGGTGTTATAAGTTTAATGTGCCTGCTTAGCTTCCGAACGGATGAAACGATTTTGATTTTGTTTTTTTTTGTTTGAAAGGTGGCGGATTTCATAAGTTTCACAACTTCCTTAATATGGGTATCAAATGAAAGGGCTTGACTAGTAGCATAATGTATACTATATCGGGGTTTCTTAAATTTTCAATTTATATGTTATAATTATAACTCATTTTTCATAGTGCAGATTATTAGGGCCGAAACATATAACGACGTTGTGGCGACGCAAGGTCACCCTAAAGAATATTTATAGCAGTAGCCTTGCCACTCGATTGCCTTTTGTCGAGTTTTACCCTTTAATGTGGTCAATCGCCAATAACAATTGAAGAGACATAACAATCAATCATAAATGATGTAATTTAACCAATTACAGTTAAGAATTCTGTTACTTTATCTAATCGTATTTCTTTATCTAAATTGTGTTACATTATTACCTAAATACGGTTAAAAGGGTAATTGTTAGGTACTTACATTTAATGTCCTCTGTTTGGGCGCTATCCTATCCTATTGGCCCAAATTTATGATTGAAAAATACCTCGGTGTCGAAAAGCGTATTGCCTATATACGCTTTATGATATTCCTTTGAACCCCAAATCTTTGGTTGTGAGGCTTAGGTGTGTGAGAGGTTGAGGAGAAGGAGCAGCAGCGTTCTCTAGGTACTAAACATTACTTTACTGCGGTCAAAAATTCACCTGACAAAGCGTGGTGATATATTATAACTATTGGGAAACTGATAATGATCCCCTAACAAACTTCAGACTAGGATCTGAATCTCGGAACATAATTACTGATTTCGAAAGAAACCTTCAAGATACAATTTAACATAAAAGTAAAAATTTGTTTACACTTATCTTATTCCGGTAATATGCGCGTCCCTGTTCTCGTCTAGTCTGAACCGTAAACAAAGTAGGTAGGTACAGTTACATGAAAATTGTCTTAAATTACTCACGGACTAATAATTAAGTATTAAAATAAACCGTGACAAAATGTAATACACAAAGCACATACACACATGGAAAGTAGAAAAACGTTTCCATCTGCCATGCTTTAGAAAAAATACAACAGTTTCCTACTAGGTACTATACACTAGATACGACATTAAGAGTAGAAAGCAGTTCAATTAAGCGATAATGGCTAGAAATCATATTGGTTATTGACATTTTAGTACGGCGACACCACGCGATACTATGAACATACAATATATGCAATAAATACAATATATAAACAATGTCTGAAACTAAAGAGAGTCTCCTGCAGCATAATCAAGTATTGCAGAGCATTTAGATGGTATCAGTGTAGAGTGAGAAAGACCATGACCTGTCCAACCTGAAAGGCTAATTGAGATACAACTTAAATACCTAGATGAAACTACGCAGTTATTGAGTGACATCTAGTCTAGGTACTGGCCCGTTATTGAGTACCTATCAATAACAGTTAACTATTACCACTTTTCAGACTTTCCATTTTATTACCGACTTTACGTATAAACATTTTAAGTACTTTCTCGCTTAAGAATATAATTATTGCGTCATGTTATCAGCTCAGATGTTTTTATTTGTCGGTCTGGGGAAGGTCGTCGGCTGACTGTCTCTGATAGTACTGACCTGCAACGCAAGAATAATATACTTGTTCGTCATTATTTATCTCTTAAACTTATTTGTGATACATTATATTAAAATCAGACGAAATACCTCAGGCTACCCTTGTCGCATGACCTATGAGGGAAACACAGTATCAAATGGTGTAGACATTTGCAATGCTTTTAACAAATTCTTTCATAGTGTTTTTCAGCCCTCTGACCCCGCTGAAATTAGCTCAACGTGTGCAGAATCTCCTCAGGCACACATTGTTCATTCCGTTACGGTTACCACAAAAACCCTTAAAACGATTTTTGACAATTTAGATCATAAAAAAGGCGCAGGATTAGACGGGTTGCCTGCCATATTTATCAAGAAATGCGAAGCAGGTTTATTAACACCACTACAAATAATTTATCAGAAATCACTCAATGATGGCATATTCTCTAAACGATGGAAAGACGCACAAATCGTCCCAATTCACAAGAAAGGCCCAAAAATAGAGATAAACAATTACAGAGCGGTATCTTTATTAAATATTTTTGGTAAAATGTTAGAGAAGATCGTATATCCGCATGTTTATACAGCGTCGCGGCATTGCATTCCGTTATCCCAACATGGTTTCGTTAAGGCGCGCAATGTCAATACCAACCTAGTAGAACTAACTGACTACATCGCCTCAAACATGAATAATGCCCAAATTGACGTTATTTATACTGATTTTGAAAAGGCGTTTGATCGTGTAAATTATTGCATCCTGATAAATAAACTAAATGCCGTGGGAATAAAGGGTAATCTTTTGCGCTGGTTGGAGTCTTACCTAAAAAACAGGCGACAAGCAGTTGTAATTGGTGGATACAGATCTGACTTCGTGGATGTCGTCTCAGGCGTGCCTCAAGGTGCTTTGCTGTCTACATTGTTGTTTAATATTTACCTTTTTGATTTGCCAGAATGTCTTCACAACGCAAAACATCTTTTATATGCTGACGACAAAAAAAAATATTTCGCAGAATTACCACCGTTGATGAATGCTTGTTATTACAGTCTGACTTAGATCGTTTAACGGCTTACTACCACCGTAATAAAATAAGTGTCAACACTCAAAAATGTTTGATAGTTGCTTTCACAAGGAAAAAACATCCTATTGATTTTGATTACAAAATAAATAATGTGGTAATCCCGAGAGCTTCCCAGGCGAGAGACCTAGGTGTAATTTTAGACAGCAAATTTACCTTTAATCCACACATTGAGCATATTATTAGTAAAGCATATAAGGCTCTGGGGTTTGTGATACGTAATAGTCAACCATTCAAGGATTTGTATTGTCTGAAGGTACTTTACTTCAGCTACGTAAGGAGCATATTAGAGTTCGGAAATATTATATGGCGACCTTTTTATAAAACAAATATTGACAAAATTGAAAAAATCCAACAAAAATTCATGAAACACCTAAATTATAAAGCTCATTTAGGAAACAAATCATATGGGGATTCCTTGCAATATCACAAATTAAACACTTTAGAAGATGGAAGGCAATTGGCGGACATGCTGTTTTTGTACGACACACTGAACAACAAATTTGACTGCTTAAATATACTGGAAAAAATACAATTCAATGTACCTTTACGTCGTACCAGACATACCCCACTCCTGGCAACTCCACCAGCAATAACAAAGAACTATAAAATGTCACCGCTTGTGCGCATTCCAGATATTTATAACGATAACTTTTCAACACTCGATCCCTTTCACACCAACCGCAACGCATACAGAAATGAAATCATAAAGATTATATCCCAAAAAACCAAAGTTACACAACAACAGTCATCATAACGGTTATTCTCACACACAAACGCACACTCTTTGCCACTGGTACACAACACTTACTCACACACATACCCACAGACACTGCACATCCTAATGTCACCGATGTAATTTAATATAACTATTGTAAATGTATTCTTCATTATTGGCGTACTGTCTCTTTGTACTGAATTGTAATAATCATTGTCAGCTGTGAAGAATCAATAAATAAATAAATAAATAAATAAATTTCTGCTATTAACTATTTGCGTAACTGGGTGGTTTATTTCTGTGGTACTTAACTGTCGTATTTTTCCTTATCGAATGCAAAATTACTCGAAATATATCTTAGATATACCTTTGGTATACCTTATATAATTTTCATATTCTAGTTAGGTTCCTGAAAGGCATACTTATGGCCCGCGATAAATAGAATTCTAAAATTTGTTTAACCAAAACGCTACAAATACCTATTAGATATCTATTATGTAACTAGCCATATTTACCATGCGTATATAAATTTAAATAAAAAGAATTTAATAGGCATGTACTTACAGCAAATTAAAACGTTAGAATTGACAATCCGCAAAAATCCACGCAAAATAATAAAAACTTTATGCAACTTGATTGAAAATCATTTTTCATCAGAGCATTGAAATATGCTATTGTTGGCTATTGTTAATGTTAAAGAAATATTTTAGTGATGTCTGACACAAGCAATAAATAATTATTTATTCACGATCATTTAGGTAGGTACTTATGACCAGTTAATTACTGCATTGACATACATTGTCCGTAACATGTAAACAAAGCTGTAGAGTAATTTATGAAGTAGTAAACATAGTCCTGATCGACTGCCAAAGTTAACGATAACTTGTAGGGGTTATGGAAATATGTAAAACGTCGAATGATTTGTTTCTTTATTAGTGTAATTTGCGTATGTACTAGAATTTGAATGTTTAGATAGCTTTTAATACAGTAAGGCATTAAATTGAACCTATGTAATACATATGTAGGTGGAGATCTGTTACTCTAAGTTACATACAATACGTAGAATATAGATACCTTATCACGATTAAAACCACATTTCCTACTTTAATGATTTAAGGTAATAGAACCGAATCCTGATCCAGAATGGACTCTTCTTTGGTACCTTCGCAAGAAACTCCGTCTAACCGGCACAAAGTTAGGATGCGCAGAAGGAGGCTGTGGCGCTTGTACCGTCATGGTATCTAAATACAATCGCAAGGAGAAGAAAGTAACGTATCCTTTTAAAAATCATAAGAACATGACATCATAATTGTTGTATTTTTACAAGTTAACTTGTTGAACCAAATTATGTTTAATGTGATAATTATTATGATAACGATATCTAGGTAAGTACTTAAACAATGCTTGCAGAGAGGTCTCTTTAAAACAAGATAAGTAACTTAAGTACACTTTATTCAATAACAACTAGATAAGAGTAGTTGATATTCTCGTGTAGATGTATATTTCCCTAACATTTGAATTCAGTCATCTTGCAGTAAATGCATGCTTAGCTCCAGTATGTGCTATGCACGGCTTAGCCGTTACGACAGTGGAAGGTATAGGTTCAACGAGAACCAAACTACATCCAGTACAAGAACGTATAGCTAAGGCGCACGGCTCACAATGTGGGTTTTGTACACCCGGCATAGTCATGTCTATGTACAGTTTACTACGAAGCAAAAGTAATATTACATTTACAGACATGGAAGTTGCATTTCAAGGTAACCTTTGTAGATGTACTGGATATAGGGCCATTATAGAAGGATACAGAACGTTCCTAGAAGATTGGGAAGCAAAGCGTATAGGTAATGGTTCTAATGGTGTTTCAAATGGTTCATCTAATGGACAGAACGGTGTGTGCGGCATGGGCAAAGATTGTTGTAAAAACAAGACTAATAAAGACGAAACAAGTGAAACAGAACATATTTTTGACAGATCATCATTTCTACCATATGATTCGACACAAGAACCAATATTTCCACCTGAATTAAAATTATCATCAGTATACGACAGTCAATGTTTAATATATAAAGGTCCTAAAGCTACGTGGTACAGACCTACTAACTTAAATACAATATTAAAATTGAAAAATAAGTATCCCGATGCTAAAATTGTGGTAGGTAACACTGAAGTCGGAGTGGAAGTCAAGTTTAAACATTCAGTGTATCCAACAATAATAATGCCAAATTGCATACCAGAAATGAACGAAATTATAGAAACTGATAAGGGGCTTACGGTTGGTGCTGCTGTTACTTTAATGGATATGGAACAGACGTTTAGAAAGTACATCAATAATTTGCCTAGATACAAAACGCGAACATTTGTAGCTATTGTGGATATGTTAAACTGGTTCGCAGGGAAACAAATCAGGAATGTTGCAGCTGCAGGTGGCAATATAATGACTGGTAGTCCAATATCAGACTTGAATCCTATTCTTATGTCTTTAAAAGTAAAACTGAATCTTTTGAGTGGAGAGGGAGATCATCGTTCTGTTTTGATGGATGAAACATTTTTTACTGGTTATCGAAGAAATGTAGTAAAGCCTGAAGAAATTTTGCTGTCTATTGAAATACCGTATTCGAATAGATATCAATACGTGAAGGCTTATAAACAAGCAAAGAGGAGGGAAGATGACATTGCTATTGTTACTGCTGCTATTAATTTAGAATTTGAAGATAACACAGACACTATAAAATATATTAACTTAGCGTTTGGAGGAATGGCTCCAGTAACAAAAATAGCTACCCAAACTGGCAAGGCTTTAGAAGGTGAAAAATGGAATGAAGCTATGTTAGAAAAAGCATTTTCGTCTTTAATAAAAGAATTACCTTTAAGCCCTTCAGCACCTGGAGGAAATATACAATTTCGTAGGACTTTGACAATGAGCTTATTTATGAAAGCGTACTTGTCCATTGCTAAGCAAATATCCAAAGACTATTTACATAAGGAACTGGTTGTGCCATATCACAGTAGTGGTGCTGAACAATTCCACGGTGAGATCCCTAAAAGTTCTCAATATTTTGATTTGATTGGTGATAAGCAGATCAAAAGTGATTCAGTAGGCAGACCTATAACGCACATGTCGGCATATAAGCAGGCAACGGGCGAAGCCATATACTGTGACGACATCCTCATTGCTGAAGGCGAACTATACTTGGCTTTTGTTCTAAGTACTAAAGCACATGCCAAAATAATTTCAATTAATCCCGATAAAGCTCTACAAAAACCAGGAGTAATTGCATTTTACTCTGCAAAAGATATAACGGCTGAACAAAATACTATTGGACCAATCTTTCACGACGAAGAACTATTTATCAGTGAAACAGTTACAAGCCAGGGACAAACTATCGGTGTTATTGTAGCACAAGACCAGGCTACAGCTCAAGAAGCGGCTAGAATGGTGGAGATACAATACGAAGAGATTCAGCCAATAATTGTTACTATAGAAGATGCCATAGAGAAAAACTCTTTCTATCCACAATACCCAAAATCTATAAAGAGAGGAGATGTAAATAAGGCTTTTAAAAATAAGGATTACATGATCATTGAAGGTCAATGTCGAATGGGAGGACAGGAACATTTTTATTTAGAAACACACGCTGCATTTGCAATTCCGAAAAAAGAAGACGATGAATTAGAATTATTTTGCTCAAGTCAACATCCTTCAGAGATCGCGGTGAGTGTATATTTCTTATTTTCATAAATTTAATAAAAGTCACAGTTACGTAAGTTTACTATAAATATGATTCTACTGTTACAGAAATTAGTAAGTCACGTATTGCACGTACCTATGAACAGGATTGTGGCCCGTGTAAAACGCATGGGTGGTGGATTTGGTGGCAAAGAATCTCGTGGCATGCTTGTAGCTTTACCAGTAGCGCTAGCAGCTCATAGACTTCAAAAACCTGTAAGATGTATGCTCGACCGAGACGAAGACATGCAGATGACAGGAACGAGACATCCGTTCTTGGTTAAATATAAAGTTGCCGTGACACAAGAGGGTAAAATAATGGCAGCCAAAGTAGACATTTACAATAACGGAGGGTACTCTATAGATCTATCAGGGCCTGTACGTAATTATAACTAATCAGTTTGTCTTATTTTTAGTGAATAAGTTTTACTACTATACTATTACTAAATTAATGTTGCAGGTGGTCGAACGAGCCATGTTTCATTACGAGAATGCTTATTTCATTCCAAATGCTGACGTAACTGGACACGTTTGTAAGACTAATTTGCCATCAAATACTGCGTTCCGAGGTTTTGGTGGCCCACAAGGAATGTTTGGTGCCGAAAGTATAATAGAAGACATAGCATACAGGTTAGACAAGAGCCCTGAAGAAATACGAAGGTTAAATTTATACACAGAGAATACAATAACGCATTACGGCCAGAATTTAGAAAATTGCACTTTGCAAAGGTGCTGGGACGAATGTGTAGAGAAAAGCAATTTGGCTGAAAGAAGATTACAGATAGAAAAATTCAACAAGTAAGTTCTACCTCAATGTAAAAATCGTTTCGATGGATTGGAAGCGGTTTCTACTTTCTCCTATTAATAGTCGTCAGATTTTATAGTTAAACACTACATTAACATTTAACGTATTTTATTCTGTTCATATCTAAAATGATAAAAGAAGTTACATAATTTTAAACATGTTTTAGTAATAATTTATATTTATAAAACTCATTGTCGTAGTAACTGTCTGTGATAATGAGGTTAAATAGATACCTAATAGCTTATCTACTCGTATCTACGTAGACTATGTCCTCGTAGTAATCAGTATACGAGGTTCAAAACTAATATTAACTTATTAATTTAATTTTTAGGGAACACAGATGGAGAAAACGTGGAATCTCTATTATACCAACAAAATTCGGTATTGCCTTCACAGAAAAATTGTTGAATCAGGCTGGTGCTCTAGTATTGATATACGTCGATGGATCAGTTCTTTTATCGCATGGAGGTACGGAAATGGGTCAAGGTCTTCATACAAAGATGATACAAGTAGCTTCCAGGTGTCTTGGTATCGACGCGTCAAAGATACACATCAGTGAAACATCCACAGACAAAGTGCCCAACACCTCAGCTACCGCTGCTAGTGCTGGCTCTGATCTGAATGGAATGGCGGTCGTTCAAGCGTGCGAACAATTAAATAAACGATTGCAACCATTCAAAGATGAAAACCCCAACGGAAAGTGGGAAGACTGGGTTCTACAAGCTTGGATTAATAGAGTTAGCTTAGCCGCCTCCGGATTTTACGCCACTCCTGAAATAGGTTACAATTTTAAAGAAAATACAGGCAAACCGTTTAATTACTTCACATTTGCGGCTGCTTGCACCGAAGTAGAAATCGATTGCCTCAGCGGTGATCATCTTGTAATACGAAGTGATATAGTAATGGATCTTGGTGAAAGTATAAACCCAGCTATAGATATTGGACAAATTGAAGGAGGCTTTATACAAGGTTATGGCTTATTTACAATGGAAGAGCTTATCTATTCACCTACTGGTATCTTGTTTTCAAGGGGGCCCGGTGCTTACAAAATACCTGGTTTCGGTGACATACCTCAAGAATTTAATGTGTCATTACTTAAAGGGGCTTCTAATCCAAAAGCGGTATATTCTTCTAAGGTAAATATAAAAGATACTGATAATGGTTTAAATAGGTTTTTTCATCTTTTTCTTTAACCTTTTCTGTTATCTAGGCTGTGGGTGAGCCGCCGCTGTTTTTAGCGTCGTCGGCATTCTTTGCTATTAAAGAAGCGATAAGAGCGGCTCGTCGCGATACCGGCGCGTCTATGGAATTCCGGCTTGATTCACCCGCAACGTCTGCACGCATACGTATGGCTTGTGAGGATCACATTACAAGAAAGGTAAAATCTTATGCATATCTAAAAAATTCTAAAAATTTTAATATTTTGTCACTTTATCTGCTAAAAGCCAGAAGATATATATGGCAGTCGTGACAAATTGTATGGGTTAGAATAAAATCGCACTATTGAGTGAGTTCAACTTCTTAATGATTTCTTATGACCGTTCGTTTATCTATTTCTATTTTAGATCTAATTTAAACTTTATATTTCCAGCTCGACGAACCAAAGCCAGGCAGCTTTGTGCCATGGAACGTAGTACCTTAACCTGCTACAGTCACAAGAAACGAAACTGGTTGTGAAAATATACGTCGTATAAATCTTACATCATACAATATACATACCTATATACATATTTGTTATTAAACTGTTATCTATATATAATGTATATATATAACTACTTAGTTGACAAATATACTTTACACAAATATGTGTGCTATTTTTTTAAATATTTATTTTTTATTGTTTATTTAAAGTCTAAAAAACTGAGTACAATTATTGGAAACACTTACTTTGACGGACACGACGTAATGAGTAAACACTTAATTATACCCTACAAATATGCAAACAATATTCGACTGAATCTCTCCTTATATATTCCTCATAGGAATAATGGTGCAATATATATATACAATTATACAATATTTATATTTAGGATAATTTGTAATAACATTTTAGAGAAAATCCTGTATTCTGAGTTCTGTATTGAGAAGTCGCAAAAGATTTAATAAACAGACAAAAAATAGAACATTATTTGCTACTCCAGAGATTGTTGTAGTGAGAGTATCAGTGTAATACTAAGGATTTAAAAAAAGAGATTAAAATGGATTACATTTTTAACAAGGGTCCTAAATTAAGATATACAGAAATATCAATTATGATATCTACTTTACGTCGTGGATGCAGAGAAAATTGGAGATATCTGTTCATATATAATTTAAAAGTATCCTCGTTAAATCTTATGCCACAAGCTGTGTTGTTCTACATTTCTATTTTTCTAGAGCGTGTAGCTCAAAATTATTGGAAATTGAAAAATGTGCAAAAAATAAAAGTTATAGAGAATTTTATAAGCTTTTATTCAGTAGAAGAACATTTTTCAACATATTAGCAAAAACCAAAAAATGGATACTTTAAACCCCTCCCTTCCCTCTAGCTCACCTCCTAGGCGAGGAGACTTTTAGAATGTTTACTCTCTAAATCACCTGAAACACGTTTCCGAAGAAATTGCTAAGTTCTCTACTCTACATCCCATTTTTAGCCATTCGTTGACTGTTATTATAACAATCTTATTTTCTTTTTTATCTAAAGCAGCAGCAAGAAATAATAGTTTAAATTACTAGATTTAGGGTGTAGACAATTGGAAGGATTATAAAAACAAAAAAATATATAAAATAATAAAATTATTTATTTTAAAACCGTATCTAATAATTATAATAAATTTAACTGACTAATAAAACAACAAGTGTTCAATAAATTAAAGATTGCAATTCTTATGACGGACTTACTATATTACAATACTAGTTTATTGCTAATTTCTGAAGTGGCAACATTATTATTTAATCTGAAGGGCATAATACGTGAATTACAAGTATATTGGAGTAAGTATATATCTAATCATTAAGACAAATCAAACAGTCTGCTGACCTAGTACATGTTAGGAACATAACTAATTATTATATTAGTGACAAAAATTCATAATGAGAACTGAACATCGGGTACAACAGAGATAGGGATTAGAAACTCTTTGGCTGTATAGAGTTTTAAATGCATAAAATGACATGCAAAAATATAATCGAATTTAAATAAAGTATGTACAAAATAATCAGCACCAGATATCTGTTTAAATGAACATTTTTGTATTTAGATGACATTATGATCCATTTATTATATAATAAAAATATGTACATATAAATACCAAAGTGTCTATACTATAACTGTCGTTAATCACCAATTTATTTCATTCTATTAATTTATTAGCAGTCTTACCATGAGCGCTGTGGCTGAGACATTGTGATTTTATAAAAGTAGAAAGTTTTAATGACATTGTCTTGCATATTACGATGATATCTCGCGCTTGCTCATAAACTTTCTTCGCATCTCTTGCAATGTAATCGCACTTATAATAGAATAAGTGACATTTTACTTAAACCAAATTGATTAAAATATTGCTTCTGAAGATACTATTAATAATAAAATAAATTATATAATTAACAGAGCTTGAAATAAATTGCAATCTTTGTCATACGTTTTGTTTACCTTCAAAAACCCGGAATACTAATAGGATTAAGGTTGACCCTTTCTTGGGCGTACGTGTTCCTTGAGCGTGTGTATAGCATGGATGACGCGCACAAGCCGACACTCGCTGTACTCACGAGTTAAACAATAGACTATTCATTCTCAAAAAAAATAGTTTAAAAAATTTATTTCACTTTAATTTGATGTTATAGGATGTGTATTTTTTTTAAATAAACGAAATAAATTATGTATAATTTTTGATATTTCATCTGATACATGAACTATCATGTCACGTGGTTGCACCTCCGGTGAAGTCACACGCAAACAATATAAACTTCAACTGCGCTGATAAAAATAAAATTTTACTGGCAGGTGACGTCACGCGTGTCATATGACCAGCGCCATTACAGAAACAGTGTTTTTGGCGCCTTTTAGTAAATTCAAACTTTACTATTGTTTTTTGTAATAATAAAACAGTAAATATTATTGTAGTGTAATTATTATGATATACAAAATAATATAAAACTGTTTTTCAAAATTAGCCTATTGTGATCTCGGCGTGCGTGCAGCGTTGGCGTCGTTCACACGCTAAACTCCGCTAAAGGTACGCGCGCGCCCAAAGTGGGCTCAGTCTAAGAACAGAATAGTGAAATCAAAACTTCCCTTAAGCGTAGGTCTCATCGCACGTTATAATATAAATGTCTATAGAATAACTAAGACATACGTGTCCAGTTTTGGCATCACAAACATCATAGATCTTGAATAATTAACCTACCTATACCTTCACACTTTCATTTGTCTGATTCCGATGAACAACCAGATCCCGAGCTTGGACCTAGAAGTAAAAGAATAATCTTTTTGTTTGAATGTCTTAAAGATAATAGAGTCAATTGAAAATAGGACTGGAAAATTTGTATTTCATACTTATTAAAAGAAAAATTAAATACCTGACAAAAAACGAATTTCAATAATTATTGTTTATGATCATGATATATGGTATTATCTCCGATAGATAATATAATCCCTGATTATAGTCAACACATCTTCAAACTGATAAATAGATATGTAGTTTAATAACCTCCTACAATAAAAAAAAAACCTGTGGCACTCAGGGACTGCCGCGGTAAAGCTAGTGCATAGCATTTTTTATCAACTTATGCAATTATAATTATTTATTTAGTTTTTATTTATGCAGTATTTTTTTCTTTGATACTAATTCAAGTTACACTTTTTGAGCTTGGTGACCGATAAGAAAACAATTTTTTTTCTTTTATTGAATAAATGAGAAGTTAATATCGTTTAAAATATTTTTATTCTCTTACAATACATGCAGATTATTCAGGAATTTTTATCATCCTACTAAGTATTTTTACGCCGAAAAACTGGGATATTTCATTACATTGATGCATTATTACAAGGTATTAAAATCTTAGTTTCATTTCTATAGTTCTATCAGATAAAATTTATCGCAAATCTGACAATATATTTGGTTTATGTGTGGTAAAAATTAGCACCACTAGTGTTTATCCTGAGAAATAAATTTTTCATACAGGTTAAGCGAACGCTCGGCCGAGCCACATGGTAGGCGGAGTGGGAGGTGTTAGGCTTTATTTTCGTTACGGAATATCTTGATTCGGTCGCCGCGCTCAAAGCCCGCGATAAAAGCTATGCAATAGCTTAAAACTTTCACGGAGAATAGAGCTAAATGGTTTATGTATTTTTCTACAGAGAAGAGTGATTATTTACACTAATCACCTGAATGTCTTGAGTATCTACTACGTCTGCGTGGCTCTCTAGAAGGGCTGTCTGAGTTGTACTCCGTTTCTGTGTCCGCAGGACCGTTACGAGATCTTGGAGCGCGAGGAGCTTCGTATCTAGAACAATCATACAGACATGTTTTGTATCGAAATAATTATTTTAAAATGATATCATTTTAAAATAATAATTCGATGATATAAGATGATTCATTCATGAATTCTAATAATGCATTCTAGAACTCATAACACAAGCTATAATATATGCTTACTTTGGGTCTAGATGGCGTTATGTGTATGAGATATTAATAATATTATTACTTAAAAATTAACTTTTCTGAAATGTATTGACTAATTAATCCTTTGATTAATTAATCCTAAATGATTTATTTCCTTAATTTAGTGAACCATTTTGAATTTTCGTGTTTTATAAAATAGTACATTCAATTGTTTATGCCATGTTCTGGCTCCACATTGTAAATAGGGGAAAATAGTGCCGAGTAAAAATAGAAAATAAAGTTATCGACATTCCAAGCTAAAGTGATAGTCAGTGTAATTATTGATTGACTTTGCAGCATTATCCATTGATATAATATTGTGTATTAAAAAGTAACGCAATAGCAAACTTTTCCACGTTTCACTTTAAGATAAAAAAAGTTGATAATGAATAGTTTACAGTTGTAAACAAAGTATTATTTGAAATTTAACGTTAAAATAGAACTCTGAAACTGTTGACTAAACGATTACGCCCTTTTGGCAAATGGTCTAGAGTCATCTAAGGATTTTTTTTTCGACTTTTAGGTCATACTTTCATTTGGCTCTTATGGCACGTTTTATGTGCTTGTATAGACTTGGTATATGTATTGCATCACGAAGTAGTAAGTATCTGGGTATTATCGATAATTTTGATATAATATACAAACTACATTGTAGTGCGAAGTCAAAGTTATTATCAGTATTATCTAAACTAATACCTATTTTATAGAAAAAAGATTGAATTTTTTGTATGTTTGTTTGCAACGATTTAACTAAAAATGAACATTACCGATTAAAAAAATTCTTTCACCTTTAGGAATCAATAAATTCAGCGAGTAACTTAAGCTATATTTTATAATGTTCAGTATATTATTTTCAGTCGTTTTCCAAATTTCAATATTTCAAGCGCCTTCGTAAATATAAATGATGCGACACTATTGCTATGATATTTTCCGTAGGAGTTAGTTGTAAGACCGAATGAAACTTTTGATACCGAAGCGAAATATAAATCGGCACTTGAGTGGTAAACACACACACACACACACACACACACACACACACACACACACGCACACGCGTACACACACACACACATACACACACATACACACACACACACACACACACACACACACACACACACACACACACAAATACAAACTTTCGCATTTTTAATATTAGTAGGATTATTAGGTTAAAGATATATTTTAAAAAATCTATCATACGTTATAGATAAATAGGTATAATTGATGTTCAAAACATTTTAATGTTGTAAGGTTATTAATTTATTAACATACCTTTCCCGAGATCTCGATCGTCTACGTGATCTGGGCGAGTAAGGCGATCGTCGCGGACGCGGCGAATAGCGGCTATCGGGCGAGTACCGCACTGTTTCAGGCGAGTAGCGGCTATCTGGCGAGTAGCGGCTTTCAGGCGAATAGCGGCTGTCTGGAGTATAACGTCGCTCGCCGTATCTGTACAAATAAATTAATTATAATTACTAGGTAAGAAGAGTTGACGATATATTTGTACTACGATAAAAGTACCTATAAAATTTAAGTGGTAAAGAAACAAAGCTTATTATTAACAGCGTAAAATATCTAATATCTTCTCGTTAGTGAAACATATAACTGAAAGTCTAAATGTACGAAAAAAAATAGCTTGCATATTGGTAGACATGACGAAAGCATTCGACTTTGTATGCCATAAAACACTCTTATCGAAACTCTCTTGCTATGGTATACGGGGAAACGCCTACAATTGGATCAGAAGCTATCTCAGTGAACGATCACAATGCGTTGAAATAATTAAAACAAACAAATCTGAACAAAAAGTATTTAGATCTGACTATCGACAAAATAACTATGGAACTCCTCAAGGTGGTATTTTATCCCCGTTACTCTACCTACTTTATATTAATGACCTTCCCGACTCTATAAAAAATGACTGCATTTTGTTCGCTGACGACACTACAATAATCATAAAAAGTGACAATGATATGAGTTTAAAAGATGACATTAACCTAGCCCTTGACCGTATAACCTCATGGTTAGAACAGAACAATCTTAGGGTAAACATGACTAAAACCAAAATTATACAATTTCAGACAATTAACTCTAATATTCCAAAACTTGACATACAACATAACAATTATCACCTGACCGACACAAATGAATGCGTATTCTTAGGTATAACTTTGGACAAATATTGTAATTGGAAAGCCCACATAGAAAATATATTAAATAGAATAGACCGTTTTGTATTTGTTTTAACCAGAATTCGACAAACAGTAAACATAGACTGCGCTAAAACTACCTATCACGCTTATATCTCTTCCGTACTCAGTTATGGCCTAATAATCTGGGGCAACTCAGTAGATAGCTATAGAGTATTTTTGGCCCAAAAAAAATGTATACGAGCCATGTGTGGAGCCGATTTCTTAGATAGCTGTAAACCAATTTTTGAAAAATACCGGATCCTTCCATTACCCTGCTTGTACATTTAAAAAATTTGTTTGTTTGTAAAGAAACACCCAGAGCTGTTCGAGAAATTCGGCGATTCAGAAACCAGCCGCACACGACATAAAAACAAGTTACGACTACCACAAATAAGATTAAATATACTTAGGAGAAACAGTTATTGTACGTCCATCCAAATATTTAATAAATTACCAAACAATATTAGCACATTGCCTTTGACAGTATTTAAAAAATGTATGTTAAAACTATTATTAAGTAAAAAATATTATAGCATTAAGGAATACTTAGACGATAAGAATTTAATATTATAACGCCAACCTGACCTAACTGATATATTTACACGCCATAAATGGCAGGATATGCTGGATGTATTACATCTTTAAGAACACTGTACCATATTCTAGTAAATAAAGTATATTTCATTTCATTTTCATTTCATTTCATTTCATTTCAATAAACGCGAGTACCAGGCTTTTCGTTTGCAAGAATGTATCGAAAATTTTATTAAAGTGTAAGCATTATTCTTATTTTCAATAATTTACCTTAGTGCAAGGTTATCTTAAAAGCAGTCTTTTAAGATGACTAATGCGCGTATTAATAAATAACAGTCTATTTATAAATATGCGCATTAGAAAACAAACTCGTGTGCTTTTAAAAACCCACGACTAGCAATTCCAAAATACACCAAACTGTCAAAACAAATATTTATCTCAGCGTAACGGTAACAGTAGAAAACAGACACAAGATGGACAACTCCGACACGCAATTCTTAACTTTAAACCAATAAGCATAAGGTACAAAATATGAAACCAACGTATTTTGCTTTACTACTTTTACACTGACGACATTAATAGGTATGTTATGAAATTAACGAATAATAAATTGATCGAGTTTACCTGGGTGGATGCGGCGAAGGTAATCTGCCGAGCGGCGGCGGTCTCGGCAGTGGCGGTAGTAAAGGTGGCGGCAGGAACATCGGCGGTAGTGGCGGTGGGATCACCGCGCTGTCTACGTTCTCTAGTGGAGATGCCACCTCTGTGGAGATTATCACCTTGTATAGTACAGTTATTAATTCAATGTGTTTCTATTTGCTATGACTAGGTAGGTACTGTCTCATATATTAGGCTAGAGAGCAAAGACGGGAAATAGAACAAAGAGTTTTTGAAAAGTATGCGAGTATGTTTGCATTGCCCATAGAAACTCGCAGTCTATATATGAATTCAAACCCTGTGCCGCAAAAGATAATTTGTATTTAAAAAAAAAAAACGTTAACCAACTGATTTATAGTCTTTTTCCATAAAAGTAATTACTCGGCCTAGCATCAAAACCTGTGATAGAATAGTCCATAAAGACAATATATTTGATAAACACTTCGATTTTTGAGAGCAAGTAATCTTACAAATATTTATTTCAGATGTGAATCGAACTCAGTCCATGCTAATTTGAATAAAATATATAAATAATAATTAATCAGTTTGAGTATAGATAGTGAAACAACAAGGTTATATTAAAACCGGTATGTGAGTAATAACAGCGTTAGTAAAGACTGCGTCCTTAACCTTAATTTGTTGGAGATATATTATAATCGATCGTGTCTGTATAAATGTTGCAATTATGGCGTTTCGATTGTTTATTATATTTGAAAATTGTTTTATTTAAAGGTTTACTGAGGCAATGGAGTTTAATGTTACACTAGAATAGCAACTAAGAACAACTGTCATGTTCCTCGACAGGACTAACCATCAAAGTGCATGTAAACTAAGTGCCGTTTTCGAACCGCAACTCAGTGGAGCAGTGGTTGTACTGATCAGCGTATCTAGTAGTTCACAGATATCATTGATGTAGGGCTTTTTGCGCAAGGTATAATAAATGTAGCTTGAGACTGAATGATAAAATAAATGTTTGGTAATTAAATATTATGACCTTCGTACCGTGTGAAGGTTTAACCATTCTTCTGCCTTACGTCCCCCCTGTCGCCGCGGACTATAGGAGTGCCACGTACAAGTTTGTTGTGGTATAGAAAATACACGGTACATACTATGATGCGGCGACACGGCGCCATCAGCTGTGGATATAGTAGAGAGAGCTGCAAGCTTGCGCCTGAGCGCAGCAGCCTCGTCCCTGGCCGCGTCCGCGTCCCGCCGCGCCCCGCGCGCCTCGAGCCACGCGGCGTGAGCGCGCGCCTCTACAGCACTCAGTGCGGTGCGACGAGACGATTCTTGTTCTGCTAGCTCTAACGTTAACGCATCACATTTCTCCCTATAAACAACAATAATCACTTTCAGATAAATACGTAACTAAAAGAAATGAAATATTTATGGTTTATTGAGGCGAATCCTTACTATCCTTATAGGAATGTAACTTGGTTTGATAATTAATAACTTGACTAAGTAAGAGTTCATGCAGTGACGTTAAAAAGATTCACCAAGCCATATTGCAAAGGATGTACAGATTTTTTATGTAAATATTCAAGTTTATAAGTCTCGTTTCATTGGTTACCCTGCATAAATTGGTCTTAGATATTTTATTTCTCCAAGCTACTTTTTTCTGTTACCAAATCTTAAGAAAAACGTTTGGGGGATGAAATTTTTGTACGGTAGTGTATACAAGTTAATTAATTATTCTGATGAATGTAGTAGTGTTGTAGGTAAATATTTAAAAAAATAAAAATGAACTTGGGTTAATATTTTATCTCCTTGACATTCCGCGAATTTAAAAGTACCCCCGTATAATCTTGTGCCACAAGCGGTATTTCTGTTAATTTATTTGTTTGAGAGCGTGTAGCCCAATAACTATTGGAAATTGGAAAATGTGAACAAAATGACAGTTGTAGAGAATTTTATAAGCTTTCATTCGGTAGAAGAATATTTTCTCTTGAATGCACCGTTTCTGAGATATTAGCAAAAAACCGAAAACTGGGTACTTTAAATCTCTCCCCCTCCCTTAGCTCACCTCCTAGGAGAGAGGACTTTTAGTATGTTCACTCCCTAATCATCCTAAACACGTTTCTGAAGAAATTGCTAAGTTACTCACTCACGCACTCTACACCCCCTTTTTAGCCATTCATTGACTGAACTATAAATACTTAAAATATTTGATGCACTTGTCAGCTTCCGTTCGATTACTTGTATTAAATCTTTATTTTACATTCATATACTAATAGATTAATGAATCAGGTTATTTTTGCTAGTAGGTTATATTTATTAAGATCATTATGATCCTTCTTCGCTGGCACCGACTCCAAAATAACTGATTATAAATTCTAAATAGTATAGTATTATATAGGTATCAATGATGTTGATGTCTTTTATTCACTTTCAATGTTCATTGCTTTGAAGTAATTAAATTATTATTTTCTACTTTTTAGTTAAGGATTAAACATATAGGTATTGTTTTGAAGTCGGTTTTCAGTGTTTTATAAAAAATATTTTATTTTTAAACTTTAAGTAGGAAGTAATTGTGTATTGATATTATATTTAATATGGATAGACCTACTAAACGTGCTGCGTAAATGAGACAGCGCAACTTTTGCTGATCGCTGAACCCTAAATCCCGGAAACCACGAACCAGAACAAAAAAGTGAAGACATACCAACAAAAAAGAATCATCAAAAATCATAATTTAACAGCTTCGCTGCCACCATGGAAAGTAAACTTGCCCCCGGAGCAAAAGTGTTTTTTATTTAGTCCACACAAACACAACCGTCCAACTTATCAAAAAATTTAAAAAAAAGAAAAAAGTTCGGAATTTCAAGCACGAAGACGGAGTAATCGCGTAACAAATATACAAAAAATAAACACAGTTGCTGTAAAGGCAAGTTTATGACCACCCGCTGCTGTTGGAATTTCTCACGACCTTTAATTAATTTTTTTTTTTTTTTTTTTTTTTTTTTTTTTTTTTTTTTTTTTTTTATATTAGCCTACCAAAGTGACTTCACTCTGCCTGATGGTAAGCAGTAAGTGGAATCCAGAAGTGGCGGACACCATTCCAAAAGCCAAACTACTGGTATGGTGGCCTCCACTATGGCGGCTTAGTGAGATGCTTTTTCACGCCCCGCTGAAAAGACCCAGGATCAAAATTAGATGGGAACACATGCGCTGGCAAAGAGTTAAGCCAAATTGACGAAATTAACGACTACCAAATTATAGTAATAACCAGAGTGCACTACTTCTAAAGCATGAAAACGCCCAAAATGAAATGGCACAAATGGTCAACCATCCACGGACACGTTGTTTTTAACAAAGAAATAATTTTGGTAATCGGTTCACAATAGGGTATTACACCCATTTTTGAAAAGTGTCTCAATTACATTCTATAGTGCTAATAAACAACTAAAAAATTTTCTAAATTTTTGTTCAGTCGTTAAGTGCCATAATTTTTATGGCACGACTGTATAAAAAAATATTTTGTATTTTCAAATTTCGCGCATAATTTGACGAAACCGCTGGATGCAGTGGACGCCATATTGCTCTGTGGTCGTGACATCAGTTTGGCATGAATACTCGGAAGGGACACAGCTATATCCTCGGATATAAACTGACGGACTCATAAACTGATGCAGTTTATGAGTCCGTCAGTTCAGGATTACTTTGAAATGATTTTTTTTAATAAGTATGCAAACTTTTTAGATTAAATTATATAAATATGGAGAGACTGGCTCTTAATCTTAAAAAAAGCAAAATTTAAAAATAGAACTGCAGTAAAACAAATTAATATATCCGGGAAAAGAAAATTTACTTGTAGTATCAGATTTGCGTGTTATTTAAAGCAAAGTTTTAAATTGATTCGCATTGATTTTTTATTCTTTTGTCAATTGAATTATTGTTACCAGCAGAATTGTTGGGTTAGTTTTTTAACTCATCCAGAGTTTTTGAACCATAATATGGATACTTCGTCCGAACAAGCGGCTCAAATTGTAGCACTGGTGCGGGAGGGCTTGGATCAACGAACCATTGGTAGAAATTTAAATTTAAACCAGTCTACGGTTTCTAGAATATACAGAAGGTTTGTGGAGACAGGTTCTTACAGAAGGAGACGTGGTACAGGCAGGACTCGAGCAACCACCGGTCGTGATGACCGATTTATTGTTACAACTTCCCTGCGAAATCGTTTCCTCATGTCAGTTAACATCAAAACAGAGCTTAATGTAGTGCGTGGAGTAAATGTGAGTGCACGAACAATAAGAAGAAGGTTAAAGAAAAGCGGATATCATCCCTTTTAGACCAGCAAATGGTCCAAAGTTGCCTGTAGCTCACAGACAAGCTCGCTTAAGATTTGCGCGTGATCACCTAAATTGAACAGAAGAGCAATGGGCCTCCGTATTGTTCACGGACGAGTGTAGGACATATTTATATGGTGCAGATGGTCGCAGAAGAGTCTATCGTCGACGTGGGGAGCGATATGCTCAAAGTTGCATTGAGGAGCGTGTTCTGGAAATTTCTGTTTTTCTTCAAAAAAGTCTTAAGGTCCTTTCCAGTACACAAACTTAAACTTAAGGATATGACCCTACGCTGTTTTAAAGTTCACGAACCAATCTAAAGGTTTCAATTTTAATCTGTATAGAAAGTTTGCATACTTGGTTAAAATATTTATTTCAAAGTCGTCTATTACTTTGATGCAGTTTATGAGTCCGTCAGTGTATATCCCAGAATGAATATGTCACAGGCAAATTGTATTAATCGGCCGTTTACAATCTGCCTCGGCATATTACATAACGCCGGATATGTTACCAGCAAGTGTTTACCTAATTTGGTATGTTTAAATATTATATTTTTATGTTTATGTTTTGCGGATATGAATATGTTAATCGAATATATCCTAACTTAAAAGGATATACTACATATCCAAACTTTTACGGGAGTTATTAAGCCCATACCTACAAAGCAGTATGACGTAATAATATGGCGACTACTATTTAATGGTGCTTTTTGCCTAACTTATCTCAATAATATATTTTAAGATTTTTACTCTTATAGAGTAAAATACCCTGTTGTAGCATGGACATGTCCATATCAGAAAATTCGTCACAAAAGATATCGATGCGTTGCTTTACGCATCTTCACTTCTTGCATACGTTTTTATTACAAAATGTAAAATTAAAGCCTAACCACTGAGCCTTTTTTTTTAAAATAAAAATATGCAACCAATTTCAGAGTATACCCTTTCAAATAAAAAAAGAATTTTAAAATCGGTTCATAAATGACTAAGTTATGAGGTAACAAACATACACAAAAAAAAACATACCACTCGAATTAATAACCTCCTCCTTTTTGAAGTCGGTTAAAAATCACTAAAAATTGATATAATAATAACATCACAACGCTATCTAGACCCAAAGTAGGCATGTATTATAGTTTGTGATATCAGATATTTAGAATGTAGATAAACATACTTAAATATTATTATTTTGTAAAACATACATACAGAGATACCTAAATCAATGCAAATAGTCATATTTAAGCATACAAATATTTGCACTGAGCGGAGAACGAACACTCGACCTAGTGGACCACGTAATTCGTACACAGTACCAGTCTTATAATTTCGATATAAAAAGACAACTTACTTGTATCTCTGCACCTCCTGTTGCAGAAGTTCAATCTTTTCTACGGTACTAGCCGATTCACCCTGCTTGCTGAGCCATAATGATTCTTTGGCACCAAGTTCTCTGTAATTATAAAATTTAAAACATTATTTTTTGGTAAACATTCAGCGGATATTTGACTTTAGATTAAGCCTATTAATAACACAACTGACAAGATGTTTACGCAAATACGTATACGTACACGTACATACTTATCGTACCAAAGTTATTACCAGCCACTTATTAAATTAATTTAATTTAATTTTCACGCTACAGATCCTTTAATAAGCTTAAGAGAGAATCTAAAGAACCTGGACTTAATACATTCCATCTCAAGCTACCTGGAACTACACAGCAGATTTATATCTCCGAAGGATTGACGACTAAAATAAGACGCCTATTTTACTTAGCACGTGAGAATGTCAAAACACAAAAAATCGCATCAGCTTGGACCTCATATGGCAAGCTATATATTAAGAAGGATCAAGGGTCTTCCCCTATATGCATTACTAATGAGGAGGAACTCATGAACACAATGTGACTAGGCATACGGTGCCTCCTGGCTCGATTAATTTATTTATTGTACCTATTTAATCATCTCGTTTTCTTCTATACTTTTCTATTGCATGATATTCACAAAGTTAAAAATTATTATGAGTATATGTACTTCTTTTCCCTGATCCCAAGATATTCATTAATGCAAAACAAATACATTACTTACACTCGCATATACCTAACCACTCTCACACTACACTCCAATCACTACAGTGGCCCCTTTGCGGAGATTATAAGGAGGAGAATTCATGGCCTATTTTACTCAAACTATCAAGCTTCCTTTACGTCACTTCAATAAGTGACGAGTTTCATATATTATAATGATAAACATTATGCAAAATATAGAAACAATAGGCCTTGATCTTGACTCCTTGTCTCCTGCACGGTCAATCATCTGCGACGTTGACGATATAAATATGGCCTTAGACAACTATACCTATGCTACGACAACCCGGCATAAAACCCAAAATGAGGGTGTAGTAATCTACTACAATAAATTACTAAAAGTAACTACGGAAGAACCACTTACTAATGATGCTATATGCCTCATACTGAAATTAAATAATGATATTTGTGTGATTGGTATCTACCGCCCACCCAGCTGCCAGGACACAAGTAATTTTATAAACTCTCTGGATACTGTGCTTACAAGTCTAAGTGGCTTCAAGAATATCATATTATGCGGTGATATTAATATCGACATACACCCAAATGGCACTGATAGAAGAGCACAGGACTATCTTAATCTCCTGGCTAGCCATTCCATGCTCCCTGGGCATACTATACCGACACATGGACGTACATGCCTGGACCATTTAATTGTCAAAACAAAACTCGAAGCGCTATGCTTCGTGTTTCCCTCTTCAATAACAGACCACGATACCGTAGCTTTCAACATACACGTTAGACCCAAACTGCAGCACTCTGGTAAGATATATACTAAAGTTGACTCTCGACTACTTGACACTGCCATACAAAATATCGACTTTCAAGCGATCATAGATAGCTCTGACACCAACCAAGCTACAAATACCCTAATTATGTATCTGTCGACTGCCATAAACTCAAGCACCATAACGTACAAATCCCCAAAAAGAAAAACCATATTCAAACCCTGGATCACTAAAGGACTGCTACGTTGTATGAGAAATAGGGACAATCTGCACAAGAAATGGAAGAGGGAACCTGAGAACGAAGTGCTACAGACGACTTACAAGCGGTATCGGAGGTTTTGTTCTCGTGTCCTTAAGAAAGCCAAACAATCATACGAAAGACAAGAGATCGATAAAGCCGGTAGCAATAAAAAACAACTATGGAAGACGATCAAAGACATAACTGGCACTAACAGCTTCTCTGACCACTCGGTATCCCTTCTAACTGAGGATGAGCCACAGCGACGGATTAATGAAGTAAATAATTACTTCGCGAATATCGGTGGAGAAATAGCTGAAAAGATTGACCATAATTATTTCACCCTACCTCCCATCACCGACACTAGCGACTCATCAACATTGACCAACTCCCAACCTCTGGGTTCACTTGTTATGGCACCACTAATCGAACGAGATGTAGCCCGAGTTATCGCCAACTTAAGGGACAAATGCTCAGCGGGAATTGACCAGATATCCAATCACATGATTAAAAGATACTCTGAATATTTAGTCACTCCTATCACTCACATCTGCAACCTTGCGTTCGAAACGGGAGTGTTTCCCACGGCCTTCAAAACCGGTCTTATTAAGCCCATCCATAAGAGTGGGGACAAGGGTGATGCAAATAACTTTAGGCCCATATCCATCCTCCCCACCCTGTCAAAAATACTGGAGAAATTAATGAATCAGAGGTTGATCACATACCTAGAGAGAAATAACCTGCTGTCACCGTCTCAGTATGGCTTCCGAAGTGGAACTTCAACTTCATGTGCAGTGCAAAACCTGATACAGTCTATTGTCACTGACCTAGACGACAAAAAGAAGTGCTTAGTAGCCTTCCTTGATATAGCGAAGGCATTCGACACTGTGTCGATTCCCCGCCTCCTCAACAAGTTAGAAAGGGTCGGTGTGAGAGGCCTCCCTCTAGCACTCTTCAAGGACTACCTGAGTGGTAGACGGCAGATGGTCAAAATTGGCGATTGGATTAGCGATGAGGCTGAAGTAACATATGGTGTGCCTCAAGGAAGTGTGGTCTCTCCTACTTTATTCCTCGTTTATATTAACGACCTCTGCCAGATGCAGCTCAATGAAGGAAGAATCTTCACTTTCGCCGATGACACGGCTCTGTATTTTCGAGGAAATACCTGGGAGGAAGCATTTTCCAATGCACAGATGGGCTTTGATAGGGTTAACAAGTGGATGAGAAGCAATCTTCTATCACTCAACATAGCCAAGACCAAAGTCATTCCATTCGCTATAAGAACAAATCAACTTCCTCCCCAAACACTCTCACTCATAGCTCATAAGTGCACAAAACTTCTCCATACAGATATATGCACTTGTCCTTCTATCGAAAGAACTAATACTATTAAATACCTGGGAGTAACACTGGACCATACGCTTACTTTCAAAACCCATATCGATACCCTGACAGCTAGGATACGTAAATTAATATATATATTTAAAACCCTTAGAAGAGTTACCAGCCGTGACGTAATCAGTAAGGTATACTATGCTCTATCCCACTCCCTTATAGAATACTGCATTACCTCCTGGGGAGGGGCTACTAAAACCCACATGCTGGCAGTGGAGAGAGCCCAGCGTGTACTCCTAAAGGTCGCTGCTGGCTTGCCCTTTAGACACCCGACAGACGCACTTTATAACGACTGGGACGTACTCTCCATCAGGAAAACCTTCATCCTCAGAGTCATACTTCTGAAACACTCAGATACTGGGTATGATCCCAAAAGGAATGAAGTGAAACGTAGGAAGGGAACGGTCTGTACGTCCCAGCCGAGGCGAACAGCGTTCTCGCAACATTTCTACGGCTTTCTTGGGTACTACCTCTACAATAAGGTAAATACTACCCTAAATATTTACCCACTTTTAAATTACAAATGCAAGCAAACGGTTACACAGTACCTAAAACCACTAAATTACGAAAGCACAGAAAAATTACTCCATCCACCACAGTAAACACTCGCCGCTCCCCACTTTATCACGTCATGTATGCTTTTTTTTGCTAGCCACATAATAATATAGTGATTGACTTGTTCACTCATAGCCACTGTCACACATCATCCAATTACTCACACCAACACGCATAGACACACCCTCACATTAAACACATTAAACTCCAACTCAAAAACTCACACACATCACTCTGTCATATACATACTTCTCTGCATTCCTGCTTTCAATAGTCCCATTAGTTGTTAGATTATTATTAGCCTGGAACTCATCCTATACCTATATTAAGTACCTAGTTTTAACATTACCTTGTACCTACTATTGCCATAAGGGGAGGCCTGGTGACCTGTGGCACAGGTTCACTGAACCTATTTCAGGCACCAGTCCTTCACAAATGAATGTAGTATTTACTCATTCAATTTGTTATATAGATTTAAGTTCCATTTGTGTAAGGAAAATAAACGTTTTATTATTATTCTCTTTATTTATATTTTTTTCTTATTAATTACATTTTTAAACAGGTATATATTTATATAAAACAAAAAATACACATTTAAAAATATAAAAAATAGATTACCACCGGCAACGAGACTAGAGTCCAAGCTACCGGCGGTTAGGGTTCCAGAGAGAGGAACCTCCTAACAATACGTGCCGTGTCGAGAAGCACTGCCTTCTGGATCTGGCCCTTGACCCATCCACCTAATGCGAGCCTCTTTAGGTGTTGGTCGAGGCTCTTTGCTATTAATCCATTGACGCTAACAACTATCGGTACAATGACAGCTGAATCCACATCCCACATGTCAACAATCTCATGGGCTAAATCAAGATATTTTATTTGCTTGTCTTTCTCAGCCTTCATGAGATTCTCGTCATGAGGGACGGTAATATCAACTATCATTGCAAGGCGTTCGGATCGATCCACTACCACAATATCAGGCTTGTTAGCTATAATAGTCCTGTCTGTGATAATGGAGCGATCCCAGTACAATGTCGCGCGACCATTCTCGAGAACCGGCTCAGGGTTGTATCTGTAGTACGGTACTTCAATATCCAGAAGATTGTATCGCAGAGCAATTTGCTGGTGGATGATCCTAGCTACTTGGTTATGTCTGTGCAAGTACTCTCCGTTAGCAAGACGCGAACAGCCCATTATACAACAAAGAGTTTGTTTCACTGTGATTACGTTGTATAGTGCTTATGTTGTGTTGTACGGATCTAGCGATTATTAACGCATCTTTAATCGATTAGAATTAAATCAAATTGACATAAAGTGGGCAGTCAGATATTTCATCAGCATTCGCGCTAAAAAAAATTGTTGAACTTTTAAGAAATATTTGTACACATATATACTTACTTCATCAGTTCACTTTCTCTTTCTTGGAAGTATTTGCCTAATACATCTAGTCTGGTAAGCGCTTCAGTAGCATTTTGACTGGTAGTGTGTAACGTTTCTTGAGTAGTTTGTAGTTCTTCTGCCAAACGACTTTTTTCCTTACATTCTGCCTATAAAGACGAAGTGTTCAGAACTCAATATTTTAAACAAAATTTTAATTGTTAGAAGGTATGAATCAAGTTTCAAAAATGTAAGAATGTTCGAAATTGGTGACCAAAGAAGAGCGATGTGAAGAACTTGGCAAAACCTCGGGTCACTCTTTTTAATTGCCATTTAATTACAACACTTTGGCCAAATATTAAAACTTTAAGTTACATTTAGTCTTTTAGACTGAAATACCATGAGAATGAAGGACTATTTAAAATTAAAAAGGGGTTTAAGTAATTGAGGGTTTGTAAATTACATTTCAAAATGACACATTTTGTTAAACATATCAGTTCATATTATATGGTTTAGGCGCTGCATAAACGTGGACACTTTTGTGTCTTGTGTATGATACAAGCTACCAATAAATATTTGATTTTCTATAGAAACAGTATAAAATCAGTTCTTGTGTCCAGTTGCTTGCACTTTACACATACTCGTTGACGGTTTCCTGTGAAAGTGTGTCGTGTCGGTAACAAAAAGCGTCGACGCTTGCGCAGCCCCTTAAGCACCTTACCTCATATTTAGTCTCGAATGTTTTTTTTTCCTCTAAAGCTTTGGACAGTTTAGCTTTAATTTCAGTGTGTTCTATAAGAGATGATACATCTATATTCGATGGCATTCCACCCTTCAATTCTTTGAGTGCATCCTGAAATTTTCAATATAATTTATTAGTATACAATAGGAAAATACTAGACATGTCTCTAATAGTGGCACAGTTAAAATACTAATTTGGTACTTATATACCACAACTTATACAGTTACGCAGTACTTATATAACTTTTACGGCTTTAGCTAAGACAACATCCACACTAGTTCGCAAAACAAAGTGGATATATTTTGATTTGTGTAAATTCCTTATGTATATTTTAAGTAGTTTTACCTACCTACCTTATTTTATTTTATTTTTTAATTGTAAGTCTATTTACCACCACCGTAACTAAAAAAATTTGCCATTACGGACAAACCTCCGTGGTTTAATGCAATGCGTTTAGTATAATAAGCTTGACTACTTTGTATAACGATAAAAACATGAATTTCTATGCATGAAAACCTAAATAGAAATGTCGTAGGCTTGGCAGGTAGGATTAATATCTCTAACACCATGTAAGTCAATGTCCACTAATTACGGTAATTGCATATCACAAGGCTGAGATGTAACTCTTTAGAATCGTGAATATTATTGATTGCTGCATATGTTCGACAAACCTATGTTTGTAGACTTCATGAGTGTATAAAAAAATTCAAAAGAAAATTTTAAACTTACTTTAAGTGCATTAATTTCATGTTTTTGTAATTGAATAGTATTCTTAGCTTCTGTCAACTGCTGATTGACATCCTCTAATTGCTTTTTATGTTTCTTGATTTCTTCTAAAGCACTCTCGGCGGATACATACTTCAATTGGTAATTATCTCTGTCACGACTGACTGAGATTAGTTCCTCTTCAAATGCTTGAATCTTACCTAAAAATAGAAATAAGATATTTATGACGAAATCGAATGTATGTTTTTTATATTTATTTATTTATTTAATTTTCTTAATACCAGCGGCATTCTCTACCAGACAACCTTTCAAAAATATAAATTACATAAGTTTCAAAAATTACTCGATTTTGCGTTATGGTAGTGTTCAGTGCTGAACTTTATGAATAATTTTAAACTAATTGCGCCTTTGGGAACTAACTAGACCAATTGGGCAGGCAAAAGTGAAACAAATATTTATGAATTTTTATCATGTGTGGGAAGAGAACCCATAACTTTTTACATTATAATGGGAATGATAGCAATATTAATTATTTTACATTTCAAGGACTTAACATGTAGTTAATATTTTTTAATTTCACCGTAAACTTTGTATGAACTGTTAATTTTATTGACACTAATAAAAAATATCGAATTTAAACCCATTCGCACCCTTGAAACCAATAACTGTATTTCATAAACATTATTGTTTAAGTTTTTTATCACTTCAATCTTTACGCGTATTTAATTTTTTATAAAATATTTACATACTACTTGTTTTATAAATTATACAAAATTTTTAATTTAAATTAATAATGTATAGACTGTCATAATGGAGTAAATGGAGTATTCATAAAAGAATTTCCTTTTAAAATAAAATCGGCCAAAAAGGATATTGACCTCAGTAAAAGCACTGCTGTTATTGGTAGGTTTCAAAGTCTATCGAAATGAGTGCGAATCTTGGCGTTTAGGTATATATGCTAACGTTTGGCGAGCTAGAACAACGTATGCGTTCTCAAGCGGTTTCTTTACTTATGGCACTCATAGATGTGTGGAGGGCAACATTATTGATATTGTACGATATCAATACTGTTAGCCCTCTCATCTCTCATAAAAAATATACTTTCATTAAAATCGGTGCAGTGATTTAGGCGTGAAAGCATAACAGACAGCGTTATTTTCGCATTTACAATATTATTAGTATAGATCTTACCATTCAATTCTACAATCTGCTCTTCAGAGTTAGCTCTTTCAGCTAAGAGCTCACTAAGAGTATTTTCCACTTCACCCAATGTATTCTGCAATTCGCCCGCAGTATTTTCCGACACTCTAAGCAATTTCTCATTGTCATCTAAAGAGTTCCGCAGCCTTTCGTTAGTTGCTTTCAGTTCATTGATCTCCTCTTTTAATGATTGTACCATGTCATCCATTCCAAACGAACTATCTTCTATACCAGCTAATTTGTTTTTGGTAGTTGAAAGCTCTTCTTTGAGGATCTCACACTCCTGTAATATAATGTTGTGAGGGATCAGTATTTGACCTTTCTCAACTAAGTCGGTAATCACTGGCAAAATATTTATTGTCACCTTGGACATTACAAAAAGATGAAGGGAAACATTGTGAGACAACATGAACTTATAAAAAAATATATGAGATTGCTAATTCGCCTTGAGCAAGTGTGACGATCAAAACTTATGTCTACTTAATATGAGATAATAATAGGCTGGTGTTATTAATACTAATATGTTTTTTTTTATTGCCTACAGTGGCAGACGAGCCAACAGCCCACCTGATGGTAAGTGGTAACTGTCGCTCATAGACTTCTGCAATGCCAGGGGCTCTGCGAAGCCGCTGCCTACCGTGATATTAATGCTCTCTTTAAACCTCGTTTGAAGAAGGACATGTCATAGCGCTCGGGAAACACCGCAGCTGGTAGTTCGTTCCAGAGCCTGCACGTACCTGGGAGAAATGAACGCTGAAAACGAACCGTGCTAGACGAGATCGTGTCCAGGTAGTATGGATGAACTTTGCTGCGATGTCGAGTGGTGCGATGATAGAAAGGAGACGATGGCACAATGTATGTAAATAATTAATTCATACCTTTGTTGTAAAAAGTAAGTCCCTTTGCAATGAATTAATTTGGCCAATAAGTCGTCCATCTTGCCGCCTGTTGTCTATGTAGTAATATCCTAATGTAAATAGTAGGACAGAGCTAGCTGTAGTCAACAGGAAGGTTAGGAGACGATTGCTGCCGTCATTAGATGTACCGTCGCAGTATTCATCAGTGTAACATGTCTCTCCTGTAAATAATGAGCATTATATATTAATATATCGTCACCTCTACGGCAAACTTACGAATCTGCAGTTTTTGTAAATTTGACATTTCCATTAAAAACTACACCTTATGTTGTCCTACACATGGTGTAAAATTTTCAAAATTCTATCTCTAACGGTTACAGAAATGTCATAGTGCGAATCTAACTTTTTTGTTGATACACCCATACTAAACTTACGAAACTGATATCAGTTGTTTTGGCGTAGTTGAAAACGTGAAGTCCGAAAAAAATGCACCACGGTCAACCTACGAATCTGTCATATTCGTGAGTTGAGATCATAGCACACTTTAATAAATCGATCTAGCGACTCACAGCAAACATACGAATATGTAAGATTCGTAAGTTCACATTGGTAGAATATATTCTTTAAGAGACTCAAGTAACCCATAGCAAACTTACGAATCGAGCAGTTTCGTTAATTTACATTGGTACCTTGTTTGACAAAGAGGTTCAAATATCCCATAGTAAACTTCTGAATCGGGCATTTTCGTAAGTCCGCATTGGGAGTTTTTTTTAAAAGAGTCTATAATGCCCCATAGCAAACTTACGAATTGGGCATTTTCGTAAATTTACATTGGTAATTTGATTAAGAAAGAAATAAATTATTTTTAGTAGCTTCATATTAATCAAGGTTTTAAGTAATACTAAATACAAGGAAATATTAATATCACAACATAGCAAACATAAAAAAAAAGTAACGATATTAGTTCGAAGTTATGCATAATCGGGAACGCAACTGCCGAACGTTGTATTGGTGAAAGCGAGACAGAGTATTTTATTATCGTCATTGAATTCAAAAGTATCGGGCAACGGTCAATACAATACAATAATTGTAACAAACGTCAGGGAAGACGTAGTGTCGTCGTCTTTTGTTTGCTATTATCCTTATTTCGTTCGTAACAAGTGTTCTGTGTTCTAATTTAAAATTTGTGAAGAGGTGATTGTGTATCAATAATAACAGAATAAAAAATGGAAGCTAATGAAAACGTGAGTATTAAATGATTCAATTGTTAAATATTATTATATTTGTAATAACATAACTATTAATTTTATCGGAAGACGATTTTAACGAATAATTGTTATTTAATTTTACAGATTTTGTCATTAGAACAGTTATTGGATAAAAAACAGAAATTAATGGATATCAGAAAAAAAATTATCCATCAAGGACAATTGGCTCATGTTGACTCAAGAAGTACGTTGGAATTTCTTATAATATTTCATGGAAATCTTAGGGCGTTTTAACTATTTGTGTCTTAATTTGATAGTTTCATTCTAATACAGTGTCTATGCTAACAGTCGACGAGTCAACATTGCAAATGCTCCGCGAGGGAATAAAACGCGCTTCGTGACAGAGATTGGTTCGGGTTAGGTACTTATTGCAATATGAATCGTATAATATTCTGCATGTAGGTGTTGGAAATGTTTTGTGTATGTTTTGCTTTGTTAACGAGCATGATTTTTGTTTATAGCGGGACTGTCACAAATAGGTATTAATAACAGTAATTTTATTAATTGCAATTAATAAACGACTTACTCATACCTTCTTGATTTAATAAGGGTTATACCTACTGTGGAATGGAAAATTAACAAACTGTTGCAGCTAATGGCATATATCGCGATTTAGTATGTTTACATTGTTTTTTTTTTCAGCTGACTCCAATCCATTAACGCCAAATTCAAACACGCTACTTTCAGTTTCTCCACCACCATATTCTCCAATTACCCCACTAAATATGAATAAAAATAGTAATGATAAAAATTTACCAGGTAAGATTATTCTATTTGACATTAAACGGTAAGATTATTCATTTGTAACATAAACTTTTACCATGGATTCAGTACATGATTTTGTATGTACCTGTACCTACTGAATCCATGGTAAAAGTTTACGTTACGATGTCTCTTACACCTTGTATTAATTGCAATGAATATACGACTTACTCATACCTACCTACTTGATTGAAAAAGGGTTACGGCGCTTTCAATTTACGCGGCTCTTGACCGCCAGAAGCCGCGCGGCCGCCGGCCGACAAGAACCGCCTAAATTGAAAGGTTGTAATTAATGGCGCCAATCGCGTGTCAGTTTGTATACATTGTTTTTTTTTCAGCTGACTCCAATCCAGTAACGCCAAATTCAAGCACGCTGCTTTCAGTTTCTCCACCACCATATTCTCCAATTACCCCTCTAAATATGAATAAAAATAGTAACGATAAAAATTTACCAGGTAAGATAATTCAATTAAATACTAAAACCCTATATTTCGTGATGTGGATATCACGAAAAATAGTGTTATCACGACATATATAAGCATATGCATCCAGTTGCTGAGTGTGTGATTGTATGTTTAATACTTCTTCACGGCTTATCCAGCTTATACATTGTGTTTTTATAAATGTTACCAAGTAATGTGAAATAGTTCAAGCTATGAATTGGTAAGTAAAGTAAATAAATTTGCATTGTTCTAGTTATTGTTGATCCTGTCATTTTACGGCAAGAAATACAAGAAGACATACGTACACTATGCTCACCATCTCAATTGGCAGCAATGATGAACAGCGTTTCACCATTATCATCACCTGTTCCAGAAATGTCACCAGAAACACAACAATTATTTAATATTTTAACTGAGCATGAAGCAAGCAACGAAGATAATGATGTTTCAAATCATGTAGATGTAGTTGATTATTGCGATAGTGATGACAGTGTTAGGGATCCGAATTACGTCTCGAATAATAACAGAATATATATAGATGAATCGACCACCTCTTGTTCATCTTTGAATGATAACGAAAATCATGAAAAATCAACAGAACTTATTTTGTCTACGGCTGACGAAAATATACGACGTTTTTCGGAAACTAGTAGACTTAACAGCGGCAGTAAGCGACAATTTCAAGTTACCTCCAAACTACCAGAGAGGCGATGCTCGGAAAACGACTTGCAGCAGATGCAACCACCTGCAAAAATATTAAAAAGACGTGCTTCTATGTCCGGTGCCATATTTTCAATAATTAAGTCTAGCTCCCCGAAGAAAAAGCATGTTTCAAATCCTAATACCTGGAAAAGACGTATCGAAAGGAGCAAACGTTTGAGAGGTAAAGCCTATAAAACAATCAAAGGAAAATATGTTGCGGCTGCGACGTTGAAGCAACCCAAGTGTCTGACAAAAGACAAACATAAATGCAACGCTAATGTACCTGAAGATGCGAGAAAAATAATTTATGACTCATTTCGAGCTATGGAATCATTACAAGCACAGCGTCAATTTATTATCCAACACGTTACAAAAGAAAATAAGAAACGATCTACTGTAAATGGACCATCGCGCAAAGTAAGTACGCATCAATATTGTTTTACAGTAAACAATAAAAAAGTTACTGTATGCAGAGATTTCTTTTTAGACACTTTAAACATCAAGGAAGGAATAGTACGGGGAGCTTTAAAAAAGATTTCTGAAGAAGGGGTTCTTTTAGCTGACAAAAGAGGCAAAAAACCTCCATCTAACAAACTTTCTAGTGAGAGACTTGATCGAATTAAAAACCATATTTTTTCATTTCCTGCCATGGAGTCGCACTATAGCAGAAAAAATTCAGAGTTCAGGTATCTAGATTCTGGACTGAATGTGACCATCATGTATTCATTATACAAAAAAAAATGTGAAGATGAAGGCGAGATCCCAGCAGGAATAGAGACTTACCGGAAAGTCTTCAGGTCCTATAAATTAAAATTCCATGTGCCAAAAAAGGATCTCTGCAAAAAGTGCGTTGCTTACAAGGAATTAAAAACACATGACCTGAGCAGCCCTGAAGAGGAAAATCATTCAAAACATCTTAAGCGGCGCGACGATGCTTATCTGCGTCGAGACGCAGACAAAACAGCAGCAAAGAACGATCCGAAGACTTTGGCATTTAATTTTGACCTAGAAGCAGTCCTCCAAACTCCTAAGGGTGCGTCTGGACCATTCTTTTATGTTCGGAAATTAGCTGTATACAATTTAACATTTTATAAATTTGGCGATCAAGACGTAGACTGTTTTACTTGGGACGAAACGGAGGGTAAACGGGGAAGTACTGAAATTGCAACTTGTGTTTTCAAATATATTTGTAGTCATAAACAAGGCGTAACACATGTGAGAATGATGTCAGATAATTGTGGCGGCCAACAAAAAAATTATAGTTTTTGCTGTATGTTGCTCCACTTGGTAACGAATCATTCCACAGTAAACATAATTGATCATGTTTTCTACGAGTCTGGACATAGTCATATGGAGTGTGATTCTATTCACTCGAAAATAGAACAGAAATGTAAAAATACAGCAATTTACACTCCGGATGGGTGGATACAGGTGATGAGACTAGCCAGAACTAATCCTCGGCCATTTAATGTGAATGTCTTAGTTCATGACGATTTTTTAGATTTTAACCCCAATCAGTGTCAGTTCGTGGAAGCGAGAAAACAAAGTTCGAAGAAGAAATGCTCAAATAAAGTTAAAAGAAATAATGAACAAGAAGACAATGGAGCACTAGAGGAGACAAGACCCAAAGTGAAGATAAATTTCCAAGATGCTGTGTGGATTCAATACCGTAAAGACAAACCTAAATCAATATTTATTAAAACTGACTACAATGACGAGACCTTTAAAGAATTTAATATAAAACCAAAAAGAGGAAAAAGTACGTGCATAGTACCAAAAAATATTTACACAGAAAGAATACCCATTTCCAAACAAAAAAAAAGAGATCTCTTAAAACTCTGTACCGATAACCAAATCCTAAAATATTACCATTCCTTTTATAAAAACCTCCCAGATTCGGAAGCTATTGAAGATCGCTTGCCTGAACCAGATGCTGAAGAAGATGAGAAACTGTAGGAGTACCTACAGTTCCTCTTTATCTTCAGCATCTTACACAATCTTTAAATACTTTTTTCTACGATTTCCTCTTACTTTGATTGTTTTGTGAAAGTCGCGACTATATTGTTTTTGTCTTAAATAAATAATTACGATTATTTGTATAGGTACGTATTTTATTATTACTCTAATAATACTCCAAACGTAATTATATGAATTCACTTGTTTTTTTTCTGAAACGGGTTATTACTATTATTTATCTTATGAGATAAATCACGTCTTTTAAAGGAATCATTAGTATAATTATAATGTCGTGAATATATTATTCTAATACTACAAGAATAACAAATAAATGCATTTTCATTACTTTACACCTTCATACATTAGAGTTCAAATGTATTATATTACGCTTTAGCAAACTTACGAAATTGGCACTTTCGTAAGTTTACCAAAATATTTATTCAATAGTTTTCTTATGAAATTACGAAACTACCACTTTCGTAAGTTTGCTAAAGCGTAATATAATACCTTTGAACTCTCGTGTATGAAGGTGTAAAGTAACGAATATGCATTTATTTGTGATGCGTGTTATATATGTACAATCCATTCATGGTAAATAAAAACAGGCGGATTTTGAAACTGAAATTTATCGCAGAATTTATTACATCCCTTTCCTAAAAATAAATATCGTCAATCTAAAGTATCAAAACGCTCCCCTGTAAAATTTGGTTTTTGCAGTTTCGTAAGTTTACCATAAAGGTGACGATATAGTATGAATAGTTTGCCGGGGCGCGGTTTTAGCTGCGTCTTTGCTTACTACTCCGCTCCCGTCGCCAATAGCATGATGTTACTTAGCCTATAACTTTCCTCAAAAACTGGGCTAGGAGACTGCATTTTTAAATTTTTAAATTCGATTTGTAGTTCCAGAGATTAGCGCGTTTAAACAAACAAACAAACTCTTCCACTTTATTTAATAGTATAGATATATATTAGCTCCAAACATTGCGTAAGATGTATTGGTTTTTGAAGTTTGCAGATTTCATTCAAGCACAAAAAGAAGAAGAGCAATAAATAGAACTTAGATGTGTGCAGCTGTTGTAATGTTTAACAAATTTCTCTGATTAAAATAAAAACAAATAGGTAACTATCATCATGTCAGTTGAAAAATGTCTATAGCTGGACAAAGCCATCTCACAAATTTAACATTTGAGCATTTTGGGAATAATCGTTTCATTTGGCAGGTAAATTAAATTGTAGTGGTGGCAGTTTTATTATCTTGCAATGAATTATTGCCTAACACTTTCTCATGTAAAACCTTGAAAATTATCTAGTTTAGGTACTGTTTGCATGGGTGAAGTATATACCACCACCAGATTGTAATACTTTGCTAATGAGTGGTGGGATGTCACTTTCCTACAACTATTTATTGACATCATAATTCCGGAAATATGAGAGATCTCATCGGAACATCTTATGTTAACTATACACGTCTATCATTCAACTTCTTGTTATAATTTTCTTAATAAGTAGTTGTGTAAATGTTAACATAAAATGGATAAGATTACTGTCAGAAATACTACATAAGAATCTTGTTTTTATCTTGTTACAATCATTGATACAATAGATAGTGATGCCTATCTGATGCACAGTATTGTAAACATAGATAGAGTATACTTTAAAACAGCAACTGTTCTTCAGATGACTAATATTCTGCACTCATACCTACTTGTGTTAGAAGATTTTGGCAGTTAGCAGTTTCGGGTGGTTACTGGTTTTTAGAAATTTAGCCTAAAAGTTGAAAAGTAGGACAAATTGATAATGAACAACAAAATGTTCTAATTTTATACCAAGATATAAGATACAAAGATAGGCAAATCAATAATCCACTTTGAGCCAGTATGGTTATTATATGTTTATGGCTTCTCTATATTATAAGAGGCCTTCAGCCAGTAGTAAAATATAATGTACTGGAATGTGTATTGAGGTGGTTAAAACATAATAATAACATAATAAAATAAGGTTTTTTTTATATAAGTCAATCAAAGTAACTCCACTCTGCCTGATGGTAAGCAGTCAGTCAAATCCAGAAAGGGTGGTCACAATAACAAAAGTCATTGTCTGAAATAGCTGCTATGGTGGTCTCCACTAGTTTAGCAGTTGACATCTTTTGGCTGTTATTACGATGACAACATTATTCAATTGCATATGCTTATATGTATGTTAAATTAAAAAGATTATGCTAATCAGATTGTTATTACTTTAATAGATAATATAAAGTTTCAAATTATTTATCAGAAATTGATAAAAGTATATATTGCATTATTCATTTTTAGAAAAACATCATAATATTATAAACTGGATGATTGCCTTGGTAAAACTTAAACAACTAGTTATTAATGAAATAATCTGGGCTAATGCTATTTATCTTATTACTAGCTTTCCGTGACGCAGTTTCACCCACGTCTTTGCTTCTATCACCATTAGCCTGATGTTACATAGCCATAGTTACCTTACTCGAGAACTGGGCTACCATACACAAAAAGAATTTTTCAAATCCAACTAGTATAGTTCGAGAGATTAGCGCATTCAAACAAACAAACAAACTCTTTTGCTTTATATAATAGTATAGATAATTTTAAGTTGTATTAAGAGGTTGCATTCAGTTAATTTTAAGAAATAAGAGATTTGTAAAATACTGTAAAAAATATAGAGCATTGTTTTGTTATGAGTGATGACTGATGAGAGACATAGCAGATTATTATGTCTTGAGTTAGTAATACTGTAATATTGCATGGTCAACACATATTATAAGCATTCCTAAGTTATAGTAATGACCAAACATACCATGTAAATGATTGCCATTGGTGGTATCATTTTTTTCATTATTGATAGCATACAAGTAAACAGTTCACCTGTCAGTAAGTAACAACCAAAGTTCATGAACACTATTGCTTTATGCTTTTAGTGTTACCGCAGGCTACGCAACACGCCAAATTTATATTATAAAATAATGCATAAACAATTAAAATAATTTAGTTCTCTTACCAACAGCAGCAAACAGAGCTTTTGATTCTTCACTGGTTCCCATAATAGAGTAATACTTAGATAGTAAATATTTAATAAAAGAAAATCCTTCTTCATTATCAACCTTTACATTCTCATATGTGGGGTAATCCTCTGTATTATAAATAGGTGGAGGTGCCTCTGTGGATGATGGTAACATATCTGCTACTGTGGAATACATGTTTGAGAAGAACCCTTCAGAATTTTTATTTATGGTAGGGTCTGTTGTTGTTAGCTCCTCTTGTAATTGTTCAAAGATAGTATCCGTGTTTTGTTCTAATTTATATGGGTCATGAATAGGTACTGTTTCTGTAGTAGACTGTTGATCTGTGGTCTCTTCTGTAGAATAGTATGGAGGTGGTGTGGTACTGTAGAACTCAGGAGGTTGTACTTCAGGTATAGGTTGTTCTACATTTAAAATTGGAGGAATTGTTTCAGGGATGGGTGTTGTTTCTTGGGGATAGAAAGCTGGAATTGTTTCTGTTGTTACTGGTGGCAATATTGGGAATGTTTCTAATGGAGGAGGACTGGAAGGTTTTGTTTCTAATATGGGAGAAATTTCTGGCTGTGAAGGTATCGTTTCTGATACAGGGAGGATTGATTCCATGGTAGGTTCAGATTCTGGATGGTCAATAGGCAATGGTTCAGGATGTAAAATATTGTCAATGCTTTGTACATTATTGTTATTTGAGTCATCATTACTAACTTCATTGACTACTTTCACTGTATCGGTGATGACTGATGAAACAGTAGGTTGAACTTCATCTACTGGTGGTATGTTAATGGAACTAGTGTCACCATTAGGCAAACTCAATTCACTGGATGAATCTTGACTTAATTTAACATTCTCTACATTATTATTAGGCATAGATATATTTTGTTCCTTATTTTCACTCTGTTCAGGTTCAGTTAGACTGTTAAGTTGTTTGTCAGGCACTTCTAATAAAGACTCACTATTTAGAGCACCAGTATTAACCGTTAACACTTGTTCAGCAGATGTGTCTGTTAGCAGTTCTTTGGGCCTTTCTTGGTCTATTTGTTGCTTAGGTACTTCTGCACTATCAATAATTTCTTCATTAGAGTCTGGGACAGTCTCCACAATAGATTCAACACTTTCATTACTAGTTGTCACTGATTCCTCTGTTTGTTTTGGAGCAACTATGGTGTTAATTTCTACATTGTTTTCTTCAGGAGGAGACTCAGAAGTCATACTTTTTTTTTCACTAGGTATATTTTTGAGAATTTCATTATTATTACTGTCAAGAGATGGTGTGATATCTTCATTTACAGATGCTACTGGGGATTCAGTGGTAGCATCTTGTTGTTCACTGGTAACAGCTGCTTCAGTCGTGTATATTGTAGTGCCTTCAAACACTTCATGGGCTTGTTGAACTTTATCAGGTTGGACAACAGTTTCTGCAACTTTAGGTTCATAAGGTACAATGACCTGTGGATTCTTTTCTATTATCTTATATTCTTTTAAGAATCCAGAGTTAGCGAAACCTTTTTTCCCATTTATATTCACATACCATAGGTCAGAATTCGTACCAGCTGATTTCATAAAAACTAAAGCTTCACTGTTTCCACGAAAAGAAATAAGATCAGGATCAATACTATTGTAACTAATTAAGGTCTTCGCTTTAGATATAGGTTCTAAAAGAAATGAAAATACACTTAAGAAAGTTATCACATGAAAATTGCCATTCTGTGCATTGAACCCGACGACTTACCGTCACATCCTTCATTAACACAATAAACTTTATCAGGGTATCTGCAGTGTGTTCCTGATATAAATAAAGTAAATAAAATAAGGTTACACGTAGTCATTTTCGCATTGTAATATTCTTTAGTTATTCTAAAATTCGATAGACGTTAGGCCTGTGTGGGCCACATCATCTGTCATGCTGTCATGTCAGTCAAGTCGGGCCAGTGGTCTCGAACGTCAAAATACAAAATCGGTAGAGCTGCCCACATATAATCGGTGAACTCGCATTCAAAATCAGTATTTAAACAAAAAAAAAACAATATTCAATCAAATATATACGTTTATTTTACACGAAATATAGTGCAGTTCAATACAATATTAATACGATAACTTACATTAGTGTATTTTATAAAGATACAAACAATGTAAATCTATTTTTTGCTATCCTTAGGATCATAATCTTTGGCCATAGCCTCCTCAATCATCTTTGAACTAATTTGGAAATCATAACAGTTAGCGTCTTTATTTAGTCGTTTTGTATGTAACAAACTATATAGTGATAGAATCAGTGGACAGCTTATTTCACTGTTTCGTTTTCATAAGATTAATGTGCGAGAATAAGATATACGCATAACATTAGCTGAAGAATGGGGCAGTGATTAAATGTTAAAGGGAAAATTAGACAACCTCGGAAACATTTGACTATCATCGTCTCATTTTAGTAAACTAACATTATCTCAAAATAGTTATTTTGTCATCAGGAAATGTTTCTTTGTATTTTCAGAAATCGTGAAATATCTTTACATTTCGGTAGAAAAAGACCCCAAAGCGGTAGAAATTTCGAAAAAAAATCGGTAGCTTTGAGACCACTCAGTTGGGCAGTCGTTTGTTCGTTCAGCGACACGCAGCAAAAATTTCATGACGAAAATGTGTTTCGTTGTTAAAAAAAAAAACTAAAATAAAGAAACTTTATAGACATTCAACTACTGTTAATAAACTGCATGCAATCATAAAATTTAAATTTTAGTAGTCTGACACACTATTATTTAGAAGCATGATACCTATTTTATAATCTATTTTCTAGCAGGAAACTGAGAAAATAAATATATAATGCCAACTTGCGATGCGTGCAATAAGTGTTTGATCAACCTCGCTGTAACACTTGAACAGGCTTTCTAAATTACATTAAACGAAACGTATCTACGGCTACGTTCAGTTTTACGTTACAATTTTATTATTATGTTACATATTGTTTCATGGATAAAAAATATATTTGTGCCATATAACCAAAAATTATTTTTACAATTAAAGAAAAATCATGTTAATAATAATAGTTACCATGTGTAAGTAAGGACTAATTTAAATAGTAATACCACGGTAATACTATCTATCAGTAATCCATCTTCATACAAACGGACAAAGCGCGAGCTATGCCTACGCGCCTCGGTCTCGGTATGCGCTCGGTGTGTACAGTGGCGACTGTGCCGCAGTGACGAACGGACGGTGTGTTGTTTTTTCAACAATAAGAGCGCGATTTTTTCACTAAAAATAAGTTCAAGTACATATTTAATATGAAGAGTAGGATATATTGTGCTGTTTTTGGTTGCATGAATTCATGCAAATAAAAAAGTATATTTACAATCACAAAACTAAATGGAAACACAAAGTAGGCAAATGTAATTAAAGTGCTGAAGGCGGGCATCCCTATCGCATGTTTACGTACCGCGCGGCTGTAGGCATTTATTTATAAAATACGGCCGAGTCGCAATACTGATAGATAGTATTACCGTGGTAATATCATAATAATGCCATAGTATTATTATTCACAACAACGTATAAAAACCTGTATCTAGCGATGATCCATAAAACTATACCTACCTACCAATATCAATATTTTTTAGAATAATGTAAAAAGCTTTCATATTAAGTAGTAATTATATGATTATGACTTGCGATTCCTTGCCTATCCATCTATCAGCTAAGGCTGAAGAGCCACAGGAGTTTCGTAAAGTAGGTACCTAGGTATATCGATCCATGGACCATGGAACTACGAAGGTAGTCACTTAAAGAGAAGTGCAAGCTTTGAAGGGAAAGGGTATCTCTATCTCATTCTTATGTCATTGTATCTTTCTTTGTCTGAATTTTCGTGGGCCCCTCAGACTATGGACTCCGGTCAAAGCAAGGCAAACATGGTCGGGCGGCAGGTTAATGATACCTAGTTACCAACTTGGGCTGTTTGTACAGTGTATGTAGATACCTACTTATCTCAAACGATGCAGCACGTGCATGCAGGAGGTAAGGTGGGGACCTTACCTCCTGCATGCACTGACACCAGGTCATCGGCACGCGCCTAAAAAAATGGCTGTTTCTAACAAAGCAGCTAATGTGGCCGCGTTCTGGGCTAACACAGTAGGTAGGTACATATTACATTTTTTTAGGAACTTTGTTTACTGTCTGTCTAAAAAAAAACGATGGTAGGTACTTAGAATGAATAACTCACTTACGTACCAGAAATGAGAATTCAATTTTAAAATAAATATCTGAACAAGTCAATGGATTTGAATAATTAGGTAGGTTACCTTAACATAGTAGCGTTTTCAATCCAGTGATGCTGGCATCAGCTAAGTAGGTAGGTACTGGATCAAATTAAATTCAGCCTTTAAAAGTCATCTATGATTAGAAGCAAAGAGTAAGTAATTATGGACGTACCGGATATATTTTGATGTAAAACGGGGTGAATAGGTACGTATTCAAAATTTGGAGTAGATTTTAACTATTTTGTTTGTTATTGTATTATTCGACATTACAGTTTTGTCGCACATGCGTTCATTGCACATCGATTTGTCAAACTCACTTAAACACTCCTACTTTAATATTTCTTCCGGTAACGAAAGCTGCACTCAAATCTTCTTTTCACTGCGATAAAATGCAGATTTTATGAGTAGGTAGACTAAAAAATGTGGCCGATTCCTAGTTATTACGTTCGTGTCAATAGGGACAGAAGATGGATAAAATGGCAATTGAGCTAGGGCTGCCTGTTAATTGATTTCTACTCGACATAATAAGCAATAACACAAAGATATTGTCATCTTAATAATATAAAAGTACCTTCCTTGCAATAAGTCGGATCATCAAGGTAAGTACTTAGATTCCTACCATTTTAAAAGATTTTCGTAACCAAATTTTGGCGCTTTTCACAGCTTCACTTTTATTAGCTTTTTTACTGTCATATTGAGTCTACTAACTATACTCGATATTGCTCAAGGAGAAAATAAAATGTACCTAATACTTTACATAAACTACCTTTACAATAAATCATCGTAAACAATAAATTCTTGATAGGTATGCGAGAATACCAGGGACTTTAAAAAAATCCGAGTTCGTCCTTATTCACCCCTGCATCCCTGGTCACCCTGTTTTACCCGGTGTCTAAGTATTTTTTAATAATTACAACCTTTTTATTAAATAGTTTTTATTTAAATGTTGTAGATTTATAAATAAATAGCACATAGACAACACAGAGTAGGATTTTATTTTATTATTTATGATTATGATATATTTACGACATTTACCTATTTAAATTGCGTTTTTTGTCATTTTTGTAGCCATTCAATCTCTTTGCATTCAATAAAAAAAATTACATCAAAAGTAAAAATTGGAGAGACAAACAAATGTAAAATGTCGTTAAAGTCGCACGTATCGTTAATTGATTTATCACAGCAGTTTCCATTTGAAATAGGTAAGAGTTAAGTAACTAATCTCATAAAAATAATAATAATCTTCATCATCATCATATTAATTTATCAGCCGAGAGACGTCCACGCCCTCCCCCAGTTTTCACTTCATGCTCCCCAGAAAACCCTTTATCTATTTTGCCGTTTTTAAATGAAACAACAATATAATTGTACGCATTATGTACACCTATCCAGTGAGCCGGAGACAGACAGACTCATAATAATAATATTCAGTAGGTACCTACTTACTCGTAAGGATATTCTTAAGTATGCGGGTAGGTAAGTACCTAATAAGACTTTATTGCGTAGGTAAATAGATAGGTAGGTACTTACTTAAGAACCTCTTTAGACAAATAGCGAACCGTCCCTATCTAAATCCATTGCGTGATTTAGAAAAAGTTAGTGGAGACATAATGACTAGGTAGTCACTAGTTCTAAGTAAGTACACTTACTTAGAAATAGGTATGTACTTTGGGTTTGTTTGGTGTGTTTTTTTGGGTCCGTACTTCAAGAGGCAAAACGAGATCCATAAAGGATCACTTTGTTGTCCGTCCGTCTGTTTGTCTGTCGATCTGTCAAAACCTATTTTTCTCAGTGACGCGTGAAAGTATCAAGCTGCAAATTCAGAATAATAATATATCGAATACTCTTATTTGCAACCTCTTGAAGTGCAAATTTGAAAGTTTAGTGTCGACACAATCAAAAGATATAATGGTCATCTAAGTTTACTACAAGTTTGTACGGAACCCTCACACAATGCAAACGACTCGCATGGCCGGTTTTTATTTTTATTGTATTAAATTTTTATTTATTGATTATGTAGGTACTGACAAAATCCACACCGCGATGTTAGACCACTAGGTGCATTATTTGATCACCAATTGTAGAATCACAGAATCTTCATACTGATAGTAAGAAAATAATTGTACATCCAGTAAAACTATCCATTTACTAAAGTCTATTTCGCAGATGATAAACTAAAGAAAGCAATATGTTTTGGAGAATCTTTAATCATAAGTTGCGGCCATTATGAGGGTGACTTCCATGATGGATCGTCTGAATCGTGGACATGCCATTCTTCAACAACAACAGAATTGACCGAAGAAGTAAAAACAACAAAACCAACCAAACCTAGAAAACTTGTCCCTAGGGAGACCACAGTCGAAGAAGAAGAAGAAGATAACGATGATGATTTTCATTTCTTCTTTTTTCCAGACTGCAAAAAACCTCCGCCTAAGGCACATAGTAAAACTAGTGTACTAATAGTAGACGGTATGCCACAAATTAATTTAGCTGCAACAGGTGTCGAATTATGTGAGTGTAAAAAAGATAAAAAAGGTAGATGTAAATGCTTTACTTGTATGCCTTGTTTTTGTGGAGCAAAAACTACACTTGAATGTACTTGTCGAGATTTAGAAACAGTGTGCATTTGTCAACCCGGGCCTCCACAGACAGTGTGTCCATGTAAGCAGGCCAAACCGTGCGTTTGTGATCCTCATGGCGTCGTTATACCACAGTGTATTTGTGAGAAGGTAGAAAAGCCATGCATTTGTTCTCCTTTAAAATTTCCGTATCCTTTTTGCATATGTAAAAAAAAACCAACTCTTGAACCTGTTGATGACTCAGTAAGTTCAGTTCGCTATGAAGGAGATGAGGCTTATTTTCATGATTATGAGCGAGAGTCGAGTGGTAATGAACCATGCACGTGTCAAGCGCCTAAGCCAAACAAAAAATGTCTTTGTAAAAAAGGTAAGGATTGTATATGCAGGCTTGCATGTGTTTGTGGCGTACAACGTACTTGTGAATGTGAATCTAAGGAAGACGTAACCCTACCTTGTAAGGGTGATGTAAAATCGATTTGTAGCTGTGATTTGCCCAAACAGTGCACCTGTGGTGCCGAAGTCCCTGATGACTGTACATGCTATCCGCCTAAAAATTGCCCTTGCGGTGATCCAGACAATTGTAGGTGCCGTAAAATTTGCGATTGCAAAGATCCATGTCTTTGTGACACAGCACCAGGTCCAGAACCAAAGATATGCACTTGCAAACCTGGATCGAAATTGTCACATTTGGTATGTACCTGTCCGAAGGTAAAGGATAATAAAATCAAAAGAGTTCGAGCCGGTAAACATGGTTATCGATGGTGTCATGAGGTAGATCCACATCATACTTATTTTGATTATGCATATGATAGACATCACTTTATAGAAAAAAAAGAATCTGAAGATGAAACAGTACACATTCTTGGTCTTAATGAAGAGGCATCTGAAGTTGAATGTGAAGTACACGGGGTAAAAGCGCCACCATACGTTAAGAAAATTAGGAAGCCGGCTTTAGACTGTTGCAGTGCAGTTGGCGGTACGTTTATTTAATAAAAAAATATTTACCTACTAGGTACCGAAATAGCTAATTTCGTTTTTATTTACAAAAGTGAGCATATATTAAAATATCTTATTTAGACTATGCTAAACCACCAATAATATTTAAAATCGTAAGTTACGAAATATTGAAATTACTGTCTCTTACTAACTAGGTATTAATTAACTGAGTGTACCCAATAAAGAAGAGGGTCTCGTACCCAATAAAGAAGAGGGTCTCGAGTTCCTTCATACAGGTTTCGGACCTACTACGGACTTCAGCTGCAATGTCTTTTACAAGCGCATCACTTAAACGGCTGCATTGATTTGACTATTTTTGATGTTAATATGTTCGTAATAATCTAAATTAGAATTTTAGCCTAGAAAATTTTGAAGAAAATCTCGCCAGACGTTCATACTCTTTTTATGAATGACACATTCAATATCCATGGCTACAATCGTCCTGTAATTTATTGATACAATGGTCACTTAGAAATGCATTATTTTTGAATATTTTTCCATTTAGTATTGTGAAAAAATATAAAAATTAATTAGATCAACGTCTGTCAGATTATTCACTTTTACAAACATTTTAAACCTTGCTTCTTTTTTAGGAATTAGCGTTAGCGTTGAAGCTCTTGGAGAAGACAGAGACAAATTCCTGGTTCAAGTTGTATCATATTCTTCAAAAGAGGGTGCAAAAACTGGTTCTAAGCTAGTCAGTATTTTGGACACCAATCTTCATACTATGGAAGAAAACCGAACCGAGTAAGATATAATTATTGTGATCAGAAATATTTATTACAAAAAACGAAAGATAATTTGAAATTAAAACTATTTTTTTTATAGTGCTGCGCTTCTTGGGTGCGCAATTATTATAATTTGCGACAGTTTTGTTATTATTATTGCAATTGTCTCTTCATATTTAAGTACCCACGGGTAAAAGCAAGATAATTTTTATAAAATACACATCGTTGCGTATTTTAAACTATAATACATAAATTGTTGGAAACTTCAGGCATATAACGAAGAAAAATTTAACCAAAGAGAAACGGAGTTACATGGCGATATGTGCGACTGGTTATTATAATAAAGTAACCAGTATTTGTGGCGAACGGGATGTTGTGAAGCGGTTCTATCATACTTTTGAAAAGTCCCATGATTTTCTACTAGAAGGCGCCAATATTGTACTCATGCGCTATATTGGACTCAGTCGTTATAGAGGAAATATCAAAACTGCTACCGTAATGATGGACGGAGTTATCTGCGAAAGTGTTTATGTAAGTTTTATAATTTACCAACTTAGATTTATCGTTAACTACTGACGATAACATCGTATATAGATAAATGTAAAGAGTCGTATCATATATCGTAATGTAAAACGTAGCGTAAGCGGTGGTGCATCACAAAACACCTGGTTGAAATATAATAATAATAATATATAATAATAATAATATTCTACCACATTCACACAGCGCCTTCTAGCCCCAAATTAAGCAATTATATTTGCTTGTGTTATGGGTACTAAACAACTGATATACTACTTACATACATTTTTTTTTGTAAATACCTACATATTATAGATAAATTACACCCAGACACAGAACAAACAATCGTGCTCATCACACAAAGGTTTGTCCTGGGTGGGAATCGAACCCACGACCTCCGGCTTAGCAGTCAGGGTCACTAACCACTAGACCAACAGGCCAGTCAAAGTGCAATGAGCAATAGCTTTCATAAAAAAAAAGTTGTTTTAAATTAAAATATATGTAACTATCATATTCTTCTAAAAAGGATTCGACTGTTTGGCGTGTGCTAATAAAATAATTACTACTCTTCTATCTTGGATAAGCCGCAATTGTTGTGTGTTCTCAATTTTGAAAAAGAAAAAACATTACATAACCTCCATCCATCGCACTTAATCACCACGCTTGCTCAAGGCGGATTGGCAATTCCAGTCCAGGTTTCATCACTATGTTTTCCTTCACCGTCGGTCAGAAATGTCCAAGATAAACTTAGAAAGTACATATGATTTGAAAAATCACATTGGTACTTGCCCGGATTCGAACCCACTACCTCGTGTACCTACAAAGCGGGTGCCTTATCCGCTGGGTCATTTCGATATTTTTTTTTTCAACTCATATTGATAATATATTATCATGTTTCTTCAGGTATGCCACGGAGTTAGCCAAGCTGTAGTGAACGATACACCGCTATTTGTGGTCAAAGTGGAGCGGCACATTATAGAGCCTTCGGGGTATATTCACCAGACTATGACTGTACTCACTCTACGAGGTAATTGACGTTATGTTACAAAATTTGAAGTAATTATTGCCGCTCTCGTGCGGCGTTGTGTTTTGAAACAATCTAGGTAACTTGAATCCGTTGCGGCAGCAATGTGACCATCGCCCTTTCGGCCATTTTGGAAACCAAAGTTTGGAAATGGTTATTGTGACACAGTACTACTCTTTAACAATATGATTTATATGATATACATATCTCTAATTATAAAAACGACTCTTGCATCATATCTGAAAAATCTTATCTCTTTGTTATTTTATGGTTCTCGGTCCTCGCCATGCGAAATGTTGTTGAGGATCTATGTACATTTCAACCGCGCGGCCAACTCATAAAATTTGATGAAACTTTGCCACGAATTAGTGATAATTTGTTACTATACATATCTCTTTTCCTGAATTTGTTGCAAAAAAAACTAAGACGCTATGATCAAAAATAGTTGGCCGCTAGCACCGCCACGTGCCGTAGTCACCGCCCATGATTACACAGAAACTAAGTAATGCAAATATGCGAATGATACCTTAAAAGAAAGGTCTTAATTTGTTGTATTTGTTGCAAAAATAAAAAATGAGAAAACTTAAAAAAACAAAAAGTTATGCGATATTTAGTTTCCGGTAACGGGTAGGCAGGTATCTCACCATTTATATCAAATTAATAGAGGTTTATGTGTATGGTCAATTTGTTGCTAATTTGTTGCAATGAATAATCAGAAAAAAATACTAGCAAGTAGTTTAAATAATTTGTTAGAGTCGATTTTAGTTGGCCGGTCGGACGGCAATATGCCTAAAATTCAATGGCGTTTATTTCGTTAGTGAAAGTAGGTATGAGCTTAGTTATAGTACTAATCGACAGATAATATATCCTAGTTTGGATAAATGTGGCGAAAATAGCCGTCAAACTCATAGTTTAGGATATAATAACTAAAATATAGTACCATCAAACTGTATTAGAGTAGGGTGACCAAGATTACTTACATAAGTACGAATGCATCTTTTTAAAATAATAATAAGTAGATGGACGTAGATTTACATTATAGTGTGTTAGTTTTTTTTACTAACCTGACCTATCGAATTTGACTAAAGAAGCTATCAATGGTTCACCGGAATAAATCAGAAGGTTAGCAATAGTTTAATTATTTACTTATTCTTGTGTTTTAATTATAACTAAACGTTACAAAAGCAACTAAGATCCGCCTAGAACGATCACTGTTTCCCCATATTTCTATACGCCGAGGAAACATAGATATTGCGACAAGTAGATGCTGGCGGCGGTTGCTAGGAGTGTCGAGGACCGATTGCCGCACCAACATCTCTATATTCGAAGAATCGGTATTAAGTAACGTCTTTCAGCAATTGTGCAGAGTCGCATTATGAAGTTCTTTGAGCATGTTTCTTGGCACGATAACGACTCCATCGAACGTTTTGTAGTTCAGGGCAAAGTAGAGAACACCAGAGGGCGAGGGAGGTCACACATGAGATGGACCTACAAGGTGAAGTCTGCTGTGGGTGGCTCCTTGAACGTGTGCAGCAGGATGGCCGCCACAAGATAGAAATGGCAGATGATCGTGAGGCGAATAATATCTTTCTCTACGGAAGTCACAACCTGATGACCACGACCGCTCTGCCAAGAGTGTCACGGCGAAGAAGAAGAAGTCCTAATTATTAATACAAAATTGGATGACAATTATTATAGTCACATTGTCCTACAAATTGAGTGGCACCTTTTCCTAGTCCGACGCTTGCAATTCATTATTCACTTACCTTCTTCTTTTCCTTTATTAGCTACAATTTTACAGAATTCTCATTGATCGATAGTCAGGTGTCATGTCTAATCGAAGCTACTTACGAAATTTCAGCCTGTTAGTAATCAATCCACTAAAATGTTCTTGGGATCTTAGACTATATAGGTAGCTATATTTTAGTCCGGTGAACTATAAATAACTTTTAGTCAAATTGGATCGGTCAGGTTAGGAAAAAAAACTAACATACTATAATGTAAATCCACGTCCATCTACTTATTATTATTTTAAAAGATGCATTCGTACTTATGTAAGTAATCATGGTCACCCTACTCTAATACAGTTTGATGGTACTATATTTTAGTTATTATATCCTAAAATATGAGTTTGACGGCTATTTTCGCCACATTTATCCAAACTAGGATATATTATCTCTCGATTAGTACTATAACTAAGCTCATACCTACTTTCACTAACGAAATAAACGCCATTGAATTTTAGGCATATTGCCGTCCGACCGGCCAACTAAAATCGACTCTAACAAATTATTTAAACTACTTGCTAGTATTTTTTTCTGATTATTCGTTGCAACAAATTAGCAACAAATTGACCATACACATAAACCTCTATTAATTTGATGTAAATGGTGAGATACCTGCCAACCCATTACCGGAAACTAAATATCGCATAACTTTTTGTTTATTTAAGTTATCACATTTTTTATTTTTGCAACAATTACAACAAATTAAGACCTTTCTTTTAAAGTATCATTCGCATATTTGCATTACTTAGTTTCTGTGTAATCATAGGCGGTGACTACGGCACGTGGCGGTGCTAGCGGCCAACTATTTTTGATCATAGCGTCTTAGTTTTTTTTGCAACAAATTCAGGAAAAGAGATATGTATAGTAACAAATTATCACTAATTTGTGGCAAAGTTTCATCAAATTTTATGAGTTGGCCGCGCGGTTGAAATGTACATGAGGATCTTAAATTATCAGAAATCATTTTGTTTATTAGTTCTACATAATATATAAAGTACCTATATTTTATCAAACCGAATTAAAATATCTACATACTTGAAAGATAAATAAAAGAATAGTGATATGGTCTAAGACTAAGCAGTACCTACCTATTTCGCGTCCACACAACGGTATTCAAGTTATTTATGGTTCTTTAAATTATTTTATTATGTAGGTTACATTGTAAGTCATGAGTGGGCTGACAACTGTTATGTGCTACATTTGAACCCTCTACTCAAAATTGTCCCCGAACAAGATCTAATTGAGGAACACGCACCACTACGGGAGAGGTGGCGCGAAGATCTACAGTTACTATCTGATTATTTGGACTCCAAGGTAAAATGAAATTTTCTATGAAATTATCTTATTAGGCAAAATGCTGCGTCATGGTAGGTAGATACGGTAAACCAACTGTAGGGCCTGTATCCTTTCATCATCGCGACGGCTAGGTACTGAATAATCATATTTTAATATTATGTTAAATGCGAATAAATATACGCACATTGACTTCAAAAGCTCAGCTCATTTACTAATAACCATGACAACCTTAAAATTTATTTATTTCTCCTCTCAAACGTTATAAAGGAAATAGGCGAAAATGCCTTCAGGGCTTACAATATTACAAAATGGATATTGAGCGCAGCATGAATAGTAACCGCACTTGGAGAAAGACAAACTTTTTGTTTTGGAACTCTCGGAGTTCAGTGCAGTGGAGCATACGAAACAGTGGAATGTTTCAACTGCAATCCTCTTGATGTTTAGACATGTTGTCCCTTACGATTAAGTTGGTTAAAGAAATAATTGAAAAGCATGCGTTTTTTTTTCTAATTTAATACGCATGGTAATTACGATAATAGTTGTGGCAATAATAAAATTTAGGTACGTTGAGTCTATATATCTACTCTATCAATACAAATATTAAAGAGTAACAACCTAATAAATTAAGTTCACGACCTCCACCATCAACGTCAATTACTGCAAAATGTGAAAAAAAGATAGTTTAAATTAATAACCTAATTAAAATAAATTTTTCATAAAAACCCAAACGATATGTATTAGAAACAACGATATTATAACGAAATATTACTTTAAAAAGATACACATTCTTATGTGAGAGCACATTATTTTGTCTCATCTGGCATCAGACTGCAATGTAATCGAATGTTTGGGAGCTATACAATTCGGAATAAACGTAAATAAAAACTGAAAAAAGCAGGGAAATGGGGAATAAGAAGAAGGATAGTTATTCTTGAGTAATAAGTCAAATACTAAAAGTAGTGTTCAATAATTTAGCTTTCTTGTTCAGGGTTAGAACTTTAAATTTTTCAGAAGGGCTATATAATTCTTGGTACGAATTCAAGAAGAACCATTTCCAGGTAAATGTTTTTTTGTGACATCTGACATTCATTTTTCAATCGTTTCTTGAGATTATACGTAGGTACCGTAAAAATAAACCGCGATAGGTATAGCAGAAGCCTATTTAAGTTGATACTTACTGTATTTCTAAGATTTTATTAACATGAAAAAAATATGTATGTTAATACATTTAAAACTGTAAGACCAACTAACTGAATCGTATTACTTTCTAATCCGGTTAAAAATAAGAAAGTCAAGGGTCAGAAGCCCAACTATTGTAGTATACAGACTTGTATTGACGATGGCGGACGAAACATTTCTTTTATAGTTTAGACTAATATGATAAAAGTATAAAATTCTTTAGGGTATGTCTGAATTTTCTTTTTAAGAGAAATTTTTTTTTCATTAAAATAGATTCCAGTCTTATTAGTTCAAAAGATAAATCGTAATACCTACCTATAACTACACAAAAATACAGATGAATTTGGAATTACCTACTTTCTGTAGGTAGTTCGCAATAGTAATTGGTTAACAATGCTATACCCATAAAATTAAACATACGTGAACTAACAAATAACATGATCTGCTAATCGTAAATATTTTTTGCCACCAGTCGGCCCGTACATCTGAGGGAGGACGCTACTTGACTGAAAGCGGAGGTCTCACAAGCACTGTACGCGACTACCTGCAGGCAATCTTACTGCTGCGTCCTCAAGACACCCTGACCTTCACGAGACACTACTTTAAATCTGTTCTCTCCGCGTTGGACCTTCCACACGACGAGTACTTCGACCCTCTGTCAAAACATGTTCGATATTATTACTTCGAAGATTGATGCGTACGTAATTTAGAAAAGTATACTATTATTATATTCTACTTAAAAAAATATTTTTACATAGTTTAGATTTTTTCATATATCTTGTTATTTAACATAAAAGAATTGTTGATTATTATTAAATCACAATTTAACTTACTATGTCAATAGGTAATGGATGTTATAGTTTCGGCGGATGACAAGAGTGTACAAGCGAATCTTATTGAATAACTCGCTTTTAGGTATGGTAATAAATAGGTACACCCGCCGTGGGAATAGAGTTTAAAGGTCCTTCTATATTTTACACTGATGCGATGCCTTGTAAAGTCTGACGACGTGGCGCTACTATACTTTTTGTCTCAGAAGTTACTTAAAAATAGTTGATTGATAAACATGCAACACAAAAATAGCACATGTAATCGATTATAGATTTTGTGATTAAAGAAATTAAACGTTTTCTCACTATGACCGAAGTGTGGATTTTATTTATGTAATGCTTCATATTTTACTAGTTATTATACTTATCTAGCTTTATGCAACTCTAGTCTTTTATGCCACTTTGGCGTATTATTAGTATTTGATTTGATAATATAATCTATGCACATGGCTGTGTTCCAAGCATTACGGAAACGATGCTAAGATAGTACGAGTGCTTAAAATTATTCTAAGGAGTACGGAATAAGCGAGGAGAAGAAAAAGAACGAACAGCTAGGTGAGAAGAGTGGTGTTCTCATCAAACGAAACGCTATAGGTTGAATGGTACCTACTTTACATCGATGTTTTATAAGTGGGTAGATAATTTTCCGGTTGAGTTTACCAATTCATGCTGAAACCACAAAGGTTCTACTATCGCACAAAATATGAGTAGGTAGGTATTTAGTGTAAGTTTATTAATAATCCCTATAGTCCTTGTGACTCGTGAGTTTATAATCCCTTGGTCCATAAATCATATTTAAAGCTTCTAGTTTAATCGCTATCAAGTTATATATATTGATTGAAAGGCAATTGCTCCCAAAAATCAAATGCTCTGATTTTTCTAAAGCCGAAGAGCGCCATAGAATTCTATGTTACAGAATTAGTCTCTTTAATAAATTTCTAGTAATATTAATTTCAAAATTTATTATAAATAAAACTGAAATAAAGATAAGATAATAAGATGTCGAAACTATTTTAAATATTGGTTTTAGCTTGACGATGCTTGCACAAATAATCAACCTTTTTCATTTCCTATGCTTTCGTTCCACACAATTAAACTTGTTATGTTTAAATGTGAAGAAAACTCAATTTGTAAGCCAAGAAACTACAATAGCTCTATAACAAGTACACCTAAAGATTATATCACAACTTTTCAAATAACATATTCGACAGTTATTATCTAACAATAATACTAACAGAGAACTAGGTATATACTAATATTACAAATGTAAAAGTTTTTACGATGTATTTGGATCTTTGTTACTCAATCACGTAGAACCGTTAAACGGATGCGGATGAAACTTGGCACACAGACATATCCCGAATTAAACATACAATACTTTAGTTCCGATAATATGGGCCAAGCCGCGTGCATATGTTACCATACATTATTCTTATTGCACTCCCATTTTTATGTAATTTCAAACTAAAATATTTTTCATTTCTATATAGTCCATCATTGTTTATGAAAACTAGTCATATCTCAAAAGTTTCATACAACGAATATGGCAAGATTTATGAGAAAACGTGTCTAATATTGCTCACTTAGATATTCTTAGTAGTTTATTTTATATACATATATTCAACAGAGGGATTTGCGTATGTCACGCAAGATCCCTCCAAGCAAAATGACAAAACTGCGCTGGAGAAGGCCTTAGGACACGAATAGAATTTTAATTTTCTGTTCTTTTTGCACAAAGAAATTTATTGTTAAGCCCGCGTATCATGGTCATGCGATATTATGGTATGGAAAGGACAACCCAGATTTAACGCACCATTATTTCAAAGAAGTTTTATTATAAATACAAGTATCATACAGTTTTCTATTCAATTACTCGACATATCGTGATGTTATTGTCAAGCCATTATTTTATATTCAGATATCGTTTCATATTTATTGCCAGTGCTAGAGAGGTATTCATATTTTTTCGGGAAGATATTCGGTGTGTAGGTGTTCATGTTTTATTATAAGAGGCTCGCTGTAGATGTGTTTTTATTTATTGTGGTATTAGTATAAATTTCTATGCGTACATTTACTGTTTTAATATTTATTTATTAACTAAGAACTTCATAAATCTTTTTCTTAAGTATGTGCGAAATATTTATCTTACTTTTTAATATAATGGTTGAAATAATTTATGAATTATATATTTAGTTAGTTTAGGTAGGGGTAATATTGTGATATAATAATAGTAAGATAATTATCCCTACGAATGTTTCAACAAAGATCAACTCATGCCCAATAGAAGATTTCCATATCCTAATTATTGACATTCATATCACGCACTGTCCCCAAAAAATATTGTACCAGAATTTGCACCTAGAATTAAGGTAAGTAAGTAACACTATGTGTTACAAGGGGTATAACACCTTGTGTTACTTACCTTAATTTCTTACTTAATCTAATTAATTTATCTTAATATCCTGCTTTGATTAGACTAGATATTTTGAGGTTAGAAAATGTTTACGTAACGTAATTTCTTCTCAATCTTTAACTTGAATCGTAGAATTACTTAGTGGATTTAAATTTTGTTAACAATAATAATAAGCTCCATCAAACTAAGCGGATAAGCGTTAAAAGTTTAAATTAACTTGTTAGAACGGGTCTACTGCTGGGCAATAAAGTTTACAAACAAGGCTAGACGAACCTCTTGCCACTATAGCATACAAATTGCCACTATTGCAATTACTCTAAAATAATTACAATATGTGTTAGATGTTCCTATAGTAACAAGTTTGAGAATGTAATAATCTTGGTAGGAATATGCGTAGGGGGTTTAATCCTTCTTTTACGGGAAAATAATTTTAATTTGAATGTCGTGTGAGCAAAGTTGGCCTACAAATGTACATGTGTGAGTTTAGAAACTGCGACATATCCGTCATAATCAGCTTAGACAGTATATGCGGTGAGTGCGAGCGCTCCAGGTGACGCTAAGCTTCTTTGGATACGTTCGTGTTGCATTTTGCTTCTACGTGATCTTACGTTAGTGGTTGTTTGGTTATGCGGTGTACACAATGTTTTGAGTAAATTAAATTTAATTGTGCCACTAAGAGGATTGGTGTCAAGTGTAGTAAAATGTATAGTGCTTTGAAAAAAGTTGCAGCAGAACCTGTAGAGACCAGAAAAATAAATTGAACTAACCGATTAGCCTGGATATGATTAGAGGGAGATGATCGGGCTTGTCACAATCGTAGTTTATGGGCCGGCCTTGTAATAGGTCCGTAAGCTCGGCTGCAAACATAACCACATACTTAGGTATACTGCGAATTCAGTTAGCAAGTTAAAGCCATCAAATACTACATATGAGTTTTCTACAAATTGTGAGCACAACAAAAATAATGTTCTAGGTACATTCTTATCAAATAACAATTGGAAACCATCAAATAAGGCCGTTGCGTCCATCCAGATGGGTTCACAATTTCGTGAACAATGATACTTAGGGTCACTATTCTTTAATATTAATTTCGGCTGATGATCTTCATCATGTAGCTGTAATATAAATGACCAATATAAGAACATTTGCATCTACTAAATTCCGTTATTAATGTCAATAAAATACGCCACAAACAATAAAACATCCATAGCAGTTATTAATAAAGCTGGTATGTCAATGGAACATAAAAAAGGTAATCTGCATGTTCCCCATGAGTACGTGTGTTAACACTTATATTGTGCATAAAAGCAGCTATTAACCTACTTTCTCTACTTATCCGTTATCGTGATAATGGCAACATGATACTGGATCTCAAAGTATCGACGATTTTATCTTGCTCTTTGACCCAGATTTATTACATCACATTTTCATATTAAAATTTAACGGTTCTGTTTAGGTGGCAATGTGCACTAAAGTATTTAATGGCTCCCTTGGTAAATAAAAAGTATGTTGGGTTTTAGCAACTACAATATCTAGTTGCATATTGGTGACTTGACAAGCAGGGTAGAAGTATTATTGCTTACATTGAACAAACAAAATATTGTGGTTAGAAAGTAGATTAATTATTGATAGTAGAGATATTACATTAATCAATGTAGAGGATTGATAGGGATTGACTTAAGCTAACGTTAACATTGTCCTTAGCTTATGTCAATCCCATAGTTTTTTTAATCTTCTCTATTCTATTCTATTAGGAAATATACCACTTGTCTAGGCCCACTGGTCGTAGCGTCAAGCAAAATAAGGCTGGCCACCCACGTCCGATAATCGCTACCGATTTTTTGTAGGAGAAAAAGAGAACGTACTGATAGCAATAGTGCAACACACACACGCTCTACAAAAAGTAGGTCACAAATAAAATCGGTGCATCCCGACCGATCCGATTATCGGTGAAAAATGGAACGTTCGTAAATGTATGCGTAAACGTACACTACTCACCGACAGTCGGCCGTATGCACTTGCAAGAAAAGGACGATAGCCACAAAGTGACCGACGTAGGCGTTGAGTCGGCCACAAAATCGGTCATAAGAATCGGAGGAAAAATCGGCCCAATTATCTGTCCTACAAAAAGTCTGTACAAAAGTATAAATTTGATACACCAACTTTTTCGGAATGACAAAATAACTACTATTCATGTTGTATAATCATATCAGCCCGTTATTATCCCAATGCAGGGCAAGGCCTCTTTTCATATAGAGAAGACTTAAGCATTGATCGCCATGCTTGCTCAAGACGGATTAATCAATGTGTTGTATAATGTACATATTACAAAAATACATATTTAACTTAGAAATCAATTGTTTTTAAAAGAACTAATAATAACTTTACAAAAATAGTGAATTCCAAAGAGTTGTGACAATAACTTTGGACACGTAAGTAGAGGAAAAACCGGACAAGTGCGTGTCGAATTCGTCCACCGAGGGTTCCGTACAAATTAATTATTAGGTACCTACCTATACTCATAAAAAAGGAAGAGGTTTTATATATAAGTACATCATAAAAATAATTAAAAATCTGTTTATTCATGACTGTGCTGTAGCCCTTTCATACAAAACTCCACATGACACGGTGACATGAACTCAATTCAAAATTTGGACCGCCGTTCCTGGAATAAAGAACCTGTTTTTTAATGATTTAATTACAAATTTATGGTTTTCTGATTTTACCCTATATTTGTAGTATAAGACGGTATTACTTGCCAAATTTTATAGTTCTAGGTCAACGTAAAATACCCTTTAAATTTAAATTTTAATTAATATACGTTTTATGCAGCATAAACGGCTGTATCTTTTTTTAAATAAACTTAGGAGTTTGATTTTTTCACAGCTTCAAAAGACTGTAAACCTGAGGATATTGTTTTAATTTCAACTCGATACCTCTACGCGTTTACGAGATAAAGGGTCTTGACAGACAGGCGGACAGACAATAAAGTGATCATATAGGGTCCCGTTTTTTTTTTTGAGGTAAGGACCCTAAAATATAAAATGGTAGAAAAATGAACTGAATTTTATTTTCTAAGTTTATTAAGTACCTATGTATCAGAATTTTATAAAACAAATTTTGGTTTTACTCTTATTGTTTTAGATTTCGTAGTAGCCAGGTGGAATTATTTTTCATACAAATTGAACAACATTAAACAGGTTTTACTACATTTTATATGTGTCCATATTTTTTTAATTATAATTTTATCTTGGTGTCAGAAGTTAGAACCATTTAATGGTCTAGACTAAGTTGTAAAGCTAGACATAATGGTATAATTAGCAGGTTACGACACTCAAGGGAATATGTAGAAGGTAATTGGGTGTCTCTTTTTGCCCCTAATATATTGCTATGTAACAAAAGTGTTTGTGTCGTTATTTGTATTTTTGTTACTACGAGTATTAATTTGTTATTTAGTGAATATAGTACCTACGTATGCCCTGTTAATCACTTTAATACCGTATCTAATACAAGTTATGCAAAAATAGATGGAAATGTCCTTCCTTCTTAGTAGAGCAGAGTATTTGAAGTACAATTTGCAATATGTTTGGCGGTGAATCCATTACTTAACAGCAGAGAAACAACACTACATAGGCAGAGTAGCTACTATCATAAGTGTTTTCAGTACGGTACAAAAACTAGTTCCCCAGTTGGTTTGCTTGGTCAGAAGTCGTGAAACAGTGATTAGTTCACCCTGTGCCCTACCTTGCTATTATTGTAATTGTTTATTACTACGTAGTAAATAGGACAACGCAACCGATCACCGCATCGAATTGCCTAAAGGACAATTAGCTGTTACTAAATTTTGCCAAACAAGGCTGCATGTCGATGGAGTACAGCCACTAGCCAACGTCAATCTGACTATAAATTACGTTAATTGTCAACGATTTATTGGACAGCTGATGCATCCTACAGGGACCGAAGTGAACCGCGTCAGCCTACCAGATAATTAAGTTGCTATATTTGTAACTTTGTTGCTATTCCCAAGATAGCAGATGGCAAATCTACAATTTCAGCTAGTTTCAGCTTTGATTATAGCGTTTAACTTTTATACTAACATGGCATCATCAACCTCAAAAGCCCGTGATGTGTGCATTCCCGCAGAAAGGATGTTTGTTTTGTTCGCAGCCAAGACTGTAATTAATGTTATTATGAGTTAAATTATGTTTACATTCTCGTCTAATAACAGGGACATGCAAAACAGAGTAGCACTTTGCTGAAATGTAACTTACCAACCAAATGTTATTTTGTTTATTCACAAAATGCAGCGACCTATATTGCTGGCAGATCTATAATATTAATGTATGCTGCATTTAAAACAACAGCCGCTTAAATTTTGACACGTTCGTGCCCTCTCCCCTGTGTAGCCGTTAACCGCGAAAGTTCGTCGAGTGTAATAAAAAGTTAATACTTGGCGCAGGCGGGTTGGGTCGGATTGCGCATTACTTGTTACATTATAAACAAGCCTGCCGGTGACACCCCTCCTTTATGGTCCCCTCTCAGCGGACGGCATGCATAATTAAATCTACGCGGTCAAATTAGCAATTTGGACCTCTAACAATAGGACATAGTTCAGTTTAAGCGTCTTTATTGTCCAAAACAAATTTATTCAACCATTACTGTGCTCAATTAGCGAGCAGCAACTACACTGAAACAATTTCAGGATTTGTTTTTATTATGTCTTCGTTACGTTAGTTCTCTTTCATTGCAAACGTATTTGTTTTTTGCTCTTGTAATAAAATCAATGCAATGGCTTTAAGTTAACTTTTACCAATTTAGAATGATATCAAATTTAACATCACCTATTATCGAATGGTAAAATAGGTTTGAAATAAGGAGATTGTAATAGAATGTACTTACAAGACTTTTTTTTAAACTTTAGTAGTCTACTTCCAAGTTTACATCGAATTAAATACAAAGTTAATTAACAAAAGGGATGTTACGTCATTTCGTAACTACAACATTTATGCGTTTAAATAAAAAACTGCGTGATGTCTTAGTTCAGGGAATTTTTGTGGTGAATAAAGTGACTAATGCATCTACATTAATGCTGGTACCATAACAGCATTTCTTTGTTTTACTCAGAGCAAAATTTTAAATTAGACTACTGGTATTTTTTTAAATTTCGTTTATTCTTTTTTATGTGGCACCTTTTAACTTTTTACTGCGCAGATGGCGCTGTGGTTTAAGTCAGCTCGTTATTTATCACTTTGTGTTGCGGGTTCATACCTCGTACATAACTGTATATACATATTATGGGATATACGGAATGAAGTTATAGTCACTGACAATATTTATTATTACCTACATGTAGATTAAATTTATATATTAATCGACAATTTTCTTAAGTGCGTATAACCTCTTACGGAAGAACGACGTAACTGCATTCCAAGTTATAAGCTAAAGCCACTTAAATCTGTTTAATAGTGACTTGATTTTTTTTTAACAGAGCAAAGTTGATCTTATGATGTAAGTTATTGTTTATTTTTTTTGTTATGTATAGATACTTTCTAAAATATTGTGTGTAATTTTAAATATATTGTTTATGATTTTAACAAGCTGTGTAGTTAGAGATTTTTTAAACAACTTTAATTTCATACGTACTTACATACCTACATAACTTAGCACTATTTAGTAAGCCTTAGATGTACCACACACGTTTTGCTTGTTATTTTAGGTTCCATATGAGGTACGCCTAACGACATGTAGTGGGCACGATGCCAGGTTCCATATTAACTCTGCATTACTCTAGAAAAACTCAAATATCAATTTAATCGCTCCGAGAATCGAATCTTGGACCGCAGCAGGGTAGTGTCACACGTATTATCATCACGCCTCATATGCAAATTTGAATGCATTTTACAAATAATGCCTATGAAAAAAGATAATTAGATTAAAATTTAGAGAGATCTTTCATAAAGTTTATAATCATGATCAATTTGAAAATACGACACATACGACACTTCAGAGCTATTATTGTCTGCAACAAACCGCCATTTAGTTATATCATAATGTTACCAATTCATAAATATTTATGTTCTTGCAATCGAACTCCCAATAAAGTGCGGTGTCGATAAGTGTATGTAAATTCAGCAGTTGGGCGGCAAAGCGAGCGTGCGGCCTACTGATAAAGGACTTAGGGGTGTTTTTCAAACGGGTGACGCCGCAATCCTGTCGTATTATTAACGATAGATATCGTAATAGTAAACATATAATCTTAAATCACTTGGCAAAATAAACAATTTTACGCTCTGACCGTTTTACTAGCTTTTATCGTGTATTGTGTATTATGGATGGTTTTTATTAGTTCTCTGATGCCTTCTATTTGTAGTTAATGACAGAGATATGCGAAGATTTCTTTTTTGACTGTCTGCGACATTTAACATCTTAGTAATATTTCCACTTTGGTACTGCATCGATCGTGTATTATGGAAATAAATTGTCAAGGTATTGAAGATGGTGCTTAAAATTCTTTTGAAGGTCTTATTGTACCACTTCAATACACAGATGGTTGTTTATTGCAGGCACGATAGATCTGAAAGAAAAGGGCTTGTTGTTTGAAGAAGATTGTGGGAAAGACGGGAGCCTGGTACCCGTATGTGTTAGCTCTACAATGTAATCGTGACAAACCCACCCACATGCCCATCACTGCAACGAATTTAATCAGAAGTAAAAAGAAAAAAATGTCTACTTCCCTCCATTGCAAAGCGAGAGACAAATTTAATCTGTATAGGATTATAACCTTTTAAAAGAGAGCACCACGGGCAAGTAATATTAAGGGACCTATGTGAGCTATAACTGATTCCAGTAATATGTATGGCAGAAACGCTTAAACGCACGGATAAACTAGTCCTGATGTACCTAAAACTAACTGAAATGAAATGAAATTAAATGAAATGAAATATGTTTATTAATATAGGTTAATTAATTTAACACTTATGAACGTCAAAGTTTACAAATTGTCAGCAAATTAACCTACAGCCAGTTCGCTGACGAAGTAGAGCCATGAGAAGAACGGGCAAGAAACTCAGGCCACTATTTTTAATCGCCAGGTTAATACAATTTTTGTAAGTTACAGTTTCAAGTAGCATGCAAAGTGACGCAGGCAATACACTTAACTCTATAGATAATTACTTACAGCTTTCTATGTTGTAAAGAAAAATTAAAAAGTAAAATGTGTGCTTTACAGGCTGCCTCAATTTGCATATTGCTACAAAAGGTAAAGGCAACATGTGAACTGTGATAAATGTTTCTATGTAGATATTATATAAACTGTTAATTTTTGGTATAAGTATAAAGTAAGATGAACTTAATTTACCAGAGGAGTTCACAATGTACCTCTATTTCACAAATCACAATGTAAAAAAATTTAACAATACTAAGTATACAATTTTAACAAAACAGTACAAAATGTGTACTTAACTGTTCAAATATGGCTCGGGCATAATGTCATTTAAAATTTAAAAAAAAAACATTTTATATATTATGTCAAAATGTATCAATAAATTAATGTCAAAAAAATATTTGATAAAGCATGTCATTCTTATTAATCATAAAAAATGACATTCATAGAATAATTAACAAAAATATGTCTTTAAAAGTATAAAGTCATTAAAATTAAGAGCAAAATTAATTTACTCCTTCGTCAAGCGAGCATCGCATGATTTTTTATCCTTCAGATACTCATTAACTGTGTAGTAACCCTTAAGTATTAAATGTTTTTTGACAATTTGTTTAAATTTGTCTAAGGGTTTATCCAATATGTCGATAAGTAATTTATTATATAAACGTACACCAAGTCCCGTAAACGAGTTATGTATACTTTATGTAAGCGATAGTGTGAGCCAACCAGTTTATGCTTACCCCTGGTGTTAATCTCATGCACATCGCTATTTCTAGTATATAGACCAATGTTACTCTTAACATAAACAGCATTCCATCCCCCATCCATAATTTAAGAGTTAGACTCTTGTCGGTGGAACTGATGCAATTCCTGCCACTTCTCCCTGTCCAGAGCCATCTCCTTAACCTCCTTATACGACATGGCACCAGCACTTTTCTTTATTTGACTCATATAGTTTATCCGTGGTCTTCCCCTACCTCGCTTTCCTTCTATTTTCCCTTCTATGATGTTTCTTATAAAGTTGTCATGTCGTATAATGTGGCCAATCATCTTTCCTCTTCTACTTTCTATTGTCCTGAGCAAGGTCCGCTTTTCTTTCACTCTTCTCAACACATCTTCGTTTGTGATCCTCTCTGTCCAACTTATTTTCTCCATCCTCCTCCAGCACCACATCTCAAATGTCTCCAACATATCCCTTTCTCTTTGTGTCATTGTCCACGTTTCACACCCATACAGTGCTATGCTCCAAACATAAGTTTTTATAAATTTCTTTTTCACTTGTTTTGATATTTTAGATGTAAATATATTTCTGTTTTTATGAACTGTTTGTTTTGCTATTGCTATTCTGGTTTTTATGCCTTGTATACATCTAGCATCTTGTACAATAAGGCTTCCGAGATATTTGAATTGGATTACATTTTCTAATGGGTTATTTTCTATTTTTATTGTTCAGCATTAGCATATATATATTGGGATGCAACTGTCAATATACCTATCTCTTTGAATCGCTCTCTCAGGGAGTCTCGTGAACCTAGGTTGTAGATAGAACGTATAGCTCGTTTTTGAATAATAAAAACGGTTTCAATGTCAGCAGCCCTACCCCACAACACTATGATGTAGGACATAACGCTGTGAAAATAACTAAAGTAGACTAGTCTGGCGGTTTCCACATCAGTAAGTTGCCTAACTTTCCTGATAGCAAAAGCCGCTGAGCTGAGTTTACCTGCGAGACACGAAATATGGGCTTCCCACTGAAGTTTGCAATCTAAAGTTAAGCCCAAGAAAACTGTGGACTCTACGATTGAAACTGATTCGTTATTTAAAACCAGGTTTGTACTTGCACTTTTGACATTTGGCATAGAAAATTTTATACATTTTGTCTTCTTGGAATTAAGTAGAAGATTGTTTACCGTGAACCAGTTCAGGACTTGCGCGAGCGAACCATTTACAACGTCGAAATTAGGGTTTTTCTGGTTAACTTTAAAAATAAGAGATGTATCGTCTGCAAATAGCACTATATCGCAGCAATCCTGTACAAAGTACGGCAAATCATTTACATACACCAAAAATAAAAAAGGACCAAGAATGGAGCTCTGTGGGACGCCCATAGCAACTGGTAACCCTAAGGACCTATTTCCATTTACATCAACGTATTGCACTCTATCACTTAGATAGGTGGAAACTTGATTAAGTGCAACATCCCTGATCCCATAGTGACTGAGTTTTCTTAAGAGCGTATTATGCTCGACGCAGTCAAATGCTTTAGAGAGATCACTGTAAACTATTTAACATTATGTCGCGCTCTTTACACCAAAGACTACATTCCCAAAGAATGTGATGAGCAGACTGTTTTTGATTGGAACACTGACAACTCGGAAAATCAAGTAACTTATACGAAAATAGTTTGCCCTTAAAGTTAGTCATGACCTGTAAGAAATTGGGCGACACAGTGGTCTACCTCTAGCCATATTCTTTCCAATCGCTTTACAACTGATGCAAAAGCTCTACAATGTAATGTTGATGTGTGTGTTTAGTGTCGTTAAAGTGTTGTTTAATATTTTTTTATTGTGACAATCAATATTGTTAAACTTTACCTACAATTTCAAATATGAATTATTTTATTGAATGATTTGATGAATATTTCCAGCACAATAATACAAAACTTCTTTGAACTTAAAGATTTTGAATTAGTTGATAACATTCTCATCTTTCGCGTAATCTCTTCAGCAATTTTTTAATAAAAGTCAAGCTTTAAGTTTGTAATTTACAAGGCCACATACACACGTCTTCTCTGACACAGATATATTTCACTAGCTGTTGACCGCCGCTCCGCCCGCGTGAATGTCGGTTATATCTCCGTTTATACAATAACGATTTTTCATACAAACTTTCATCCCCTATTCCAACCGCTTTTAGCCTTTTTTTGCGATAAAAGATTGCCTATGTTGTTTCCCGAGGCCTAATCTATCTCTATACCAAATTTCATCAAAATCGATCTAGTGGTTAAGGCGTGAAAGCGTTACAGACAGACAGACACACATACAGTTACATTCGCATTTATAATATTAGTATGGATTAAAACATTCTCATCAAAAGCGTTAAGTCAAAAATTACTTTCGGGAACTTAGGATTAATTTATAAAACTTTGCGATTAATCTTGTTTGTTGAAGAAAATTTCGTCAAAGAGAGTTAAAGTATCACCTAAACTATAGAAATCATAATAATGATACTATAGAAGTGATATGTTATGAAAAGGTGTTAATATGATGTTAACGAACGAATTTAGAGTAAAATACTGATTCTTATTACTATTCTTATCCTTATCTTCACAATAAGGATAAGAATATAGTAACAATAAAGTTAATATGATTACAAATCGTAGAAATTCGTGGCTTTCTCTACTATAACAAGTATGTACCTAAGTATTATATACTTGTTAACTTTCTGTAAGAAATGCTCCAAGCCATAGGAAAACGTAATATTAACCTTGCCTTGGTTTAAGTTAGCGAAATATTAAAAAAATGCCCGCCCGCCCTAAAACAAACTGTAAAGAAACCAATTTTCTCTTCGTGCCGATGCTACGTTACAATGTTGTATATTCTATGTCACTCCCACAATTAATACGAATCTAATGACACCTCATATTATTATGTTAAAATCCATTCAGCCATTTAGGCTGTAGAGCGTGCGATAGAAATTGACATATAAACATACATTATATACATACGCTCGAAATACTTTACCCTCCTTGGCTTCGGCAGTCAGACAAAAAACAGATAAGAATAAACAGTGACTTTATACTATTAAGATGACGTCTAAGATATAGCTAAATTAGAAAGATTCCTAAGTTTTCTATATTGTTGTTAGTACGATGTCTTGATTTAAAACAGGAGGAGGTTCTAAATATTATCAGAAATAACACGACGGACATGCGAATATAAAGTTTAGCGAACTGGATTAGGATCAAAACTCGTAAACCCAACATAACCCAGATAAAACAGAATTTAAGTTAGAAAACAATCGCATCAAGCTGGAAATTGGAACAGATCTTAATAAAACAAAAACAAATAAAACAACATTATTGTTTTTTTTTAAACAATATTTAATATCAAAGGTGCGTTATATTGTTGATCTTTAGAGTGTATATATACTAGCTGCTGCCCGCAGTTCCGCCTCTGTGAATGTCGGTTATATCTCTATTTATATTGACGATTTTTCATACAAACTTTCTTCCCCTTTAAGCTATTTTTTAGCGATATGCGAAGCTGATGAGCGTATGTTGTTCCTCGAGGCCTTATCTATTTCTATACCAAATTTTCTCAAAATCGGTTTGGTTAGTTGGGTTTGGTTTGGTTAGCCATCATTAGGATTCTCCAGCCACCATAGGAGGATGTCTGCGGGCGGCGATTGGGCAATCGCCGTTCGAACAGCACAGGCCTGAGAAGGCGGCGTACGTGTTCCACGAACGCTTCTCGATGGAGGAAGGAGGGCTAGGCCCCCCAAATCAGACGGGGCCCGCTTAACGTGAGCGGGCCGTGGCCCGTCAGGGTCGCGGATAAATGCGCGAGCGTCTCCTGTGACCCCGACACTCTGGCTGTCTGGAGGAACACCGTGGGTTTTAGTCGGTATGCCGGCCGCTGTCTCATTGTGGCCGGAGAGTCCGACATAACCCCCCGCCTTGCCCAGGCGGGTGCGTATGCGTAATGCGTTTCCCACGAAAAAAAAAAACCATCATTAGGAAGCGTGCAATTGTCTACACTTGCACATGAGAGAGTAGCAGGACGAATGTAATAATTGCACTCACTATCACAGGTATTCATTCTAAATGATAATAATTTGTATGCATATTAGTATTACTATGTTGTGTCAGTCCAGTAGTTTTATACGTCTCGTAAATGTATTAAAATTTGAATGATGTTTGAAAACTCAAAATATGGTAATTTGGAGATACATATCTGAACCTAGCTAGGTACCTACCTAAGGCAGGCTCATAAAGCAGACAGTAAGGTATATTTTTTAAAATCAGGTAATGTTTGGTGATTAAAAAACACTAACCTAGTTTGAGACTAACGGAAATTTTAAAATATTGAGTTATCATTTTGGTTTATTCCATATTATGTATCTACTGTTTTCAACCATAGCATTGCTGCCTTGCGAGTGTTTAATGACGGTTTTTGAATAGCTTAAGTCAAATTAATAGTCAATTAGTCTCATTATATGCGAAATTCTAATTAAATCGAATATAACCAAACCCAATAAGCATTTATCTCACTAAATATTTAGAAACACAGTAGACGCTAGCATAGTAACGACCTAATATGAGTCAGTCAAGATGTAATGATGTAGGGTTTCAAAGTCAATAGTATAACGATAGTAACAAAGTTAACTCTCATCCCCTGATCATATGAAATTATGAATGACACTTATGAGCGTCATCAGCATCACAATCAAAAAAAGTTATCAGCGTATTTACACTGAAAATATATTACTTCCATCCAATTCTTTGTCAAGGATAGATCCATGATAATAACTGATAAGAAACCTAGCCATTGATTTTTATCGTCAGATATAATTTGTGCTAATATGAAGTCGAAAATGCCACATACAATCATAAAATGGCACATACATTCGTGCGCTAAACACACTGTCTCAGGATGTCGACTTGTTTAACTGTACCTACTCTGAATGAATTCACATGGGCCGCTTACCGTGTTGTATGTATGTGATAGTGTGAGATAATAATAATAATGAGAGTTTAATGTTTCATAGGTTTAATCTAAGTAGGTACTGAAATATGTTTATACACTTGTATTAGGTACGAACCTGTAAAGATAGAGTACCTATTTTAAGTTTTAAATAAATAAGTAAATAATTAAATAAAAATAATGGATTATTTAGAATTTGGCTTTAGTTGCCAATGTGATAATAATGAGGAATCGTCTTCTTATTTTGCATAAAACGTAGATGTGTCACAATGCACTAATTAATGTTATAAAACAAAACAATATAATAATATTCAGAAAAGGATTTCGTTAGTCAAAGCGATGACGAAATCGCGCCTACTCCACATTAATTTATTAATTTAAATATTATCATATCCTATCAGGTAATTAATTAATCGTGCATTAAATAAGTAACTAATCCCATGACTTTGATGTAGTTTAAGTATTCACTCGAGTATGGTAACCCTTCCGTATGAGATGGTTTTTGACTTGATAGTTAGTTGTAAACTACGAACTTTGCTTCAGGGGTTTATCACGTTATTATTTTTCTGTAAATTCTTTTGTTTTTTTTATTAGAATATAATTAATTAAAAAATATTGTACTATTCTGTTCTATTCTATTCTATTAGCGTTTATGCCATTTTTCTAGACTCCCTGGAATATACTATGTTGTGTATAAAAACAGAGGCTGCCTTGGATGAGTTGGAAGCGAGCTGTTATCCAGCAAAGTAAAACTTCGGCATGATTCTGTAATACTTTAGTAATATGCAAAAGTATGTTTGTTTGTTTAGTTTAGAGTTGGCGGGCAATCAATAAAAGCGGTTCACGACCATTTGAAGTGGAACTGCTTGGAAGACGCCTACAGCAGTGCACGTCTTTTAGCTAGAATGATGATGATGTACCTACTCGTATATGGATGCCAATTGTGGTTCGTGTTCATTATAGTTACTTACAACATTTTACTAAATACACATTTCATATTTATAAATACGGCTTCATTAAAATACAGTGTATGTTTATTTAGACGTTTGTTAAGGATTTGTAAACAAAATAAGCTAAATTAAAATATAACAAAATTACTGACGTAAATAGAAGGTATCAAATTATGATAAAATGAAACAGATTATTAAAATTAATTAACTGTTATAAGAAGTATCTGCCAAGCTTTTTTTTACTA